>JAESUZ010000960.1:0-700308 GCA_017311185.1 Proteles cristata cristata | reverse complement strand
ATAAGAAACACAAATTAAAAAGATTTAAATTTAATCTATTCTCTCCCTCCCCCCAATACTTTAACATATTCTGTCTCCTTTCTCAGGAAATATAATTATTTTCACTCACTTTTCTGGACTGCTTTTCTTATCACTCAAGGTATCATCATCTCTATTTTTCAGTTCATTCTTATGTGCTGAATTCATTCTCTGGTTATAACCAATTGTCTTCCCATTTCAACCCTCCACCTGCACTTTATTCTCATTTAAAATTTTCCCTTGCTACAGAATATCCAGTTAAATTTGAGTTTCAGATAGGCATATTTTTAATGAAAATTAATTAATTAATTAATCAATTAATATTTTAATAAACTTCTGATATTTCAGGGAACACATTTTTACTAAGCAATTTTTTATTGCACAACTGATATTCAAAGTTAAGTTGTAACTGTATCTTCTTTTCCTTTCCTCCCAAATCTGGCAGTCCTACATCACAATACATCTTACTTATTTTCTAGTGGTTGTACTCCATGAAGACAGGGACTGTGTGTGGCTTTGTGCAGGTATTCCAGTGCCTACCGAATACGTGCACAAATAGGAAGCATTTGATATACATTGACTGAATTTGTGATTTATATGATGTACAAGTTCTCTTAGAATTTATACCAATTTACCTATATACATTTGCCTCTTGCTAGTACTACATTTTTATTCACCATAGTCATTTTACTCAGATGTATTTATGCAAACCTATGAACTTGACTCTACCTCTGTCTCTTGGAAAACCCCACAATTCTTTATGGTATAAATTTAATATATAATCTTCTGTTAAGTCAAAAATGAGACCCATCTGTTTCATGAAACCTTTTTTTGAATACTGCTGATCTACAAGATTATATATTCAGCTTTTATAGTCAAGCAGCAAAACTCTCAAAATTCATAGAAAAAAATAGTTTCACTTTTAAAGAAAAACCATTGTAAGTGCCTAAGTTAGAAACTGAAAACACAAATTCTTGTTCTATGTTACGGCCAGAGTCACGCCAGCCTCTGTGGAGTCTGTATTTCTTTACTACATGTCCAACTCGGCCCTGGACTGGTGTGTGTGTGTGTGTGTGTGTGTGTGTGTGTGTGTGTGTGTGTATCTGCTGTGAGGTAGAGAAAGTGAACTGAGAATAGAAAACATTGGCTCTCATTTGGACATTGTACTGGATACCAAACATTATATAGTCAGACTAGAACTTCATGTGCTGATCACACAAATATATAATTGAAAACTAAAAATGTTTTTAAAACAAATATGACCTCATTATCAAAATAATCCATTGCTATAATGGTTTTCATTTTATATAAAAGATAAACTGTTGCTCAAAATTGAAATTTTGATAAAGAATAAACTCTAATTTTATAAGGTGTCTTTCATATACTAATGAATAGAGATTTCAGTTTGTTAGAGTGGTTAAGTCTTAAAATTATTTTTGTACATGTCAGTTTAAAAAATAAGTAAATATATTTATGCCTTTTTAAATAAATAATGAAAGATTAAATAACAACACTGAAAATATTTTTCTTATTATTTTCCATTTATCCCAAATTTTAAACCATTAATCATTAAGTAACTCAGACATTTTAATGAAGATTTAATGTGCCATGTTAAGGTCAGTCCACTCCTCATTTTCCAAACAAAACCTTTATTACCACAACTGTTCAGACCTTGCATTGCTGTCATTATTTGGGTTATGCCAGTATTAATTATAGATAAATTCCTGTGGAAGCAATTCTTAAGTCTATCATTTTAAGGTATTTAGAGTTTGCATAAAGATCAACACTACATTTGAGATGGAATTAGTAATAGATTATGGTCCAAAAGATAATACTTGATACCCTAAGATGGCTAAAATTAAAATATCTTGCCCTAAGAGGAAAACCACAGAAAGGACAATATACAAATAGCTTAGAGGAAATATAACAAGCATTCCTTTTTTTTTCCTTAAATAGTTTATTGTCAAGTTGGTTTACATATAACACCCAGTGCTCATCAACAAGCATTTCTTTAACTTAGATTGTTTTGTCCTGTGTTTGTCCTCTATTATATATAATGATTTTTATAAATTATATGCCAAGAATCAGGATACTTTCAGTTTTATAACTATAAATTTTATAATATTCTGTATTTGGCCCTTCTTCCTGGAGTTTTGATTAGTAGTTCTATATATCTTACAAATAACCAATTCAGGCCAATCCTGATTTACTTGTGGTGTTTTGTACATAGTGGTTTGTTTAACTTAATGTTTTCAAAATAACTTAGGGGGACAATTCGTAAGTTTTCAATATGGTACTGCGTACAGATCACTGTAATCTATGATTTCTTATCTTTCCTTTTGAAAGTTTTTTCTGAGGTATTTACCTGATACCTTCACTACAATAAGCATTTGCTCTATATCCCTAGTTTTGTGTCTACAAGTAAAGTTTGACTATACATAACTGATAACTCTTACCCTTTGCCATCTTTAAATATCAGAATGTTTCCAAGATAGAATAAGTCAGTACTCTGACATTTATCATGATGGTTTGATTGTTTAAGTATTCCATTGGGGTCAGGACCTTGAAGAACAGTTCTGGCCTTTGACCAATATCAGAGATTTACATTTATGAGATTGAGAACAGCACTTAGTCATTCAATTATACATATATAATCCCAAATACCAGTTGGTAGCTACTCCTCTTTGGTTGAGTATTTTGTATTTATATTTAAAAAATTTATAACTTCTCATAGAGATAGTGTGTTAGTAGTATATAAAATATAGTAGCATATAATTACAAATACCAAATTTTTGGAATTTAACACATACTAAAACACTTAAATTGTAAAATCATTAAGTTAAAGTTCCAATTGAACAGAGTCCTCCATTCAATAACTACATTAATTTCTAGATTAATGTATTCCCCTACAGTACTGCTCTTTTCTCCCACAGATCTCCAAAATCAGTCTTCATTATATAATTATATATTCTGTAAGATGTAGTATATACAGATATGTATATACGTGTGTACATATATATGATGTATATATGATGTATGTGTGTATATACACACACATAGATATGGAATATATATATATATTCATATATATGTATATATGTGTGTATATATATATGTGTGTATATATATATATATATGATGTGTATATATATATATGATGGAATATTACTCAGCTTAAAAATAGAATGAGATCTTGCCATTTACAACAACATCGATGATGGATCTAGAGGGCATAATGCTAAGTGAAATAAATCAGACAGAGAGAAACTAATACCATATGATTTCACTCATATGTGGGATTTAATAAAAACACAACAAATGAACAAATAAGGAAAAAAGAATCAAACAAAAAACAGACTTTTAAATACAGAGAACAAACTGATGGTTTCCAGGAGGAGGTGGGTGAGGGAAGGGTGAAATAGATAAAGGGGATTAAAGGTACATTTTTTCTTGATGAACACTGAGTAATGTAGAGAATTGTAGAATCATTTTATTGTATACATGATGCTAAAATAATACTATTATTTATACTTCTATAACAATGTATTATAGAATTATATATGTTACTAAAATCTTATCAATTTGGCAGTGTTTTAGTTTCCATAAATTCAGTCATGATATTTGTCTGTGTGTTCCAGTTGTGGCCAGAATATTATAGAAAGTTATTTTTCTTCCATTAAGATTATCTATTAAGATTATATCAAGATTGAAAACAATTGGAATGTGTTTTTATTAATCAGCAGTACCAATTATCTTTAAGTTTCTTACCTAACTAATTAGAATAGCAAGTAATGATTATACTTTAAAAGACCAGTCTATATATGTAGGCATATTTCTTAGAAACAAATCTATATGTAAGTCACTTATTGTGTGTACTTTGGGAAATCAATAAATAAAAGTTAACTGATAAGATTATTCTATGGATATTTTGCTATGCAAATAATCTATACAATTTATGGTTCAAAAGAACTTGGAGATCATCTGTTTCATTACCTTATATATTATTTCATCAAATATGTATGTCAGAACTTTGTAATATATACATGAAAAAATTAGAGTCCTGAGTAGAAATGTGTTTTGCTCTCCAAGGTCAAAAATTAGTCTGTCACAGAGTCAGCAGAAAAAACTAATAATAATGAACACTTGCTATGTACCAGAATCTGTGCTCATATCCATCCCATTCTTTAATCTTTTCAACAAACCAATGAAGTAATTAAGATTATTCCCATTTTATAAATATAAAGATACCCAAACTGAGGAAATGAGGAACTTGAATCAAGCTCATCTAGATGGCATATAATGGGAATTGGTATTTACCTGTGTCTAAATGCATAGCCTATAATTATACATACATGACATAACTCATAGGCTGTATACCTTAAAGAATTTGATTAGGAAATAAAGTGAAAGAGCAGAAAAATCACATGTATGTGTTTTACTCCTAACTTATGTGTATACTTAGTGCCTAAAGGAATTCCCACTACAGAAGAGCCAATGAACATCATATCATCCTCCTTCTCCACGTTGTTAAGTACAACATTTTCCAGACAGGGTTCTAAGTTATTTTCATTTAAAACTTAAAAGCATCATATGGTTATTATCCCTCTTTTTATGTACAAGTAAAAAAAAGCGCATAGGTGTTAAATAAATGCTTAAGGACATAGGGGATGGATATAATAGGCATATAGCAAATGGAAGCAGAATGTCTATAGAGTGTGCAGTAAAAATGACTACATTCTAATGCCAAAATTATCCACAGGTATATATGTACAGAAATATAACATTATTTCCTTAGATTAGATTGCATTCATGCTGGTCATTTATTCTATGGATTTGGTCAAATTGTATTTGAACTTTTGTAGTACTCTTTGTCTTGTTTATCAACTAGAAATACTACTGATTTCATAGGATTATGTTTAAGATTAAATTGAATATTAAGATTTAAATCCTACTTTGTCAATGGTACACGTTAAAACACATTTTGTGCCACATAAATCACTGTCTAAATTTATAAGAACGTGAAGATTTGTAACACAAGCAGTGTGTGTGTCTGTGTTGTGTGTGTAGGTATAAAAACTCTACAGGTATAAAAATTGACACTTCTAAAAAAGACTTTAGAATAGTGTTTTGTTATATTCCTCTCCTCATATTTTAGAGGTATACTAGGATCTGACTAAAGAAATGGAATAACAATGAATCGCAAAAGCAAATGCAATATATTATCATTACCATAAAAATATGTTGGGGAAAAATATATATGCTAGAGACTATAGGGCATACCCACACAAATTACTGCCTGTAAAATGAGGTATGTAAGTTCAGAGTACAGTTCAAAGACCAGATTACAAACACAAATGAACAGCTTTCCTATCATGAAACCAGCCTCTTCAGAACTGTAAAATTATTCATGAGAAATGTTTAAATCCTTTTAGATATACTTCACAAAACTTCATGTCATTTCAAGAAAGTTATAAAAAAAAAGTCAGCCAACTGCTATTTCCTACCATTTTTTGTTTATTAAATATATTTTTACTTGAAGTGCCTTGCATAGAATAACTAGATACATAGCAATTTATAAGCCAATTTATTGTAACAGTCAGGAAACCAAGATGATTAATGTGTATCTCTTAATATATTCAAAGTGCTGTGTCTACATGCAAAGTATTCTTTCTCAATTCTACATATAATACATGCCACAACACCTTGCCAAGCACAAAGATTGAATCCTAATAAAGTACAAAATTTATCAGAGTAATATAAAGCAGCATAGCTTTTCATAACAAGGACCTTCAAAAAACATGAACTCTAACCATGAAATATTGTTTCTTCTTTTACATTCAAAAGTATGTCACAAAAGCTCGTAGAACAATGCAATTTTTTTCTTATTCAGTGTAATTTTTCAGAACTTAAGTATAATTTTCTTCAGAGTTTATGTATACTTGCTGTAGTTGCCTTATTTTCTTACATTCTATTCAATTTTAATAAAATATTTTAAAAGCCCCTAAATCTGAAAAATGGGAGAAATGAAGACAAATTTAATGACTAACACCTGATATAGAAAATAAGTTTCAATTCATGTTTATGTACAACTGAATGCCTTCATGGAACTCAAGTGAAAAATAATTATAATAAATTTAATAAATTATTGCTGTGGTATAAATCAATAGTATATTAATACATCAATTATGTATGGAATTCTTATTAAATGCAAAACTTACTCTCTTATTATTGCTACCCAGCACTATTATTTTTTTCTATAACATACACTAAAAGCCAATATATTACCAAGTTGGGGGTTGGGTACTGAAGAACTAATTGGATACTTGTAGAATAACTTAAATATTCATATTCAAAGAGACTACCACTTCTTTCTTAGGTTCTTCTGAAAATAATGGCATAATTCTTTACTTTTTTTGCTTCTGAGGGTATACATTAAGATTATAGTCCGATTAGCAAATAGACATATATTCTTGATATAAAGCACAGAAAAGTAGGTGCAGTTTTAATAAAATTATTTTTGATTTGACAGAGATCAGGCCAGTTACTGCTTTTGCCAGTGAGTGGGGAGTACTGACCTGGAAGGGACAGAGGGATGTTTTGGGTGCCATGAAACTATCCTGTATTTTTAGTGGAATGGAAAATATACAAATATGTAAATACCTCAAGACTCATCAAACTGTACACATAAAATATGTCCATTTTATTGTATGTAAATTACACTTCCAAAAATGCTAATTTAGAAAACCCTACAACTATCTGACTGAATAGTATGTGCTAAACTGGCATCTAGCTCCTCAGTTCTAAATTAGATATGGTTTGGAAAACATATGATATTCGTCCTTCTCTGACTAACTTAATTTTACTCAGCATAAGGCCTTCCAGTTCCATCCATGTTGCTGCAAATAACATGATTTCATTCTTTCTTATTGCCAAGTAGTATTCCATTGAATATATAAACCACACCTTCTTTATCCATTCATCAGTTGATGGGCATTAAGGCTTTTCCCATAATTTGGCTATTGTTGAAAGCAGTGCTATAAACATTGGGATACACATGCCCCTATGAATCAGCACTCCTGTAACCCTTGGGTAAATTCATACTGTTGGTATTACTGTGTCATAAGGTAGCTCTATTTTCAATTTTAGTTTGGGAAATGGCTTACAAGAAGCAATTGTTTCTCTGTAGTTTAGAGTATTTCTAAACATGTGTGTGTGTGTTTTCACAGCAGCATCACTTTGGTGTAAAGCTAAATCTGTCTCTGGCTGCCTTCATTTGATTCTTCAGTGATCCTATGGGCAGACCACTCTACTAAGTTTTGAGAGGGCATGAAAGAAATAAAATCCATGACACCTGCCTTCAAAGAGTTGACAGTTCAGTGGGAGATTAAAAAGATTTAACAACCTTTAAAAAGCAGCAAATAAATGAGAGGAAATTAACATAGCACAGCCAACATGCAAGTTGTAAAGTGAAGTAAACACAAAAAGCAGTCAGAGTGAGTCGGGGTTAATCAGGAGTGCTCCACAGTGATTTGTGTTTCCAGCCCAGTCATAAAGGAGATGAGAGGCAGATTGGTGGAGGAAGAGAAGGGATGGAGTGTTTTTGGACAAACGAGGGTATTGAAAAGCAGTTTCTGGTGTAGCAAAGAACTGCCCTTGCAGTATGCATTTGCCTCCATTGAGGACCATCCCCTTGGTATCATCTTTAGCCTCAGGATTTCATCCGTAGGACAAAAGGAGGTTTGTGGCCCCCAGGGGATTCTGCTTCCTTTGCTACTATGAAGCAGAACACTTTCATTCTTGTTACAGATGGAAAAAAACATTTTACAAAAAATGGTTAGTTTTTCTTTAAATCTGTGGTCAATAAAATGACAATGACAAATTCCAAAATAAATCCTTTTTTTTTCCTGAGTAAGATTATTTTAATCTAATTATATGACAGTTTATTGATATAATATTTTAAATAATCACCGTGCCTTGTTTTCTTCCTCATCCAGTCTGGAAAACTACCAACCTTTATTCTTTTCAGGTTTGCCTGGTAAATCAGATAAATTCACTAGGGTTGACAGCCTTTCCAAACATGAAGAGCCTCATCCCCATTACAATCTGTGTGTTCTCGATACCCATGGCTGCTTTCTTCCCATTATTGCTTTTCTCCTCCTCCTATCTTTTAGCTAGATCTTCTTGGGTGCAAGAAATAGAAAGCGATTCAAGCTGTCCAGAGAGAGAGGTGTTTATTGTACTGAAGTGCAAGCATAAGAAAAGTGTGTTGTAGGGGCGCCTGGGTGGCTCAGTCGGTTAAGTATCTGACTGGCTCAGGTCATGATCTCACAGTTCATGGATTTGAGCCCTGCTTCTGGCTTTGTGCTGACAACTTGGAACCTGGAGCCTGCTTTGGATTCTGTGTCTCCCTCTCTCTCTGCCCCTCCACCACTTACACTGTGTCTCTCTCTGTTTCTCAAAAGTAACTCTTTCTTTTAAAAAGAAAGGTGTATTTTAAGTATTCAGCACACATGACATTGTGTATATGTATGGAATATACATACACATAGGTAACATTATATCAGTGTTGTGAACCCAGGAAAACAGTTCTGCTCCTCAGTTAAATTATGTGCTAGGAGTAACTCGAAAAGGAATAGAGTAGATTATGTTAGATTATCTACTAACATAATTATTATGTTAGATGTTAGAGATTCCACAGTGAGGAAGATAGATATGGTCTCTAAATCCATGTGATGCCATGTTTTAAAGGGAAGAAAGACATTGAGGATAGTATCATCCAGAAAGGTGGAGGTATCATAAAAGTGTGTGGCAGAAAGTCATCAGAAGTTAAATAAGCCTTTCTATGGGAAATTAAGTTTAAACTGTGGGCCACAAATGAATGAAACTTAACTACTTTAAAAGTGATTAGGGGTTATTTTAATGGCACTGCAACTGTATAACTATACTACCAGCTTCTGCAAACATTTACCTTTTTTTTATTTTTTTTTTTGGTGATGGTCTGATTTCATAGGAACTACAGACAATTTCCAAGGATAGGTTCCAAGTATCCTGACTTTGTAACTAAAAAAGAATTATAAGGAGCAGTTGTTTTCTTTAAAGTTCCCTTTTTTAGGGATACAAATCAAGTTTCCTGGCCTCTAATCTAGAGCACGAAATCAGAATCTCTAGAGAAGGACCTGGGGAAAATCCTTTTTTTTTTTAAGGGATAGAGTGAAAGCACAAGTGACAGAGAGGCAGAGGAAGAGGGAGAGAGAATCTTAAGCATCCTCTACACCCAGCACAGAGCCTGACTTAAGACTCAATCTCATGAATTATGAACTGACTCAAACTCAAGAGTTAGGTGCTTAACCCACCAAGCTAGCCAGGCACCCCAGGTGTATCTATTTTTAACAAGTTGTCAAATGAGTCTTGGGATGAGTTTGGAAAATAGTAGTAGTAGAAATAGGAGTAGAAAATCAGGTATACATTTTTTGGTTTTTTTAATAGCAGATTTATAAAGGTATAATTCACATACCATATTTCAGGTATGGTTTCAGGCTTAAATTTAGCTACCATGTTGTTGGGGTACATTCCTTTATTTTCAGTGTTCTTGATTTGGGGCCCAAAATAATTTTGTATATTCATATGGAAACAGATACAATGTGATTTTTAAACCTGCTTTTCTAAAAAAAAAAAAACAAAAAACAAAAAACAAGCATTCCAGTCTCTTTAGCCTTTCATCATAGATTATTCTCATCATTTCAATTAAAAAATATTTTTATTTATATATTATATATTCACTCTTCTTAGTGTACTCATCAATGAGTTTTGACTGGTGTATAGACTCATGTTTTTACCACCACAGCCAAAATACAGAATAGTTCCATCACCCATAAAACATTCCATCACACTGCCCTTTTGTAGTCATACCTTCACCCCCACACTCTGGGATGTGAAGGAACTATCAATCTTTCCTCTGTCCCCATAGTTTTGCATTTTCATGCAAATAGAATAATGTAGCCTTTGGGTCTGGCTTCTTTTGCTTAGCATAATGCATTTGAAAGCCATCCTGTGGTTCTGTGTATCACCAGTTAGCACTAAGTAGTATTCCACTGTTTGGATGAACCATAGTTTGTGTATTCCTTCACCAACTTAAAGACATATTGATGGAGTTCCTGGGTGGCTCAAGAAATTAAGCCTCCAACTCTTGATTTTGGTTCAGGTCATGATCTCATTGTCTGTGAGATTGAGCCCTGCCATCAGGCTCTGGGCTGACAGTGCAGAGCCTGCTTAGGAATTTCTCTCTCCTTCTCTTTCTGTCCCTCCCTCCACGCCTCTCTCTCTCTCTCTCTTTCTCTCTCAAAATAAATAAACATTAAAAAAATAGACATATTGGTGGTTTCCAGTTTGAGTGACTATCAATAAAGTCACTATGAATATTTGTAAACATTTCCAAGCGTCCAAAATAAAAGTTAACATCAATAATCCAGCTCCATTGTTATAAAACTATTAAATGTTTAAAATTAATTCTTGACTTTGAAGTTAAATAAGGTAAATTCACTGATTCATTCATTCAATAAGTAGCTATTAAACATCTACTCTATGTCTATCATTATTTCATGTGAAAGGAAAGCAAGAGTAAACAACTAAGGCGATAAAACATCGTTGTTCAATACGAACTTTATGGAAGGCGTTATAGCACTGAAAGGTCCATATCCTAAGACATCTCAAGTCTCACACAAACCAGGACATATGGCCACGTTATCAAAGACAAACAACTTCTTTGCCCTCTTAGAACTTAAGTTCCAGCTGAAGATATGAGGTGTTAATAAATGCAATGCAGAAAAGTAAGGCAAGGCAATGGAAGAGAGAATAACAGGGGCTGGAATGTTGGATACATTATTTAGAAAAGGCCTCTCTTAGGAAGTGATATTTAAGCAGAAACTCAAAATTAGCAATCTGGCCATGAAAATATCTGAGTAAATTGCATAAAAACAATAGAAAGGGTGGGGTGCGTGAGTGGCTTTGAGTGACTGACTACACTCAGGTCATTTTCTCTCGTGGTCTGTGAATTCGAGCCCCACATTAGGCTCTGTGCTGACAGTGTGAAGCCTGGAGCCTGCTTTGAATTCTGTGTTTTCCTCTCCCTCTACCCCTCCCCTGCTCGCTCTGTGTCTGCTCTCTCTCAAAAATAAACATTTAAAAAAATGAATAGAAAGGGCAAACATTTTATTTTATTTTTGTTTATTTATTTTTAAGAGAAAGAGAGAGACAGAGACATAGAACAAGCAAGAGAGAGGCAGAGAGAGAGGGAGACACAGAATCTGAAGGAGGCTGCAGGCTCTGAGCTGGCAGCATAAAGCCCAACACAGGGCTTGAACTCCTGAACTGTAGGATCATGACCTGAGCCAAAGTTG
Organism: Proteles cristata cristata; assembly: GCA_017311185.1. Taxonomy (NCBI): domain Eukaryota; kingdom Metazoa; phylum Chordata; class Mammalia; order Carnivora; family Hyaenidae; genus Proteles; species Proteles cristata. Next base: position 688,894 of record JAESUZ010000960.1, on the reverse strand, counting down.
GATGCTTAACCAACTAAGCCACTCAGGTGCCCCAAAAGGGCAAACTTTTTAAAGAAACAGAAGGCTTAGTAGGCTTGAGAGTTTAAGAGGTAGATGGTGGCCAGCCAAGGCCATGCCTTTGTTGGATGTTTATTATACTCCAGTGTCATAGCAAACCATTGAACATGGATTCAGTTGTGAGCTAATAATATGTTACCTTTCAAAGTTTTTTTGTTGTTTTTGAAAACAGTGCTTGGGAGTCCAATGTTTTCTCATTTTGGCTCATCTTTATTGTTATAAAATTCTATTTTGTGGTATTTACAACTTCTATGTGGAGATTTTAATTTTTTTCTTTTTATCATAATAGAGGAATTTCTTATTGTTTGCTATTGTTATATAAATTCCATATATATTTGAAAATAATATTCATTCTAAAAAAGTACATCAAAAAACAATGTGTGGGTTTACATGTGCTCAGTTGTAAAAAATCAATATTAAGCAATAAATAGTGATTATCTCAAAGAGAGGGAGTAAGAATAATAAGGATAATGATTATAATAACATAATAATATTTGATTTAGTAAAACTAAGAATAGAATTTTATATTTTACATATTAATATCACATTAATATTTCACTTTTTATATAGAACATTTTAAATGTGTTGTCATGACCTTTCTTCCCATTCTCCTTTCTCATATCATAACAGATATCCAAAACAATACAACAAAGTGAGAAAATAAAAACAAAAATTAAAATGTCTTTAATTTAAAAAAATTTAAAAACCCAGGACCAACACCTAATAAAATTAATGTTTTAAAATTTGTAAATATTTTGTAATTGTCCACTAAAATAGTCAATCTTTTATAATTAGAAATGTGACATTGTATATTTTTATTACAATATGCATTTTTTAAAAACTATATATGATTTTAAAGTATATGTTATTGTTGCAGGCAACACTAAAAATGTTAATTTTTTTGGTATTTTGCAATAATCTAAAAAACTGGACAATGGTTATTTTCTCTTGATGAGATATAATACAAATACATAAATATCAATTTTACATTTAATATAACATATATAATTGCCACCTCTCAGTCCTCCTTATCAGTAGTGTCTGCATGAGTATCAACATCGTCTGCCTGGACACATGTCTCCCCAAATATTTGTTGAAAAAATCAGTGAAGATAGTTTACATACCTACATTTTTCAGTAAAATGCCCTGTGAGTTTTCTCTTGAAAGCTAAAGGATATATTCTGTCTCTGATGTTCCCACCCAGGAAGTCAACCTTATAGAAAATTGTTTTAAAAGGATTGCAATATATAACTATTTTGAGACTTTGTGAATCTATGATGATATTATTCATAATAATTAATATATACAAAATGTAAGTAACTATAATTATATAATTATTTCATTTATGATAGCATCCAAATTCTTTGTATCTGTGAATCTTAAAAACTGTTTCTTACAGGGGCTTCTGGGTGGCTGTCTGTTAAGCATCCAACTCTTGGTTTTGGATCATGTCATGATCTCACAGTGGGTTCAAGCCCCTCATCTGGCTCTGCACTGATGATGTGGAGACTGCTTGGGATTCTCTCTCTCCCTTTCTCTCTCTCTACCTCTTTCTCTCTCTCTGGCATAAGAAGCAAATAAACTTTAAAAATATTTATTACATAATATCACTAACCTTGATACATAAAGTAATTTAATAAAATATGTCTTTTGGGGACCTTTTCCATGAAGACAAAAAAAAGTTTTAATTTACAATACCAGAAATACCTTTGCTTGGATTATAGTTTGTATTCAGCAGTTCCAGTAGAGATTTGGTGATAAACATGGTAGTTTTTAAACGGTTTGATTGTTAGAAAAATAAGTTCAGTAAAGAAAAGCGTATGAAAGTATTTTTCTCTGTCATTGTTTTAACATTGGAACAACTGAAAGCTGAAGGTAAAACTGATTATAGCCTTCAAATACATTGAAGAATGTTTTTCTTATGAAAGTGAATGGTTTTATCCTTTGAAAAAAAAATCAGAGTACAATAAACAGTGTACTGTATTTAGATTATGGAATGATGAATTCAGGTTTTCCATTAATTCTGAGATGTGGAACATTTGAGTTTGTTGAATCCCTAACCTTGGAAAATTTTAATATGAGAAAGTAAATCCAAAAATAGTTTTTATCTCCAGTGAATTAAGAATAAACAAAAAAAGGTGAATGAATTGTTTACAAGGTCCTTTCCATTTCAATAATTTATGTTTCCTAAGCAGATTAAAATATGGTTATAAATATGTTGCTTTGCAAAGTTTTCAAAAGATTCTTTCATTACTTTTCTAAAATGTCACAAGCACCAAATCAAACCCCTATGTGTATACAATAGCATAGCATGTTAGCAGTCATTTATATGTATTTGTGATGCTGCATTCTTCAATCATAAGGAATGACCAGAAGCCACTTTTGACTAACAGTATTTTTCAGTACACATACTTCAACACACACATATTTAAGTATTATGTGGTCTTCATTATAAATGTATATTATCTGTTTTAGACAGAAATGACCTCCAGAACCAATAACAAGAAATAACTATCTGTTTTTATACTATAAGACTTAAAGCCACATATAATACAGACATTTTATTTTTCCTTTAAATATATGCTACAAAATTATAAAGGCATAAGTCCCAAAATAACTTGCATATTCTGAATATATCTTATAAAATTAAGGATTTCATAGACTGAACATTTCAATGTGACTTCTTTGAAAATTTCTAGTGCACCACTATAATAGCTAAGATAAATGGAACATTTAATATGTATTTTCTTAATTCATTATACTGAAAGTTTGAGGCTTTTTTATGGTTATTAGGCACACAATGACATATTTCATTTTTTTTTCTTATTACACTGTCATCAAATTTCTCTTATGGACTAATTAGGTTCACATTATTTTTTCATGCCAGAATAATTGTGAAATAACAGAGTGTAGAATTCTCTTTTTGAGCCAGTATGTTCCAAACATTTGGATGGTTTAAGATTTGTTTGTTATGGGAAAAAAAATCCTCATGAATATAAGGATAATGCAAAGTCCATCCTGATAAAGACACATACACACACACACACACACACACACACACACACACACACACCCCACACACATACTGACAAACACAGAGAGGGACAGATGATAAGACAGAGAGGCAGAAACAAAGAGAGAGAGATGAGGAGACAAAGAGAACAAAAGCTAAAAGTAAAACTGTATCCATTTCCAAATAACGTTAGATACAGAAAACCCTAAAGACTCCACAAAAACACTGTTAAGACTAATAAATGAATTCAGTAAAGTTGTAGGATACAAAATCAAAAGTCAGTTGAATTTGTATACACTAAGAAGAAACTATCAGAAGAAAAAATTAAGAAAAAAATCCCATTTGAAAGAATAAAATACTTTTATATTTAGGAAAACTTCTACTGAAAATAATAAAATACTTAGGAATAATTTTAAATAATTTTAAACAAATAAAAATTTTAAATAAGTTTAAAATTTTAAATTTTAATAACTTAAAATAATTTTGAATACAGAAAAATCTGTACTCTGAAAACTACAAGACATTGTTAAAAGACATTGAAGAAAACACAAATAAATGGAAAGATATTCTGTGCTCCTAGAATGGATAAATTATTATTGCCAAAATATCCATACTACCTAAGTTGATCTGTAGATTCAATGAAATCCCTATCAACATTTTGACATATATGTTCTTCATAAATTTAAGACAAAGGAACCATGAATATATAATTGGAAAAGAATCATCTTTTCAATAAACTGTGTTAGAAAAACTGGACAGTACAATGAATAAAAAATGAAACTGACCCCCTATCTTATGCTATACATAAAAATCAACTCAAAATAAATTAAAGACTTGAACATAAGACCTGAAACCACAAAACTCCTGGAAGAAAACATAGGGAGTTACCTCCTTGACATTGATCTCACCAATGATTTATTAAAACAAACAAAAGCACAACCAGATAACTGGGACTTAAAAGCTTCTCCATAGCAAAGGCTGCTTTGTCATTTAGTAACTGACAAGAAATAGAAGAGATGACAAGTAGATGGAATCCAAGAAAATATTTGCACATCATATATCTGGGAAGGGGTTAATGTCCAAAAATACATAAAGAACTTCTACAACTCAATAGCAAAAAACAAAATCCAATTTTAAAAATGGACAGAGGAGCTGAATAGACATTTTTCCAAAGAACATGTTTAAGTTTCCTAACCGGTACATAAAAATGGCCTCAACATTATTATTTATCAAGGAAATGCAAATCAAAATCACAATGGGATATTACTTCACAGTAGTTAGAGTGTGTGTCATCAAAAAGAGATGAGACAGTAAGTGTTTACAAGGATGTAGAGAAGAGGGAGCCCTTTTACCCTGATGGGCGAAATGTAAATTGGTGGATACACTAAGGAAAACAGTACAGAAGTCAAAAAATTAAGAATAGAACTAATGTATAATCTAGCTATCCCTTTTCTAGATTTGTATCCAATGGAAATAAAAACAGGATATCAATGAGATAATACACCCTTATATTTATTGCACTATTATTCACAGTAGCCAAAATATGGAAATAACCTAAGTGCCAGTCAATGGATGAATGTATAAAGATGTGGTGTATATACATACAGTGGGGTGTTACTCAACCATGAGTTATAAGGACATCCTGCTGTTTGCCACACATGAATGGAACTTGGGGGTATTATCTAAGTCAGGTAATCAGAGAAGACATATGCTATTACTTATATGTGGAATCTAAACAAAAGCTGAACACATAGACACATAGAGTAGAATGGTGGTTACCAGGGGCTGGAAGATGACAGAAAATTGGAAATGTTCAAAAAGTAAAGACTTGAGTTAGTCCTAGGTTTTTAATGTACACTATAGTGATTAGAGCTAATAACACTGTATTATATACTTCAAAGTTGCTAAAAGAATAAATCTTAAAGACCCTTACCAAAAGAAAACAAAAGAAAGAAAAAAAAAGAAAGAAAGGTAATTATGTGACCTAATGGAGGAGTTAGCTAATATGTTGGTAACCATTTTGCAATATATAAGTGTATCTAATCAACAAGTTATATACTTTTAACTTACATAATGTCAATTATATCTCTATAAAACTGAAAACTCTACTTTAAGTGGTAATGTTATGTTGAAAATTAAATGAGAAAACACATGAGAATATAATTGATAAAACTTAAAATGATACTGACACAAAAAGTCTTAACGTTATAATGGCTCTCATATCCCCCATGATATTTACACAGTTCTCTTTAAAAATAATATTCTGGACTATTTTTCATGGAACAAAATACCCATTATTAGACACATACAAATAACCTGCTGATCTGGTTATGAAGAAAGCTAACTTTATATAGTTTCAAAAAAAATAATGAATGATAAACTGTCTGCCAAAGAGGCCAGTAGTTGAAAATTCTAGTTGTGGATCTGAATATAGTACACAAGTCCAATTTTTTCCCATTTAATTGACTATGAGGGAGGATGCTGGGTATAGGTTATTAGAAGCTTAAAGTTAAATCCATCTTTTGCTGAGGGAGCCATAGTCCCTATAAAAATTAAGCTAGAATGAAGGCTATTTTAAATCGCTTGTATAGCAAGCATTTGATTTTAGCATTACACAAAACACATGTACATACAACCTGAAAGATAGTTGATAAAAATTAATTTTTAGAGTGATATTTCTATTCTGTAATAGGGAAAAATTCTGTTAGAATGAATTTAGCTCATTAAACTCAAATAAAAGGCATTTTAAAATCTGAGTCTAATTTTCTCTTTCAAGCCTACCTCCCATGTCTGAATCCTACATGCATTTTGAGTGAAAATTCTGCATGTCTACAACTATAAACTTATTAGTGTGGTTATTCTATACAGAAAATAATTCCTTCTTTTAGGTAACATCAGTGCATTCATTAAACAAGTCTTAGGAAGGTCTTTTATTCTAAAATAAAATATAGGAAGCATTATAGGGGAAGGATGTGGAAGATCACTAGTCAAATGGATAGAAATTAAGTAATATTTCTATAAACATAGGAAAATACAAGATCTGAGCATGATCATTTTTAGTGCATATCAGATATGTCATATTTGTTTTTGTTTATTCTCACAAAAAATCTTTTTAAAAATTTTTAATATTTATTTTTGAGAGAGAAAGAGACACACACACAGAACATGAGTAAGGGAGGACGAGGAGGACGAGGAGGACGAGGAGGAAGAAAGAGAGAGAGAGAGAGTGAGAGAGAGAGAGAGAGAGAGAGAGAGAGAGAATCCAAAGCAGGCTCCAGGCTCCCAGCTGACAGCACAGAACCTAACATGGGGCTTGAACTCATGAACAGTGAGATCATGACCTGATTCAAAGTCGGATGCTTAACCCACCGAGCCACCCAGGTACCTCAAAATTCTTGAGAAGTATCTATTTTGTTGGAAACAAATTGTTTCTTTGTTGATAGATGAAATGAGCAAAGAACTCTGACATCTCACAAACTGCATATATACTTTTAAATTGGCTGAAATTGGTAAGCATTATGCAAATTGAGCTCTAATTGAGTGTTATTAACTATGGGACCTAGGTACAGAATTAGGGTCTCTTTCTGAATAAAAATATTGTAACATCTTATATCTTAGTTCACCTAAGAATTCATGAGAGGCAAGAAAGAAAGAGAGAGAGAGAGAGAGAGCAGGCAAGCACAAACTGGCATTAACAATGGTAAACAACTAACATGCAAGCCCTATGGTTCACTATTAAGTGTTAAAGTCACAGATCCAAAAGAAGCATTACTTTTCAAGTGATGGTAACCCTCAGGCTATCATGAGCCAGAAAGTCAGGACCAGACACAATCAGATATACCTGAATACTTTCAGAATATTTTGGAATAACAGCACTGTGAATCTCTCCATCATGCCTTCTATTGTTATACTTCACTAACATATTTGAAGAGGTAATATTGAATTTCTCAGCTACATCAGGTCTTCTTGAATAGAACTTGACTCTAGTCCTAATATAGAATTATACTGTGATTATGCAACTTAGAAAAGCACCCACTTATGTAAATTTGGAAGGTAGAATTTTAATAGAAGCTCCTTAGCCTGATGTGCATACAGATGGTTGGATTTACTCCAGCACAATGGCTACAAATCTTATAACAATAATGGACATCAGGTTTCATCTCTTGGGACCTAAGAACTTGTTACTGGCTTTAGAACCCAGTGGTGCTGGGCTTGGAGCTTCCAGTTATTAGTCTCTGATGAATACAGATGTGTTTGTTAACCCCTTAAAGCTATTCCTGGCATAGTGACACCACACATTAAGTGTTTATGAAATGCATATTTGAATGAATAAATGGGCATTTGAATGAAGTGGAGCAAGCAGAAGTACTTCTAATTAGTATTTTACTAGTTAGTATTAATATTTTACTAGTATTTATTTCCATTTTTGAGACTGAGCAAAACTATCAGTTCCACTGATAGTATATAAAAAAAAGAGGGAAAGAATGCTATAGAAAAAAAAAAAGAAAAAAAGGAAAGAAAACTAAAATGATTGCTTTATGTGAATGAAGAGACTCCCGAAGAACATACTAGAGGTGTTTAATGATGTAAAACAGTTGAGATGGGAACCATAATGCTCAATAATGGCATTGAAATTTCTGGTAACTTTCAGGAATATCTCCCTATTTTTCAACATCTAAGATAGTTTCCAAGTATAATAGTCATTGAGTAAACAAATGATTACATAATATTAAATATCTTCTCTTAGTAGAACAGCTTGGTTACAGATTGATGAATTAAGTTTAAGTCTTGAGTTCTCACTTTAATATACAAGTTTAAAAAAAAAATTACTGGCCATCAGATTCTAGCCGAGGTAATGATTTGGTTATGGTAGAGAATTCACCTGTCTTCTCAGTCTACTTAATTAAAAATATCTTTAACTTCCTGTTTATGTGATCTTAAAGACTCTAAATTATCAAAGTTCAAGGTAGTCAATTTGTTTGTATTTGAACAAATAATATCTGATTTGAATTTTTTTTTATCAAACCAATTCTTAACAGTAATATTCATTACCTATTTTAGACACACACCCATACATGAATACACATCCTGCCTTAAGATCATTTGGGAAGCAGCTTAGGAGAGGAGAAAATCATTTATGTTTTAGCGAAATATTTATCTTGATACTTCCTGGATGAAACAGCAAAGACACAAATCCTAAACTGACTTACAAAGCACAGATGGGAATTTCTCTAGGTTCATATATGAAACAAATCCTTTTGTTTCATTCATTACATTGTCAAAGATTTTCAGCAACAGACAAATGTGCTAATTGTTTTCAAAGGGAACATATGTTTTAAATGCAATGAATGTTGTTAATTGTTATGAATATAGGCATATTTCAGAGATATTGCCAGATTGAGTTCACACCACTGCAGTAAAATGAATATCGCAATAAAGTGGGCCAAGTGAATTTTTTGGTTTCCTGGTGCATGTGAAAGTTATGTTTACACTATGCTGTAGTCTATTAATAATAGACTATAGTCTAATTAACAGTATTGCATTTAAAAATATATATTCCTTAAATAAAAGTACTCTATTCCTAAAAAATGTTAACCATTATCGGAGCTTTCAGCAGTCAGTCTTTTTGCTGGTGGAGAGCCTTGCTTCAGTGCTGATGGCTGCTTGCTGATAGGGAAGTGGTTGCTGAAGGTTGGGATGGCTCTGGAAATTTTCTTAAAATAAGACAACAGTGACATTTGCCTCATCAGTTGATTCTTCCCTTCACCAAATTTTCTCTGTAGCAGGTGATGCTGTTTGTTAGCATTTTACCCAGAGTAGAATACCTTTCAAAATTGGAGTCACTTTTCTCAAACCCTGATACTGCTTTATCAACTAAGTTATGTAGTATTCCTAAGTCATTGTTGGGAGTTTCAACAATCTTTGTAAACATCTTCATCCGGCATAGATTGTATCTCATAAAGCCACTTTCTTTGCTCATCTATAAGAAGCAACACCTCATCCATTCAAGTTTTATGATGCAATTGAAACAATTTAGTCACATATTCAGGTTTTACTTCTAGTTCTCCTGTTATTTCCACCATATCTGCAGTTACTTTTTGCATTGAACTCTTGAACCTCACAAAGTCATCCAGGAGGGTTGAAATCAGTTTCTTCCAATTCCTGTGAATGTTGATATTTTGGCCTCTTCCCATGAATCACAAATGTTCTTACTGACATCTACAGTGATGAGTTAAGGTTTTCAATTTGCTTTGCCTAGTTCCATCAGAGGAATCCCTATCTATGGCAGCTAACATATTACAAAACGTATTTCTTCAAAAAGGAGACTTGAAAGTCAAAATTACTACTTAATCCGTGGGCTACAGATTGTATGTTATAGGCATTAAACAACAATTCATTGCACATCTCCATCAGAATTCTTGAAATAAGCAAGTACATTTCTCATGAACAGTAATAGTTTACAAGGAATCTTTTTTTTTCTGATAATTAATTCTCAACAGTGGGCTTAAAAGATTCAGTAAGCCATGTTAGATGTGCTGTCATCCAGACTTTGTTCTTCTATGTCTATGTATATACACAGGCAGAGTAGATTTAGCATAATTCTTTAGGGCCCTAGGATTGTCACAATGGTCAAAGATCATTGGGTACAACTAAAGTCACCAGCTGTGTAATCCCTAACAAGAGAGTCAGCTTTCTTTTGAAGCTGGCATTGACTGAAGCCAAGCATTAACTTTTTGTCTTTAGCTATGAAAGCCGTAGATTGCATCTTCTTCAAGATTTTGTTTTGTCTTGTTTACATTGCAAATCTGTTGTTTATTGTAGCCACCTTAGGTAATTATCTTAGATCATCTGGGTAACTTGCTTCAGCATCTACATCAGTACTGCTGATTTACCTTGTACTTTTACATTATAGAGATGAGTTTTTCTCTTAAACCTCATGAACTTACCTCTGCTAGCTTCAGATTTTCTTCCGCAATTTCGTTATCTCTTTCTGCCTTCTTAGAATTGAAGAGAGTTGGGTCCTTGATCTGGATTTGGCTTTGGTTTGAGGGAATGTTGTGGCTGGTTTGATCTTCTATTCAGATCATTAAAACTTTCTCCGTATAAACAATAAGGCTGTTTCACTTTCTTATTGTTTATGTGTTCACTACATCAGCACTTTGAATTTCCTTCAGTAACTTTGCATCCACAACTTGGCCAACTGTTTGATGTTAGAGGCCTAGTTTTCAACCTATCTTCCTCACTAAACTTAACCATTACTAACTTTCGATTTAAAGTGAAAGACATAGGCCTCTTCCTTCCACTTGAACACTTCCAAGCAATTATAGACTTACTAATTGGCCCAATTTCATTATTGTTGTGTCTCAAGGAATAAAGAAGCCCAAGGAGAGGGAGAGAGATGGGAGAATTGTTGCTCAGTGAAACAGTCAAAACAGATATTGATTAAGTTGAGTCTTAAATGGGTGCGGTTTGTGGCACCTCAAAATAATTACAGTAGTGACATAAAAGATCACAGATCACCACCATAAATATAATAATAATTACAAAGTTTAGAACATTGAGAGAATACCAAAATGTGACAGAAACACAAAGTGAACAAATGTTGTTGGAAAAATGGGTACACATAGACTTGCTGAACGCAGGGTTGTCACAAACCTTCAGTTTACAATTTATGTGAAGTACAGTAAAGCTAAGTGCAATAAAATAAGTTATATCTGTATCTTAAGAGGCAATAACATTTCCATAGCATATAATTGTCAATTAGGACAGTAGCTATTAGAGTTGAAAGCTACTTTGGACAATTGATTTTGTTTTGAATATTAGGAAATTAAAACCAAAATTTTAAACAGTTTATATGGATAAATAGTAGCTCCATTGAGATGAGGACCTATTTTCTCATTCATGGACTAATAAGCAAATACTAACCTGCTATAATCAGTCAGGATTATTCAATTGTGATTATTCAATTGTATTGTGATAATGCATGTTACTCCCTTCATGAAACAAAAAAGTAGTGAATTATGAATGTCCTCCAGAGTAGGAAAATGGATAAAAAGGGAATTAAGTAGGACAAAGATGATGAAAGCCACAATTATTAGCTCTTTTTTACTTGCAAAAACGATAAAAAGTCTCTGGGAAAGCTTTCTTAATGGGAAATTGCTACAGATCTTGATAAGAGTGAACCCCATGGACCCTAGGAAAAAGACTGAAGTCTTCTTCAGATTCACAACAGTGATGTCAGAAAACACAGAAGAACAATTCTGAGTATGAATTTTAAGAGCAATGAAGTAATAAAGCAATTTGTATTTGGTTGAAAGTAATAGACACTATTATTCTCTCCCAATTTTAAGGAAATAGAGTTTAAAACTTTATATCTGAATTATTTTCTGGCTTTCAGAATCCAAACATAGTTATATATTTCATATGAATGTTGAAGACTGTGATTTTGAGATCCACTGTATTTAAACTTTAAATTGCAGATTCTTTAATGCAAAATGATTTTCTGGATTTTTGCAAAATAACTTTATATCCTGAAACATACACAAGCTACATGAAAATAGAAAATTGATAACTGGAATGGTATCAGTTTACCATGTGTATACCCATACACTCATATTGAGGCTAAAAGAAGCTAAAGCTACTTTTCTTCCTTCATGCTAGAATACTGCTTAATATAAACATCTTTCAAAAGTTAAAGGAAAAATACCTGTGTCTTAGTAAAAGTGTATAGCCACTTGTCTTGAACATCTGTATTAATAGTTATTCCATGCTCTGTATGTAACTCTGACTGTGTGCTTTTCATTCAATTATGTGAATATTACACATAAGTATATATCTGTAACATAAGTATATATGTATATGTGGAACATGAAGAAGACAGAGTACTCAGTATTATCAAATGTTGTTTAGAGCTGAGTGAAATGGCTGACACATCCAGTGGATTTAGAAAAGCAGAGACTGACCTTGAATATAGCAAATTTGAAGGGGGAACTAAGATTGGACTAAGATGAGGAATAAACCTAGAGATGGAATATGGTGAGATGTGGGATATGCTCCAGAGAGGTGTATTTGGAAAACAGTGTGGTTGCCATTTTCTCAGAAAGAAGGATGGTTTCTTTGAAATCTTCTGTGTAGATATTTTGAATTTTGTTCCTGGGAGGGCTGTTTTTCTCAGCATGCTAATGAAACTATAAAACCTGTAGCGTTTAGAAATATTTTTAATATCCTGTAGGAAAATACAAAGGTGTTTCTGCTCATTTGCAAATTTATAATGTATCTTGCAAAAGTTACTAATATATTTTATTGGAGATTTCATATATAGCCACTTAATAATACAGCATTGGATAGCTTCTATAGAGCTGAGTCCAGTGAGGTAGGTTCTAAAATCAATAGTTTGTCTATAGCTTAAAAATAAATTGGTTCATTAAATTGATCTCTGTGACAACTACTTAGCTGTAAGCTTTGTCAGCATTGTGCCAGCTATTGGGTTAATGATAACCAGCTAATATAATGGATTAGTTAATGGGATTCTTAGTCACCCTTATCTGACTTATGGATATATGGCTTTGTTATTTGGAATTACAATTAAGCCTCTGATATAATTAACCTTTGACATACAAAACAAACACAATAAAATGTAATATGTGCATATATATATATTTTTCATTGACATTGTTCAGCCTTGGTAGGCATCATTTATTCATCATTTATTTTATGAAATACATTTCATTTGGCACCAAGTTTTGAAGCATGAAAAGAAAAGAAAAGCATTTTAGCACACATATTAATGCACTTAGCAACAAAGGAAAGGTATGCAAATCAAATACATAATGTCACATTTTCCAGGAGGCACCTGTCTTCAGCAATTTCAGCCTATTAGGGTTAACCTAAATATGATACTTTTATCTAATGCTGCTGTGGCTTATGACAGTTATAAGACTAGACAAAGATATCTATCACACATTCAAATATTTCTGACGAATCTGTTAAAAAATAAAGTTGGGGTTCCCAAGTTGCTTACTAGGTTAGGTGTATGACTCTTGGTTTTAGCTCAGATTATGATCTCACGTTTTGTGAGTTTGAGCCCTGTGTCCAACTCTGTGGTGACAGCAGGGGATTCTCACTCTCCTGTCTCTCTGTCTCTCTACCACTTGTGCATGCACTCTTTCTCTCTCAAAATAAATAAATAAGCATAAAAATGTTTCCTACCATATTCATAGTTATTGTTGAACATAAATACTGTATGAAAATATGACCTAATTTACAGATATGGGCTTAGTTTCATAATATAATCTATATAATAATGATACATATTCACTTAACAGATCTTAGATTAAATATGTATGACTACACATGTGAATTTAGGATGTGTCAATCTGAGTGTTATGATAAATTCTCTTATAAAATAATTATACACAATGGAGCTTTGATTCTAAAAGTTAGCAAACTACTAATTAAAATGCCAAATGTTTTTTTTTCATCTTTGAGGCCTTTCTCAATGTTGCTATTTAGAAGAAAAATGTAATGGTTCATCAGAGTCAAATGTTTATTGTTTCTGATAGTTACACGGACCACATTCCTGTACATCCTTTTCAGTCTCACAAGGCTTGATCTTGTCTGCTCCAGTCCATGGAGCCTTCAGTCCATATTTTGAGTTTCATATATTCCTCAGGTCTTCTTTGCTTTGAAAGAAAAAAAGAAGGGAAGGAAGGAGGAGGGAAGGAAGAAAAAAAAGAAGGCAGGCAGGCAATCTACTTCTCTGTATTTATCTTTTTTAACATTTTATTTATTTCTGAGAGAGATAGAGACAGTGTGAGCAGGGGAGGGTCAGAGGGAGAGGGTGGTACAGAATCTGAAACAGTCTCCAGGGTCTGAGCTAGCTGTCAGCACAGAGCCTAACACAGGGCTTGAACCCAAGAACCGTGAAATCATGATCTGAGCCGAAGTCGGATGCTTAACCGACTGAGCCACCCAGGTGCCCCTCTCTGTATTTATCTTAACCACTCTCTCAAGGCATTTCTTAGTTGTAGCCAACTGACACTCTCATCTTATACCGGCTTTAAAAATCCAACATGGTCAGCCTAGCTCCACATAACCTTCCCACTAAAGAGATAATGTGGAGGAAAATAGATAAAAAGCTAAACGGAGGTATTATTATATTTTTAGTAAGAAAAGGGGAAAGAAGGAAAAGAGTCAGGTAATACAAAAGTAATCCCTAGGAGAAGATAGCGTTTTTAATAGGGAAAGAAAAAATGTCAAGCCATAGCTGGACAACTGTTCAAAGGATGCACTTCAGTCTCGTCATGTCATTATAAACAGGAATAAGTATCCAGTATTCTTCAGTAGAATACTATGTTTGGACACAACCCCACTCCAGCTTACCAATGCCTAGTGGCTATTTGGACGTTAATGTAAATCTTACCTATGTGGACCACATGAGTCTGGGAATAAAAATGAGGCTGCGTTATTTGTAATAAGCCTTTTTCTACTAGTCATCCATTTGCTATAGAAGGAACTCCAGATAAATTTTAAAATATGTTCCAGTTTTTCCTGTGGGCCCCTAGGGGGATATTTCTCATTTGCTCATAGAGGTCTTTATAGCTGTATTACCTTCTATTAATTCTACTGATATTACACTTCTCCTTAGTGATGCTTCATGTTGGTACTATCTCCTGATCAGTGTGTTAAACTTGTTCACCTACACAGGGTTGTGGGTTCTCCCAAGGCTGACACTCCCTTTTCCATACTAAATACTGGCAAAGAGTAAACACGGTCCTATGGAAGCCCTCACTATGCCAGTGCTAAACTATGTTTCAGGATCGTTCTTTACAAATAGACTCTATAATTTCAGAAAGTGTTATCTTTTCCATTTTGGCTGCTTTCCATTAGATAGGTACTAAGCCATATCCCTTTGTATATTGTATCTTCAGTGTCTTCAGACAGAATAAAATTATTAAACATTCTAAGAGAATTCTAACTTCATGATGACAGACATGGCCTTGCAATTTTTCTCTAGAACTCCTCATCCATCCTTCCAAGATTAGCATATAAACTTATAAGGAAGGGCACAGAAGCCTTAATTAGGTTTTGAGCCTATATCCTGGTTTCTTGTCCAGTATATGACATAGAAAACAGCTAAGTAAAAGGCATATATATTTATTTAGACATATTTATAATTTTATATGTATATGTAAATATAGATATAATTTACTATGATATCCACAGATTATAATTTTAGGTAATTTTTTAAATAAAGTAAAAGAACAATCTTTCTACAATATGAATATGTGATAATTAGAAGGAAAAATTAATATATGAAGTGTGTCTAAACTTAAGTGAATAATACTAACAGAAGCAATCCAAGAAATTAAATTTTGAATTTAACTAAAGGCAAATGGAGCAATGCATTTAAGTCCTTTAATCTTTGTATAAGTTAGGAACAATTTTCAGCTGATACAGACTATACACATTTCATGGACAAAAATGGAAAATCATAATGATGTTCATCTTTCTGAAAACAACTTTTAAAAGAGCAAAACAGTTCAGCTAATTATACTATGGTTTCCCTTTGTGCAAAGGATCTCAAAGTTTAGCAAATATCAGAATAACCTGAAGGACTTGTTAAGCCACCAAGTTCTGAGTCCCTCCCACAGGATTTCTGTTCATTAGGTCTGATGTGGGACTTGAGGATTTGTATGTCTAACAAGTTGTTGGGTGCTAGTGATGTTACTAGTGCAAGAACAGTGCTTTTCCACCCCAGTGTAACATCACAAGCTGCATTCAAAGGAAAGTCTCCTAAAGGATGAGTGTCCTAAAAAATCTCCTCTGCACACAGAGTTTGGGATTTCCTAGAAATCATTCCAAAAATATACAGCAAAAGATTTATATCCAGTATAACTGAGTGAATGCTTCCCCTTGAAATACTATGTGGAAGTCTATAAAAAGTAATTACTAACTTTATAGAAAAGATTTCAGGAATGAACTTGTCTAAGAAAGCTGAGGTCCATCTGAGAGATACAATGATCAATGTTACTATTATTACCGCAAGGAGAGCAGCACATTTGTCCTCATTGCTCTGCTAGATTGGAGACAGGGAGATGATAAAGATTCAAAGTGTGTCTTTCACTATTTCATGTGGAAAAAATATGTTACTAACGAGGCATCCACATTGATAAATTTATACCAAATAATACAGAGATAAAGATATCTTTATGTAGACCAAATCATTAAGTTTTATATATTTCTAAGTTTAAAAGCAATAACAACACAAATGTGATAAAATAAATGAAGTTCATTGACATATTTAAAATTCACTGCATTTTCCTCTTAATACACCTGAGTAAGCCCCCTAAGGTGAGATGAGGAGGCAGACTCCTTATTTTTTTCCTGAACAATTTTTTTCTGGAATATAAAACTATAAAAACAATATTTAAAAAAACACTTTACCATACCTCACAATCATATGGTTAATAGAAGGAAATTCTTAACACTTCAAAGGATTATGCAACATGTACTAATATACAATTTGTTATAACCTGTATTTATTTGAACAACTTATAATAAAGTTAAAATTAGATATTAAACATGTTTTATTGTCCAAACGTTTATAATTAGTTGCTTTTCTTCATTTTCTACATTGTCTGATATATACTTAAAGGTAACTAAAATTTATGGAGGGCCAAAAAGCAAAACTCTACATCAAGATCTTCAAAAACTAGTATCTCCTTTCCCTCTTGCTCTGCCTCTCTCTCTGTCTCTCCTCTCAACAATAAAATAAACATTAATATTTTTTTTAAAAAAAAGGGGGGTACCTGGGTGGCTCAGTCAGGTAAGCAACTGACTTTGGCTCAGGTCATGATCTCATGGCTTGTGAGTTCGAGCCCCACATTGGGCTCTCTGCTGTCAGCACGGAGCCTGGAGACTGCTTCAGATTCTGTGTCTCCATCTCTCTCTGTTTCTCTGTCTCTGTCTCTCAAAAATAAAATAAACATAAAAAAAAATTAAACTAATCTCTCCTTATGTGGCATTAGTATGAGTGATACAAATAGTCTTGTATAATTCTCTGACAGCAGAATATTTATTATTTTGATGTGTTTGCTAAGCAGTTCAGTATTATAGCATCCAAAAATTCTTAAGAAATTGACTAAAGTCTTGATCTTATTTAGCATTTCACTAATCTTTCCATTTCTCTTGAATATTGCAAAGCTAACTGAAAGAATGTTCTATACTTTCCTCCGTCTCCTTGTCTTTTTTTCATTCATTCATTTACAGTAATCAGCCTTTCATCTCTACCCCCCATTGAAACTGCTTTATCAAGTTCATAACTATCCCACAGAGCCAAATCCAATGGTGAATTTTAAACCACAGTTTACTGGCTTTCAGTTCCACTTGGCTATTCCTTATTCCTTCAATCCTGTAATACTAACTTGGCATTTGGGATGCCATTATAAGATAATATGGCAGATACCCCTGCTGCCATATTCCTTCCTCTTTGCTGGCCTCTTTTCTTCCCTACCTGTAAATGTCGAAGCTCTAGAGCTTGACACTGATACTTATTTTGCAGGCCTAACTGTCCATTTCCCTGAACTTGAAACCCATTTATCAAACTGTCTACTTCTTTCAAACTTTAATATGTATCAATATCAAAAATAGATTTTGTCCAAAATGGACCTTTAGATCTCTCCTTTCAAACTCTCAAAGATAGGTTTTCTAAGAATAGGACCTCACTAAAAATCATATGTAAAGGATGGACAATGGAATCCAGAATATGATAGTCAAGGAATAAATGATAAAGTGAATAAAAAACTTAAAAAAACAGTGACATGACCAATTTAACGAGGTAATGGATGGCATTTAAAATAATATGAGATTTAACTGGGTACCATGATATTATGCAAAACCAGGATTCAGAAGAAAATAATTATTGATGTAGTCTCAGATACCTTTTCCAAAGTTAAAATATACTTGGCTGAGTATGTATACAGGTGTGTGTGTGCATATATATATATATATATATATATATGATATTATATATATATTTTAATATTTTTATTTATTTCTAGGAGAGAGAGAGAGAGAGAGACAGCGTGAGCAGAGGAGAGTCAGAGACAGAGGGAGACACAGACTGAAACAGGCTCCAGGCTCTGAGCTGGCAGTCAGCACAGAGCCCGACGCGGGGCTCGAACCCACGAGCCGCGAGATCATGACCTAAGCGAAAGTCGGACACTTAACCAACTAAGCCACCCAGGTGCCCCAAGATATTATATATATATCTTATATATAAAATATCTTATATATAAGATATATATATAATAAGATATTATAAGATTCTTGTGATAGAAAAATTTCAGATAACATTAACAATAACTAAGGACAGTATGCATCCCATTACAAGCATAATTATGGCACCCAGCGTGGACACACTAGGTAAGCAGCATCTCTTGCAAAAGCAGACTTTGCAAGGACATTTCTAAGCATCTTATTACGTGACTGCACAACAGTAAGAAGATGAATGACATTAACACTTGGCCCTCACAAGATAAGCATTCAGGTGTGCTATTTCTAATTCATATTAGAATTCATATTACAGGTTCTGCCTGTAAGAGCCTGCCATTGCTACCTTCTTACACAAGTTGCATTTTATAGTCTAAATCATGGTAGAGGGGTGCCTGGGTGGCTCAGTTGGTTGAGCATCCAACTGAGGCTCAGATCATGAACTCACGGATTATGGTTTTGAGCCCCATGTGGGGCTCTCTGCTGACAGCTAGGAGCCTGGAGCCTGCTTTGGATTCTGTGTATCCCTCTCCCTCTGCCTGTCCCCACTACTTGTGTTCTCTCCCTCTCAAAAATAACTGAAACATTAAAAAAAAAGATTTTAAATCATGGTAGAACAAAGTGGAAAACACACAAACACATACCTATAGAAACCACAATATTATGAAACTATACACAAAAAAATATGTAAGATGCAATTTAATCTAGACTTGCTATTGAATCTCTTTCAATTTCAATTCATCAAAGGTTTAATTAGACATGGATGTTTTACTGTGAATATTCAGAAGAGTTTTAATTTGCTGAGCTATTAAATGAGATGGGTGAATATAGTATATTTTTAAGAAAGATAAAATAATCTTCTTACCTCTATTACAAACAAGAAATCATTACTCAATTTGAAACGCATCACTTTTTAATAGCATCTGATGCAGTGCCTCCTTGTTACCTTTATGGAACAATAAAGGTAGCAAGGCCTGGGCTTGTAAATAAGAAGCAACAGCCATTCCTAAACTCAGTTCAGGATGAAGCAGGTGCATCCACACCCCTTAGAATATACACAGTACCATGGAATCCATGGTGGCAGCTGTGCATTGTTACTCTGGCTATTGCATTTTTTATGCTATTATATGGAGCTTAGGATACTGATTTCAGGATATAGAATATTTAGCTCTTGCAAGTTTGAGGACATTAGCCCTCAAGCTGATAGAAATGTATTCTTTAAGTTTGAATATGTCTTTATGCATCTGCATCTCTGATAAATAATTTATTGCTATCTATTTTCCAACCACCGTGCACATTTGATAGAGTAAGTGAGGCTATGGATTATTGCAGTGACACACTGCACATCATTGTCATTTTCTTGGCAGTTTTCCATGCAATAATACCAGGCATATTTGGGGTTTATTCTCCCAAACCATCTCAGTTTTGTATTTTTTTGTCATCCTCAGCAAATTAATCCCACACATGCCTTTGTCTGTCATGTGAGCCATGCAGAAATTGTGAATTATGTCATCTCTACAAATGGGAATCTTGGAAGAAGGATTAAAAGCTAAGGGTGATCAGTCAGAGAAAGTGGCAACTCGTCTGGTTCAATGATTAAAGTCTGAACCTGAAAATAAGAATTACTAGATTCTATTTGTGGCTTTGCTATCAATTTGCTGTATGACTTTTCACCAAGAATTAGTTTTCAGATATGGGCTAACGCAAAAAAATTATAGACCTTCAAAACCTAAGGGAATAAATCATCTTATTTCTTCGAAGTATTAGTCTGTTTATTAAGGAGACTTTTTAGAGAGTTTAGGCAAATTTCAACAAAATAAATGTTATATGTCATTTCAACTGATAATCAAAATATTAGCTGAAGATATTTTATTCAGTATTTTGAAAACTGTTACAAAGGCAGTTAAAAGGGGTGTTCATTCTGTCAGTTTCAGTTTATTTATTTATTTTATTTATTTTTTTAAATTTATTTCTAGGAGAGAGATAGACAGCATGAGCAGGGGAGGGTCAGAGAGAGAGGGAGTCACAGACTGAAACAGGCTCCAGGCTCTGAGCTGGCAGTCAGCGCAGAGCCCGATGCGGGGCTCGAACCCACGAACAGCGAGATCATGACCGAAGCGAAAGTCAGACGCTTAACCGACTAAGCCACCCAGGCGCTCCTGTCAGTTTCAGTTTAGACATTATTGTGTAAAATAAAAATCTCTAAAGAACTTTTTTTTAATTTTTAAAAATGTTTTTATTTATTTCTAGGGGAGAGAGAGAGAGAGAGAGAGAGATAGAGAGAGAGACAGCGTGAGCAGGGGAGGATCAGAGAGAGAGGGAGTCACAGACTCTGAAACAGGCTCCAGGCTCTGAGCTGGCAATCAGCACAGAGCCCGACGCAGGGCTCAAACCCACGAACCGCGAGATCATTACCTAAGCGAAAGTTGGACGCTTAACCGGCTAAGGCACCCAGGCGCCCCAGAATCTCCAAAGAACTTTTGCAAATCATTCACAAAAGCAAATGGTATCTGGAAACCAAGAGAGGACTCGGGAAAAAGTGATAATTTCAGTATTGCATTGATTTTTCTACTAATTCTCTACTTTTATGTTTGGGTTTGGACTACAACACCGCTTTTTCCTTCCTTCTGCTAGCATTTCATTTTCAAGTATGGCCCAACTGAGGGTAACCTTGCCTCCAAACTGACATATCAGATTCTTCCTAGATGCTTTGTTTATAATCATTGTTTTATGCTTTGTTGATTTTTAAATAATTTAAATTTAAATATTTCATATACATATTCTTTCAAACTACAAGAGCCAAATGTTTAATGATTCACAACAGGCCACACAGATGTATACAAAATAGAAAGTCTGAAATTACTTCTCCATTATTCACCCTATGTGCATTGTCTACATTTCTGTCTATAAGAAACAGGTATATGTATAAACATAAACTTTATTACTTGCAAAAATGGGATTGTAAAATATATTTTTGGCAATTTATCTTTGTTTTTGTTTTTTTTAAATGTTTTATTTATTTCTAGGAGAGAGAGAGAGACAGCGTGAGCAGGGGAGGGTCAGAGAGAGAGGGAGTCACAGACTGAAACAGGCTCCCGGCTCTGAGCTGGCAGTCAGCACAGAGCCTGACGCAGGGCCCGAACCCACGAACCGTGAGATCATGACCTAAGCGAAAGTCGGACGCCCAACCGACTAAGCCACCCAGGCGCCCCTATCTTTGTTTTTAATAATAAGAACAAACTTTATTAAAGTGTATTATTCTGGGTTCTCCAGAGAAACAGAACCAATAGAGTGTCTGTGTGTGTGTGTGTGTGTGTGTGTGTGTGTGTGTGTAGAAATAGAGGTATGGGGGAAGAGGGGAGAGAGAGAGAGAGACAGAGACAGAGAGAGACAGAGAGAGACAGACAGACAGAATGAGGATTGTTTTTTTAAGAATTTGGCTCACACAACTGGAAGCTGGCAAGTCTAAAATTTATAAGGTTGACCAGTAGGCTGAAAACCCCCAAGGAGAGGTTCAGTTTTCATTCAGAGGTAGTCTCCTTGCAGAATTTCCTCTTTTTCCAGGGATATCAATCTTCCTTTTGTTAAGGCCTTCACCTAAGTAGATAAGGCTCACTCATATCATGGAAAATAATATAGTCATTTGCTTTACTCAAAGTCTACTGATTTAAAAGTTGGTATCATCTTTAAAAATACCTTCAGAGAAATATCTAGAATAATATTTCATGAAATGTCTGGATAATGTGCCTACTCAAATTGACATACAAAATTAACCATTGCATAGGTTCTGCTATATTCCAATTTATGCTAACCACTTTACTCAGGTTATTTCACATAATAACTTAGAAAATATCACCATTTCATTGACTAAGAAGGAACTGAGAACAGAGAATTCAATACATTGCCCAATGATTGAGCCAACATATGTCAGATCTGGGCTATAGTATGTTACTCTGTGGCACCAGAACACATGATTTTAATTACAGTGTTCTACTGCTTCCCAGGATATTAGTCCTTGTATAACAAGACATGGAGAGTCTACTTACTCTGCTTAACAGAATTTCATTTTCCAAACTGTGATTGTTGATCAAAGTATGGAATGCAAACAGTGCCACTTTAGGCATGTCACTGTCTCTCCTGCCTTTGTTTCTTTTTCTACAGGATGAGGAACTTAATAATATCTACCTAAAATAGATTGATATAATTAATAAAAAGGCAATATATGCAGAGTGCTTAACCAAAACTTAGTATGGCATAAGGACACCGACAATTTTGCTATTACAATTTAGAATATCTTCAGAGATTCTCACTTGATGTTTTTTCATGTTGTCATCAATTGCTTGCCAAGACAAATATCCTGAACTAACCATTTTTATATATTTGTTAATTGTTATAACTCCACAGAATATGTTCAGACACACAATTCAGTAATTTTCAGCATATTCACAAGATTGTGCAATCATCACCACTGTCTAATTCCAGAATATTTTTATCACCGTAAGAAGAAACCCTATATATATTAGCAATCACTGTCAATTCTTCTTTCCCACAGGCCCTGGAAACCAGTAATCAATTTTCTCTCTGTATTGATTTAGATTTACCTTCATAAGATATTTTATAAAAATTAAATCATACAATATGTGGCCTTTGTTTCTGGCTTCTTTCTCTTGGCATAACATTCAAGTTTCATCCACAGTGTAGCATGTATCAGTATCTCCTTTTATATGGCTGAATAATATTCCACTGTGTTGATTTAGTACTTTTAATTATCTCTTCATTATCTAATGGGCATTTGAGTTGTATACACATTTAGTTATTAGGCACATTATGTTGTTTTCCTATTCGAAAAACTCACGCTCTCATTAGCAATATGCAAGAATACTTGTTTTTGCTTTGCTTTATGACATCATCACAGAGAAGCAATTTAATATTTTCCCATATTTTTTCCTTTTGGATAGTAGCTACTAAAGGGAAGTTAAGAAATAATACAGTTTAGATACAACGAATGTAATTTTGATAGCATTTAAACTCTGCACTGTCCTGTGGAGGAGTGCCAAGGCCTGGTAGTGGACAGCATAATATGAGTATCACCTGGAACACACTGGGAGAGATGGTTCCCCCTTTTTGGAGTACACCTGGGGGAGGTGGCACTGCATCTCAGGGGAGAAAAGAGAGCACAGGCACCATTGCACTCCGCTGTCCCTTAAGCATAGGAGCAGAGACACATGCTGATGGCAACTAATCTGGACTCAGGCTTCTTGCTGCACTTTGTTTTTTTTTTTTTAATTTTTTTTTTTTTATTTATTTATTTCTAGGAGAGAGAGAGAGAGACAGAATGAGCAGGGGAGGGTCAGTGAGAGAGGGAGTCACAGACTGAAACAGGCTCCAGGCTCTGAGCTGGCAGTCAGCACAGAGCCCAACGCGCGGCTCAAACCCACAAACGCGAGATCATGACCTAAGCGAAAGTCGGATGCTTAACCGACTAAGCCACCCAGGCGCCTCTCTTGCTGCACTTTGAACTCCAAACTCCTGTGTGTTGGTGTGACTGCCCTTTTGGCACAAACCAGCACCAGGCCCAGGGTGGTAAGACCCTCCCCCAGAGGACCAGTATGGGTCTGCACCATTCCAGGTCTCTAAAGTTTAGAGTTTTGAAACTCAGCTGGTGTGCTCGATATAAAACACAGATGCACTGCCCTGCTGGGTGGGCAGATAGCCAGGACACAGAGTGAAGGCAGAGATTTTAGGTATGCCTAGGACACATGAAGGGAGATTGTGACAGGCATGAACTCCCCTCTCAGGGAGAGGGCTGGTACAAATTCCCCCACCCGCCCACCCATCAGCACTGACTAACTTCAGTGAGAAGCACACCAACAAAGGAAGACTGAGACACTTACACCAAGCCCTGCCTCCACCCCCACCCCATGCAGGTGCTTTTATACTAGAGCTTCTTTACTAGAGCTAGTGTGTCTGAGAACCAGAGAGGTGGTCCCATCCCTGAAAAATCCAGCACAATCCCCTACACTATCTATGAACCACAGAGTGCTGCAAACTTCAGCTGTAGTGGGAATAGGATCAGGCCTCTTTTAACAAGCAGGCCAGAGCACACCTATGTAAAACTCACCACACTAGCCAAGTCACAACACTCTCCACTGGAGGGAAAGAGAAACTCTGCAGAGGACTGATGTGAGAAAAGAGCCAAAACACAGCAGCAGAGTGCATGCAGCATACTCCAGAAACACTTCCTGAGGCACCAGGCTCTGGACAATATATGACCTCATCTTGATAAAACCATTACTCTCAGGAGCAGGAAACATAACTGTCTTTTCTAAAACATAGAGGAAGCAGAGACCTAGACAAAATGATGCTATGGAGAAATTTATCCCAAAAGAAAGAACAAGGAAAAACCATGGCATGGAATCTACTTGCAACAGAAATAAGTAATATGCTTGATCCAGAATTTAAAGCAACAATCATAAGGATACTAGCTGGGCTTGAGAAAAGCATAGAAGACACCAGGGAGTTCCTTAATACAGAGATAAAAGGCCTAAAAACTATTCAGCCCAAAATTTAAAAATGCTATAACAGAGATGTGAAACTGGATGTAATGACCACAAAGATGGAAAAAGCAGAGGAGTAAGTGATATAGAATATAAAATTATGGAAAATAATGAAGCTGAAGAGGGAAAGAAAAATACTGTATCACAAATGCAGACTTAGGGAACTCAGCAATGCCATAAGGTATAATAACATTCTTATCATAGATGTCCTAGAAGAAGAGAGGAAAAAGCACCAGAAGGTTTATTTGAGAAGATTATAGGTGAAAACTTCCTTAATATGGGGAACAAAACAGATATTCAAATCCAGGAGGCACAGAAAATTCCCATCAAAATCAACAAAAGCAAGCCATCACCAAGACATATTATAGTTAAATTTACAAAATAAAGAGATAAGAAAAAAACCCTAAAAGCAGCAAGAAAAAAGGCATCCCTAGCCTTTAAGGTAAGACAAATCAAGTTAGCGGTAGATTTCTCCACAAAAACTTGGTGGATCAGAAGTGAGTATCATAATATACTCAATGTGCTTAATGGGAAAACAAAACTATACAGCCAAGAATACTCTGTCTAGCAAGGCTGCCCTGAAAAATAGAAGAAGAGATAAAAAGTTTCCCAGACAAACAACAACTAAAGGAGTCTGTGACTACCAAATCATCCCTGCAAGAAAGGTTAAATGAGATTTTTAAGGGGGACAGAAAGACCAAAGCAAAAAAGACTAGAAAGGAACACTGAAAATGTACATAAACAATGACTTAACAAGTAATACAATGGCACTAAATTTGTATCTATCAGTGATCAGGCTGAGTGTAAATGGATCAAATGTTCCATTCAAAAGTTATAAAGTATCAGAATGAGTAAAAAAAAAAAAAAGACCAATATACTTTGCCTACAAGAGACTTGTTTTATAAAGACATCAGTAGAATGAAAGTGAGGAGTTGGGGAACCATTTATCATCCTAATGGACATCAGGAGAAAGCCAGTGTAGCCATATTTATACAAGACAAACTAGATTTTAAGCCAATGACTGTAATAAGAGATAAAGAAGGGCATTATATCATAATACAGGGGACTATCCAACAAGCATAGCTAACAATTATAAATCATTATTCCCCCAACTTGAAAGCACCCAAATATATCAAACAATTAATAGCAAGCATAAAGGAACTCATTGATAATAATACAATAATAGTAGGGGACTTTAACATCCCATTTACAGCAATAGATCATCTAAGCAGAACATCAAAAAGGAAACAATGGCTTTGAATGACACACTGGACCAGATGGACTTAACAGATATATTTAGAATATTTCACCCTAGGGGTGCCTGGGTGGCTCAGTCAGTTAAAACTCCAACTCTTGAATCCTCCAACTTATGATCTCATGGTTGGTGAGTTTGAGCCCTGTATCGGACTCCACGCTGACAGCAGAGCCTGCCTGGGACTCTCTCTCTCCCTCTCATTCTCTGTCCCTCCTTTGCTTTCTCTATCTCTCAAAGTAAATAAACTTCAAAAATTATTTTTTAAGAAAAGAATATTTTACCCTAAATCAGCGGATTACACATTCTTTTCAAGGCACATGGAGCATTCTCAAATATAGCTGGGTCACAAATCAGGAATCAACAAATATAAAAAGATTGAAATCATAGCATACATAGTTTCCAGCCACAACACTATGAAACTTGAAGTCAACCACAAGAAAAAAATTTGGAAAGACCACAAATACAAGGAGGTTAAAAAACATTCTACTAAAGAATTAATGAGTTAACCAGAAAGTTACAGGTGAAAACACACACACACACACACACACACACACACACTCATATCACACACATGTGGAAACAAATAAAAATAAAAACATTTTGGTTCAAAACCTTTGGAATGTAACAAAAGTGCACCTAAAAGGGAGGTATATGCAATACAAGCCTACCTCAAGGAGCCAGAAAAATTTCAAATACACAGTCTAACCTTACACCTAAAGCCAATAGAAAAAGAAAAACACATGAAGCCTAAAATAGCAAAGGAAAATAAATAGTAAAGATTAGAGCAGAATTGTATGATATAGAAACAGATAAAACAGTAGAACAGATTAATGAAACTAAGAGCTGGTTCTTTGAAAAATTTAATAAAATTAATAAACCCCTAGCCAGACTTATAAAAGAGAAAGAACTCAAATAAATAAAACACAGTGAGAGAGAAGATATCACAATGAACATCGCAGAAAAACAATTATAAGAGAATATTATAAAAAATTACATGCCAGCACATTGGGCAATCTGGAAGAAATGGATAAATTCCTAGAAACATATAAACTACCAAAACTGAAACAAGAGTAAATAGAAAACTAAAACAGGCTGATAACCAGCAAAGAAGTTGAATCAGTAATTAAGTATCTCCCAACAAACAAATGTCCAGGACCAGATGGTTTCCCAGGGGAAATCTACCAAATATTAAAAGAAGAGTTAATACCTATTTTTCTCAAACTTTTCCAAAAAATAGAAATGGAAGGAAAACTTCCAAACTTTTTCTATGAAGTCAGCATTACAGTGATTTCAAAAGCAGACGAAAAAGTCACTAAAAAGGAGAATTACAGGCCAATATCCCTGATGAACATGGATGGAAAAATTATCTACAAAATATTAGTCAAATCAAATCAGAGTCTGAAACCTACTTCAGATTCTGTGTCTCCCTTTCTCTCTGTCCCTCCCCTGCTCACACTCTGTCACTTTCTCAAAACTAAAATAAATATTAAAAAAAATTAAAAGTTAAAAATTGAACTACCCTATGACCCAGCAATTCCACAACTAGGTATTTAACCAAAGGATACAAAAACACTGATTTGAAGGAGTACATGTGCCTCAATGTTTATAGCAATTTTATTAACAATAGCCAAATTATGAAAGAGCCCAAATGTTCATTGACTGATACATGTATAAAGAGATGTTGGAATATATATATGTGTGTGTATGTATGTGTGTTTGTGTGTATCTATTCACACACAATAGAATATTACTCATATAAAAAAGAACGAATCTTGCTATTTGCAACATGGATGAAGCTAGAGTGTATTATGCTATGTGAAATAAGTCAGTGAAAGACAAATATCATATGATTTCACTGATATGTGGAATTTAATAAACAAAACAAATTAACATAGGAGAAAGAAAAAAAAAGAGATACAAGCCACAAAAGAGACTCTTAATCATAGAGAAGAAACTTATTGTTGCTGGAGGGGAAGTGTGCAGAGAATGGACTAAATAGGAAATGGATATTAAGGAGAGCACTTGTTGTGATGAGCACTGGCTGTTGTACATAAGTGATGAATCACTAGATTCTACTCCTGAAATTAATACTGTACTATATGTTAATATACTAAAATTTAAGTAAAAACTTGAGACATAGTAAATCAATAAATAGGCAAACAAACTCTGCACTGAACATGATGATCACATATTATATCTTCTGAAAGTGATTGAAAACATTGACTTATATGTTTCAATTGTTGAATAAAAAAGCAACCTCAGAAACTATTGGCATGTTCTTGTGTTTTATTTGGGTATTTGCTTTTAATTAAAAATAGAAAACCACAAAGAATCTGATTTTGCCATTCTTAATTGTAAAAACCATGTCAACCCTCATCTACGTTCTTATGCCCAGTGTTTCCTGTGGGATGAAGAGTATGGCCAGTTCTTTCATTCCAGTACCTATTGGGCAAAACTCCCACTTAATTAGGGGGTCAGGTTACTGATTCTAAAATCAGTAAGCAGTCTCTACTCAGGCTCTCTGGCTCTCTTCTGGTCTTCCCGTGCTCCGGTATGGCAGATGAACCTTAGGGAGGGCTGGCTTTCTGAGGGTCTGTTAAGTTCTGGTTGTCCTTTGCATATATTTTTCCATTTGAAGTTGGGACTGATGGAGAGGTAAAGCTAGTCCCTATTTGTCTACATTCAAGAAAGAAACTTTGAATGTCATAATGGTCTGGAGTCCCTGTTTCACTCTCTAAAATTAATTTTAGCAGGGGTTCTACAAAATACAGAATGAGTGTTACATAGAACCCTATCTCTCTTATAGACTACCTGTTGAATTTACCTTGACCACCAATCCATGAAAATTAGGAAATAAATAAAATGACAAATACAAAAATACATGGGAATGCTTCTGCTTTATTTTACTATGCTAAATAATCACATCAGGTATTAAGCTAGATAAACCACAATGTAGTTTTCTTGTTCAACATTATTTTACTTTCTAAGCCATATTAGAAAAATTAAGAATACAAAATCTGTCCAAAAAATTAACATTACTAATTAAAAATGTGTAAGGAAACTAGAGGTTTGGGCAAGAATCTAATAGAAATTGTGCCAACAGCTTTAATTGATATTTTGGATGTAGGGTTTTTTTTTCAAAAATTAAATATGAAGTAGTTCACCCCTGAGAAGTTAAATTTCTAGTTCCATAATGAATTGAATGAATTGCATATTACTAAATATGTTTAAATAAGGGGTTGCTGTTTGTTATTTCCTATGTTAAGGAATTATTCCAAGAAGGAAACTTGGAGGGGTGGCTGGCAGGTGGAGGTTGTGGCTCTTGATCTCCGGGTCATGAGGTCAAGCCCCATGTTGGGGGTAGAGTTTACTTAAAAAAAAGAAAAAGAAGTCTTGAGAAAAGTTTAGCTGCTTAGCTTTGCATTCTACCTCCTCCTCAGAGACTTGATTTGCAATCAACAGTTATGTAAATTTTTTTATCAGATTAGACTTTCAGAACTAAATTTTCTGTAATATATGCAACCGTTACCTCAGTAAAACTGACAAAATGTCAGAGAGAGGGACAAGGTACAGTAATTAGCAAAATGGTAGGGATCTGAAAGCAATTTAAATTGAGAAATCTTTTATTTTTTTTTGAGGGTTGTAATATCCTAGAGAATGAGCAGAAAAGAAGAATCCTCTGGACCATTTGATGACTCTAGTTGGAATAGAGACAATGCTGTAGAACATTTACATATCACCTAATTTAAAAGTCCCCAATAAGTTACAGTTTGTGTTTTATTTCATAATAATGATAATTTTAGCTTATTTTTGTTAAGATGAAATTTTATAACATTTCAAAGTCATTTTTTTGTGGGTATCGTAGTTCTATGAAGTCTCTAAACGTTTTTGTTGCTGTTAAATAAATCTTCTTTTATATGTTTGGAAATGCTAACTTCAAGACACCTAGGACACCTGGGTGGCTCAGTGGGTAAAGTATCCAACTTTGGCTCAGGTCATGATCTCATTGTCCATGAGTTTTAGCCTCACATCAGGCTCTGTGCTGAAAGCTCAGAGCCAGGAGACTGCTTCAGATTCTGTGTCTCCCTTTCTCTCTCTCTGTCCCTTCCCCACTTGTGCTCACTCTCTCTCTCTCTCTCTCTCTCTCTCTCAAAAATAAATAAATAAACAAATAAATAAATACTAACCTCATTTCTTCTTGTGTACTCTGGTGAGGTGACAACATATTGCCATTAATATAATGATTTTCTTATTGTGTAATTTTCTAATATACTATATTGACTAACTCAGAAGCAAAGCTTACAGAACCTATAATGTATACATTCCGTTATAAAATGTTTATCAATTTTAAAGTTCTGTAAATAAGGTTGCCTTGTATGTAAGTATTGTACTCATGCCTACATTTTATTTTTAAAATGTGTCTTCAAAATAGTGAATACATGTGCTATTTAAGTAAAACCTTTCCCTGTATTAAGGTTTTTCTTTTCATATTTGAGGGGATATGACCAAATTCCTCTTAATCAAATCCATATGAACCACAAAGCACAGTTTCTTAAAAATAGCTATTTCTTAATTTTTTTCCACTCTTGGAAAATTTGAAATATTTTAAATTTAGTATTTAAAGATTTCTGTCCTTTCCAGTTTCCTCCTACCTATCCAACAACAGTATGTTGCCAATATTTTCTGAAATACCAGACTGCAGTTTACACTGTTTCATTTCATAAATTTTTCAAACTTTCAAACTCCAAAATTAAAATATGCTCTAAATTGCCTTCACTCAGGAAAGATTTTCAGGAAAGCTTTCTTATCAAAGTTACAGTGAAGTTGATATCCTGTGTTTCCAAATGATATTTTTAACATATACTTTAACAAAAAAGAATTAGTTACAATATCATAATTTCCATTATCTGTAGATTTGTAGAATAAAAGAAAGATATTTTGAACCATAAACCTCTCCTTGGGTCATATCCTATAAGTGTACACAATAACATTAATAACTTAATTAGGCCCTTAGCACAGTCTTCATCCTTTATGAGTATTTACATATATTATCTCAAATACTCTTCACAACAGTCCTATGAAATAGATGTCATTATTAGTCCCAACTTACTGATAAGAAAAAAAGCTGAAAAGCCATCCTGCTAGAATACCAGGTATAAAGAGGCCATAGTTTCTGGTGCTTTCTGGACCAAATAGCTGTAACACTTCTTTCCCATTTATCTTCATCACATTGTTGTGTCATGATGTTCTACTTGAGAAAATGTGAATTTGTCATGTGAATTTTTACATGGCTAAATGGCTTTTGCTCTAAATAATATTCAGTATGTCTAGACACATTTTACTAGGTTTAGAATGCATTCTTTATATTTTTGCTCTATATCAACAAAACTAAGTAGTTAATATCTCTCAAAATGTTGGATTTACCTTACCACAGAACATATTGGTGCAATAGCATAAAAATTAAATATGTTTTGAAGAGTGCAAATAACCAGTGCTCTCAAAACTTTGGCTTTTTCTTCTTTAACTACTTTCCAGAATTATATATCTTGAAATGAAGAACTCCATCACATGCTTTTCTGTTACAGAATTTTACAGTGTGCCTTTGCTCTGAGACAGCAATTGAATTGATCGTTTGCCATGACTCCAATCATTATGATCACTTCATTTAAAATTCCTCTCCAAGGTACCTCTAGGCCATTCTTGAGTGAATATTTTATACACTTAATTTACATAAACTATTTTTACAGGGAGAACAAAGATGCAATATATTTTTATATAGCCACAGTCATTTTCTTTTTTGTTATTGTATTCAGGCAAAAAGATATAATTATGTGAAAGGTCATTGATAATATAAATATCTTGTCCATTATAAACTTATTTTTTCAATCAAGTTATTCAAATACTCAACTAAAAGTTTAAGGCGTTTACTATTGCATAGATACGGATACGTAGAAAAACAACACATAACAACAACAAATAACTCAGACTATCTTAGTGTCAGCCTTAATGAAAATTATTGGGACAGAATAAATAAGAATTACATAAAATCAAGATATCTAACAGAAGACAGAACTGACCACACATTAAGTACCAACCTTTACATAAAGACATACCTTTGCCGTATTGACCATCCATTCACTACTTAATTTTAAAATATTCATTGTGTTTCCATGATGTGCTACTAAAAATTACCTTCAGTAATATACCCTCTGTCCCCTTGCTTAAATGGCAATATAGGTATTGATAATATCTATAAAATGAATAAAATAGGCTGAAATCTTCATTACTCAGCACATTTGTCAATTTGCAGTTTTTGTTTTCCATTTTAGAATGTGTACAGATTAATTCACCAGATTTTTCACACATAAAAAATATTTTACAATGTTAATTCCCTTAGGGAAAACAAAGTTTCTAATATAAGTCTTGATTTTGTAGTAGTCTTGATTTTCTTGTCCAAGCACTTATCCATGTACACTTTTGGATATTGGTCTCGAGAAAATGGTAACTGTAACTTCAATTCTTCCAAAAAATACCCAAATACTATGTAGCAGTAATTCAATAACCTTTAATGAATAACTACTGTGTGTAACAAACTGTACAAACCATCACAAGATTATGAGACAGGAGCCTTAGAAGCATAGACCCATTGAGGCCACGAGGCATGCTAACAATTATAAAATAATAATTGGCACTATAAAACCCAGTTTGAAAATAAGAGAGGATTTGGGAATGGAGTCAGGAATGTTAAACCTTCAACTGTGTGTGATAAAATCCCTCACAAGGAAGAAATACCCCAACTAAAAATGTAAAAAGAGCAATTGAGAAATGCCAGCATGGGAGAACTTAGTTTTAGTGGTGAATCATTGTGGATAGGGCAGTGACTGTAGGAAATAAATTTTTGTTGTGTTTTGGTTTTATAACAGTTTCCTCATATTAAGTCTGAAATAGTATTCAGAACCATTTGAAAGAAAGGACACTTGAAAAGTCTTTTGAATACAAAAGACCATGCAGCCAAGTTAGAAAAAGTACAAAACTAATAATTTTCCACCTCTGTGAGTGGTATCATAAAACAAACTGCGTCATTTCCAAAAGTCCTTCCAAACATGATTTGTTCCAAGGAATGTTGCTGGGTCTCAAGAAAAAGAAATTCAAAGACTAAGTAAGTTTCTGATGTTCTGTATTTCCTACAAATCAATAGTTCATGTATACATCTCAACAGCTTTAATACACTAATGTTCTTTGTAATTCTCGAAATAGGAATTATATGAATAATTATATAGCATTTCTGAATATTGTGGATATAATTTTCTGCAAAATATATTTTCAGAAATGGGCTCTTGAGGGTGATTCTGTCCCAAACGAATGAAAGTCACATCTTCAAACCATTGGTTAGAAAATCAGGCTTGATATAACTCCCTTTACAATTTTTGCTCTGTAATCTTAGCTGGCAAAGAGTGTATTTAATTATCAATATGCAAGTAAGCCCTTACAGGATTAATTAATTAGTTGGCATTGTAACACTCTTAAAGATGAAAATCACTGTTTAAGAATTATCATTATTAATATGAACAGATGCAAACGATGAAGGCATCATCTATGTATGCATATGGCACACCCATCAACTCAGCTTATTCAGAGACATAATTGCTCTTTGAGCCAACATAAGCACCTATTTCCAAATATTAACCCAATTAACCCATATTCAGTAATGTTTATTCCCAGTTATAAAAAGGAAGCATATTTAAATGACATGAGTAAATTACGACACCATTTTCAAAAAATATCAATTTTTTGAATCAATTCAAAAAATAGTTGTCTTTCAATACTGGGCAAAATTAAACCTACAAAATTAACTATCAAACAATAAGTAATATTAAACTAAAAGAAGTAGCTTAGACATTGGCTTAGACATTCTCTCCTACAGCATCTAATAGTCAACACTTAATTTAAACCAAACCTTGTAATGTTAAATCTGAGTATTTGCTATAATTTTTATGATACCTTTATTCACCTTATTTTTTAACTTAAAAGTTGTGTATTTAATGGAAAGAAATATATACTAAAGCTTATTTTCATTTCTTATCTTTAGCATATTGATTTAATAAAATAAAGATATTTTTGTACTACATTGATTTAACACCAAAAGTCATTGATGGAAATAAAATTCACAAAGCTTTTGACTAAGGCTTTTATTTTAACCTGAGATAATACATTGAAACTTACAATTTGATAAGTGATGTACCCACACAGTATCATAGCAAGTAATAAAAAAATAATATAGAGTTTACAGAGCCCTTTATATCAACTTCTTAAATGACAGAGGACTGTTATCTTAGCTCTGCAGGCTATCAATTCAAATATATAATACAAAAAAGTGTTTTTGTTTAGCACATTTTTGATGCTTGGTGAAGCTTTATACTGGCATTTGTCATTAAAACAATACATAGGTTGCCATAGTTATAAGGAAATGGTACTTTCAGTTTACAGCCCATTTTCTTGAACTTATGAGAATGAACACTATTCAGCATAAAGCTTTAGATGCTTATTTTCATGATAACACTTCATTGTGTTTCTAAATTTAATGAATAAACATTAAATTAATACAAAAGTGAAAGCTTAAGCATGCAAAAATAATGCAGAAGAAGCTGAAATGTTTTCATAGTATAAATGGAAACAGTTTTCTGAATACATTCAGAGTCTCAGTATAATAGATTTTCTTCTCTTAAACAATGCCATCAAGATTTATACATTTTAACTCCAGCTCACTTAAGGTTTATAGTTAGAAATGTTAGATAAACCCAATTGCAACAAAAAAATCCCATTTCCCTTTCTTGGGGATTTTAAAAATTATTGCAAGCATATAATTTGTTCATATATAGCATGATTTATTTTCTCATGATTCATTTTTCATCACAACCTGCAACAGCAATGATGATCCTTTCTTTAAACCAGAGAATATCTAATTAATGTTTTCTTAGAAAACACACAGTCATTAAATGGAAAGGTTTTGTGCATTAAACTAAACAAAATCTATGCAAAAAATATCTAGAGTTTAAAACTCTGTATTTTTTGTTGTTACAAATCGCTCAACTTCTAAGTATCATTCCAAAATTTTGCCTGAGAAATCTCATTTAAGATTTTTAGGATTATTTAATATATCCTGGAAAAGAACTCTTCACATAGTTGAAATCAGGTTTAAAATCAGCCTTCAGTTTTCTTCTTCTATCCCAAGTGTTGTGTATTGAATCTAGGCTTTAGAAGTGGAAAAGATATTAGCACTGACAAGGATGAGGGATATGGGAGAAAAATGTATCAAGTGGAATGGAAGGCAAGACCCCTGAAAATGTGGAGGACAGAGACATTGAAATCAAGAATGATAACAAGAAGATTAAAGGTTAAAATATTGTGAGCTAGCTGTTCAAATATTTAATTGATTTGGAATGTTGACCAGGAAGGTGCAAAGCCAAGGTATAGCAACTGAAGTAAGTAACATGTGTGTCAAAGTTGTTGAATTTTTCAGGGAGAAGGATAAACAATGATACACAAGTGGTAAAGAAAATTTAATCAGAGAGCTAGTCTCCCTTCTCTTCAGTACACATATGGTAGAAAAGAGAAAACAGTATCTTCATCTGACATCCAGGCTTTAGTTTTATCAGAAAGTTTAGACAAGTTCTGAAAAGGGGATGAGTGTTTAATGGATTTGGTGATGACAGATTTTTGGTCCTATCAAACATCAAAGAAGAGTTTGTGTTTATATGGTTAGGTAGTGTTGGGAACTGGATTCACGCTTAGAGATATACTGAACAATATGTAGATGAGACTAAATTGCTTGAAGATTACCTGAGAAGCTGGAAAATACCTTCCATATCAGGTAAGAAAGGACATGGGACACAGCTGCAATTATTTGATGTCTTCTAAGGAAGAGCTAATCAGTCGTATCCTCTATACTGGTCTTGTTTTCTTAGGCAGTCTATATTATTAAGGTCTAAAATGCTGAAGAAATGAGAGTAGGATGTTTTTGAACACCTCCAATCCTCCTATTGGCCATGTTGTGAGCAAGGGAGAAAATTCTAAATTGAGTCATCTGGTTAATCCCAATGGTTTTGAAAGTTTTATTTTTTTTAATTTTTTTAATGTTTATTATTTTTAGTTTTGAGAGAGAGAGACAGAGCTTGAATGGGAAAGGAGAAGAGACAGAGGGAGACACAATATCCGAAGCAGGCTCTAGGCTCTGAGCTGTCAGTACAGCCCCCAACAGGCCCTGAGCTGTTAGCACAGAACCTGACATAGGGATGGAATTCACATGAACTGTGAGATCACGACCTGACTGAAGTTGAACACTTAACTGACTGAGCCACCCAAGCTTCCTCCCACTGGTTTAGAATTTCTAATTGTATTTCACCGGGGTTAATTCTCAAATCACATGCACTATTTGAACAAAAGAAGAAAAATATCTTGCCCTTTAATTCTGGGTATCACCTTGTAAAATCCCTCTGATAACTAACTTCCATTCTCCCTTTCCTAGTTTTCTATTTCTGGAAGTATGGGGATTAAACCTAGATTAGTTGCATAAATTTCTCCTATCTTCTATCTTTTTATTTTTGTCTTTTCATTCTACTCACGGGAGAAATCATCATCTTTATCTTCAAATGAATGTTCTTTGATTATTTTATTTTTTACTTCCAAGTGTATTTCTTGTTTATGGAATGTTCCTTTTATAAAGCATCTTCTACTTATTTTATGGATTTAATAAACTTTCCAATATTTCTGAGGATATTAACCTTATTGATTTGTTTTCATCGAGTCTCTCTTTATTGCCTACTTTCTCTAAGTTCCTTTTTAAAGTTTCTTGTTTTTGGTTTCTCTCATTCATGCAAAAATTTTTCCTTAAAGATGCATGAGCACAGTTGTCTATTCATAATTAAGGATGAGGCATTAGAAGCAGCCTGGAATCAGGGTGCCTAGCTGGCTCAGTCTCTAGAGCATGCAACTCTTGATCTTAGGGTCATGAGTTAAGCCCATGTTGGGCATGGGGCCTACTTAAACCAAAATAAAACAAAGCAGAAGCCTGAGAACTTGAAGGTCTTATTGTTCAGTATTTTAAGTTTCTGCAATTGCTTTTGTTTTCAGAATGAGACCTCTGTCTGTTGATGTGGTCTGAAGACCTTTTATTTTTTCTTACAGAATAAATGTCCTACTTACTTCTTGGGAAGATATAAACTACTTGGTTACCTGGTTTCTCCAATATAAGGAGGGTATTTCGGTTCTTACCTCTTCTTACACATATTTTTAATATTCTTGTGTTTTCGGATCCCTTACCTTACTCAAATCTTCAGAAATTATCCTTCTAGCCATTATGGACTTGTCCATAGTGCTAAAAACTAATTCACATTCTAACTCAATTTCAGCCCTCTATTAGAAGATTATCTCAAAACACCTGACCATCTACTTTCCACCTTTCCAAACCTTGTTAATATCACTCAGCTGTCCTCTCCTTGACATTCCTATTCCTTTACGATCAATTTAATATTGTTAGAAATAGCAAAAATAAACATGTTCTTAAAACATAGTATGTTTAGAAGTCTTAGATTTTATTCTTCTAATAATTTTCACTAATTTTGTGATTTATTTTCCTTTTTAAATCTTGAGCAGAAAAGCTGGTAATGTGTCTTAGTCACAAAATTATTTTAAGTAAACTAAGTTCAAGTGAAATCAGAATTGAAATACAACCCCTGTATGACATATTATTTATGCATCATTATTTCAGTGCAAAGATTTGTATAATGGGCCAAGTTAATTACAATTACAAATATGTAACAGGTCTTACCTGTATATCATAGTTGAAATTTTCTTAGTTATTGACATTAAGGGTTAACACTGATGTGGAAAACATACAGAAAGACCTATATTATAGGAAACAATCTGAGACTGAACATTTATTTTTTTCCACAAATATAGATGTAATTTTTATAATACATAGATGTGAAAGAAACCATTTAAAATACAAATATTCTCATTTTAAATTTCTTACGTGCAGATGGAGGATCAAATTTAACATAAATTTTCTAAGTGATAAATGCAACTTTTTTTCTTAATGATAACCTGTATCAGATTCTGTATTATAGTAAGAGAATATTCTCATGTAAAGCTACTGTGGCTGTGTTAAAGTCCCTTTGGTTCATCTTAAACCAGCATTTACAGTAAACTTGCAGGACCTAGTGAAAATCTTAGGTAATGAAAGCACAGTAGAGGTTATGATTTTGTAGTATATTATACAATATTCTGTGGCCTTGTAAAAGTGAGCTGTAAACATCTAAAAATCTAGCCGTCCTTACCCCAAGAAATTTGAGAAATTCTGTAATTCTGCTATATAGTAGCCAGAAAATTCACAATCCTCCAGTTTGAACATTTGATTATATGTACCTTGATGGTTACTTTATTTGGGGGATTTTAATTAAGGTGTTTGGAAATCTGTATTTAATTTACTTGAAAAACTTTTACCAAGCGTCTACACTGCCAAGCACTAATCTAGATTCTGTGGGTTCTACTGAATGATTTAGAGAAATGAATCTCATCTTTCAGAGGTTTACAATGAAGGTGAGAGTGTCAGTTACATACCAGCATGTCTCTTGGAAGCAAATTAACAAGGAAATAGGATAAAAATAATGAAATACATCTGACGATATACATGTCCCTGGTTTAAGGTTCCATATCAATATGTTGGAGCTATGTTAAAATAGTGCATAAAGTACTGCTCCAGATGCATATTTAATGCTAAAACACTTAAGCAGAGAGCAAATTTAATAAAGAATTAATTTAAAAAGTTCCATCCAGGCATTATTATCCATGTTAGGCAGTTGATCTTTTATATGATTTACTTTATACAAGTACTATCAATTTAGAAAGTAAGTATAAGGTTTTACCCTAGAAAAACTTTATCATTTGAGAGCAAAGGAACATATTCAAAATTTTATTATAACTAGACTTTCTATGGTGAGCATTTAGCAATGTATACAAATATCAAGTCATTATTTTGTACATCCAAAATTAACATAATGTTATATGTCAACCATACATAAATTTAAAAAGGAAATAATAATAAATAGAAAAAAATTAGTGCTATGCCAAAAACAAAACAAAACAAAAAAGGTTAGGCTACCCTTTCTTCTGCCAAATGTTTTCCTTCATGTTTTTGGTTTGAGTAATAAAGTAAATAAATATTATTATTATATTGCATTGACAGTCTTTCTAAAATTTACAAAAATATAATTAAAATGTTTGCTCCTAGTTGAAAAACAATTAAAGGCATAGCTTCTTATCATGTTACAAATCAGGAGCTCCAACAAATTCATTTTGCTTGTCCATTTTTTTTTTCATATTTTGTTAAACCTGTATAGAATTCTAACTCCCCATTGACTGTAATTTTATTGCCTATTTTGACTCATATAGTTCAGAAATTCCTCTTCACAATTCTTTTACATTCCATAGCTATATTATCAGCAACTACCTAAATTTAATTAGAAGTTTTACTTGATATATCATTCACAACTTCTTCTTACATTCAAAGTCTTCTCCTTATTTGTGTGTTTGTTTGTTTTGTTTTGTCAAAATCTTCTCCTTGTTTGTGTGTTTGTTTGTTTTGTTTTGCCGTAACATTATCTTAAATAAGCTTTTTTCCCCATTAAGCACCTGTGTAGCAAATTGGTTTTATTTTTTTTTATATATTGGTATAATTCTATGATCAAATCCTTTTATTAAATTGTATACATTGTCCCATACTCCTTTTATCATCCAGTTTTATAGTTAGGAATTTATTTGTAAGGATCGCCTTCTTTCTCTTTTGATTTTCTTCGCAGTTTGGAATTTTGGGGAACATTGTATTAATATTATGACTATAATAAAAATTAATGTAGATAAAAATAATAATTGTGAATACTTAATGGGTGATTCTAAAACTTTTGCCAATCATTGTTCTAAAACTTTTACATTGCATTAGCTCAAGTAATCTTGATAATGACATAATGAAGTAACTTCTGTTTAAGTTTATCTATTTTGAGAGAGAGTAGGGGGAAGGGCAGAGAAAGAGAGAAGGAGAGAGAGAGAGAGGGAGGAAGGGGGGAGAGAGAGAGAAAGAGGGAATTCTAAGCAGGCTCCACACTGTCAGCCCAGAGCCCTAAGTGGGGGTGAAACTCATGAGCTGTGAGATCATGACCTGAGCCGAAATCAGGAATGAGATGCTTAAGTGACTGAGCCACCCAGGTGCCATGTAAATTCTACTTTCATAAACATTTCCAAATAAAGAAGCTGAGCAAAAGAATTTATTATTTGGTATCTGGTACATGCCAGATATGAGGAAGCTGGAAATTCAATATTCAGTTTCGGAGTCTATGTTCCTAAGCATATGTGATATTTGGTTAGTAATAAACACTTTCAAATTTTATTGTAAATGTGTTTCTGTAGTGACTAGGATGTCTAGGTAAGATTTAATTTGGAGGTGTTTTTTTTATATGAAGATATAAGTAGAAATGGATATGAGTATACCATATAAATTCATGAAGACAATTTCACTGATGCAGTGGAGTGGTGTTTATAATTTAGTGGAGTAAAATCACCTAAAATTATTGTTTTATAGAATACAAACATCTATGCTCTGTCTTTTGAAGTTTTGTTTTGTTTTGTTTTA
This sequence comes from Proteles cristata cristata, assembly GCA_017311185.1. Taxonomy (NCBI): domain Eukaryota; kingdom Metazoa; phylum Chordata; class Mammalia; order Carnivora; family Hyaenidae; genus Proteles; species Proteles cristata. The sequence continues at coordinate 648,056 of JAESUZ010000960.1, read as the reverse complement.
AGAAGATCTTAAGTATATCAGGGAATTCTCCTTTTTAACAAGTTAATCTTGATTATTTTGATACCCATAACCATGGAGGACACTATGAGAAATAATATACTAGTATTTGAACGTAGATTGAATTCTTGATTCAAGGAGGTGAGGTAGAGGGGATCAGAACAAACATAACAGTTTATCTCATGGACACATCATAACTACATAGAAAATAATGCTAAGTACAATAGAAATTAGTTCCTGCTTCATAGGTTTTGCCTTTATTTGAATGTAAGCTCACAATGTAAATTTATGCAGTAATATTTATAGCATTGCCACATATGTAGTATCTAATATTATTTTACCAAATCTATTTGTTCTCATTTCTAACCAATGCTTTGCCAATTTATTCCAACTCTAAAAACAATCTCATTTTTTATCATAGATATATATTCTAGCATTTTAGTCAGGCATATTTTTATTTTAGTTTTTGTTTCTTAAGTACTAGGATACAGTTTAGTGAATAATGCTGTCTCTCCTCTGTTGTAGAAAGAGCATTTATCCTACCTTAGTGTTTTCAAAAATCTGTTAGTAACACTCTAAGTCATTCAGTGAGATCACATGGACCAATGACATTCTGAACCAATTATTTCCAGTTTATAATAAAATTTAAGAATTTTGTTTTATAAGTAGACTTTTCAACAAAGATTATAGTCAGATCAAAAAACGCAGCACTGTGATTATTGCTTTCAGAATTTAAAATCATTTTTTATTAACAATGGCCATATTTGCAGACTTGAAGAAAAGAATTTCCACTATATTGAAGTCATTGTGTCCTGCTGTGATTCCCTTGGCAGGAGTAGTTGTTTTGATCTTCTTCTGCCTGGGAGCTGGGTAATTGTGTCTGTGATGGCAGTTATCATAGTGCATTGTGATATTTTTGTTTGGTGTCTATGTCAGACTACATTATATGCTTCCCCAGGGTAAAGAGCATGCCTCATTCTACTCATTTGTTCATTAGTTCATTTATTCAGCCTATGAGTAACTCACTCACGCATCCATTAAAATGTGTTCGAAGGGCACCTGGATGGCTCAGTTGGTTGAGTGTCCTACTCTGATTTTGGCTCCAGTCATGATCTCACTATTCATGGGTTTGACCCTCGCATGGAGCTCTGCACTGGCAACACAGAGCCTGCTTGAGATTCTCTCTCTCCCTCTCTCTCTGCCCTTTCCCTGCTTGTTCTCTGTCACTCTAAATAAGCAAACAAACAAACATAAAAAAATTAAAAATGTGTTTGAGAATATTCAGCAGAAACAACATACAAAATATATATTGAAATTGCAACACAAAGTTGAGGGCACATTTTAAAAGTTGGTGTTGCATGTTCTAAAAATGTAAACTATAGTAATTTGAAGATTTAACCTTTTCTTCTATTTGCCCTGATGATCAGCACTTTGATACCTAGTAAAAACTCAATAAATCCTTTTTAGTTAATTAGATGTTCTACTATATCTCCAGAATAAATTATTTTAAAAAATCCCTTTCAAGAATACTCTTCAGGGGCTCCTGGATGGCTCAGTCAGTTGAGCGTCTGACTTTGACTCAGGTCATGATCTCATAGTTCATGAGTTTGAGTCTTGTGTCTGGCTCTGTGCTGACAGCTCAGAGCCTGAAGCCTGCTTCAAATTCTGTGTCTCTCTCTCTTCCTGCCCCTCCAGGGCTCACACTCTGTTTGTCTGTCTCTGTCAAAAATAAATAAACATTAAAAAATTAAAGAATATTATTCAAATTAATACAAATAAAAAAGTTATATTTGAGGTATAAAATTTAAAATATCATCTAAAATATATTCCATATTTTATTTGTGGTTTTGGATACAAAAAAAATGAGAGAAGGTCATTATAAAACTGGAATTAGCACAGAATGAACTGGGGAATGTTTTAATAATGTCCTAACCATAAAAGCTACATCAGATTCTCAAGTTCTGAAACAGGTAGCATAGGAAGAGATAGCAGCTCCAGATGAATAAGAAATTATATACATTACAAAATTTGTTTCAGATATTTTCCTCAAAGCATGATATATTTGTTACTTAATATTTCAATTTGGGCTTAAAATAGATAAAATGTAATATTAATTTCAAGGCTTTTTTTTTTTTTTTTTTTTTTTTTTTTACAAATAGTTTATTGTCAAATTAGTTTCCACATAACACCCAGTGCTCATCCCCACAAGTGCCCTCCTCCATGCCCATCCCTCCTCCCCCCCACATCCATAAGTCCTCAGTTTTTGTCAGCATTCAAGAGTCTCTCATGGTTTGCCTCTCTCCCTTTCCCCCACAATTTCCCCCCTTCTTCTCCCCCTCGTTCCTCAGTTAAGTTCCTCCTAATCCTCCTATACATGCAAACATATGATATTTGTCCTTCTCTGCCTGACTTATTTCTCTCAGCATAACACCCTCAAGGTCCATCCATGTTGCTACACATGGCCAAATTTCATTGTTTCTCATTGTCAAGGCTTTGGTTTTTAAAAACAGGCTAGCAGAGGCATCTGGGTGGGTGGGTTGTTTAAGCATTGGACTTCAGCTCAGGATCTCACAGCTCATGAATTAGAGCCCCACATCAGACTCTGTGGTGACAACTCAGAGCCTGGAGCCTGCTTCAAATTTTGTCTCCCTCTCTCTCTGCCCCTCTCCTACTTGTGATCTCTCTCTCTCTCAAAAATAAATTTTAAAAAATGTTTAAAGAAATAAAATAAAAGCAGGCTAATAATAAAGTTTATTCTTAAAAGTTTATCCTCAAAGACCCACCAAATACAAGTGTAGGTACACAATTTGGCAATTGGCAAATAATTGTAACCTTTTAATATTATCTTCATTTTTTCTTAAGCTATGCCTACCTGTATTCTGGAATGAGTTTCCAGGACATTCACATTACAAATGTAGTAGGATCACAGGTTTTGTACCATAACTTCACTGGTCTTCTCTGTCTTCTCATGGTAAACTTGAAAATAGAAATTCAGCCCTAAAATATGAAAATGGTAAATTCTATATGTAAAAACATAATTTGTGTTCTTAAAAACCTAACATATTAGTACAGATAGGTCATGTTTATTCTACTGTAACAATCAATCCTAGCATTTCGGTCGCTTCCAAATAAAACATTTGGTTCTTCATATTCTAAACCCATGGACTGCTGATAGCCAGGGACTCTGCTCTGAGTCATCCTTGGTTACACAGCAGAGGCTGTTAGAGTGGCCATAATCTGGAAAGTGGCCTAGTATTCTGATGGTGGGGGAAAAAACAAAAAACATGGAAAAGCACATTTACCCTCTGAACATCTGTCTGAAAGTGACCATTATCACACATGAGTTCAGCTGGGATCATGCAATACATCTATTGGAAGCAGAAGTAGACAAAATACTTGTGACCAATTAAAAATGACCACTGCAGGTAGATTTCAGCATTGATCATTGATTTAGGTAGAGTTGATCTTAGAAATTATCTGCTTTAGGGGCGCCTGGGTGGCTTAGTCGGTTAAGCGTCTGACTTTCGCTTAGGTCATGATCTCGCGGTTCGTGGGTTCGAGCCCCGCGTCGGGCTCTGTGCTGACTGCCAGCTCAGAGCCTGGAGCCTGTTTCAGTCTGTGACTCCCTCTCTCTCTGACCCTCCCCTGCTCACGCTGTCTCTCTCTCTCCTAGAAATAAATAAAACATTAAAAAAAAAAAAAGAAATTATCTGCTTTAATTTAATTTGCATTATTTTTAGCTAGTGAAACCTGTCTTAAAAGCCATTTAAAGAAATGTTTACAGCTGTTAAATATACTTCTTTAAAAATCTACACTTTAACTGAACTCCATGTCAAATTAATATTCGGAAAGTTAAGGCTCCAATTGATAGACCCACAAGGAGATCATATTTTATTGTGAAAATGAGTCACATAGATAACTTACATGTAAATAATCCTGAAAATCTTTGATTTATGTTTATATGTTACTACTATTTATTTGAAAGAAGTAAACTGCAATATACATGTGGTTGAGTGAGGAGCACCTTCCTTGCAAATGAATCTTCTAAGAACAATACATCAATTGTAAGCTTTCCTGAAGAAGAAGAGCATTAGAATAAGAAAAAAAAAATACTTTTTAAGTGTGTAATATATAGGCAAAGAAGAAATCAAGTAGTTATCATTATTGGTCTTCTAATTAAAGAACTATTTATTCTGAACCTTCTATAGTCAAATGGGCCTAATTTACAACATTTTGAATTGGAAATTTGAAAAAAAATTTCAAAAGTGTTTAAAAACTCTTCCTTATCTAAGAAATGAAATATGGTATCTGAAAAGAGAAATCATATTATTATGAATTATAATTCCTGATTTTATATTTATATATTTTATAATATATATATTTATAATTATATTTATATGTAATTGTCATTTTCATTTCTAGTTCAGTTGTCTGTGAAATAATTTCCTTTAGATATATGATATGGTGATCCAAATTCAGTTTCCACAGGACAATATAAGATTTATTTAATTTTAAGAGTTTATTTCACTAATTTTTTAAAAAATTTGCATGCTTGTTTATTTCTTGATAGAAATTAGAAATAATACTTTATAAGAAAACATTATCCATTCTTAGACTAGAGGAATATGAACTTTATTTAATTAATAATGTTTTCTTCAATTGATGTAATTTGATATACCTTTGTATTACAGACTGACATGTTTGGGTATAAACTTCTCTGAACTAAAATTGCTTGGAGTGCCTGGATAGCTCAGTGGGTTAGGCCTCCGACTTCGGCTCAGGTCATGATCTCCTAATCTGTGGGTTCAAGCCCCACATCGGGCTCTCTGCTGACAGCTCAGAGCCTGGAGCCTGTTTCAGATTCTTTGTCTTCCTCTTTCTCTGCCCCTCCCCAGCTCGTGCTCTGTCTCAAAAATAAATATACGTTTAAAAATTAAAAAAAAAGCAACTAAAATTGGGTTAATGGGTCTCAATAAGGAACTATATCCGTTAGAGTCCTAATTTAGTTCGTTATAAATGGAGACATTTGATAGCCTTAAGGAAGATCTTGAGCATATTTTACATTTAAATATTAGTGAGAAGAATGTCTGAAGAGTATGTGCGAAAAGTCCATGTGGTTGTAAAAGGTAAAGATATTATTTATTTATAAAGGTCTGTCAGTACCGGCTGCATTAAAAAACAAGATTGTGCTACAAACAGCAGTAGCTGAAAAATGGCAGTTCAAAATAGGTATTCTACTGGATTTGTCAAGAGTTGTAACTAGTTTAAAGACACTGTCCTTCTGCTGTAACTTTCATTAAAAGAAAAGCACATAGAAGTTTTACACATAAAATTTATGTTGGAGTACTGGAAAACTAAGGAGAAAGGGGTCATTCTGTCTTATATTAAAAGATATTAACTTTCCTTTAATAATTTATGTAAAAAATTCAGCGGAATAGTTTTAATACCTGTCAGAAGTGCATCAACCTCTAGAAGTAAAATGGAAAATGCCTTTATAATTGAATGGAACAAAGGCTCCTATAAATGACTTTTTCCAGAAACAACCTAAAGCTATGCATCAATTTGCATTAAATTAATTCAGTCCAGATGAGAAATCATGTAAAAACGTGTGCATTTACTTCATGGCCCATTACCTCCCAGAGGTGGAGATGGATCTGCATTACTGTATAATAGTATGAAATATCTGAAACTCAAAAACTTGCATTTTATTTTGGTTTTAATGAAATGATAATGTTTACAAATATAAATTGATGGAGTCCATTTTTTTCTCATTTTCATTTGATAAAGCAGGTCTTCCCAGCTTAAATTTAAAATGCACAGTCTCTGTTCAGTCTTCCAGCTTATGTATCAACCAAGGCAGATACATCTGTGTTAAATGGTACCTGTAGGCAGCACACTAAGAGGAGATGAGAGATGCATTTACTGAGCACTCTCAATGTGCTCTGCTCTCTATTGGACACTTGGCATTGAATTTTCAGAGTGATTGTTGGTGGTAGGTAGGATTTTTGCAATTTCATAGATGAGAAAACAAACTCTAGGCTGTTAAATAATTTACTCAGGATAACATGGATGCTTAAGTGCTAGGAATGATTTCTGTATGTGTGTGTGTGTGTGTGTGTATGTATAATTATGAAAGTTTCTATAGACTGAAAAAAGAGTATTTTTGTTTAGTTTATTTTTATCATCCATTTATAAGAAATGGCATTTCTTTTTGGATGATGGATTGTTGCTGTTACCTCATATGATTTGCCTCTTCCTTAACTTCCATTAAAATCTTTTTTGGTGATACCATAGTTTATGTAGATACACATACTGATAGTTGAATGTACTTAATTATGGGCGTTTATATGTTCTTGTGTCAGTTTCTAATCTCTTCATGTGAATAGCACTTGGCCCTCCAGCAAAACTGCAAGTACTTTAAGGACAGATGCAGAGTTTTACATAAAACAGATACTGCTTGATGCAAAAACTACAGCTTTTTAAATGTCTACTAAATAAACATTAAATTAAATTATTTTACCAGGCAATGCATTATGTGAAATTTATTTTTAATTGCATTTATTTATTTATTATGCATTTATTTATTTTTATTTAAAGTTTAGTTAACATGCAGTGCAATATTCATTTTAGGAGTAGAATTAAATGTTTCACCACTTACATACAACACCCAGTGCTCATCACAAGTGTCCTCCTTAATACCCACTACTCATTTAGCTTATCTCCCACCTACTTTCTTCTGTCCACCCTCAGTTTCTTCTCTATTGTTGAGATTCTCTTGTGGTTTGTTTCTCTCTCTTCTCTTGCACCCCCACCCATTTCCATGTGTTCATCTGTTTTGTTTTCTAAATTCACAAGTGAGTGAAATCATATAGTTATTTGTCATTTTCTGACTGACTTATTTTGCTTTGTATAATACATTCTAGCTTCATCCACATTGTTGCAAATGGTAAGATTTCATTTTTTTGATAACTAAGTAAATTGCATACACACACACACACACATACCATATCTTCTTTATCCATTCATCAGTCTAGGGACATTTGGGCTCTCTCTATAGTTTGACTATTGTTGATAAACATCAGGGTGCATATGCCCCTCTGAATCAGCATTTTAGTATCCTTTGGGTAAAATACTTTATAGTGCAATTGCTGGATTGTAGAGTAGTTCTATTTTATTTATTTATTGATTTATGTTTATTTATTTATTTTAGTGGGGGTGAGGGCAGAGAGAAAGGGAAAGAGGGAATCCTAAGCAGATCCCAGGGTGTCATCACAGAGACCAATGTGGGGCTCCAACTCACAAACTGAGAAATCATAACCTGAGCTCCAAACAGGAGTTGGACCCTTAACTGACAGAGCCACCCAGGCAGCCTGGGTAGTTCTATTTTTACTTTTTTTTCAGGAACCTACATAATGCACTCCAGAGTGGCTATACCAGCAGTTAGCATTCCCACTAACAGTGCAAGAGGATCCCCCTTTTCTGCATCCTCACCAACACCTGTTGTGTCTTGTATTGTGAATTTTTGCCATTCTGACATTCTAACTTTACTCTTATAGTAAGAAACATTTCATGTTCCTCACAGCAAAATGATCCTAGCAGTGTTATCTTTGATTCTTTATGATCAGGAGCACCTGGGTGGCTGTCTGTTAGGCATCCGACTTCAGTTCAGGTCATGATCTTGTGGTTCATGGGTTCAAGCCCTACATCAGGCACTGTGTTGACAGCTCAGAGCCTGGAGCCTGCTTCATGGATCCTATGTCTCCCTTTCTCTCTGCTCCTCTTCTGCTTGTATCCTTTCTCTCTCTCTCAAAAATAAAAAAACAGAAAGAAAGATAGGGATTAGAAATATATTTTTAAATATACTGCCATTTAAAATCACTTAACATTTTAATCTAACCAACTAAAATCCATGAGAAAAATAAGCAGAAGTATAATCTAGAAAGCATAAAACAAGAAAGATTTATGAAAAAATTGTCTATGTTCTGATTAGTACCTACCTTTAGATTCTTTTTTTTCTCCCTTTGTTTAAATCAACTTCTTATACCTTTTTGGAAGTTTTTGTCATCAAGAAATCTATCAGGACTACATAAAAAGTAACCAGGAGAACAATTGTTTTTTAAAGATCTCCATGATTCATTATTAGTACTAACTACTTTGTTAATGCAGGTCCTCATTTTTATTCTCGGTTCAGGTGTACTGAATTATTTCTCTGTAGAACAGTGCCAGCTAAAGATGATGTATAGTCAGTTCTGGACTCACCAAGAGTTGTCTTTTTCCCTCATACTGAACCATTCTATCATAAAAGCCAGGATAGAAATTTAAGGAAAAAGAAAGAAACAAAGAATAGAAAGAAAATGAGTGATCCCCAGCTGAGTTCACATAAAATAATCTGGGACCTTTCTACCACTGAAGGCTGTATTTATTTAGGTGACTGATGTGTGGAGAGGAAAGCGCTGATAGAGATCAGGGGTGGGCCCTGACGTCATCAGGGGAAGCTAGAGCTGAAGTTATTGAAATGGCTTAAAAATTTAAAAAGACACTTAAAAAGGACACTAAAGAGAATTTTAAATTGTTTGAATCTTTGACATGTAAACATCCTATCCTACATTTCTAAAAATGTGTATTAAACTATGTTAATGCCATAAGAACTTTTTGGAATATGTGAGCATACGTGAATGTGTCTGTATGCACGTGTTAGGCCTTAATCAGTAAATTTAGTGTCCTACTTTTGAATCCCCAGTAAGTCGTCAAGAAGCCACATGTGAGGAGTGTTCTATAAAGTTAATTAATGCAGAGCAGCCTAGACCTCAGAGTCAAGGGTGACCATTCCTTCACATCTAAGAATTTATAAAAATTTTGAGATGGGCAAGTATCAAACTTCCTACAAGTTGAAATCAAAGTTTAGGCACACCTATACCTTGATAGGTTACATTCAGATTTACTCAGACTTAGATTTATTCACTAAAACTACTACTGAGAACACCTCTGCAGTCTCTTCCCTAAAAAAAAAAATTCAGAAACTGGGGGGAATTTTTTCATACTTATGTATTTAACTAATTAAAATTCTTAGATATAACAATCATTCTTGGGGCACCTGGGTGGCTCAGTCAGTTAAGTGTATGACTTCAGCTCAGGTCATGATCTGATGGTTTGTGGATTCGAGCCCTGCGTTGGGCTGTGCTGACAGATAGCTCAGAGATTGGAGCCTGTTTCAGATTCTGTATTTCCTTCTCTCTTTGACCCTCCACTGCTCATGCTGTCTCTCTTTCAGAAATAAATAAAACATTAAAAATTTTTAAAAAATCATTCTTTTCCTTTGTGAAACCAAATATTTTTAATAAATGCTACATAACAAAAAATTAATGATATAAAACAAAATAACTCCTCCCCTCAAAATAATTCTTATAGAAGATAAGAGTTAAAAAACGAGATTTTTACCAGTACATTTTTAAAACAATAGGATTCTTCAGTGTATAATCATATCCCAACTCCCTGAAACTAGCCCCCAAACATCCTAGTGACAAGAGAAAACTGAACCTTTCCAGTATACTAAGGTAAAGATCATTAACTTGACAGAGTGTAAGTAGGGTTTCAGAGCAATCTGGCATAACTTTGTGATTTTGAAGTCTGTTTTAGGTGAGTTTTTCAAAGTAGGGGCTTGATTAGAATTAGAACAAATTCGAATAAGGGTACCTGGATAGCTCGGCTGGTTAAGTGCCCAACTCTTGATTTCAGCTCAGGTCTTGATCTCATGGTTCATGAGTCTGAGCCTTGCATTGGACTCTGCTGCTGACAGTGCAGAGCCTGCTTGGGATTCTCTCTCTCCTATTCACTACTCCTCCCCCACTCTCTTTTTCTATCAAAATAATTAAATAAACATTAAAAATATTTTTTAAAGAATCAGAATATGGTAGTATATGCTTACTGAACACAGCAATAGGAAGATTTGAGTGAAGTTCTTAAAGAGCATTGAAGATAAAATACTTTCATTTGATGCTTTCTATTAAAGTTGAACAGTTTGATGCTCATTTTAGTAAATTTCTCAGGAAATTCTAGAGTTAACAGTAAAGTTATTTGTACCTTTTATCTTGTTGGATAAGAATTTTTGAATTATGTTGATGATAACAGTGTTTTAAGAGGAAAGCCATCTTAGAAAGACATCTGGTTATCATTACGTTAGCATAGACAGTAACGTATAACGCTGTATATAAACTAACTAGAATTAAAAAATCAAACTTAAAAAAAAAACATAGACAAATGTGTTGATGTAGATGGTTTCAGTTCTCAGTGTTTCATAAAGTGAAACTCTGAGATCATATAAACTCTACTATAAAATGTGGACGAGTTTAGCAAATCTCAGAACAGAAGAATCCGCACCCCACAAACCATCCTGAGCTGTAGGGTCTGTGTCAGAATCCTGTTTTGTGAATGGTGGTGTATTCCAATTGAATAGTTTTTATCTTCTCATGTACACAAAAAGATGTGGCCTCAAAATTATATAATATTGTATAATATTTTGAATGTGTATTTAGAAGTGGAGCCTGTTTCAGTCTGTGACTCCCTCTCTCTCTGACCCTCCCCTGCTCACGCTGTCTCTCTCTCTCTCTCCTGAAATTAAAAAAAAATTTAAAGAAGTGACTATTGTAAAAAAAAAAAAAAAAAAGAAGTGACTATTGTATCCAAAATTATCTTCTGTTGGTCCTAACATAATATTGTTTTCCCATTTCAAAAACCAGAAAGAAATTGTTTCCTATCTTATTATTAGCAAAAAGAAAAAAAAGAAAAAAAATCCTATTTTAAGCAAATATTCTTTGGTAAAGCATGCAGAAAGAAAATTACACTGTGATTCCATCTCTGATTTCATATATATGAGATTCATGACCTATAGAGAATATGTAATGATATTGGAATTAGCCCTATCTCTCTTGAAAGTTCAAGTGAAAAGGGCATGCTTAGCTTAGTCTTAGAACTGGCTTTTAAGATTAACTACCAGATTCATGGGAATGGCATCCACTAGCTTTGAATATAACTATCAGTTGATAACGACTTTAGCAGATTTTATTTTTCAAAATCGTATTAAAGAATTTCAGTGGTATTGTTCATTATCAAAGAGATTTTTTTTTTACATCCTAGTAAGTTTATCTGCTCTCAGGCTCTAAGTCATACTCCTTAGTTCTTACCTTTATAATAGACAGGAGGGCTGTACGCAGAGTAGTTTGAAGTTAGGAGTTTAGAGTTAAGCAGACTTGGATTGAATTTTAGTATCAATGGAATGCTTAGATTTTTGTAAAAATTGGATTCTCTCTTCTATAAATGAGGATATTAATACTTACCTCATAGGGTTGCTCGTACTATCAAGGGAAGTGATTGATGTAAAGCATTCAGCTGCACTTGGTACATGGTAAAAATTTTTAAAAATAGCTTTATTTTTTTCCTTCTGCTTAAAGATGTATGTAGTCTACGTCCAATTTTTTTTCCCTAAGGAGATAGCATCTCCCTTAAAACTTTTCATATAGATCTGGTAAAAATGTAGTTTTCTAGGTGTTTCCTGAACACTGGATTTTTAACTTTTCTGTCTGAATGGCAAATGTAGTTTGCTTTCTGTAACACCACCTTCATACAGTTTTTGTAGAACTTTAAGGAAATAGAGAATGCAAAATATATATAACATATATACCTGAAAAATAGAAGTTTATAAAAATCATTATTATTTTGTTTTATTATTAAGACAGCAACAAGAAAAAGTCTCTTCTTTTTTTTCCATCCAGGCTTGAAGGAAGGCTCCTTCACGCCTCTCCGCTCCCTCCAGACACACACCCTACTGCCCCACCTCCCCTGACAAAGGGAAACAAGTACTGCTGTGTATTTTGTTTCAGATTTAAAGGCGAATGTGAACATACACATATTTTTTCAGTTCATAAAAATTGGTTGTCGTAAGCAGAAAAAAAATGCCTTTTGCCTACTATTATATAAATTTTGTACCATGTCTGAAATTGGCTGAGTCATTTTGTCTGAAGAGGGTAAAGAGTACACAAAACCTGATCATCCTAACTCCTTTGGTAAATTATTTATAACTCAAATGCTCATTTAAGTCACACCATTCCTTTGCAAGTCAAATGTGATTGACTTTAATTCCCACATTTAATGACATATATTGAGTTTAATGCCTACGCAAGATTTCTAATAATTCTGGGAGGGTGGGCATACATTTATTGTCTTGGTTAATACATCTATAAGTTTGTACTTCCCTGAATTAACTCAGGTTTTGAATTATCTCATGATCCTGCAGATGAGGCTGACCCACCCGTGAAATTCCCCAGATTTTTCTGATTATCTACACACCTGCCAACTTTCCATTTGCCAAATCTTGATTGTATTTCTAGCTACCCTGAAGGGTAGTGAGACTGGAAGCCGAGGTGGGGAAAAGTTAGGAGTAGAACTGTTACACAGCTAAATCCCTTAGCAAATAAATTTCAATAATTTTCAAAGTGAATGTTGTAGCAACTTGCCATTTTAATGTTGTGTGTGTGTGTGTGTTTTTTCTTTTTTCTTTGCCTCTCAGGAACTATAATTCACATTCTGGAGTGCAGAATAATTTAGCTCTCTGCTGCTCCACCCTCCAGTTTCAGATCTAGGTCCATTTTTGTGTGAATTAAATTAAGGGTCTTAGTTAACAAAATATGCATTTATTCCTTTTCAGAAATCCTACTTGCTTAGAAGGCTGGTTTGCTTTGAAATGGAAATTCATTTTATTTATGATTTCATTGAATAATCTAATGTCATTATTCTTGTAGTGTTTCCTGACTTTGCATCCCACTGTTAAGTACCCTATATTTTAATAATAATGTATGGAATATGTTGTAGTGGAGTATATTATCACAGATAGCTTTATTTGGTGAAAGAATTCCTCTGAAGTTAGAATACATTAATAAATTGGCTTCTCAAAGAGTGAATACAAAGTAATTCCCTCACTGATTTCTTCTTTTTATTTCTGAGTGGTTGTAGCATAGTTTAACACGATGAATGGTGATTAACCTGAGTCTGAGCAAAGTGATGAAGAGAACAAAAAAGGGGAGGAGGGCATCTGGGTGGCTCAGTCAGTTAAGCATCCAAATCTTGATTTTGGCTCAGATCATAATTTCAAGGTCATGAGACAGAGCTCTGTATTGGACTCCATGCTCAGCATGGGAGAGATTCTCTCTCTCTCCTCTGCCCCTGGCTTACACACTCTATCTCTTAGATAGATAGATAGATAGATAGATAGATAGATAGATAGATAGATAGATATTTTAAAAAGGAAATTAAAAAACTCCACTATTGATAATATCAAAAGGCATCAAAATTGGGCACAGACCATTTATGTTGAGTAGAGTTAGATCCAATATCCTTTTATTTTATAATAAATTCATATACCTGCATAATGCTAGGTATTGAATAAAGAAAGGAAGTCAAAGGCATCATTTTACAGTTATAAGCTAAAAAAGCTGAGAATTTTTATTTATTATTTTCCAAATAGGCAATATTTATTCTAGTATATGTTCCCAATTTTCATATTTTGTTTTGAGAATTTTAGATGTGTATATTTGGATGTTTGGATATAGAAATAATTGCTCAAAGTATGAGAACCTTTTGATCAATAAACTTTCATATTTCTAAGTCTTATTCCCAGCTTCAATACTGAATGATAAATAAGGCCAAATAATAATTGCTAATATGTAGCATTTATTATATGATAGACAATGTTGTTATTTCTATAAACATTAAGTCATTTACTTCTCATGTGCAGTTTAATAATATATATGTGAATTGTTTCTTTTTTTTAGTTTTTTGAAATAAATTAGCTAAAGAGATGTTAAATAACTTCCTTAAGTTCTCTGACTTCATGCTTATCGATGTTTATGACATTTTCTACCCATCCTCACAAATATTTGAACCTGGCTATGCAGGAGAGATGATGGTGGTGGTTTAGATTCAAAGGGATAGCATGGAAGTAGCAAAAGAAATACAATATGGAATATTTTCTAAATGTGGAGATGACAAGTTTTGTTGCTGGATAAAAAACAGTGTATGAGAAAAGAGAAAAGTCAATAAGGACTCCAAGTTTTCCTCTTCCATGACTGAAATTCTTGAATTCCGTTAACTGACGTGGAAAAGACTACAGAGGGAGCAATCTTAAAGAAATTATTTGAAATTTGGTTTTCATAACATCCACTTAATATATTTATTAGACATTTAGCTGGAAATGACTCATAGACAGCTGAATATAAGTATATTTCAATTTCACAGATTTCAGATTGGAAATGTATAGATTCAAATTTTGGGTGTTTCCGTTTATAACTTATTTTAAAAGACAAGGGACAAGAGATCTGCAAGGGAAAATAACTAGAGAATAGGAAGGACTTCTGTTTCTGCTAGGAAAGAGCTAGTTAATCTGGATAAAATATAGTGCTGAGGGTAACTAAAAAATGTGGTCAACGTATTAAAAAATCTCCTTGAAGTTTAAGAAAGGTAACAAGGTAGTGAAATATGCCAGACAGATAGATCAGGGATATATAGAAACAAAAAACGTAAGCTTAGTATTTGAAACCAATATTCTTTTAGGGCTCTCTACCAATTCAGAAAGAAGCACTGAAAGACAAAGAAAGTAAACAACATTTTTGAGAACTGTTAAGGATTAGAGGAACAAGACCCAAGTTCTGCGTAAGAGAAACAGCCTGTAATTCCCCAAATTTTGAATTAAGACCCAAAAACCCTTATCTTCTAGCAGTTAGGGTAAATGAGAAGTAGATATGTCCTCACAGAGTCTGAAGCCAAATTTTCAATATTTTCATCTCATGGAGTGGTAAAAGGATGCCAGACTCCTGGCACCCCTCATTTATTTCCAAAAGCCAGAGTAAATACCATTAGAGTATGCCTTTATCTCAGACCTCAAATGCCATTTATGTTATCAAATGCCATTTATAGGTTCTGGCATTCAGGCCAAAATTACTAGACACATTAACAAGTTAAAACACAAATGAAAAACAGAAGAAAAAATAGATAATAATAGAAATAATAGAAATAAGAAAAAATAGACAATAAACCAAAGAAATACTGAATCAGCTATCCAACAAAAACTTTGAAATTATGTTGGATTGTATAAATACAGAGACATAAAATAATGCTCAAATTTTGGGGGGTGCCTGGGTAGCTTAGTCAATTAAACATCCAACTTCTTCTCAGGTCATGATTTCGTGTTTGTGGATATAAGCCCCACATCAGGTCCTCTCCTGACAGCTCAGGGCCTGGAGCCTGCTTCAGATTCTGTGTGTGTGTGTGTGTGCCTCTCTGTCTGCCCCTCCCCCACTTGTCCTCTCTTTCTGTTTCTCAAAAATAAATAAATGTTAAAAAAATTTTTTTTAAAGATAATGCTCAGGGCACCTGGGTGGCTCATTTAGGCCCCCGACTTCGCTCAGGTCATGATCTCACGGTTCCTGAGTTCGAGCCCCACCGGGCTCGTGCTGACAGCTAGCTCAGAGCCTGGATCATGTTTCATATTCTGTGTCTCCCTCCCTTGCTCACATGGTCTCTCTCTCTCAGAAATAAATAAAACATTAAAAAAAAAAAGATAACACTCAAATATTTGACAGGGAAAGAAAATTATAAAAAGGAATCAAATGATTTTAGAACTGAAAAATAAAATAGCCTAAATTAAGAACTCAGTGAAAAGTTTTGCAGATGATTGCCAAGAACACTACATCTAGTTAGCAATTGAAGACAGAAAGAAACAAAACAGAGATTTTTATAATTAGCAAGAAAAAGAAATGACCGAAAGTTACTGTTTTTCTTTAAAAATATAACATAGAGACTTATGTCAATTTTCTCAACCCAAATGAAATTCAAAAAAGCCAATGGGAGTGTCTTTAAAATACTGAAGGATAGTACCTTAACCTAGAATTATCTCTGCAGCAAGAATATTCCATAAGATAGAAAAGAATGAGACCCCTGGGTAGTTCTATCAGTTAAGCAACAGACTTAATTTTGGCTCAGGTCATGATATCACAGTTATGGGATCGAGCCCCACATTGGGATCTTCACAGGGCAGGGCACCTGCTTGGGGCTCTCTCTCCCCTACCCTCCGGCCCATCCTGCTCCTGTGGGCAGATCCCATCTAGGGGCTTGATCTCACATCCGTGAGATCATGACCTGAGATGAAATCAAGAGTTAGAAACTTAACCAATGGAGCCACTCAAACACCCCTTTTCTTTCGATCTTGGAGAATATTCTTGCTGGAAACAGAACTTTAGGTTGAAGTACTGTCTTTTAGCATTTTAAAGAGAGTAACATTACTTTTTTGGATTTCTTTTCGGTTGAGAAAATAGATATAAGTTTTTCTCAAAAAAATAAAAAGAAAGGGAAATCAATATATTTTCAGGAAACCAAATCTGAGAGAATTTATCAGTAACATATTTATATTGAAGGATATAATCAGGTATTTTTCAGCCCAAAGTAAAATTACCCTAAAGGAACCTAGAAGATGTAGGAAGACAAATATGATGAAATGGGAAATATAAAGGTAAATATAAATGAATAGTGGTTGTATAAAATCATTTTGGTAGTATTACATTTAATATATATCTAATATATGTTTATATATCTATATCTACATATGTCTATATATTCAAATATATATTACATTATAAAACTAGCAAGGAGGCAAGAAATGTTCCAATATTTTTACACTGTATAGGAAGAGATAAAATCTCAGTTGCTTATTGTAACTTTTTAATCATTTAAGAATACTAAATGATTTCAAGCCTTTTAGCTAACAAAAGGCATTTTTTTTTAAATAATAAAGCTTAATTAAAAGGAAGATAGAAAACAAGAGGAAAAAAGGAACTTGCTAGGCAGGAAAAATAAACAAATTTTATCCCTGGTATATTAGTACTTACATTCAGTATAAATGAAGTAAATGATGCAATTAACAGACAAAACATGTCAAGATGGATAAAAAGCCAATTATATTCTCTTTATAAAGGGGAGATTTAAGAGAGACCTAACTGGTAAATAATAGAAAAGTTAGAGCACACCAAAGTGGAAAGGCCCATGTCTAAGTTCTAGTTAAAATCATTTACTTCTGTGACTATTATTGTCTCTCAGCATGGAAACCTAAGTGCTGAAAAGGCCTCAGGTTGATCTTGTTCACCATAAGAGTTATGATACTGTATGAGGGGGGTGTGAGCTTTCTCTGAATTTGAAGATCATTGCTAACAGTACATTATTTTCTCTCATCTCCTTCCTCACCATGGGTGAACATTCCATTTAGGCTGAGACCATCATTTTCAGGTGATTTAGTGGTCTCACAATTATAACAATTCTGCCTGAAGTTTTAAAGTTTTCTTATTACATTATTGTCTGAGTCTCTGTCTTTTGTGTAGAAAGAATTTCAAGGAAGAGCTTAATGTGAGAAGAAGTAAGAGACAGAGACAAGAAAATAAGGGATATAGCACTCAGTGAGAAATGTAGGAGAAGGAGGTAGGATAATTTGGAATGAAATACAAGGAAATAGAGTAAAAGTATTCAATTAGAAAAACTTATGTTTTCAAATAAAACTAAAGTGGGTTGTGCATGAGATTACTGTTTAATGAAGGAATTATTTCTTGTCATTTTTGGGTAAATTTGTGTGTTTGTCTTTTTGTATACTGAACTCTGAAAAAATTCAGTTGAAAAATTGAAAAAGAAGAATAATTATAATGCTACTGGGATAATCAAGGCATTTGTGATTACAAAAAAATCAGTAACTAAAAGTGGGGAGGAAGATCAGGAAATGTTGACAATGTTAAAGGGCTGGATTGACATTTCTAGGACCTAGAATGGCAGAATATAGAAGAAACATTGTCCTGCATTGACTACAACTGTAGCAATGGGTGTTTGTGGCTAGATGTACATTTTCTTGAAAATAAAATATTACTAAGCTATCATATATGGTATACTTCATACAGACACATTCAATAGTGTCCCTTGACACCTGGCAAAATTTAGCATCCAATTAAGTCCTTAAATTGGCAAATCTGGTTGATATTTCTATGAGTACTGTTAATCTGAGTAGGAGATACAACTGCTACATCATTAAATACTGTCTAATAATGTTTGCTGGCATTTTCCACATAAGAATATATTCACAGTAGGCTATCGTTCCATGTAAATGTTATTACACTTAATGTTTTATGTTTAATCTTAAAGATATTCATAATGAGATTCAAGATTGCTTAAAGCATTTAATGAAAACTTTTGAGTTGGGGAATTCCATTTTTGTATGTATAAATCCTGCTGATTCATATCTGTCAGGATTTTTAAAACATTCGTGTAGCATCAAAACCGGAAACATCCCTGTGGGAAAGGAAGATAAGGGGTATGGTGAAATTTACCAAAACAAGCTTATGTATATTGCGTAGCTTTTGAAATGACAAGAACAAAAGAGAGATAAATATATATTATCTAACATGGATTCATTGGATTTAAGAGGCCCAATAAGCATGACAGCATTTTGAGAAAAGTAAGGGATATAAGAATCCAGGGTATGAAGTGAAACATTAACTTCAATTGCATGTATTTTCATTCGGCCAAACAAGCCAACTGTTCATCTTTATAGCAAAATCAAAAGGTACAAACACAGTTTATTGAGCTCTTATTCTTATTTTCAATAAGGACAGTGACAGAAAATTAGAACAATAGATTACTGATGTTAAAGAGTGCAATATGTGTGCTTAGCCCCAAATAAGAGGAACCACTCAGAGATGATATATTCTCACTTGTCAACAATAACCATTGGGGTCAGGGTTATAGGAATAACTCCCCTTTCCTTTCACTGATGTTTCTGTGATCATCAGGAGTCCTTTTCGGATATTACCAATTCTTTCAAGGTCATAGCTTATTCTAGTCTGAAGTGATCTCAAAGGAACAGGTCTTTAGAGGACTTTCTTTTTCTTGTACAACAGAAGATTCAGCATTGTTCTAAAACATAGAGAGAATTCTGAGATCTGCACCAAGTATTCCAGATATCAGAGGTTAAACTATTTCCCTTTCCTATAGAACAGTTGTACCAAATGGTCAATTTAACCATCTCTCTCCTATTATTTTCTACCTGATTCCACATATTTTTTCTATCTTTCAACAAGCATTAATTGCACAGCTGTAATATAGCAGCCATTGCATAGATTAATAAAAACATAATTCTAGCCTCAGAGAAATTCAGTGAACTTCCAACAAATGTTTCACTTATCATCATCATTAACAGTTTCATCACCTGTTTTTAGCTACCATGTAATGTTTATTGAGCACTGTGTCTGTGTTCAGTATTCAGGTAAATATATTGCATATATTACTTCAACTAAAACCTCTGCAGCAACTAATGTAACATACCTTGGAGCTAAAAGTATTGAACTTGGAGTAATTAGGCAATTTTCTCACAGTTAAAGAGCTAGAGATTAATGAATCAAATGCTTAGTCTATGGCTAACTAATTTCATTGTCTGAACTCTTAAGCACATATGGTAGACCCATTACATACCTAAGTGATCTACTAGCTGCTGTGGAAAAAATTGGAGTTACGTATTCTATAAGAAATAGGAGGATCTAGGAACACAATATAAAGATAAATTGTTTAATTTGTACCTTGAAGAAAATATAGAAGATAGGGATTTACCCAATGGACAAATTGGGGTGACACACTCAAAACAGATAAATCATTCTATCAAAACATCGGCCCTCAACATTTCTTATGGTAAATTTCCCAAATGAGAATGTGTATTAACCTAATTACTTGGCAAAAAATTTATTGGTCATGGGATATGAAGTATGTGTGCTGTATTATGAAATGTATTGGCTAAGCTGAATCACACATTTCATCTTACCTCAGTGGTGATTAACAAATATTATTACATGTTTGATTTTATAATATTGCAGTAGTGTTTATCATTTCATCCAAAATAATCTTGTACATTTATTACAATTTTAGAAAGAATTATTAGGTTAACAAATTTTGGTTAATAGCACTGATAATGCAAATAAAGTTATTTTATTACAGGAACCAGACACATAAGAACAAGCCGAATAAATTCTGAGTAGCTGTCAATGTAATCATACTAATGGCAATTCTCATCTTCTTTGATCTATTTTAGTACCAACTCCTTTAACATTGATGGACAATAACACAGAGTAATGATGACAAGACAGTTAATAAGTTGCCATTCCTCATTTCACTGTATTTTTTCTATTAACTTCCTTTGATCTTAGATGGGAAGACTATTTTAAAACTGTCATTTCTACTGCAGATTAACCTATATATTTAAAACAAATCAATGGACAGCTCAATGTGATTTTTTTCTGTATTAGAAGAAATTGATTTTGAATTTTATCTAGAAGAAATATGCAATAGGAAATAAAATGTGATTTGTAAAAGAAAAGCAGTGAGGAGAACTTGGTTACCTTACCCGCGTATATAAATATGCCATAAAGGCTAATAATTTTTTAAATATCCTACTGTGCAGCCGTAGATAAATAAAGAAATAAAATAGAATAAATATTTCAAAATTAGGGAGAAATGTATGGAAATCAATAATATTTTTAATTAGTTGAACCAATATTTATTACCTACTATGTTTCTGTCATTTTCAAGATTACTGAGTAGGGAGTGAAAAAAGCTAATGAACTATATGGTAATATTGGAAACTAAAATTTTGGGAGGAGGAGGTTGATTATTATTAGCAATAAACTTGCAGAAAAAATAAATCAGATTATCCCAGTACACATGCATGCACAAACTCAATTAAATTGTTATTATGTAATCTACAGGGAAAACAATATTATAAGAAGAATGCCTACGAGGCTTTTTAAGATATCTTATAGTAACAATACCTAAATAAATATGATATGGCACTAAACTTATTAAAGGAAAATAACTATTTTATATAAATGCTCAATGTTACATTTAAAGAAAAAACTGGAAAAATATTGGCAATAGAGATTGTGTACAAACCATTGAAAGTCACCAAACATATTTGTATTATCTATTGCTCTATAACAATGCACCCCAAAACTTAGTAATCAAAAATGGGTCAGGAATTTAGGTGTGGCTTATCTGAGTTATTCTAATTTAGGATCTCTCATGAGATTGTAGTCAGAGGGTTTATGGCTAGATCACCAAAGGTTTCTTTCATTCATATGTCTAGCACCTAATCTGTAATAACTGGAAGAGTGGAGGCTTGAACAGTTGTGGTTCTGTGGGCATCACTCTGTATTCCCAGCTAAATAGTCCTTCTCCACTTAGTAACAACACAGTAGCAAGACTTAAGTGCAGGCTCAGGGTTTTAAAGACATATATACCTAAAGAACAATCCAGGCAGAAGCTTTATCAATTTTATGACACAGTCTTGAAAATCATACCAATCCTGATAAGGGAGCATAAGGCTGCAAACACCTGCCCCACCCCACCACCCCACCCCCTGCAGATGGGATATGTGTGATATTCCTCGGGACACTCCTGGCTGCCCAGGAACAAAGGAAAAGAAAAAACCAAATGGTTAACTGAGAGATCATAGTCCTGCAGGATCTGAGTCTCCATCTATTGACAAATCTGTTAGTAAATCACAAGAAAAAGGCAATCTTATCAATAAGCCTAATCTCCAGAAACCTAGAGACTCTTTCCTGGAACCCCAAATCACCCCTCTATAGTGAGGTGGGAAATAAAGGCAGAAGGCTATAGCAGATAGAACTAAATTTCTTTTAATCTGCAGCCCATTGGCAAATAATTGAGGCTAGCAGAGTAACACACTTCTCCAGGACATCCCTACTGTCTTAATGCTAATGTTTTGCTAGAGGAAAACAACCTTAGCTTGACAATAACTAGGCCTCCACTATCCTTAGAGTCTTCTTTAGCATATGAAAATCTCACTGGAAACTTCCACTGGGCTTTATCTCTCCTCAGCTCCATAGTATATAACCAGTCTTTCCTCATGGTCCAGGGCAGCTCTTCCTGCCCATGGGTCCTGTCCTTGTGCTTTAATAAAATCCCCTTTTATTAAAAGACATCTTCAAGAATTCTTTCTTGGTCATCAGCTATGGACCCCGGAAACCCCACTACCCACCCCCTCCAAAAACCTCATCAAATCCTACCATATTTTATTGGTCAGAGAAGATAGAAGCCCTCATGCAGACTTAAGGGTAGGAAATATGGGACCTACCTCTTAGGGAGAGGAGTACAAGTCATATGGGAAGAAGAATATCTGGAAAATACATTCTTCCATAATAGAGTAACTTATATATGACAAAGAAAACATGCAAAAATATACATGCAATAATTCCAATGCTAATGTTCGAGGATATTCATTGCATTAATGAGTACCATTTAAAAATAGGAAATAGTATTTTATGTGTTATTAGAAGATTGGGTAAATCAATTAGAGTATATTCTTATTATAGAATGTTATGACTATTAAAACATGGTATAAATTAATACTTAGAACAATAGAGAGAATACAAGATCTGTTGATGAAAGAATTATAGGTTATGAAATAGAATATATGGTAAACAGTCTTTATACATGAATATTTCTGTAGGTGTTAATATAAACAGGTTAACATAAACCTGTATATTTTTATTTATATTTCTGTTCTGAGGGGAAAAGAACATTACTATAAAAAAGGACAATGATCAAAATAATGATCCATGCTTTATTTAGTAATATCATAGGGAATGTAGAGGGGAAGTTAATATGGACAACAATAATAGTGCCAGATTCTAAACAATATTCAGTGTTTTCTCTCAATAAAAAGAAGAGAATTGAATTGTAAAATTGTTAAGTATACCATTCTAAGATTCACAACTAAACCCACCTAATTTTATTCAGCCTTTCTTTGTTGTATTGAGCTCTAACATTACATTCCGGTTTAGAAATTGAAATATTTTATTGCCGGAGTCCAGCTCCAGCCAG
Organism: Proteles cristata cristata; assembly: GCA_017311185.1. Taxonomy (NCBI): domain Eukaryota; kingdom Metazoa; phylum Chordata; class Mammalia; order Carnivora; family Hyaenidae; genus Proteles; species Proteles cristata. The sequence continues at coordinate 625,091 of JAESUZ010000960.1, read as the reverse complement.
TCCAGGGGTGCCTGAAGGATGAACGGTGTTGGTGAGAGAGAGTGAGAGAACCCTGGGGGACTCTTTCTGATCACCAGGCAGGCACCTCTGTCCTGTCAGTTTCGGTGTCTTTATTTATAGGTCAACAATAACATGACATCAGAAAATGGGATTTTTACAATGGATAATTCTTTGTGATAAGATGCTTTGGAAAGTGTACAGAAACAGGTTTTATGGAATTATTCTTGCAGAACTACCCCAAATTTAGTGAGGTTGAGTAAATCTTACAACTGCAACTTACAATCTTAGCAAAAAACAGGATAACATACATATTTGCTTTAGGTTAATAACGCTAAGATCAAGTCATAGGTTAAGTTGTATATAGATAGGCTAGGAGTCATTCTGTCTGGCTCATAAGAGGAAGAATGTATTTAAGCTGGTTAATAAGTAGTGCAAAGTTTTTGATTTGATGCTGAATGGGTAAACACCATGGGGACCCTAAATCAGTCTTTGTATTTGGGTTTATGTTTTAACTACTCTTATCCATCCTCATCACAGCTGCCAGTGTAAGAGAAGGTATCTGTGGAATGTAGACCTTAGGGAAGGGACTGCTATCCATCACCAGTTAGCAAAGGTATATGTAGTAACTTATATTCTGCCCTTATCTGTTCCTTACTTGTAAATTAGGCTCTTTGTCTCCGGGCCAGACTTAATTGTCCAGGTATATTCCTTATGACACTGGAAAGACAACCATACATTTAAAGAGTTTCCAATACACGGACTAACCTCTTCGAGTGCATTTACCTTTGTGTCTAGTTTTTGTCTATGATTTCTTGAATAGCTAGGGCATGAGAAACATTTTTTGGTTAGTCGATTTACATGTTGAGCTATATGAACCTCTTGGACTAACGCAACGGTAGAAACAGAATTGTAAAGGTCAATCTTTTATGAGTAAGGGTCATTAGCCTGTTTATAGCTCACGGGAAATGTCGAGGAAAACAGGACCTGCCAGAGATATGATGTCTGCTCCCATAATTACAAAAGAAGAAGTTCCTACAATAATTTCCTTCACAAGGTGCAATCATCATACCAGGGTCAGAATAAGGGGACAAGTCACTGCCAAAACCAATCAAAAAGGTGCCTTGGGGGTTGGTGCTCAAGCAGAAATAATTGAGTGGGGGTGGATATCAGTCCTCATCTGACGACAAGAGCCTTGCAAACTTGCCTTAACCTTAAAAGGAGTTTTCTCAACTAGTGAATTCAGAAATGGCTCCCAACATTTTATTTGCAGTCACTGAGAAGTTTCATGTAAAGACATGCAATGTCTTTTCTCTGGACCAGACTGAATGGGAATATATAAAACAGATGTTATTTCTATAGCTATACTTCTCCATATGAATGGGTGGCATTTCCGTTCTCACTGAGTAATATGTTCATTGACAATAAGTCATCTCCCTGTTTTCTTTTTCTCCAAAAACATAAAGATGAATGTATTATCTTGAAGAGCCAAAAATTAAGGCCTCCATTAAGAGCAACCTCGGGCTGCACGTAGCCCCAGTCCCAGTTCCAGGAAAAATCTCAGACTGTTCAAGTCTAAAGCCATCCTTAGACTGCCCTCAGTTCAGCTAATCAAAAAACATTCCTATGGTCTGAGTCAAGGCTGGGAACTGCAGATACAACTAACCAATTTCTCACCGCTTGCCTGAACCCCACATGGGCCCTCTGAACTCACCTCATAATTGGTCATTTTCAAAGGATTCTCAAAAGTCATGATTGGGTCCCACCAAAAGTAATGAACACCTCACAGATACTGAATGGTCAAAGCTGTTACCATGGATTCTGTGCAATTATGATTGGTGCTTATGTGATGATGCTATACATACAACTTGTGCCCTGTAACACCCCCATCCCTTACCCCATAAAAACCCTGCTCACTATTGTTCGGGGCTTCACCTTGCTGCCACTACACCGGTAGGTGGGTGAGCCCCTGCTCGAGCTTATAATAAAGACCCATTTGTACTTGCATCAGTGTCGGCTCCTTAGTGGTCTCTGGGGACTTGCAAATCAGGCACAACACAAGAAAGAATTCTTGAGACATCTTTGGTGCAGAAAAGATGTTTTTTAATTAAAATACAGGGACAGGATCCACGGGCAGATGTGAGAAGCAACTGATTACATACTTTCAAGTTGGGAGGGGATTAAGGATAGCCTAAGTCTCTAAGGAATTTGGAAACAAGTTTTCCAGGACCCATGGGCTAGCTGCTGTTAAGATAAGGTCATTTACTACTGTCTATTAAAAGCTTAGTCATGAGCCCCTTCAGATGCATATCAGTGGGCCATATGTTTGCAGGATGATTGCTAACATATCTTAGGAAGGGTAGAGATAAAGGAAGTTTCCAAAGGGATTTTCTTAGTTCAAGTAGACTTACAGGATCCTGGAGGTCAGGCTAATGTCTGAAAGGTTGCCTTCTGCCTTTACCAAAGTGTGAACATTGTGTCAATTGAGTTCCTGGAGGAAGGTCACTCTGCCTTTCTCAAGTACTGGTCAATGGACTGTAGATTATAAGGAAGTTTTTTTTAATTTTTTCTTCTTCTATATTTCTTTTGCCTTGGTTCTTCACATCATGTTCCATTGCCATAATCATTTCAGACTGCTGTGACAAATTACCATAGATTTAGTGGCTTATAAACAACAACAAAAAATATTTTTCATAGTTCTGTAGTCTGGAAAGTCTGAAATCAGGGTGCAGCATGGTCAGGGTCTAGTGGGAAGCCTCGTGGGTTGGAGATTGCCAGCTTCCAGTTATATCTTTATGTGGTGGAAGAGGACAAGAAAACTCTCTGGGGTTACTTCCATGGGGTATGAATCTTATTCATAAGAGCTCTACTGCATGATCTAATTACCTCCCAAAACTATACCTCCTAACATAAAGGATTAAGATTCATGCATACATTTTGGAGAGACACAAATATTCAGTCCACTGCATGCACAAAAGAAATAGTGGAAATACAGTCCATCATATTTCTGTAGGAGCTAGAGGCTCTCAGACATGAAAACACATCAAAATGCAATTCATTTATGGAAAATACCAAGACTGGAAAGTTTCTTTATGGATATTCATAAAGTCAGATTCTTCATTTAAGGCACTAATTTTCAGTAGCCACATTATCTAGAGAAAGGAGAGACTTTAGAGCAATACTGACACATCCAAGATACTTAGCAGAATTATTCTACAACATAGAGATTTCTGCATTAGTGGATAAAATTATTATATTTAACAACTTGTAATTATTCAGGAAAAGACTAAGTGAAAATTTCCAATAATAGTAAAAAGAATGATTAAAGAATAAAATATATTTACCTAGAAAAACAAACTTTTCAGACATTTTGTTACTATGCATTTCTATGTAATTTGCAATACAGCATTATAATTAAACTGAATGTGGAAGCGTTACAGAACCAGGCTGGATCACTAGTGAAAAAACCAAGCAGCACTCAGATATCTTGGTGGATCAGAGTTTTATTTTACACCGGCGGGTGCAGAGGAGATCCTTCTCCAGAGATCTGAACCCCAAGTACAAACATGGAGGACAGTTTATCGTCTGTTACTTCCACATTCCACATGTAGTAATTGGGCACGCAGGGCAAGCAGGGCAGGAAGAAGAACCCAGAAGGAGTCTCTAAGCTAGGAACTAGAGCTTATGTTAGTCCCCTCGGCCATCTTTATGCTGCATAACTTTACTTATTTCCCCAACAGAAGAAGCAAAAAGCTAAAATTAAAAGCTAAAAAAGATGCAATGAGTCAAAATGAATATTGACAATCTGTTTAGAATATGAAGGGTAAAATAAAATATACTCCTTTGTTACAAGGATTATTTTGAGAAACATTAGACACAAGAGAAGCTCTAGAAACCAAATAGAAGTCTTCCTTTTGTAAAGGAAATTTATGTTTCCAAATTAAATCTCCATTATAAGGGTGTTGCCCTTTCTGTACCAAGAAGATTTAGAAGATTTCTAAATCTCAAGAGAATCTTATCAAAAGACAAGCCACTGACTTAAATCTGTGTAACAAACCTTACCCTTATTTACTATGCTTTTTCTGATAACCATCTCATGACTGGTTTCCCCCACTCTCTTTTTTGTCTTCACTGGTTTTTAAGCCAGTATTCTAAGACACCTCGGAAAGATACTTTTTCTTTCCCAGACATCTTTCATGAATACAAGTTAATAAAGGTCAGTTTATTTTTCTTGTTTTAATTTGTCATTTATTACAGAGGTCTCAACTCAGAACTTAAAAGCGTAGAGGGAAAATTCTTTTTTCTCTTCTTATGAAACCATATATAGATTAAAATTCATCTCTTTTCTAATAACACTTATGTGTTATTCTGTTGATTCCATCTCTTCTTGTTATTTTCCTCAGAGTCCTCTTAAGAAGTCCCTAAATGCATCCAATCATCAGGTATTACTATTAGTCCCCATCCTATTTTTTTGATTACTTAAATTTATCTTCATTGCCTTCCAGGTCGCTGGTATGCTACCTTCTCTGATTATTGTTTTTTAAGTAATTTTCATGATTATCATTCTTAATTTGGGCAGTCTACATTAGAGTTGGTATTAAACAATTAAAAGAATGAGAAGTCCATGCCGAGGAGGAGGAATAAGTTTAACAGGAAATGTTATGGCATCTTAATTGTATTTCTGTTCTCAGCTTATATCCAAGTGGAGAATCACTGTTCTCTAGTTTAAAAAAAAAAAAAAAAAAAAGGAGGATTTAAATTTTCCATTATCACACCACAGAAAAAAATGTGAAGTAAAACTCAATTCATGTGTAACAGAAAGAGTGGACAAGGTGAATAGAAAATACACCAAAATGTTTTAGGGGACAGGAAAAGAAGCAGAAGCTATTCATAGGTATTAAGTCACTAGCAGCTAACATCTTATAGATGATATTGGAAGTAATGAAAATATCTTAAGGATTCTATTAATAAGAAAAAGTCCCTGTTATTTAATATTTAGCATATATAAACACACATAGTCTGAGAATTTTCCATTTTTGACAAAACAGACTACTTCCAGACAATCATGTCAAAAAGTTATTTTGTCAAGAACTCAGAATAGAAGAAATCATTTTTATTACATTTTCCTAAAAGGGCCCATCTTTATATTTATGAGTCAAATATTAATTATTAATTCAACAATCTCCTTTTATATAGAATTTGTGGTTTACTATTTGTGTATGTACATATGGTATCTAAATTTCGGTTGACTTACCCATGTTTTTGTTTCTCTCCTTCTACAATGTATGGTCATTCTCATGGAAAGTCTTTCTTATCTACACTAACCCTAACATAAAGAACTTTTTGAAGGTGGATGATGTCTGACAATACCAAGTGGCCATCACCAAGTAAGCCAATTGCCTTCTAAAGTAATGGAAGTAACAGTTATTTGATTTAGTTTTTTTTTTTAATTTTGTTTTGTTTTTACATCATAGATTGTCATTCAATATCCATCTACCTTTAGACAGCTCTATATTTTTCTCTGTTTAATTCCATAATTTTACTTCTACTGTGCAAATGCTTTCCAAATGTCTAGTTGAAACGTGCCTAATGAGCTTTAGATTTTAGACATTTGGTTACTTGATCAGCATCATCACCTGGATTTCCCACTGGTACTACAAATTCTGTAAACACAAAACATCATCTTTCCCAGGAGTTCTGTCACTTTGCTGTTCTAAATTTCTCTTGCTGGAAAACTATTCTCACAGTTACATGAGTGCTATCATCACAGCCTGGCACAAAAGGCATATTTTCCCTGTAGACCTCTGTGGTACCTATAGTCAAAAACGAGCAATTAAAAGCTTCCTTATCTTCTGGAAATATATCTGGCAGTTACCTACGACATTTTAATTTTTTAATTTAAAGCAAAATTGATGTATTACAAATATTTGTCTCCTGACTGAAGTTAAAAATTTGTTTTACTATAATAGTGTTATAAAACTCAAGGGATTTTACATTTTAAGTCTCTTTTGAATATATTCTGAATATATTTAATGTATAGTAATTGAATGAACTGCATGTTGTTCAAAAGAAAAAATACTGTTAATGTTCATAAGTCAATTATTTATTTTGTATTCATACATCTTATAAACCCTTTTTAGCCCATATATGTTTTGTTTTTTACAATTTATAGGACTTAGAGTTTGACCTACCTTAAGTTCTATATCTAGGAATTAGGATTGGATGAGGATACACTTGTTTACCCAGTGTATGTCTCCACAATTTTAGAGATTCTAGTTATGTCATATCACTTCGATCTTTCTAGATGTATTTTTAAGCATCCTAGTACAGGCAGTCAGTGTTCAAGGACCTAGAGGAGGGTCCTGAAAGACCTGCCAAAAGGGTCCTTGGCTTCATGCAGAATAGAAATCAAACACAAACCAGAGAAAGTAAAAGTGGAGCTTATTAAGTAGAATGACTGATAGAGGATAGCAGATGGAGTGTCTGGGACCTTTGAAAAGAAAAGGAGAATGAGTCTCTTCATTGCTTGGGGTTAGACATTTATATTTGAAAGAGCTCCAGGGTATGCGTTCCTTCAGGAATCCAGGATAATATTGAGTGAAAGGCAAGTGACAGGTGAATAAAAAGTGTTATTTTATAAATAATTGAAGATAGGAGATATTGATTGCCGGCCAGCTGAGGTTTGTTGGAAGCTAACATCCTGGATCACTTTTGGGATTCAGCCCTTCTTAGATGTTATTGGGTGTTTGGGAACTTAGGAAGAACTCAGAGAATGAGTAACTTTCTGGATCCTCACCACCCACCCAAGGAGGAAAGAGAGCTTTGGTTTACTCAGAGGCAAAATAAGACAATAAATAAAAGGGGGCCGAGTAGAAAAAGCAGAAACAGAGCCTTTCTAAAAATGGAGCCCTTTCAGCTTCCCTATCCCAATACCTTATACATATTTAGGCTATTTTTTTTTTTTTATCTTTAATTGTTCAGTGTGTTCTTCCTTAGATCTTTTCTAACTACCTAATTTATTTTAAAAATTTGATACAATTATTGTTACTAAATTAAGCACTATCGGTTCCCTATCACTATAATTTTATATATGGTTAAATGTGTGTTTTTACCCCCAAAGATTTTTCATATGATGGCCAAGATGACATTGATTGATTAGAATATAATTTTTGCAATTTAAGGTTATGTCTTTAGGGAAGAGAATACAGAGTTTTTAAACTCTCATCAAGGATCAGATACATGTATACGTATATATACTGAAATATATATACATCATACATAAATGTGTGCATGTGTAAAATAATTAATAACATGATAGGACTATTGAGAAGTGTAAATAAAGAAAGCTAAAGTGTTTGGGACATTGACTGGCACATACTTACAAACTGACTCTCAACTAGGATTATTATATATGAATCTTCCACAGTCCTGTACACTGAAAGAAAATAACTGTTGGATTGAACTTTTATATGTCTGATAAATCATCCTCCTCAGGTATAAAATAGAAATTCTCAAAAGTTTAAAACTATATGAAATTAAGATATGAACTAATATAACCCTCTGGCATGCGCTAGATTTAGACAGTAGAATAAGAAATATGTAGTGACTTGCCCAAGATGATATACTTAGTTTGACTTACAAAATTGGTACTAGACTGTGAATCTTATGAGTCACTTCACATTCTAACATCATGTTACTAGCAGTTTTAATGTGTTGCAACTTTATTTTGTGGCATTGTGTCAAAGAATTTTTAAAATAAAAAGCGATTAATTTTTGGTTCCCTTTTGATTTACCATAAAATCTTAAAACTGTGATTAGCTCTTCCAGAATCCACCTTGCTTATACTCTCACACCTCCAGGCACTTATGATCACATATAATCTATTCAATGCCTTTTTACCCTCATCTGTGGTAGGAAGAACAGTTAAGAGAAAAGTTTTAGAGAGCAGTGGTCCACCAAAATTTGTGCTTTACTTTCCATGACGTAGAAGTCTGCCTGGGAAGTGGGTGCCCAGACAGGAACATTTCCCAGACACAACACTCTCTTGGCCTCCAGCCAAGACCATGTGACTAGTGTCACCAACAGCATGTGAGCAGCAATGGTGATGATATTTCTGCTTTAATAAAGTGTGTGTCTCTTTATTTTTCTCTCCTTTTTTCAGCTAGAGAACTTTCAAATCCTAGGGGATAGCAAAGATTAAGATGAAAGAGTCTATAACCCTGATTCAACCTAGTGAACAAACCCGCCTTGCAAACAGAAACACCTCTTGGACTATTTCAGGAGTGAGAAATAAATATCTATTTTCTTACACCACTAACATTTTGAAATTCTTTTGTTTCAGCCATGCATTCTGACACAATTCAAAAGATTGGTCATCTCTTCAGTGTTTCTGGAAAGTATTCAGGATTAAAGTTTATAAAATAAGCCTCTTATAAAATTAAAAGTTTAGAATATCGTGGACCTTCTTCTGATTCAGAGGAGACTTCACAAAATCAGTCTGATTTAATATTAATATATGCACCTCATCTATGTGTAGCATATGAGCCTATAGAGATTTACAAACTCTCTAATAATATTTGAAGCACCAGGATTCACTTTTACTTCCACATCAATCACTCTATACACTATCTTTATAAAGTTCTAAATATTGTCAGGTGGGTTAAAAAGTAGAGGGTAGGGAGTATGCTTGAATGAGAAATTAATAAATAACATAAAATAGTTTCCTCAGCATGAATGCAACAGGAGAGACATGAAAGCAGGTTATTTGTGAGTACTGTTACTTAAAGGCAAGGCAGATAATGTTTTTGCCAATAATATATAGATCAATCATTCTTTTACATTCATTAAAACATTTTCTGAGACTTTGAGTTTTAATCTGATCTTGATTTTTCCCCGTTTTGTTTCCACTTCCCGCAGCCGTAGCTTCTCTGTGACATAGTTAAGCCCTATCCTGCCCACCTTCCTTAAAAATGTCTCTTCTGTGACTTACTGGAAATAGGCTCCCAATCGTTTTTTAATTGCCATGCATGGGAAATGTTTTTCAACAGCACAGCTGGCTCCAGGATGTATCTCTGGTGTCGGAGTTACTATTTTCTAATTGCTTCCCTACCTTTGCGATTAAATTGCAAAGAACCCAGCTGGGGGCAAACTCTTCAAATGGATAACCAGCCCTACTATGTCAGCTTCTAGTTGCTCTGATGTGATAATCAGGGAAAAGAAAGTGCTCTTTTTGATAACTGCACATCAGTACTATTGCGAACAAAAGGACTTCAGTGGGAAGGAAATGGAAGTTTATCTAGTCTAGTTCATGGAGAAAATCAGAAACAGGAAGTTTCTGCCTGTTATTCAATTCATGCCTAAATTCTTCTGCACTCTGTGTTAATGTTTTCTTGGTTACATACCTATAACCCATCTTAGTGGAGAAACTCTTCCTCATATCTTAATGTCCACTTTTTTTTTTTTTTTACATATATAAAGCCCCTAGGCTTAATGTGACCTAATAATGAAAATTAACTTGGTGTTTGTTCTGTTATTAAGTAGAGAAAATTGTGTACAACCACATAATCTCCAGTTATATTTTTCTTACTAGATATAATTTTCTAATTCTAAATAAATGATAGTGTATCTATTGTAATAAGAACTCCTTTAGGCTCAATATGTTAAGCTTTCTTATTCAAACATGTAGAAGACAATACTTACATACTCTTGCTGCCTCCATTTTGATCTGGTAAATTAGATTTTGATGGAAACTCTTAGATGATTTCCAAAACAATAAAGTATGCACAAGCAACTCAAACTTAGATGATGAAAATTTCTGAAGAGTAATATTATTGCTTTTATTCAAGTGATTTTTAAGGCTACTTTGTTATGACATAGTAGATGGTACTGTATAAACCAACCTAGAAAGGTGTCAGAGACATGGCCCCAATGCTGCAATCAAGTAAAGGCAAATGTGAAGACTACCCCAATGTAAGATAAAGAGGTTGAGCTCCATGATCAACATTTTGTGATTAGTTGAGTATTTAAGAATAACAGGGGCATTTTTTTTGCTTCCTCTTTGTAGTTTCTAAATATTATTTTGGCTAATAACAAGGAGATAGTTCATACACCAATGTTTTTAAGTAAATTTTTGCTTCAAAACTTCAAGGCCAGAAGTTCTACTAATACGCTTTTATAGGAAAATCAAAACCAATGAAAACAACAACCCCACAATTAAAGAACTGAAATCAAAGTGTAGATTGCAGTCTCAGCAGAAGTTGACTTAAATTGATACCTTCACACTTATGAGTGCTAGAGAGGTAAAATGTGTGCCTTATGGTTTTGATTCAGTGCTTTGATGTAAATTTTCTGATCGGTTATATTTTTTTAAGCTTTCTAGAATTATTAACTAGCAATAACATTTCATTTTGAGGATAATAATTACAAGTGTATATCCCTTAATGAAAAGTAAGTATAACAACGGCAGATTAGAGGAGTTTGTTATCCAAATTTAGTAAATTCTGATTTTATAACTGAAAGTACAATTATCGACAAATAAGTAGCAATACCTGTTTTAATATTAAGAACATAAGAACAAATTCAGTAAATTGTTCTGTAAGAATTATAGACCAAGTCACATTTTTTCTGAAAGGATTCACTTCACAATAATGTACACAAAGGCAAATAAAAGTGTTATAACACCTAAATTATATTTTTGCATATTATTCCCTTTTAAATTTTCTTACCTTGCATGGCAATGAACTTGTCTATGCTCTTAGAAAAAAGCATATTGGCACATTAATTTCATTTTTTCTACTTAAATGTAGCAATAAACACAATGTTGAACTCAAAATTGAATTTTAAAAATGGAATAGAAGCAAATTAAGAACATCAAATAAATTAGTATTTTGAAGAAACATAATTATGCTTACATAACTATTTTTAAAGTATTACCACTTGAAGACTATGTTCAATTACCTTTTTAAATTTTTTTTAAATGTTTGTTTATTTTTGAGAGAGAGACAGTATGAGCAGGGCAAGGTACAGAGACAGAGGGAAACACAGAATCCAAAGCAGGCTTCAGGCTCTGAGCTATCAGCACAGAGCCTGATGTGAGGCTTAAATCCATGAACCGTGAGATCATAACCTGAGCTGAAGTTGGACACTTACCTGACTCAGCTACCCAGGTGCCCCTCAATTGCCTTCTTATGTACAGGTTTTAAGTATATAGGTTTTCTTTTTTTTTTTCCAACGTAAGCTATTGTTTGAAGATATATTTTTCAACACTCATCATAATATACAATAAATTGTTATGACATACAGTTATAAAATTATGTAGTACAAGAAATCAGAACAGTTTTATAAGTAGGAAATACTTGATTTAGTTTAAGTTGAACTTGACAAATTTATCACTATAAACATTATTAAAATATTAACGATGTCATTTTTAGATTAATTTTTATGAAATAACATGTCATCTCATAGATGTATATAATATCTTCAGAGTACTGTGTATGCTCTTAGACAAATAGAGCTACTCTGGTTTTTTGTCACAGCATACATGACACTTAAATCAATAGAAATAACTATATCAAACAGTATCATTAATTAGTAAATCATATATGTCATATGAATGAAAAAGGAAATATATCTATTAAATCTTCAAGAGAATTTCATCTGGTTAAAGAAAAGACTGAAAGTTAATAAAATTTCAAATTCAGTAAAAGCAGAAATATAAGATTGGGCTCAATAAATGTGAAGGATTTTATTGAGAGGCTATATAGGGGAGGAAAAATAAATGTCCCTCTACCCTTCTAGGTTTTTGGCTGAGGCACATTCATAATAAGAGAAATTAACTGGAGAAAAACAAAAAATCTAATTACATTCTTTCATACTCCCATAAGACCTGAGAGGCTCTTGGGATGTTGAGATTTATGTGTTATCCTGAGCTAAGGAAAAGGGGGTAGGGATCCTAGGACGTCAAAGGGGAGAGAGAAAATGATTGGAAGAGCAGATGTTTGAGAAACAAATGTTTTCCTTGCCAAGAAAGAAAGTGTTTTATGTATTTATTTTTTTTTAATGTAAAGAGACATATTTTGTAAAGGCTCTTAGCTGGTAAAGACTCCCTATCACAATTCTTTTAGACAATTGAGGAACAGGTAAAAAAAAAAGTTATTGAGTCTGTTGGGCCTTGATAGTCCTCTACCTACCTAAGTGGCACATTCGGGAGCAGCCCGCCCTGGACCATGCTGGATCCTCACAATGAGCTGAGATGGGTTGGGGATCTCCAGTTCTTGCTATGGTGTCCTCTCAGTGTGTGCAATACTTCCATGTGTTTAACACCTGCTAAAACCCCTTTCTCTTTCCTCCATCTTACTGAGGCAATGTTATTAACACTTTCCTTTCAGGAACAACATGTGAGTGCTCGACTTAAAAATGCGTTTCAGTATAAGAGTTTCTAGGGACATTGTTGCTTGCTAGATGCTAGCCAGTTGTGGATGACATGTGCTAAACACTTTGAAGTGTAAGCTGCCAGTTTAGATCTGTAAGAAAAAATTGATGTTTAAATGTATGTAAAGTATTATGTAGAAAGTAGAGGCAGAACAGAACTGCCTTAGAGAGCTTACAAAGTAAAACTAATACTTTCACCATAGTATTTTTTAAATGATTTGAACCTATTTACATTTTGCTAGAGAATGATTTTATAATTTTTTAATGAGTCCTTTTACCAACAATAAGCTTAGAAATGGCATAAAACAAATATTAAGTTGAAAAAAGCAATAAAAATTCATAAGGAGCCTTATTTACTTATTTGGATTTGTTTTTTTTCACTTGCCCTACACTGTGAAAGTTGTATTTCAGTCACCTAGAATTGAATACATTGATCTTTATTAATATTAGGTGATATTAATTTCCCATGATGCAAAGGAATGTTTAACAATGACCCAAAGTCACATAAATTCTTAGTGACAACAGTAAGAATTACACACTCAGACATATCTTGTTTTCAAGCCTAGTATCTTTCCTGTACTACTCTAGACTAGATAGTGGGGGAGATGTCTGTCTGCAGAGAGACTACAAATTAGAGTAATACAGGCTGGGTTAAATTTAACTACCACTCAACTAGATCTAAGTTACTCCAAGACTCTTTCCCACCGCTGCCAATAATCACAACAGTTTTGCTATGCTACAAAAACCACAAGTCTCTGAGAAGTATGTGTATTGCATGACCTTGTGATTTTGTGCCCTTTCCAATTACTAATACTCTTGGTCCTCACAATTTCATCTTGAAATCTCCTACAAGTCTTTTAAGGCCCTGCTCAAAGCCTCCTCATCAATAACACTTTCCCTGGCAGAATTCACTGAGCCCAATCCTTAACACATCAACTGAAAGTACTCTTTAACATAGGATAATCGGCAGGCAACAGAAAATGTTAGTTAAGAATGATTAAACTGACAATAAAGAACAATAAATCTCACATAGTAGTGTCAGAATTCAGAGCGCTTCTGGAAGGAAATTTTATATAAAGGAAAAAGAATGCTGATGAAAACGTTGCATAATGGTTAGTACTACAGTCTCAGTCTCTGGAGGTAAACTGGCTAGGTTAGAACTCTACTACTCCATGTCTCTGGGTAAATTATACAACTTCATGTGTTTCAATATCTTTCTCTGAAAAAAAAAAGGAAAAAAGAAAGGACAAACTCAAAGTGTTATTGTGAGTAAAAAATATGTTAATATGTTGCAAGAACTGGAAACAGTCTATGATGACAATAAAGATGAAAAAAATAAATAGCTCCAAGGGTTGTGATAAAAATATTGGGGAAAAGAGAAGTATCCTTAGCAACATAGTTAATATATGCTATCTACTTAAAATCAATGTTGGTTAGGACGAAGTCAGAAGCCAGGGCAGATTCCTTCCAGTTTAGACTCTCTGGGACATAATCTCACTGGAAAACACACACAAGTAGATTAGCAGAATAGAACAAAAAGAAGAAAAAAAAGGAAAGAAAGAAAGGAAGGGGCAAGAGGAAGGAAGGAAGAGACAGAGAAAAGGGGAAAAAGAAAGAGAAAGGGAGAAATGAAAGGAAAAAGGAAGGAAGGAACAAAGAAACAGGTGGATAAGACCAGAATAGAGTCCAAATATTTTCCCCATCTACTTAGGAAAAAGTGTATATTAATATTAGAAACTTAGATTTTATAGGTATTTTGTTCTAGCTGTTAATCTTAAAATAATGGTATACCATTTAACTCTCTCCATGATTTGCTTCAAAATAATCTTATGGACAGTGTAGGGAGAGATGATGAAGGGTATAAATGTAACACATTTTCCTTTGATATGATAATTCTAGAAACTGGGTGGCTGCAACACACTGTTCTCTCTCTTTTTCTTTTATTTGTAACATAATTTTTAGCATTTGATCTTACTGACTTATCAACATTTTCAGATTTGGTATGAAACCAGCTGACATTTTAAAATATCTTTCCTGGCTGCAGTAGCTCAACATTGTAACTGTGAACATTTGTGTTAACAAATGAGCTAAACTGGACCACACTTTGAGAATCTTTAACCCAGCTTGTATATTCACAAATTTCTCCCACATTATTAATCACTGAGCATCATGAAGTTGGAATTATAACATGTATTTTCTTTGGATTAGCAGGGCATTGAACAGTACCTGAGAGATTATGTGAGATTAATAATTAACATAAATGTACATAATATCTCTGGATTTCTCTTTGTTCATATTTATTTTAAAATTGTTTTCATGTTTACTTATTTTTGAGAGAGAGAGAGAGAGAGAGAGAGAGATACAGAGTGTGAATGGGGAGAGGCAGAGAGAGAAAGGGAGGCACAGAATCCGAAATAGGCTCCAGGCACTGAGCTGTCAGCACAGGGCCTGATGCAAGGCTTGAACCCACAAACTGGGAGATCATGAACTGAACTGAAGTTGGATGGTGAACCGACTGAGGCACCCTGGCACCTCTCTTTGCTCATATTTAAATGAGGGTATCAATTTAAATTACATCTGAGCATCTTTCCATTAGATCTAAATGAAAATGTAAGAACAACAAATACCATTTTCTATTTTATGCAGAATGATTTTAATTGGGATAGCAACATCTAATCATTCATTCAAAAGTCATAAAAGGGTAAATATGTTTTTTTGTGTGTGTGGCAGGCACTCTCTTGGGGAAAGAGGTATGGACCTGTAGAATTCTTCAAGGCCCCTACTTTCATTGATTAGGAAGATTAATATTATAAAAGCATGCAAAAAGAGTTAGAATAGAGTGATACCCAGGCAGGGAAGTCCTTTTTATGGTTATTACAAAAATACAGATGTAAGATTAAACATATCATACTACAGGTTATAAATGCAAAAATGGGAAAGAGGAGTAGATGTAAACTATATTATAAAAGACAGATAGCAGGAACTCTACCTCTTTAACTGAAGGAATAGGAAGCTAGATCATTTCTCTTGTTTCTACCATAAAAGTATATTTCTTGAAAAGGGTAAAAAATTACATCAACACAATGTGAAGTAGATATAAACATATAATTGTAAATTAAATATAAAACAGTTTTAATTTAGGTAAAAACATAATTTTCCATTTTTGAAAATTGAAAAAGAAAAGCTTATGACCACAGGGGTTGTGACTTAAAATATTGTGATTATCGTATAGGTAAAGTTTATACTTCTTAATATTCATGCATCAGAGAATGAACTAAGTCTTAAAGATGTCATTTTTGTTCATCTGATGTTTTTATGATTCAACTTTTTGTTGTGTTTTATTTTGTTTTGTTTCCTCAAGGGCTAACCATTGCTTTTCCCAGCAGGGAGAAGAAAGCCCACCCACTAGGTCCCCTCCAACTTTCACTGATGAGATCTTGGGGCTGTTTACATTAGCCATGCAAATTTGAAAAACCCAAACTGTCTCCTGGCGTTTAATCTCACAACCCAATTTGTTTCTGAGGCTGGCGTGCTTAGCAGCTGTGCAGCAATGCCTTGCTTGTCCCACAGACAAAAGATAAGAAATAAAAAGTAAAAGAACAGGCAAAATACTCCAATACCTTAGACAGATCGCTGCATTGAAGGAGGTAATTAATGACCCTGAACACTCACAGCCAACATATTTTCAGTTATAACTGAGAAGAAAATATACGTGTCAGGTATTTTTCTGGAACTGGACCATATGTATAACAGTCACTCACAAGCACACTGAGAAAAGTTGGTAATGACAAAATATATGTAAGTAAGGAATTTCCCCCTCCACATCAATGATAGCTCTTTCTTATAGTTTATTTTAAAACATGTTTCTGGCAGATTTAAGAAAATATGAGTTTGGGTTAAAAAATTCCTGCTGCTGTTAAAAGAAAAAAAGAAAAAAGTATATATTTGTGTATTTGGGCTCAAAATGTCCCTCAGTGGAGCCATTTCGGAAGAAAAGTACCTTTAACACAGGTCTCTGAGACTGTGGGATATAAATAAAAGCCTCAGGAAATGAATATCCCTAAACTCTAAATCTGGAAGTGTGTTGGATATGACACTGCAATTATAAGGAAATAAAGGACTTCTAACCTAGATTCTAATATTCCATTCTGCATTTAGCACAGTAATTTTTGGTATATAGAAAAGTTTACTAATTTAACTATGCAAACACCTTAACATTGTCTATAAGACCATTTATAATTTGATGTTTTTCTACTTCTCTCCTAACCAATTGTTTTTAACAGCAACATATTTCTCAGTGTTTCCTAAAAACACATATCCCTTTCGGTTCTATGCCATTATTCAAGATGATAATGTTGCCTTACTTGCCTTTCCTATTGTTCACCTTTAATAATCTACTTATTCAAGATCCTTCTCCAATTTTATCAGCTTTCCAAGTCTTCCTTCACCCCAACAGGCAATATTTATGTCTATCTATTTGCTGTTTTGGAAATAGCACTGATATTAAACTTATCTATTACCTTATGATCATTTATATAATAATATATTCCCCTCTGAACTAGGAACTCCATAAAGTCCCTGGGTAAAAGGCACTTCTGTATCAGGAAATCAACAGTTGAAGTGAGTAATCCAAAGAGTTTTATTTTATTGGACTGTCTGACCACTCAGTTAAAGAGTACCACCAAGAATTAGTTAACATACTCTCTATTTCATGTTTATGGTACCACCCTTGAAATTCCTTTAAATAATTTTTAAATGAATTTTTTGGACATATGAATTATATGTAAAACCTTTTGGAGGTTGACAATGGAAGTGGGTTACTTATACAGCACAGATGACACTCCTCCACCTCCGGTCCCCTCTATTCTGTTTTTGGAAATGGCTAATGTTTTCATGATTTCAGGAACAGTGCTTAGCATAGGGTGGCTTTTGAAAGATAAAGTATGCCTTCAGTGGCCTAATTAATTATGTGCTTTCCGGCAAGGTTCTGCTTACAATTGTCTCCTACATCATGGCACTTCAGTACTAACTGAAAATTTAATCAAGCAGGAGCAATGTAGTTTAAGCAAGGTAATGTTGTAGATAAGAGTAAATAGAACTTAAAAAGAAGATAAACATACCTTTCTAATTGAAAAATAAGGTGTCTCTATACAGTTAGAAGGAAATGACAAAAGTACTCCAGTGAGTTAATGTAGCGTGCTTAAACTTTAAAATGAGAAAACATAAAAGAGATAAGGTTTAAGAAAATGTTCTCACAATGAGAGTCTCCTCTTAGGGTTTAAGCATTACCTGCCATAAAATGTTGTGAAGATGCACTCCAAGGGCACAGATCAACCTTGCATGTATTTTTGCTTCCTTGGGACAAATTATAGGTGAAGCCCTGGGGGGAAAAATGGAAAAAGGAGTTGACTCGCTTTTCCCTCTAGATGAATTATTTAGGTGTTTTGAATGTGTCCTTTCATGCACAACTAATAAATACACCAGTAAGGCTAGTTTCATATTAGAATAATATTTTTTTTTGATTAGCCGCAAATGGAGGATAATGAGCTCATAAACCCTTAGCACAGTTGTAAATAATAAACTTGGAAAATTAACCTGATGAGTCCCTAAAGTGAAAGGATACACTCTAGATCTGTACGTCTCTGATCCCACCCCTCAGAAGAGAATGACCCCATATAGTCAGTCATATTTAAGATAATCCAGCAAAGACCATGAACAAAATATATTTCACCTATTATTCAAATTATATTTATTTACATGTGCTATGATTTATCTGTTTAACTTCTGCCTATATTCTTTTGTAGCTCATCAGTGTTGTCTTTCCAAAATATAAATTATATTGTGTAGCTAGCAGTTGCATTGAAGTATTAGAAATAAAATAATCCCATTGCTTCTTATGGGAATGACCCCCATAATTGGAACATTGTCTCTGAAAACTAGAAAATGTATAGTTGATCCATCTCTAAAGGTTCCCAAGATATTCTACATGTAGTGCCTCTAGAGAATAGCTTCAGGGATAATTCCTAAACTGACCTGGAAAGCTAACTTCTAACACTGGAAGCAATTTATTTGATAAAACTCATCTAGGTTCCTATTAAGCAGCTGAAGACATTTATGAGCCAGTATTTTCTCTCCTTTGTGAAAATTCTGTCTCATATTAAGGATGACAATAGTTTATAATGCTCATTTATTTGGATAAGTGGAAACAAAATATAAATCTGAGGCAAAAAGGCAGGACTTCAATCCAGAATCCTTTGCTTACTCGCTTTGAGAATCTGAGCAATTTTCTACACTCTCTGTGCCTCAGTTGACACTAGGATTAATTACTTTATATATATAAAAAAGCTATTTCTCATAAAAAGTACTTGCTGATCATCCTAAAATAATGTGGTTGTGTAATTTTCAGCTTTCTGAACTTTTCTTAAATGCCATAGTTTTAACTTTAATCTGGAGATTTGGACAAGCCAGTTTTATAAGCTCAATTCAGTAGAAACTGGGGACCTAAGGATTTTCCTGGTTATACTTTTCTACAGGCTTGCAAACCGTTTTTGAGAGCGTGTTCTCAAAATGCATTCCTTATATAAAATGCATATCCTGTCTTCCTATGTCTTCTGTTTACCTTATTGGGGTATTTCCAGATCTTCTAAATGAGCATTACTTTGTGAGTTTTGAAAGTGCTTTTTAATCCAGGACATAGACTTGACCAGGAAAAAAAAAAAAAAAGTCTTGGTGTCTAGCAGCTTCTGGTTTCTCATGGCCATATACTTGGTTTCCCAGCCACCTGTGTCTGAACAGTTATTTTACCACAATGGTGATAGAGACTCCAAGTGAATTGACTGATACCTCTCACACTTTAATCTTGCTTTTTGTCTCTGTTTCTCAATATTATGATGACAATGAAATTGGCCATTGTTTATGAAACCCCGGTGGCCCTGCCCTCTGTGCCTCTTTCTTCTCTCACGGATGTAGGGCTTTTTAGCCTGTAATGCAATCACATGGTTTGGTCTTATTATTTCTCTGGCAGGTTCTTCCAGTTGCCAAAAATAATCATGATAAAAACCAAATTATTATCCACATAAAGAGAGGACTCCTTGAAGAAGTGTATCAGAGTATTCTGTTTCCCTTCCTACCTTGTAACTAATGCTTTACCAATAGTGCATCCACAAGTCAGAATTTCACTCTTCAAACATAGAACTTGAACTTTCAGTTTCTAAAGACTTCTCTTTCTGCTGGAGGCCTCCTCCAGCCGGTCTAGGGGTCCCTGAAGGATGGATGGTGCCTGTGAGAGAGTAAGAGAGCCATGAGAATCTTTCTGATCCCCAGGTAGGCATCTCTGCACTGTAGGTTTTGGTGTCTCTATAGGTCAAACAATAACATGACAGGAATTTTTACAATGGAAAACTCTTTGTGATACGATGCTTTGAAAAGTGTACATAAACAGGGTTTCAGAAGTATTCTTGCAGAATTACTCCAATCATACTGAGGTTGAGTAAATCTTACAACTAAGGAAATCACAGGATGTTCTTAGTGAAAAACAGGATGACATACATATTTGTTCTAAGTTAATAACGCTGAGATTAGGACATTGGTGTAGTTGTATATAGATAGGATAGGAGTCATTCTGTCTGGCTCTCAAGAACACGAATGTTTTTGAGCTGGCTAATAAGTTGTTTGTGGAAGGATTTTTGACTTGATGCTGAATTTGTAAACACCATGGAGGCCCTAAATGTGTTAGCCTTTGTTTTGGGGTTTATGTTTTAGCTAGTCTTATCTATTCTCATCCCAGATACCAGTGTAAGGGAGGGTGTTTGTGGAAAGTAGGACTTAGGGAATTGACTGCTATACATTACCAGTTAGAAAAAGTATAAGTATTAACTTAAGTTATGCCCTTATTTGTTCCTTAACTCTAAATTAGGCTCTTTGTCTCAGGACCAGGCTCAATTGTAACTCTTGTATTCTTAACTGCCTTATTATCTAAGTCTTGGATCTGCAAGACCCATAGGAAGAGTCTTTTGACAATCATCCACAGTGCTTCAGTCTAAAATCTCTTTTAAAGAGGCAGGAATATGCTTTTCCTTATGAGGAGTCTGTGTGGGAATTATCGGTCTCATCTGGAATATTGTGAGGCCTGGCCAATACCAACAGCCCCACGTCCAACATGAGCCAGTAGTAGCAGAAGGAGATACCAGTTTTTCATTTCTCATGGTGGGAGCTGTGCAAACGCTGCCATTTCCTTGCTGTGACTGTCATCCAGCAAGGCCAGTGTGGCTCCCAGCACCTTTTATAGTCTTCTCATAATGTGAGACACTACAAACCTGTGGATTCCTGCCATCCCAGACATGGCTCCACTGCACTTAGGTTTACGTCAGGAAACCCCACCCCAACTGCTGGAAGCTATCTCTGCCTGATAACTAAACCTGCCTTTCAGGAAAGGTTGGCCTTTCTATCAGGTAGAAATGTCATTCTCTGTGTAATCTTCAGTAGTGCCTTGGCTTTATTATAAATATTCATGCCAATCAGAGAAATAAGCCAGATAGGGAAAGATAAATACCGTCTGATCTATTATATGTGTAATCTAAAAAAGTTGAACTCATAGAAACAGAAAATAGATTGGTATCTGTCAGGGGGATGGAAGTTGGGGGAAATGGAGAGATGTTGGTGAAAGCATACAGACTTTAAATTATAAGGTGAATAAGTTCTAGGGATCGAATATACAGCATGGTGACTACAGTTAACAATACTGTGTTGCATACTTAAAATTTGCTGAAAGATTTGATATTAAATGTTCTCACTACACGCACATACACCCCCACACACACTGGTAACTATGTGAAGTGATGGATGTGGTAGTCACAAAATATATACATAACAAATCATCTATTTGTACAACTTAAGCTTATATAATGTTGATCTGTCAATTTTATCTGCATAAAGGCAGAAGAACAATAAAAGAAGAGATACAGGCCCCCAAAATACTGATGCCCATCACTGCCTTATGTAGGCTCAAAACAGTTCCCAGCCCGAGAATTGTAAATGTTTTTCTGTTTTAAAAATATTTCCACCAATGAGAACTCTGGCCTAACTTACAAACGTTTTTCAAAAGTATAGATTTACATGTAAAAAAGATTTTTAAAAAATGTCTGTTTATTTTGAGAGAGAGCACAAGTGGGGGAGGGGCAGAGAGAATACCAAGCAAGCTCCACTGTCAGTGCAGAGTCTGATGCAAGGCTTGATCCCATGAACCCCTAAGATCATAACCTGAGTCAGAATCAAAAGTCCAATGCTCAACTGACTGAGCCACCTAGGTGCCCCATTAAAAAAATATTAATTCCAGAACAGTGAGGCAACTTTATTAGAAATATTCCCAAACTGAAAACAGCCCAAGTGTCCATCAGCATAACAATATATAAACATTAAGATATATCACATAAAATAGAATACTACTCTCCAATAAAAAAGAGCACTTTCTGAAGCATGGGAAAAAAGTAGATGACTCTCAAAAACATAATGTTGAGCAAAAGAAGCAAGTCATAGAAGAGTATATTTTAATGTTTCCATTTATAGAAAGTTCTAGAACAGGAAAGCTATTATTCCTAGAAAACAGAATAGTGGTTGCCTGGGGCAGGAGGTTGTGGTGGTCTGAATGGGGCAGAAGGATCTAACTATGTGGGATGTAACTATATTTAATATTTTCATCTGGGCTTTAGTTATAGGACTATATACATGTGTTAAAATTGATAAAGCTGAACACTTGTATCTGTGCATTTTACTAGATATAAATTATACTCCAGTGAAATACTGATTCTTTTATTACCACAGATAATAAGGTTGAATTCGAAATGGGATATAGATTAATGCTATTAGCAGGGCTCTGGACTTACTCCTTAGGAACCACTGAATCTCATTTTTTTGCCCTGAGAGGTACCATGTACTTTACTATTCTTCCTAAAGTATGTACTGATAAGAACAAGATGTTATGGTAGTAAGACCTTGGGACAATTCTAACAAATGAGACTATGGTTTGCCAGGGTATCACCTTTTAGTTTTCCTGCCAGACATTCTTTTCCACTAACTTCAGAGTACATAAAATTATAAGCTAGTCATTGACAAATAGTTTCAACAATTTGCAGAAATATTACAAAATGTACAAAAGTATGATTGGCAGCACTCTCCCCACCCCTCATTCATTTATTTATACATTCATCCATTCATTTACATGCTTCAGGTTCATGGAACTACAGTTTAGATATTTACTTTTGGAAAACAGTCTTGTCCTTTACCACCTACAGATATTAATAATTATTTTTAAGAGGCAACATGTAGTAATATATTGGGAAGGAAAATTTTGTTAGTTTCATTTCATGAGAATGGTTTATTATGTACCTTTTTTCAGGACAATAGACAAAATCTTCAAATATTGACTTGGAATCTACATGGAGTCACAAGTTCAAATATTTTGTCAAAGTTTTTTTTTTAATGTTTTATTTATTTCTGAGCAAGAGACAGTTTAGCGGGGAGGGTCAGAGAGAAAGGGAGATACAGACTACGAAGAGGCCTCTAGTCTCTGAGATAGCTGTCAACACAGAGCCAGACGCAGGGCTGGAAGCCACGACCCATGAGATCATGACCTGAGCTGAAGTTGGATGCTTAAGTGACTGAGCCACCCAGGTGCCCCGATTTTGTTAAAGTTAATTCAGTAATTTTTTTCATATAGTCATAGTAATATATATTCTGTACTTAAAAAAAAAAACAATCTAACTCATGTTTTATATGTAAACACAGTAAATTGTAAAATTTTACATTAAAAGGCAGGGAATAAACATTTTAAAATTCTTATGTTATTCACTATTATACTTCCTTTTATAGTTCTTGTATTATCTCTGTCAATTTTAATCAATTTTAGTCTAAAAATCAGTTTTAGTCTTAAAGAAATACCAGGACAAAAGATTTCTTGTATTTTCATAATCTTAGTGTGGTTGGGGCAATTTTTAGTTGATTGATGTGTCCAAAAAGGAGATTTAAAACTGGAACAGAGTTGAGTCTCTTTTTTAAAATTTCAAATTATTTGAGTATGTGTGTTTTTATTGATGTGATTTTATGTAGTGAATCTTAAATATCAATAAGTGTGATTTAAAAACTAACACGCAAGGGTAGGCAATGTAACTTCTAATGATAGAAAGGACAGATGGTGTCAAAACATTCTGAAAAGGAACCATATATACTTGAGGTTAGTTGTGTTCTTATCTTTTAGTCTGACTGTAGATAATCTATTAGTTGGAATAATATATGATACTTAGTCATACCATTAATATAGCTTACTGAGATTCAACACTGTGGGAAGATTAAATGTAATCAGTAGAAGTTACACTTCATTTTATTTTATAAATCGACTCATCACATTAAAAAATTAACATCCTCTGTAACAATGATAAAGCAGTAAGTGAGTGTGTATGTGTATGTCTGTGTGAACCCTCGGTAAGGAATGTATAAAATAAGTATTCAAATTAGAAGCACTTCAAAGAATTATTGTTTAGCATGAACTTTGAAGGAAAATTAGGTACAATATTCATGAAAGAAAACAGTTTTCTGCAGTTTCAAAAAGGTAAAGAGGATGTATAGAGCTGTTGGATCACTATCTTGTACACATGAATCCAATACAACACTATATGTTAACTAAAAGCAATTAAAGATAAAAAACTTAAAATGTGAAGAATACCTAAAATGACATTAATAAAGACAATTGCAATTACAAAAATATAGAAAAATAATCACTTCAATCTGTGTGAGAGTATAATTAAAGAGAAGTGAAAAGTCCAACATACATCAACAAGAACGAAAGCAGGGCAAGGATGGTTATGGCTCAAACAGGAAAACTACATTTTATCACTTCCTTATTCTATTTAAAATACTTCAGTAACTTCTTTTTTGCTTCATACTATTGTCTCTAATGGTCTTGCCAAATTTTGCTCTATTTTCCTTCATCAATATTACCATTTCTTCCTTTCATTCTAGTTCCCTAAAAATTCTAGATTGTTTCTCTAACTAATCATGATTAATCTGTCTTCTGAAGCCTGTGTCTTTTGTGTAAATCTTTTTCAGCATTATTGTTGCATCTGTTAGCACACTGAAGACACAATTCTAACCGTGTATCTGTTTCTTTCAGAAGACTATGAGCTGTCAATTTCAGGAAACAAATTCCATTATATTTATAGTCTTAGGATCTACTATAAAGTCTGATTTTAGTAAATGTTTAATAATATGTTAATTTAAAAATATCATTGTTTAAACAAAACCCTTTATAACTACAACTGGTTTAACATATCAACAGTGTCATCTCAAAATACTAATAGCTTTTCTCAAGGATCATTTCTGCTTTCTTAGAAGATCACGAGAACTTCCTATGTGCCATTTATATTATAATGATAATATTGCTTTATGTGATATCGGGGTCTCTTTTTTTTTTTCTTTCAAACTCAGTTGTAAATTTCTTCGGGTTAGGCATCACATTTTATAAATCTTTGTATTCTCTACAGATCCAGCCCAGTACCTTGCATGTATCAAATACTTATTATTTGTTGAGTAAATGAATTTTGTGTACAAAAGAAGACAGGCAATATCTAATAAGCAGAAAAAACTTCTGGGAAATCATTGACTTTTTAAAATCTTAAAGGTCATGTTTCCCTGCATTGGCTATTTTTTGTAATTTATCAATACTTACTGACATCACATAGCTAATGTGATTTTTTTAAATGTGGACTATGGTGAACGTCACATGGGAGTTAATTCATATGTTCTAGGCATCAAGCTATATTAAATATGAAGTCTTTTTTTTTCATTTCTATTCCTTTTTTGAGGGAGCGACTGTGCAATCACATCCTGTGAAATTCCCTGTATGGGTTATACACTCTCAGAATCATATACTAAAATTATAGCAGCAGACACAACAGCTTAAGTTTACTTTTAAGCTATATTAATTTTTTGTTGATGTTTTTGGTTTACTTCATCAGGTATATGAGCCTTTATTTTAATCAATATGACTTTGTCTATGTCTTTCTGATTTAAATCTTGCCATTTGCAAGAATGTGGATGGAACTAGAGTGCATTATGCTAAGTGAAGTAAGTCAGTGAGAGAAAGATAAATATCATGATTTCACTCCTTTGTGGAATTTAAGAAACAAAACAGATGAACATAGGAGAAAGGAAGGAAAAATAAGAAACAGAGAGGGAGAAAATCATAGAAGACTTTTAAATACAGAGAACAAGCTGAGGAGTGTTGGATGCAAGATGGGCTAAATGGGTGATGGGCATTAAGGAGGCCACTGGTTGGGATGAGCACCGGATGCTATATGTAAGTGATGAATCACTACACTCTAGACCTGAAACCATTATTACACTGTATGTTAACTAACTTGGATTTAAATAAAAAAAAAAACTTGAAATGATTCATATATCTAAGCTTAGAAGCACGCTTTTTCTCTCTCCCCTTCTCCCCTTCTGCTTCCCACTCTCTCTAACTTTCCTTTTCTCCCTTTTTCTCTCTTATTATCCCCAGTACCTCAAAAACAACAATTGTTTAGCATTTATGTAAAATTGATCCAAATGAAATTAAAGTGATTCAGCAAAAATATGGGTAAGCCATTATGGAGATTCAGAAATCCAGGGCATAACACTGAGTGACACAAAACTATGAAAGGGAGACACTGTTCAGCATAAGGCGTGCCTTTAAATATTACACAGTGCTCATAAGCATACATGCATAACTATTTTCCTGCATATAGTCTTCCCAAAAGGAATGTGCATACATATATAAAACAAAGAACCTAGATAAAAGTTTAAAAGACTATTAATATAATATTGGAGATGTGGAATTATCTACATGGTAATTCTAATCCCATACCCCATTCAAAAATTCACTTTTCTGTTACCTATTTTTATAGCATGCAGACTCTGAAAGAGTGTGAAACAAAATGCCCACCTTAGCAATATGATATGTTATTTTAGAGCTCAGCAAATTATTGCCTTCTTTTATAATCACCAAAGAAATACACTGTATAACCAAGGTTATGAAATTCTCTGCCCCTTGAAGTCTGTGCGTTTGCCCAGACATCTGGGAATTCACTAAAAGATGAAAGGGCTACTTTTGGCATCGGCCTTTGAACACAGTGCTAATCCTTTCACTTTGGCTTTAGAGCACTATGCAGTTTAAGATAATAAAGACATTCTTTCATATTTTATTGGCAATCTTGTCAAAGATCCTTAGTGTTTCCACAGAAGGTATCATGCATATACATGCACAGATAGATTAAATATAGAATTTACAATGCCAAAAGACTGTATCTTGTGAATATGGAGTTTATTATACTCATAATAATCAGTCACTACATTTACATTGCTGGGTGTCCTTTTTTGTAATAACATTAACAATGGCTTATAATGAATAGAATGGTTGGTGTGAATAAATATGTGCTTTGATAGAGAACACTTCTAAATTATGTGACTGGAAAACCTGAGCTTGACTCCTTTGTTGAGACATGAAAAATTAATGATATTTTCATTACTTGGCATATTAAATTTTATATATTTAAACTATTAGGAATAAACCTTAAGTTCACAAGTTTCTAAAATCACCATACATGGTAAATTTTAGAGAAAATCCTATGAGGTGATTGAAACCCTCAACTTGAAAAAATGAATTAGTGAAATTGAAGGCATTTTTTCAAAAATGAAGATTTTCATTTTAGTAACAGGAACTCCTTCTAATTTGGAAAATAATTCTAAGAGTTTGTACTGTCACAACTGAATAAGGTACACCATTTTTAGTTAAAGGAAATAAAAATCATTGCTCCTTATTATCATCATAGATTAGATTTATCTAGTGTTTACTGTGTGCCTAGTACAGTTAACCCTTGATCAACAGGGCTCTGAACACTTTGGGTTCACTTATACGTAGATTTTTAAAAATATGGTACAGTGCTGTAAATGCATCTTCCCTTCATTATGATTTTCTTAATAACATTTTCTTTTTTCTCACTTACTTTAAGAATACAGTATCCAATGGGGCGCCTGGGTGGCTTAGTCGGTTAAGCGTCCAACTTTCGCTTAGGTCATGATCTCACGGTTCGTGGGTTCGAGCCCCGCGTCGGGCTCTGTGCTGACTGCCAGCTCAGAGCCTGAGCCTGTTTCAGTCTGTGACTCCCTCTCTCTCTGACCCTTCCCTGCTCACGCTGTCTCTCTCTCTCTCCTAGAAATAAATAAAAACATAAAAAAAAAAAGAATACAGTATCCAATACATATAACATACAAAATATGTGTTAGTAAACTGTGTTATTGGTAAGGCTTCTGGTCAGCAGTAGGCTATTACTAGTTAGGTTTGGGAGGGGTCAAAAGTTACAGGGGATTTTCAAGTACAATGGCAGGCAAGTACTGTAATTTTCAAGGGTCAACAGTAACTGTTCTACCTGCTTCCATGTCTTACCTGAATTGTTTGTATTTAATTTAACAACATTTCTTTTTTTAAGTTTATTTATTTATTTTGAGAGAGAGCACACAAGGGTAGAGAGAGAGGGAGAGAGAGAATACTAAGCAGGCTCCGTCTTGTCAAAGTGTAGTGGAATGCAGGTCTAGAACTCACAAACCATGAGATCATGACCTGAGCTGAAGAGTCCTATGCTCAACCAGTTGAGTCATCCAGGCTCCCCTAATTCCATACCATTTCTAATATTACTTTAATTCGCATGAAAATATTAATGGTTAGCGAGATTAAGTAATTGGCCCAATTTTACACAGCTTATAGGACAGGGTGAGGTTCAACCTAGAATCTCATGCATTCCTTCAAAAAGCTTGAGTTTTTGACTATTTCATATTTATATGTTTACCCTAGCAACAGTCAGAATGCCCCCCAGAGGATAGTACTGATAAAATTCTTTGTAATATTTTAACTGAAAAAAATGGTGAAAATGAAAATTAGCCTAATGTAAGAAATGGTGCATAATGTGTGACTGAAGTATGGGGGTGCTTGGAGTATGTTTAGGCCAGAAAGTTTCACATATATTACACAACCAAAATTAATTTGTTAGCAAATTTCTTCTAAAAATGAAAATAAGCCCTTCCTCTCAAGGGTTAAAACACGAATTTTAAGTTTTTTAGATATTCACAGTATGTCTGATTATTAGATTGCTTAAGATTTAGGATAAATTGGTATTCTTAGGAAACGAGAGAGTGCTTTTTTTTGATGAGGGGAGGGCAAGAAGTGTTAATTGCACAGATTGGTTCAAGCGGGATGTCACCATGGGGGACTTTAATCAAATCAATGTAATATTCATATATCCCACCATTCCTTCTGTAGATTTAATATACAGTTCAAATATTCCTACAGCAATACTCCATGTAATAATTTTTTTCATTTTAAATAATCACTA
Source organism: Proteles cristata cristata (assembly GCA_017311185.1). Classification (NCBI taxonomy): domain Eukaryota; kingdom Metazoa; phylum Chordata; class Mammalia; order Carnivora; family Hyaenidae; genus Proteles; species Proteles cristata. Next base: position 596,247 of record JAESUZ010000960.1, on the reverse strand, counting down.
ATTCATTTTGGCTTGACTACATGTATAATATTCATGTGTTTTTATAAATAAAGATAGTAAAATAATCCTTCAAATGTTACAGGAAAACATAAAATTAAAAATATTGACAGTATTTTTAATTCTTTATCATGAAATTGCAAAGATTCTTAGATTATCTCAACTAAAACCACTATTTTTCATAAAAGGAACATTGAGATTGAATTACACCATTAACATAACTAATGAATTTGCATTTGTATTCAGTGAGTACAGTGTAGAAGAAAAAGGTTCATAATTTTAATTTTCATGCAGCCTTATTGCTTTTCTCCTAATCACAAATTTCTTGCAAAGACCATATTGAGCTAGAGTCACTTTTTATTTCATTAGAATGTAATTTTGGCCCTAGTTTTTCCACTAGTGAAGTTACTAGTTGCTCTGGTCGCCTCTCTATGATAGTGTCCAACATGTACATTTGTCATCATCTTTCCTAACCTCTTAACATCATTTGGGCCTATGGTTTACTCACCTTTGCTTGAAAAACTGCTACCCCTTTCCTTCCACAGCTTTATCTGTCTTCCTCCTCTCACTCACTCTCGTCTTCTCTTGTCACCAACTCTTCCACCTGTCATTTAAGTAGTGTCTGAGTATTTTGTTGTTTTCTACACTATTTCTTCCTAAATTCATATTGGTCCAAGGCTTAATTACTATTAATACATGAATCATATCTAAATGTTTTTCCTCAGACTGTATTTACCTGGGAGGTAAAGATTTCTATATCCAACCACATAGTCCATATTTCAACTATATAACTCTATAAAGTTATATAGTTCTATAAACAAATTTTCTTTTCCTCCAGCTCCTGGAAATCACTGCTGTCCTTTCTGTCTGCATAGATTTACCTGTTCTGGATATGTCATATAAAAGGAATCATACAACATGTGACTTTTCGTATCTTGTTTCTTTCACATAAATGTATGTTTTTCAGAATCACCTATGTGGCCACATGTACCAAAACATGATTCCTTTTCATGGATGAATAACATTCCACTTCACGGATTTTGTACATTTTGCTTATCTATTCATCAGTTGATAGAATGAGATGTTTTCCCTTTTTACGTATTATGACTAATGTTATCATTAATATTCTTGTACAGATTTCAGTGTGTTTTTGCTTCTCGTGTGCATATACGTAGAGAGTAGAAGTGGTGGATCATATGGTTACATTATGCTTAATGTTTTGAGGCACAGTGAAACCTATTTCTAAAGCAGCCTCACCATTTTATATTCCCACAGCAATGTATGAGGATTCCAATTTCTTCACAACTGCACTAATGTTTGTTAATACCTGCCTTATTATCTTCATGCTGTGTGTGTGATGTGGTCATTTACTGAGGTTTTAATTTATGTTTTGTAATGACCTACGATATCTAAAATCTTTTTATGTATTTATTTCCCATTTACATATCTTTGGAGAACTGTATGTTCAAAATATATGCCCATTTTTAATTGCATTATCTTTATATTGTTGAGTTCTTTATATATTATATATACAGGTTATATATACAAGTTCTTTACATATTCTTGATGTTAGACTCTTGTCAGATGTATGATTTACAAATACTTTCTTTTTGAGGGGAGAGCATTGCTCTTTATCTATGACAACTATTCCACATTTATGATCCTTTCCAGTCAGAAGTTCTTTGAAATGGTGCCAGAGGCCTTGGGCAGTTGGAAGATGGAGTCATCTGACTCACCCATCCTGCAAATGGCCCCACAGATAGCAAAGGTTTTAAACTGACTGTTCAACCTGCCTGTCACCTTGACCCCTCCAACATGTACATCTGGATGAGTACATGATCCTTGGTGTGGATGATGTGGTTGCTGGTAGAGCATTTCCACCACATATGCAGGTCTAGGAACTGAACCATTTCATGTTAATAATTGTAAATGGTACAGATATGGTATACAGCTGTACGTGTGGACCAATTATCTTCCCACTCTATAAAATGGACTATTCTTTCTCCTTAAAATATATTCATCATTCTTCTGGGAAGTCATTTGGCATAAATAAAAGGATTTGTTTCTGGATTCTCAATTCTATATACTGGTTTGTATATCTTCCCTTATGCCAGTATCATAAACTCTTGATCACTGTAGTTTCTTAATAAGTTTTGAGGTCTAGAAGTGTGAGTCCTTCAGGATTGTTCTTCTTCCACAAGTTTGTTTGGCTTATTCTTGGTCCCTTGCATTTTCAAATAAATTGTAGAATTAGTTTGCATTTTATAATATGTGTGTGTGTGTGTGTGTGTGTGTGTGTGTGTGTGTGTGTGTGTGTGTGTATAATTATCACACCATACACCCTCAGGAAAAAAAATCCCATTGTATATATACAATTTTCACTTGTAAACCAAATCTCAATAAAGCTAGGGAAAAAAAAAGAGTGCCATAGAATTAGTTTGTCAGTTTCTGCAACAAACCCCCTAGTAATTTGACAGGGATTTTGTTTCTTTATTTTGAACTATACATGAATTTGTGGATCATTCCATCTTAACAATATTATTTTTCAATTCATGTGCATGAGGTGTCTTTCTATTTCTTTAGACTTCTTTTATTTTTTTCAATGCTTTGAAGTTTTTGGTATATTAGTCTTCTTCTTTTGTTAAATTTTTTTTTAAATGTTTCAATATTTTATTCTTTTCAATGTTATTTTAAATATAATTGCTAAATTTTATTTTATAATTGTTCATCTTTAATGCCTAGAAGTACAGTTGATTTTATATATTGATCTGTATCCTTCAACCTGCTCAACTCATTTATCTAATTGGTTTTGAAGGAATCAAAAGTATTGATTTTTTAGAATTTTCTATGGGGAAGTTCATGTCATCCACAAATATTGTTTTATTTCTTATATTCTAATATGTATACCTTTTATTTCTTTTTCTTAATTTCACCTACTAGATTCTTTAGTACAATGTTTAACGATAAGAGCCTGGGAAGGTGTTTTGTCTTTTTCCTAATCTTTGGGTGAAATCCTTCAGTCTTTCCTATTTAAGTACAACCTTAACTATAGGTTTTTCTTAGATGCCTATTATCAGGTTGAGGAAGATGTCTCCTTTTCCTAGTTTGTTGAATATTTTATCATGGAAGAGTGTTTCATTTTGTGAAATACTTTTCTACATCTATTGAAATGACATAGTGACCTTTGTCTTTTATTTTTATGATATAATACATTGATTTGTTTGTTTGAACAACTCTTGCATTCTTGAGATCATTGCACCTCTGCCATAAGATTTATTCCTCTTTTTGTTTTGGTGGATTTAGTTTACTAGTATATTGTTGAGTATCTTTTTGTTTATATTTGTAAGGTATAGTGACCCATTATTTTCTTTTCTTGTAGTGCTTTGGTCTAATAGTGGAATTAGGGTAATACTGAATATACAAAGTGAGCTGAGATATCTTTCTCCTCTTTCTTTAGTGGAAACAGTTCGAGAAAAATGGATGTTAATTTTTATTTAACTATTTGGTAGAATTCACTAATGAAGCCATCTGAGTCTGAGATTGTATTTGTGAAATATTTTCTAATTACTAATGTATCCCTTTGCTTAATATTATTTATTCAGCTTTTCAGTTACTTCTTAAATCATTTTCAGTAATTTGACTCTTCCTAGGATTTTGCTAATTTCAGCTGGATTAACTCATTTGTTGTTGTACAACTATCATATTTTTAAAATAATTTTTATTTCTGTAAGATCGGTAGTATGTCTCCTCTTTCAACTTTAGCAATTTGGGTTAGTTCTTTTATTTTCTTGGTCAATCTAACTTCAACAGCATTCTGTTATTCTCCATGGTTTTAAGCTAGATGAAGACGTTGCCTTTCTTGCTCATTGATGTGTTCCAGTACAAGTACAAGGTCATTCATATAATAAAACTGTTGTAAATAGTTTTGAATGAATAAGTAAATGGTGAATAAATGAATTTGAATTTCATTTAACAGTATATTATTATACTCTATTTGAATGACTATGAAACCTCAGGAATTGAAACAATCATATCAATTTAATAAGAATTTATAAAAACAGACTGGTAGTTTGAAAATAATAGTCAGCATAGGCTACATCTTGTAGTGGTAACGAATAACCTCAGAATTGTAGTAGGAACACAACATTTAAGGCTTTTCTCACCCACATCAAATGTCAGTTGATGTTTACAACATGTTTACCTGTTGTTTTAATCCATGGTATCTTCATGTTAGAACTCAGGCTTAAAAAGGAGATTTTATCTTCAACATTGCTAATTTCTGTAGAGGAAGGAAAGGACATTGCTAACCACATCTCCATCTTAAAACTACTCTTCGAAATGCCACATTCCATTTCTGTTTACATTTAATTGAGAAGGGTAAATCATATAGGCAGTCCTAGTTCAAGTGGCCATACATGCACAATCCTCCAATAAAGTGGGGTAGAGAAGTTACATGGGCAAGCCATGTGGACAGGAAAAAATAATCTGCTGAGAGGATGAATAAATCTGTGTAAACTGTAAAACATGCCCCCAGTCTAATGTTAATTTTACCAAACCATACTAGACCTGATCTTGCTATTTTTGCAGGTAGATAAAAAAGGATAAACTTCACTAGAATATTTTTTAATGATGGCAACATGTTAAAAATTGGCTTATATAGTGCAAGTTCCATTTCTAGTAATGTTTGATAACTGAGCTTTAAGACACTTCTATAGAAAGTGATTCTACTATATACAAAAACAATTTACTGCAGAGATTTGTTCACAGTTCATTAAATAGCTGTTCAAAACTGGCCTGAAACTTTCCAGAGCATGTTTAAGATTTGTAGAAATGACACCTTGGATATAAAAGTAAAATAAAACATTGCTTTGACTCCTGACATATCTGGAATGGAAATGCATCAATCACCCAAAGCCTGAAGTATAAGATGATGCTCAGTGCTAGGAAAGTTTGTTTAAAAATATTGTCTGACAGACATATTGTGCTCTTTTTTTTTCAAAACTTTTCCCCCAAAATTAGTAGTTCAGAGAGACTTTAATGAACAACGCTTAAAAGGCATCTGTACCATATATTCTTAGAGTGAATGTTTTACTGCAGTTAGAAAAAAAATCAGAGTAGGACACACTCTGAACAACAACTTGAATGTTTCATCTATAAGTAACATTTTTTTTTGTATAAGCATTTTCTAAACCTAATTTTTCATGTTGTTAGAAAAAGGAAACAGATCAATCACAAATTTCTCTTGAGTCTTAAATTGAGCTAGTTGATTTCAAGGATACAATTAAAATATATATAATAATTCCTGCTCTGAAGTAGCTTACAGGTAAGATGGTAATTTAAGGAAAAAATTAAGAATAAAAATTATAAAAACTATAGGACAAAATTCTGGTTGGAGGTAAGAGTTTCAATTTAAATCTCAAAAGCTGTTTAACCAAAGCCTAAAGATAGGAAACTAAAAGGTCAGATTAAAAATAATCATAATAAATATATGTAATCATAAACATCTACATATTCTAGATATTACATATTATTGTATACATGTATACATTTATAAAATACATACTTATTATTTTTAACCTAACCTTTTTGTTTTATATAAAATAAAATTATGCAAGTAGATAAAAAAGAATAAACTTCACTGGAATATTTTATAATGATGGCAACATGTTAAAAATTGGCCTACTTAATGTAAGTTCCATTTCTAATAATGTTTGATAACTGAGCTTTAAGGTTTTATATAAAATACCAGCATCAACAATACCTGAGAATAGAGAAGACTTTAGTATATACTCTCTGACACTTCTGGAATTTTCTGTATCATCCTTAGAATTTTAGCAAGCAAGCAGAGGAAGCATTCAATTTGGAACAGGAAGCCAATGGAAGAGAACTTGAAAATGAATAATATAGAACATAACAAATTGGATGGTAGATATACTGAAAGCAGTGCTTAGAGCAAATTTACATTGCACAAGAAGAAAATCTGAAAAGTAATTAGCTAAAGATCAGACTCAAGAAGTTACAAATAAGACAGGAGAATAAAATCATGGAAAGAAGAAAGAGAATAATAAGAATCACAACAAATGAGAGGTACCTGGGTGGCTTAGTCAGTTAAGTATCTTACTCTTGATTTCAGCTCAGGTCATGATTTCATGGTTCATGAATTTGAGCCCCACGTCATGCTCTCTGCTGTCAGCACAGAAGCTGATCTCTGTCTACCACTCTCTCTTCCTCTCCCCTGTTCATGCACACACTTGCTTTCTCTCTCAAAAATACATATTTAAAAAAAGATCAGAGCAAAACATAATAATATAGAAAAGAGATACTGAAAAATACCCAAAGTTGATATTTATAAAACATCAACAAATTTGACTAACTTTAGACAGATTGATAAGAAAATGAGAAAGCATAGATAAAAAATATTAGTAATAAAGATATATAATATATAATATAGATTTTAACGACCATTTTATATAGATATAATATAGATATATAATGCAGCTTTTAATGGTTTAAAAATTAGTAAGAGGATATCATGTGTACATATAGGTCCCAAATTTTAAGTTAATTTTCCAGTATTCTAGAATATTGGTAAAAATTGACTCAAGAGATGAGAGAACACAAATAATTGTAAAGCCATTAATGGAAAAAATGAGTAACTGTGTTGTTTCCTAAAATTGAAAACTATGGGCTTATAATCCTTAATTAGCCAAAAATTCAAAAATAAATAATTTTAGTTGTATAAAAATTATTTCAGTGTATGATAAGAAGCAACACTATTCAACTTTTTTTAGTAAGCTACTATAATATGGATACTAACCCATGATAATAACCACATATAAGAGGGATAAGATTTCATAAGTAGATTAAAGGATTAAAATCATATAAAGACCTTAACAAATATAGAAAAGTCATTGGTAAATCTCTATATCCATTAACAAGAATTCTTAATAAAGCAGAAATAGGAGATTTCTTTAACTTGATAAACAGAATTCTCAAAAACCTATTGCAAATAGCAAGGTAAATTATGAAACACTGAAAACATGCTTTTACAAAAAAGCAAGAGATGAATGTCTACTGTAGCCAATGCTATTCAATATGTGTATGCAAATATTATATGCAAATACCTGCAAGAACAATAAGAGAAAAGGAAAGAAGAGAAAGAGGGAGGGAAAAGAGAAGGAAGGAAGGAAGAAAGGAAGGAAGGAAGGAAAGAAGGAAGGAAAAGGAAAAAGAAAGATGAAGAAACAAAAAGAAGGAAAATCTAAAAAAAATGAGAAGGAAAATAATCTATCATTTTTCTAAGTAACATGATTGCCTACTTTAAAAAAAAGCAAAAACCCCACTGATAATTTATAGAGTTATTAAGACAATTTTTCAAAATAGCTAGGAAGAAATTCAATAGACCAAACTTAGTTGAATGGTTGTACACCTGCTACAGAAAAAAAAATACCATTTACAAAGATGTATAAAATAAAAACATAAAACACATAATAATAAAAATATAGGAGCCATTTATGAAATATGCTATGAAACTTTAACAAAATACATTTAAAAGCTCAGAAACAAATATGAAAACATATCATGGTCAGGGGTAGAATACAATGTGAAAATATTTAGTCCTTCCAAATGAACCTATGGTGCTGATGAAATTCAAATGATGACACAAAATTTGTCTGTAAATATAAAAAATAAAAAATTCTCAAAAAACTGAAAAATAGAGGGAATTCTCTAGATGATAAAGAATATGTGTGAAAACCTACAGCTAACATTATATTTAATGGTGAAAAATGTGAAAATTTCTCATTGAAACAAGGCACAAGACAAAGATGTCTTCTCACCACTCTTTTCATAGTGGAAGTCCTTGCTAATGCATTAAGATAAGAAAATGAATAAAATATATACACATTGGGAAAGAAAGAAACAAACTCATCTTTGGGCATGGATGACATTATTGCTGATGTATAGAATCTGAAAGGATCAACAACAATAAAAACTCCAGAACTAATAAGGGATTACCATAAATTTACAGGATTCAAGATTAATATGTAAAACTCAATCACGTCCTTATATACCAGCAACAAACAAGTAGAATTTGAAATTAAAAACACAATACTATTTATACTCCCATCTAGAAAAATAAGATTTTGGTTTATGTTTAATAAAAATTTATGAGAGGGGTGCTTTGGTGGTTCAGTTGGTTAAGTGTCTGACTTCAGCTCAAGTTGTGAACTCGTGGTTTGTGAGTTCAAGCCCTGCATCAGGCTCTCTGCTGACAGCTCAGAGCCTGGAGCTTGCTTTGGATTCTGTTTCTCCCTCTTTCTCTCCATCCCTCCCCTACTTGCACGCTATTCTCTCTCTCTCTCTCTCTGTCAAAAATAAATAAAGTTTAAAAAAGTAAAATAAAAATAAAAAATTATAAGGTCTATATGAAGAAAACTACACAGCTGATGAGAGAAATCAAAGAAAAACTAAATAAACAGATATTCCATGTTCATGGATAGAGAGACTTAATATTAAAAAGATGTCAGTTCTTTCCAACTTGATCTTCAGATTTAATGAAATCCTAATCAAAATCCCCAAAATGTTTTTTTCATATATTCCACAAACTGATTCTAAAATTTTTATGAAGAGGCAAAAGACCCAAAATAGTCAACAGAATATTGAAATGGCACAAAACTGGATGACTCACACTACACGATGTCAAGATCTACTATAAAGCCACAATTATCAAGACAATATGGTAGTGACTAAAGGGAGACAAATAGATAAATGAAACAGAACAGAGAGCCCAGAATTAAACCCAAATGAATATAGTGAACTGCTTTTGATCAAGGAGCAAAGGCAATACAATAGAGCAAAAATAGTCTTTTCACCAAATGATGCAAGAAAATCTGGACATTCACATGCATAAAAATGAGTCTATACATAGACCTTACATCTTTTATGAAAATTAACTCCAAATGGATCATACCCTATGTAAAATATAAAAGTATAAAATTTCTAGAAGATGAGATAGAAGAAAAGTTAGATGGCTTTGGTTATGGCAATAACATTTCTGATACAGCATCAAAGATCAAAGCATGATTCTTGAAAGAGATAACTGATAAACTGAACTTCATTAAAATTAAAAGCTTCTGCTCTTTCAAAGACAATGTTAAGAGAATGAGAACACAAACCATGGACTGGGAAAAATATTTGCAAAAGGAAAATTTGATTAAGGACTGTTACCCTAAATAATATGCAAAGAATTCTTAAAACTCAACAATAAAACAAATGATCAAATTAAAAAGTGAGCTGAGGACCTTAACACACATGTCACGAAAAAGATAAGTGGATAGCAAATAAACACATATCCTTAGGAAAATAGAAATTGAAATGAGATATCACAAGAGACCTATTAGAATGGGAAAAATCCAGAACATTGACAACACCAAATGTTAGCAAGGAACTGTCACTCATTGCTGGTGGAAATGCAAATTGATTGGCACTTTGGAAGACATTTTGGTGGTTTCTTTGGTATTTGCCCCAAAGAGGTGAAAATGTATGTCCTCAAAGAACCTACCTACAGATGTGTATAGCAAATTTATTCTTAATTGCCAAATTTGGAAAACAATAAATATATCCTCAGTAAGTGAATAGGTGAATAAACTGTGGTATATCGGATAATGCAATATTATTCAGCCCTAAAAAGAAATGATCTATCAGGGCATGAGAAGGCATGGAATAACATTAACTGCATATTATAAAGTGAAAGAAGACAACATGAACAGTCTACATATCATATGATTCCACCTATATGACATTTTGGAAGCGGGAAGCCATGGAGACAGTAGAAAGATAAGTGGTTTCCAGAGTTGCGGGTCAGGGAAGAATCAATAGAACAGAGAATTTTTTAGGGCAATAAAATTACTCCTGTGACACTATAATGACGGTTACATGTTATACATTTGTCTAAACCCATGGAATGCACAGCACCAAGAGTGGAAGTTTGTGTAAACTATGCACTTTGGGTGATTTTGATGTATCTACGTAGGTTTATCAGTTGTAACAAATGTACTAGTCTGGTGGGGGGTGTTGATAACGGGAGAGATTACACATGTATTGGGGCAAGAATATGTGAGAAACCTCTGTACGTTCCTCTCAATTTTGCTGTGAACCTAAAACTGCTCTAAAAAATCAAGATTTTGTTAAGCCAAGTGACTAAGTGAACATTCATATTTAAGTTTTAGAAGTTGAATAAGAAATATAAATATCTAATCTTTAATACATCACATATCTGTGCATAAATATCCATTAACTTGACTAATATTATCAACTATAGTATATGTACATGTAGATATGCTTAAAGAAAAACACAGCAAGCTTTACTGCTAAAGTCATAAAGTATACACATCAATTTTTCTGACTATATCCAATATTATTTTACTTATTTTAGCAATACCAGACAATGTGGTTAGTTAAAATATCAGCTTAAATAATAGGCCATGGGCACCTGGGTGGCTCACTTGGTTGAGCATCCAGCTTTTGATGTCTGCTCACATCATGATCCAGGATCATGGGATAAAGCCCCACATGGGGCTTCATGCTGAGCGTGGAGTCTGTTTAAGATTATCTCTCTCTCCCTCTGTCCCTTTTCTCTCCTCACACTCTTCCTCTTTCTCTCTCCCTAAAAAATTAAAAAACAAAACAAAACAAACAAACAAGCAAAAAGAAACATAAGCCAGAAATAAAAATATGGAGACAATTCAATTACTTGAATGCAAAACACATAGGAATCATCCAAAGGAAAAAAAGAAAGTCAAAAACTCTATAAAAATTAAAGATTCACTACAATGGCATGTTATAAATTAATATACAAAAATAAGTCACTTTCCCTTGCTGTAAATAAAACTAGCTAATATAACAACAAATCTGTTTATAATACTAACAAAAGTATGTATAAAAATCGTAAGAGTTGTTTAGCATCTATAGATCTACAACTGTATTTAATTTATGTTTATATCTCCAGAGACATGAGAAAAAGAGGAGAGAGAGTAAATAGCAGTATCTACTGAAAAGACGTAAAAAGCTTTAAAAATAAAAGAAAAAAACAAAATGCGTTTCTGGATAAGAAAGCTTGAATTATAAAGATATAAAATTCTCATAAATCAATCTATAAATTTAATTAAAATAGCAGCAGGACAAAATTCATTTTACTTACTGAAATGAAACAAACTTATCTGATAAAATGAATATGGTAAACTAGTCAGGATGTATTTTAAAAAGTGTAATGAGGTAAATTGTTTTAACAGATTTTAAAGATGAAAGCTAGAGTAAGTAACACTTTGTTACTGTCATCAAAACGTAGAATAATAGTACAGGCAGGAGTTCAGAAATAACACCACAATATGCATGAAATTTAGTCTACAATAGAAGTGGCATTTTAAGTCAGTGAGAAAATGAAAATGAATCATACTGGAACCAGGTTATATGTGTGTGTGCCAAGGTATATTTACCCTTTATTATAAAAATAATTTTCACGGGGCGCCTGGGTGGCTTGGTCGGTTAAGCGTCCGACTTTCGCTTAGGTCATGATCTCACGGTTCGTGGGTTCGAGCCCTGCGTCGGGCTCCGTGCTGACTGCCAGCTCAGAGCCTGGAGCCTGTTTCAGTCTGTGACTGCCTTTCTCTCTGACCCTCCCCTGCTCGCACTGTCTCTCTCTCTCCTGGAAATAAATAAAACATTTAAAAAGAAAATAATTTTCACATAAATCAAGTTCTAATAAAAATTGAGAATGTAAAAATTAGAATAGATTGTTTATTAGCACACTATTTATTAGGAAATAATTTCCAAGGAAGGAGAGAACTCCTTTATTTTATCCAGTTCCTGATTAAAGCTTGGCTTAATTGTTGAGTGAGGCAACACTTAAAACCTACAAATGCAAATATTAGGGGAATTTTCTAAGAGATTTCTATTTTCAATCAGAATGATGTTATGCACATTGAATGTGTTTATGTTGTTTTCACATTCTGGTGAAAGTGAGAGTTGTTTTTTATATAAAGTACCTAAACAGTTTCCTACTTTTCTGTTCCCAACTTGAGATGTTTGTCCCTTTGTTAATGATTGAAATATGAGAAAATTAGGACCAATTGCACCACTTTTCTCTTTTAACTATTGTTCATAAGGATAAATTTTCCTAATCTTTAAAAGATTACACTTGCATAATACTTCTGAAGAGAGAAAAATGTATATTCTGCAAAGTATGACATGTGTTTTGTTGCATGCTGCATAGACACCTCTGAAGATTTGAATATCAAGGCTTAGAGTACCCAGCTATATGGAAAAAATGCTATAGCTTATTATCTTCAGTTTGCTTTGTTTACTTTGTTTATTTTTCTTAAATAAGGAACAATTATAACCTGGGAAACAAATCTGAGCCTCAAGACAAGATTCTCCTGGCTCACTTAGTTCAAGAGACTTTTTTTCTAAGGAGGATATATAACACACTTCATAAATTATAAATGAAATATAGACATATCTAACTATACAAGTATTTTAAATGCTACATAAAATAATTTATCTGAATGTAAAAAACAGGAAATAAGACAATGAGAATTCTTGTTTTTAAAATCTAATTCAGAGCTGATGTAAATCAGGAAATATACCACAGTCAAGCCATTTGGGAAAACAGACAAAACATATCAATATTAAAAAGACAAAAGATTTTAGCTAGCTCAGAGCCTGGAATCTGATTCAGATTTTGTATCTCCATCTCTCTTCCTGACCCTCCCCTGCTCACCCTGTCTCTCTCTCTCAGAAATAAATAAAACATTAAAAAAAAAAAGATAAAAGATTTTAAAACATTAAAAATAGCAAAGACTTTGGATATTCAATTTTAAGAATGAAAATGGTCTTAGTCAATTTGGAATGCTATAAAAATTACCATAGACTGGGTGGCTTAAACAACATTTATGTCACATAGTTCTGGAACCTCAAAGTCTCACATCAGTGTGCCAGTGTAATCAGGTTCTTGGTTAGGCTCTATTGCTGGTCTCCATTTTTCTTTTTGTATTCTCCTATGACTGAAAGAGAGCTAGCTGGTTCTCTGGCCTCTGCTTATAAGGGCACTAATTCCAATCATGAAGGTTCTAGTCTTATGACCTAATTACCTCCCAAAGGCCTCATCTTCAAATGCCATCATGTTGGGATTAGAATTTCAACATATGAATTTTGGAGTGATTTATACATTCAATCCACAACAAAAATTTTAAAAACCACATTTTTTTTTTTACTTCCTACATTATAAAAGTGTTAGGCTGTCAAATCAAGGGTTGTTGAGCATTTATGTCTCCATAAGCTTAATTGCTTAATTTAATTGTGGTGAATTATTGTTTATATTGGACAAAACCTGGGGTCAACTCAAATGACTATCAACAAAGGACCAATTAAATAAACTATTGTACAATAAATTGATGAAAAGATATTATAAAGAATGACTATGCTGTGGAAGGCTAGCAAGATATTTAAATAAACAAAAAAGCAAAAAGTAAGACACAAAACAATGTTGCAATATATTATCACCTATTATTTATAAATAAAACTAGTGGATAGATAGGCAGTTAGGTATAGGTATTAGGTTGATGGCTGGATAAGTAAATATATAGATAGATAAGAGACAGATGCAAGGTGTCCTTTTTGTAGGACAAAGCACAGCAATTTTTGAAATAAATGATTTTGGAGAGAAATACTAAGGTAGGACAAGGATATAAGGGAGAGAGAAGAGGTTTTCACTCTTTGTTTGGTCTTTGTATGTTAAAAAAATTAACTAGGTTGTTTACAGCAAATTATATGAACTGCTTATTGAACATTTTATTTAATACAATACACAGAGATAAAAATATGTAACTGATTAAGAGTATAGCATAATGAACCCCCTACCAGAAGTATGCACATTTAACTAGTATCTGGATTAAGAAACAGTCTATACCCCAGAAATACCCTTCTTGTACTCAAGTGTGATTTTGGTTTTAACATGGCTGATATTTGGGTTTAATATGACTGATGTTTAATGCTAGTCTAGAACACCAAAGCCATAGTTTTTGTTTGTTAAAAGAGAATAATGTGCAAGGTATTTAATATTTTGAAAAAGTAACTCTCTTAAAAGTGATTAGTTAGCTTTCCATTATTTCAAAAGAGGCATATAGTCACCAAAGCTTCTCCAGAAACCAGAAAAGGAAAAATAAGAGTTTGTGGCTTTTGTTTTTGTTTTGTTTTGTTTTTCTTTTCCTCTAGAAAAAGAAAGAATGGAGCACTGGATGTTACATGGAAACCAGTTTGACAATAAATTATATTTAAAAAATAGAAATCATGATTAGATACTGAATATTATTAAAAAAAAGAGAGAGAGAAAGAGAGAAGAAAAAGAAAAAGAAAGAATGGCCCATGTTTGCTTCTTGATGGTTACCACCTCAGCTAAATTGGCTTGGGTGACTGGAGAGAGCTGAGCAGCTCGGCCTGGCCCTACAACTAGGGATGCAGCTCTTTCCATCTCATATTTTGGGGCTGGAATATTCAAGATGACTTTTCATCTCTGAGAATTTAAATCCATATATCCAAAACCCCCTGGACATTTTCTTATGAAATATCCATAGATTTTCTCAGTTTGCCTAAAAATATCCATATACTATTCCCAGTTTCTACACTTACTGTAGAAATACAATGCACAAATAATACAGTGCAATGCAATTATTGTAGAAGTACAACACACACACACACACACACACACACACACACACACATATACATATCAGAATCCCCTTGCTTTGACAGCATAATGCTGTATTTTTCTCACTGGAAATTTGATTTTTTAAAGTTTTTTCTTTTTTATTACCCACATACAAAGTGCTGTAACTACTTATGCATAAGCTTCAAACCAAGTTTAGACAATTTTGCATGAGAATCTACTTCTTTGACTGTTATATGCACTTGATTGGATTTAAATTACAAAGGGGAATGTGCAGCAAGATAGAGATCTTTCAGGTTCAAAGTCACCACAACATTACCCTCGAGTTACTGGGTATGATTTTCCATAAATATATTTTCCTTCCAGGAACCAATACACTCATTCTAGAAAAATGGCAGAGAGCTGTACTGTGATATTTAGTGAAAATTCAGTTTTGAAATGGACCTATGGCTTCAAACTATGATCTCACTTCCATGAATCTTAGATCAAGACCATGGAAAAACGGTTTATTCAAAACTCCAAATGTCAGTATGAAGTGTTCAGGAATTCATCTATTCTGAGAGGTGTGCGTGTGTGTGTATGTACGCGTGTGTGTACATGTGTGTTGATATTTTCCAACAAAAAAAAACCCTACAAATATATTTTTAACTATGAAGTAGGCATTTTATCATTTCTGAACTTCTGACTTAGAAGATTTGGGTTTAAATATAGATCATCTCGGGGCGCCTGGGTGACTCAGTCGGTTAAGCGGCTGACTTCGGCTCAGGTCATGATCTCACAGTTCGTGGGTTTGAGCCCTGCTTTGGGCTCTGTGCTGACAGCCAGCTCAGAGCTTCGGGCGTGCTTAGGATTCTGTGTCTCCCTCTCTCTCTGACCTTCCCCTGCTCACACTGTCTCTGTCTCTGTCTCTCTCAGAAATAAAATGTATATAAATATATAAATCATCTCAGTTTAATAGATGATTTCTAAAAACAAAAAATCAAAATGTAACTAAACTGGAGATACGAGGTAAATGCTAAATCACCTAAATGAAATGAGG
The DNA here is from genome assembly GCA_017311185.1 of Proteles cristata cristata. Taxonomy (NCBI): domain Eukaryota; kingdom Metazoa; phylum Chordata; class Mammalia; order Carnivora; family Hyaenidae; genus Proteles; species Proteles cristata. The sequence goes on along the minus strand of JAESUZ010000960.1, from coordinate 580,489 downwards.
ATCATTGAAAAGGGAAGCCATTCTGGAGATCATTGTTTGTTTTAAAAACCTTTTCAGAAGTAGGTACTTCTTTAGAGTATGTGTGTGAATAACTGATTTAAAAATTATCTCTTTTTCATCTTGCACAATGGTAGATGAAAAATCTGAGAAGCTGGCTACTAAGAAGAAACCTGAAGCCAAAAAATCTGATGCTGGTGACACGTTCAGAAGGGTAAACTCAAGGCTAAAACACCAAGGAAGAGGAAACCCCATTGCAGCCCAAACCTTGTCCCAGGCGGAGGAATTGGCAGGTATTTCTGATCAGCTGTGTGTTCCAGAAAGGCCATATGCAAGAGGAAGCATTCGGCAGCTAAATCCAGGGTTGAAAAGAAATAGAAGGAAAGGGTTCTTGCTGCTGTCCCAAAATCAGTTGGTGATGACAACAATGGAGGCACTCAAGTGTTAAACTTCACAAAATGCCTACGTATTATCCTACTGAAGATGTGCCTTGAAAGCTGTTCAGGCAGCATGTGAGAACCCTTGAGCTAGCACTGCTCCTGGGACCATTTTGATCATCCTCACTAGGCACCACAGAAACAAGAGGGTGATTTTCTGAAGGCAACTAAGCAGTGGCTCGCTACATGTGAGTGGACCTCTGGCCCTCAATTGAGTTCTTTCGTTGAGGATGCACTAGAAATTCATATTGCCACCTCCACTGAAATTGCTAACAGTAGTGTGAAAATCCCCAAATGTCTCTCTGATGCTTCCTTCAAGAAGAAGTTGAGTAAAACTAGACAATAGTGAGGTGAGATCATCTACGTAGAAGAGAAATAGGAGATTACAGAGCAACACAAGGTTGATCAGAAAGCTGTGGACACACAAATTCTGCCCAAAACCAAACCTTTTCCTCATCTTGAGGGATATCTCTGCTCTGTGTTTTCTCTCACAAATTGAGTTTATCCTGAAAAAATGGTGTTCTAAATGTCCTTTTTCTCTAAATTTCTTACAAAGAACCTCAATAAATAAATGATCCATTAAGTAAGTGAATAAGTGAAAAAATAAATAAAAAATGAATGAATACACAAGTTAATAAATTAATTAAATGGATTCTTTAAATTGAGAAAAATTTTAAATAGGGAGCATTTGTACCAGATAACTTCTTTGTCTCCTACCTAATTCAGTATGAAAATTGTTTTTGGCATTGTTCAAGAGATCAAGCAATTTGCAAAGCAGAAAGATAAATATGTCTGGTCACTGTCCTAGAGGAGTTCTGTACTTTGGGGAAGAAGCATGAGTGAGAGAGAGAATGCAATAAATGACAAGAAACCTGGAGCAGCTCCTCTTCTGTCATAACTCCACATTGCCTGAAAAATGAGCCACCTCTAAGTGAAGTGTGATTGTATAACTCTCCTGGGTGTCACAATTATGCAGAGTAAATCATTAGCACCTATGGAACCAGAGCAGACCACCCAGCTTCACTGTAAACCAGGAATGATTCCTTGATGTTGAATATTCCTTCTTCTCTCTGCCCCAAGACATCCATTAAGATCTGAGCTCTTATCTCAGTTTTCTTGGCCTCTCCTTATCTGACCTCATTCCTAATCTCCACCTCCTAAACTATAGCCTTTTCTTTTGGGAATTTAACATCATTGATAAGGAAACTTCTTGGCATCCTGAAACTCTTCTCAGAATGTTTCCTTTCCTTTCCTTCCTAAAGTTACTTGAGCTTCCTAAAGAAACTTGAGTGTGCCCTGAAGTCTCCACTTCCTTGTGGCCTGCTCAATCTCATGGTGCTTATCTTATTTTTATGCATGTCACAATTCCATAGGAAACAAACAGCTGTCATCTTTTACCCTATTGTAACTATCAGATCTTCCAAGCTAAAAAGTATTTCCTTTTCGTTAAGACATATAGAATGAATCACTTACTCATTTTCCTTGTTTCCATGATGTACCAGCCTCCTGCTAACTCCCATTCATCCAGTCAAAATATAGTTTTTAACTCCAAGTTTTCCTTTCTTACAGTTGATTTTATAATTTTCAGCAATATCAATATCCACATATTTGCTTCAGACAACATGCAATTGTTCAGTGTATAATCTCTAATAAAGTTTCCCCAAATTGTCTTCACCTGTTCTCTCTTATAACAACATTCCAGACAATTACTATAATTGAAACTTGACCCTCATTATCAAACGTTGTAATGCAAAAACTCTACTTTTCCCCCCAAAAAACCTCTTTCCTTTTAGTTGACTTTTCATGTACTTTCAGTTCAACTCTTCTGTCACTTATGCAACATTATATCCTCTCAACCATTAATCTTACAATTTTCTCATCATCTGTCCATTAACCGTTTCCTTCACTTCACTATTTTTTTTTCTGAGCAGTTTAGAGTCTATGGTGCACCATGTAGTTACTACTACACTCCTCCATATGTGTTTTAACCCATCCTTTGCTCCTTCCCTATCCAAATCACCACATTTTCCTTCCAAAATTCCAAATCTGAATGACCTAAAGAACACTTGAATATTTCATTCCAAAATATGATATTTGGGCATATTGATTATTCTGAATTAAAAGCACATAAAAAAAACACAGATGCAAGAAAGACACTCTGACCCTCCTTTTTCTTCCGTAGAGCAGAATATAAAACTCATGTGAAAGTTACCTCCCCCCCCACCCCATAGCAGGAGAAAGGAAGACATTCTTATCAACAGAAATGGTGGGCCCCAAAAAAAAATCTGTACAAAACATCATATTAAACTAATTATATTTCCTATCACTTCTTTACCATTTACTATCCCTCACCCAAACCCCTTTGAACTGTCAATTCTTGACAAATGTATTGTTTCTTTGTCTAAAAGGCATAAGAGTTTTTGTTCCAGACATCTTTTCAAGTCTTCATTGTCCTGTAAAGTCTCCTATGTAAAATGTAAAATGTAAAAATTTTTAAGTTTGTATGTTCTTCTCTTGTTGGTTTAATTCCTAGGCCCAGCTGGATACCCTAATAGGTAGAATTATTTTTTCCCCAACAAACAAAAACATGTCTTCCATGGGTACAAGCAGCTAAATCGCACATCCAAGGAAACACACCAGTTTTACTTCACATTCAATATCTCTAGATTCAAGTGGGTGGCAACACTGATCATTCTACTATTCCAGGAAGTTACTCATTTTCTCATTCCCAGGAGGATTATGTCATGTCTTCTTTTTCCAAATAGATATTATCTTACTGCCTTCTGCCATCTCAGCTGATGAACTTGCCTCAAGCATGAGTGAGAAGAGAAATTATTAGGTGATAAATCTTTTATCTTTTACCTATAAAAACCAATCCAGGCAACGCCACCTAGTGACCTCACAGTTGCTAAATCCAGTGTTCTTTCTACCTACACAGCACTTCACAAGAACAGTATTCAATACTTTTGACATACTACTCCTGAAAATGTTTCTTCTCGCCTGAACTTTGTACCATCAGATTGTCCTTCTTCTCTGAGTTTCCAGCCCCCTCCCTTCATTTTTCAAACTCCATGTATGAAATTCCCTAGGGTTCTGTCCCATATCACTCCATAGTTTTAATCTTTCTTCCTGGAACATAGTTTTACCACAAATTTTTGTGTGACATTTACCTGCTTCCTGTTTGTCCCCATAATTTCAGACACTAATGTTGCACATGCTTTTCTTAAGTTGTCCTCATCATCTTTTATATTCTAGTCATTTCATCTCTGTTTACCTTACATCATACAGGGCAATACACACAAAATATTTATTTGTTAAATGAATGAATAAACAGAGCTACTGTGATCATATTACAAAAGTAACATTTGCATCTATATGTATAAAAGCATAGAGACAAGGTCAATGGTTTGCTATCTCCTCTGGGTTTTCATAATTTTTAGAAACAGCAGGTTTTCAGCTGTTCCTTTCTCTCATTTAAAGTAATCATATTCTGCGATTGCATTCTTCTTCTTCCTTGATAGCTGTAATTGGAAGATTTTTCTTCTCTTCTTGAGATATTGTGTCTATGCTAAAGCTAAGGAGGTCTTTGCCTGCTTGCAGCCAGGGTGGGAGGCTCTGCTCCAAGGGAGAACTGCTTTTACTTTGGTGTCTACAGGGCATCTGACATCATTCATTTTGATCAGGCTACTTTCTACCTTATTAGTGATGCTACATGCTTCATGGTGCAGGTTAATTTCCTCTTACAGATCTGCATAAATTGTCAACATTATCCTATATCTCAGCTACATATTCCTTCAGGGAATTGATCAGCATACGTTCTCTCTCTTGAATACTATATTTAAATTCCCTACATATCTGTATTGGAATATGCCTAGAAAAAGAAGAATATCTAAAGAATGCCTGGTTAGAAACATTACCTAAAGTGTAGTTCAATAATGTCATTTTATGTATCAACAATTGAAATACTGGCTCAATTTACCTGCTATTTTTGAACAGAATGTTGACAATTTCTGTTTAAGTAGGATCTCCATTTTCTATACCTTTGCTGTAACCATTAAATATACCATGTAAAGTGAGATATGGATTAACTAGGAAATCATTTAATTTGTAGCTTTATATTCTGGAGATCCAAAGTTTTAGGTATCATGTCCTTTATTATTATAAAAATGAAGGGACTTATTGTTTGGTGAGGGATGAAAAGTCTAGACTAACTACTCTCTAAGAAATAAAGAAAATATAAAGATGGATCAACTAAAATGAAATAATTCACTCTTATAAACAAGCTTCCAAATATATAGCTTAAGCCAATTTAGTCTACAGGTGAAAAATACTTTAAATATGTTTTGTTTGTCTCTGTTGTTGATGTTCATTTGAACTGGTATATGCAAATAGTTTAGTCAAGGAATTGTTTCCTCCATTTTGGTTTATAGCAATGAGTAGGGTTGAGTTCATGTAGGAAACAGAAACCACTTTATGATATTTTAAGAAGACAGTATTTTAATGTGAAAACTACCATGCGAATGAAATTATTGAAAGGGAGGAAATGATAAAAGAAAAGGCTTCTCAGAAAGACATACATGACAATCCCCAGTCTCTAGGGGAGCTACACCCTCTATCCACTCAGAGCATGAGTTACTAGGAAGTTGCCATTGGTTTCATCTGATTCCAAAGCATATTCTCTGTCTGTGCTCAGGAGGCTAGGACAGGAAAGCTGCTGCCATCCCAGATACAAATGTGACACATACCAGTGGGGATGGACACTGGACACTGATTCTGGCCCACTAACTTATGTGATCATCTTTTAACACTTGTAACACCTGCAAACTACACACAGTACACTGGAAATCTTTCAGACAAAGCCAATTCCACATCCTTGCTTTCCAGAAGAAAAGAGCTAAATATCAGGAGGATTGCTTATGTTACATTTTTGCCTTCCAAGGCTCAAGTAAAAATATCGTTTTTAGCTTTATGGCATTCCGGGTAGGAATGTGAGTAAATGTTGCATGGCATTGGCTAAATCCATCTTAAATATCTGTGAAGAAAACCAATATCAAAACGTAGTGGACGTGAAAAGTCCATTTAAAAAGTTAGTCATAAATATCCCACTTCACAGATATTATGATTTTGAAATAATGCAAAGTATAGAATTTATTCTCTATTCCTTGAACTTCTCCAATCATGAAATACTTGAATTTCCTAAATTCCCTAGGCTTTGTCTTGCCTTTTGCCTTACACATTGCTCCTAGTACCATACATCATTCTCTCCCTATATCCTATTTATTGGCCCATCTGTCTACTTCAGGAAGCCTTGTTTTATCTCCAGCTTCACTTGCATTTACTTCTACGTATATGCTACCCAAGTTCTCAGTGAAATCTCTACCTTAAACTACCCATTAACATGATTATATATTCCAATAGATCATAAAAGTTTTTAAAAACAGTCTTCTTCATCTGTACTCAGTATGCATAGCAGGTGGTTAGTAAAAATTATTTGGATCTGTGTTCAATGCCATCTTCAGGCCATTTGGTAGCATTTAACTATCAGTCATTTTTAACAAACTTTCATTGAATTCAAGGTGCTATATTGCTGATTACATGGTGCACCAAAAGATTAGATACTTCTTTTAAATTCAAATGTTTTGACCTGTTAGGTTGATCTAGTTATATTTGTTTGTTTTTTCATAAACTTGAAAAATTTGAAAGATAAGGAATAATTTGTACTCTCCCAACCAGAAATGTTAAATAAACCAATACACTAAGTCTAGGCTTTTTTTTTTCTTTTCTTTTTTTTTTTTAGAAAAAGTTAGTAACCCAGTACAACATTAGATTTTGCTCTCCACCCAGAACATAATCACTACCAACATGTCCGCCACTAAAGACTATGAGCAGCAGATAAAATGGGAGGAGGAATCTTTGCATGAAATTAGAGGTCCTGCAATAGTTGGTAGAGTTGAGAAGAGAAGAAATATGGTGTTGTTTTTTTTTTTTTTTTTAATTAATGGCTTGCCTTTCCCTTGCTAGACATTCCATCCAAACATCTCAACTACTCAAATGACTGTTCTTTGAGAAAATTTCAACAAAATGAATTTTTCACTGTATGTAATAAAACCCTAATACTTTTTTTTTCCTCACGATGAGCTATTCTTAACCAAATGACAGGGCTATTTGAAAAACTTCAGATGTGGATGGTAGGTGTTATAGACTGAATTTAATTTATAGTGAATTGCTTACATTTAGTAATTGCTTATCTTTTTTTAAAAAATCCAGATTCTAAATGCTACAGAAGTTTGGAAAGTAAACTATAGACCATAACAATAATTATATTATCATTATGATTTTATACATCACTCTCTCAAAAAACAAATATTGGACAGGGAATCAAAAACCCAGATGGGATGGCAAACATCTTTACAGTGTAGAATATAAAGAAATATATACAACCATTTTATGAACTACTTACATCTAAATGTAGCTATTGTTAATAATTGAAGGAAGGAAGAAAATACATATCAGTTAAAATAGGGTGAGAGTAGCCTTTCTGGTTTGTTTGTTTGAGCTAAATCCTAATAATTTTTTAATTCCTTTCTGATTTAAGTGAATACAAGTGAGAATGTTTGTATAAATAAAAATATCATAAATGCTTTAAATTACATAAAGATTGTGTAAATTCCAGGAATATATTTTGTCAGAGTAAACCGAAAGAGACCAGCCTTTAGAAATTTGCCCTGTGGAAATATTAACAAATATTCACATAATAATCATGAATAGAATGTGCCATCCATACTGGCAATTGTTCTTAATCAAAGAACAATGATTACATAAAAAAAAAAAGAGTGTGATAACATGCACATAAGTCTTATACAACAATTCCTCTAATGTATTTTTAAAAATAGGCTTTAGTATCCCACTCTCCTTGTCTTTTATTTTTCTCTTCCTCATTCTCCCTTTCTTACCTCTTTTTTTCCTTCTTATATTGAATTTGTGAGAGTAAGCTGTATTTTTGTAGAGGTAAATGCTGTTGCTGTAAATTATGGATATCAGGCTTAGTCTACATTCTAATTCTGCATATTTTAGGCAGTCGGTGTATGTTTCCAATTCCCTTGGTTTCACTGACAAGTCACAGTACAATGCAGTGTCTGACTTATTATACATGGCTTTCGGTAAAACTTATTGATTGAATAAATGAGTTCAGGTACATCAAGAAACAGTGGCCCTTTTCCTTGTGAAGCTTTCCCATTGCATTAGAATTCTGCTGCTGCTTTAGTAATTTCCCACAAATTAAGCAGCTTAAGGCAGCACAGATTTATTATCTTAAAGGACTGGAGGCCAGAAGTTCAACACAGGTCTCACTGGACTAACATCAGGTTGTTTAGTTAGACTGTACTTATAATTGGAGGTTTTAGGAAAGAAAATGCTTCCAGACTCATTCAAGTTGTCCAGTTGCTTGCGGTTGTAAGACCTAAGTCAATATTTCCCAGAAGGCGGTCAGTGTGCAGCTGTTCTGGGCTCCTAAACATCTCTCTTCCGTTCTTATATGTGGACCTTTCCATCTCAGAGCCAGCAACAGTGCACTGAGTCCTTTCATTCTGCTCCTCTCTTCTGCTTGCAAAGGAAAAGGTTATTTGCTTTTTTAAAAAAATCATGTGATTATTTGAACCCATCTGGATAATCTGGGGTAATGTCCCTATTTCAAGGTCTGTAATTGAAATTACATCTTTAAAGTCCTCCTTTGACATCCAGAATAACATATTCACAAATATCTGAAAATTAAGGCATGGACATCCCTGGGATGTTATTACTCTGCCAACTATGCCCATGTTTTCTTTATTACTCATTTGATTATTTAAGTGACTGATATCCAAGGAGTAGCTCAAATTTGTGTGTTTTAGAAAAATTGAAATGAAATCAAAATGATCTGTAGAATCTTGGGGAGAACTTCTTTGCTTCCCAAACATTGCACTTATAGTTATTACTAAATATTTAACTACCCTGGAGTAATAAAATAAGTACTTCATAGTCACTTCTTAAAGCCACATGAATGTACTTTTTTGACCATCATTTCCTCAGCATAGGTTGGTAGGAATGATAGGGGAATGAGATTAACCAAGCTCAGGTATCACATTGGTCCACAAATATGACTTAATATTGGTGAGGCATGGCATGAACCTCCTTGTGAAGGTTAGATTTCAAAAAATTGTGAATCAACTTGTAAGTAATTAGCAAGATCACCTGTAGTTGGTTGGTATGTGATTGTTGTAGTCCATGGCTTGGGTTTGCATACGTTAAAGTTGATAGATCTATTTTTTTATTATAAGAGATTAAGTGTGAAGGTCATACTTTCAGGTATTTATATTTAGTAAATTTAAATTTAATAATAACACCTTATATTGATATCGTACTTTATATTTCAGGCAGTGTTTTTATATTAACAAATATAATTCTTACAACCCTGTAAAGTTATTATGGTAAAGTATATCATCTCTAGCCAATGATAGATTGAATATGTGGCCATGATCCTAAACTGAATCTTTCATTTCTTGTTTCAGTTCCTACCTAGATTTCTGTGTGTTTGTGTGTATCTGTGTGTTCATAAAAATATTATTCAAATATATGATATAAGAGTAGATAAGACTATCTGTGTAATAAGGATGATTCAAAATCTTCCTAAAGGCAAAAGAACAGAGTAAATGTATTCTGGAAGATCTGTCCCTACATCACTATTTTTCAAACCTTGATCAGGGGTTGGGTCAGGATAAGAATATAATAGGTAACATGTTGATTGCTTCAAAACTTTAGTTACTTATCAGTTTTACCAACATCTGACAATTTAAAAAGTTTTAGTATTTTTGGGGCACCTGGGTGGCTTAGTCGGTTAAGCGTCCGACTTTCGCTTGGGTCATGATCTCGCGGTTCGTGGGTTCAAGCCCCGCTTCGGGCTCTGTGCTGACTGACAGCTCAGAGCCTGGAGCCTGTTTCAGCCTGTGACTCCCTCTCTCTCTGACCCTCCCCTGCTCACGCTGTCTCTCTCTCTCTCCTAAAAATAAATAAAACATTAAAAAAAAATTAAAAAGTTTTAGTATTTTTTGAAATATTTAGATGTTCATTTATTTGATGCCTATATTCACACAAGTTATATAACTTCACCCCCGCCACACACACAAAACAGTTAAAATAATTAAAGTCAATAACACACTCAAGGGCAAACATTTGTCAGTCACTGTATGTCAGACTCCTATGTATGAGTTATTGCTTATTTATGCACTGCAGCTCGAGGTAGAATTCCTTGAATTATAGCCACCCAAACTAAAAAATTCCAATTGTTTTTGCTATTGGATCATTCTAAGCAATGCAAGCACAGTCAGATTATAACAAAAAACAAAAAGGCCAAGAGTTTCTCAGACCATTCCTCTAACATGTAAGTTGGACGTCTATTCCAAATAAAAAATATTTAAATAATTTTGTGTCAATTGTATATCCTGTTTTATTTTATAAAAATTAATCTCTTATGCCAATGAAATCTTTACTTAGTTTATAATACATAAATGAACTGTCTTAACATTCTACCAAATATTTAAAATTGAATGTGAGAATTATTTCCAATGTATATTTGTTTACTAATTCACAATCTTTGAGATTCTGATTGCTATTAAACCTGCACTGCATTATAATTTGCTAGATTTTTTCAATAGCAATGAATCGTGACAACTCATAAAATACTCTACATTGCCTTGTTTATTTCAAGGACATTTCTCTAATAAAGAACAAAATGAAATCGGCTGAAGACAAGCCAAATTTTAAAGAGAATACTATTTAGTTTTGTGAACTGCATTCCTTGAGTGGCACAAGCAAAATGACTGTCTAGGGTGTGACAAATACAATAAATTAGGAAAAGTGTCTCCGTCTTTAGGATTTCCTACCAAATGGTTTCTTTAATCATTAAATACTGACCTAGTCTAGGAGGGAAGTTAATGAAATCTGGCTGAAAATCGATTGCACTTGACCAACATGGCCTTCACGTCCCCCTCAGATTGACTAAAAACTTTAGACCTGCTTCTTCTTGATTCTTGTTTTCTGACCTCCCTTTTCTTAGAACATTTACTTTAGAACACTTGTAATTGTCAATCCTTTATCTGTCCCTTTGAGGTGTAAATCTTTTTAAAACACCTCTTGTCAGTTTTACAACCAAGGACTGTATTTCTCAAGGACTAGAAGCCATCCTTTTGAAATATAAGCTTCATGGAAGGCAGCATACCTGTTCTCAGTTTTCTATAAGAGGAAGGAGTCCAACATTTGGAAGCATCTTAATCCATATTGTAAAACTGTCTTCTGTCCAGTCCACCCCCCACTGCAACTCTTAAAATCTCTCGCATTTTTGTTTTGGGGGCAGAGGGTATGTGTGCTCACACTTAGTTCTGGCCTTTCTCTCCTATTACATAGTCCTGAGTAGTCTTCCTTCCTTGTTTAACTTTATCCTGTCCATTTTTTCCTTGACACACTCGAAGACAAAGCTTAACCATGAATATTAGAAAATGAGGAAGGAAAACTTTCGTTAACTTATAATATATAGCATTTTAATTAGGTATAAAAAGCATTTGGGGTTCCTATTGAATAGTAAGCACATTTTCAGTATATGTTTCTGCTTTCCTGTTTACTGAAAATTGCACTAAAATGAAATGTTAAGGTGCAATAAGAAAGAAAATACTAACAATTCAGAGCAGATAGGGACTGGGTCAGAGAGGTGATATTAGTCAACAATTTGTGAGATAATTCATCAGATTTCATGAAGGGTATAAATGAAAGAGGAATGTGTAAAATTCCAAAGATAAGATTCCTGGAATATACTTTGAGCATGCCTAGAGTATATGACAGTCAGTATGCTCATTAGGCCATTGATAGTGCTCAGGGCTCCTATCTGAATTGCCTATAGAAAATTGAGCCAAGAAGCAGGGCTGGACAATGAGAGCTCAAGGAAGGATGTAGAACCAGGCAACTGTGTCATTCTGTTCTCATATTTTTCCCTCCTCCCCTGACAGAACAAAGGCTATTAAGTATCTACTAGCAAAACCGAAATATCTTTTCACTTAACTGAGAAACAAAACCAACCAACTTGCCCAACAAACAAGCAACAATACAAGAAGGTTAGTTCCACATCAAGGTTCTTAGGAAAAATTCTTCCCATTCAGACATTTGGAGAATCCACAGATTTCAAGTGAAAACTGCCTTGTTTCACAGAATTCCCACTCAAAGAAGAAATCTACAAGAAGTTCTTTCCATACAACAGTAAAGAGAAAAATGCAACACTCCACCAACCCATTTTTGGAGTGTGAATAGACAATTGAAGGTCAACAGATATAGAGAAAGAGCTAACAACATAAAAATTAAAACAATACATAAATAATTATTTCCCTTAAAAATCTGTATCAAACTCATGGCCCAAATATAAAACAAAGTAACTGATAGAATATAGAAGACAGTCCATTATCTATAGTTTCTTGTTTAGTTCTTCTTTGTTACCAGTGCTGCGTTTCATGGAAATCTTGTTTACTTGCTGACATTAAATATTTTTAATGGGTTATTTTCTGGGTGAATTATTTTTTTATGTAGTCCTACATACACAAAGTGGCTTAAAAGTCATGAGTTCCTGGGATGAAAATAGGAAAAGCTTCAGGCATGCCCTGATTGGACGTTGTCTGCATGAGGAAGCTGGACGCTGGCTAGCTAGATGCAGGGCATCTTATATGATGTGTTTGGTGAACATATCTGGCTTTCTTTAGCTGGTTCCGAGTTATAAGGAAGGGGCAAAAATTAGATCAGCTGGTATTTATTGGGCAAATTTCAACAGTTTGGGGATGATTGCTACAGAGACTACAGTTTAGTTTCCTGAGCTGGTTACTGCAGAGGTTGTGTGTGAGAGTTCTAATTTTTTAAAATTTGATCTGACCACTGCCCTTTTGTGTACTCAGCCTCTCAATTGTTTTAAATTCCACATAAGCCTGAGTTTTACAGCTTTGGCACCAGTCTCTCTCCTCAAAAACACACACACACACACACACTCCACATACAGTGAGGGCATTAAAGCTCCAGTATACAAGATGGCCTGCCCATTGGGGTATTGCAGTGGGCTGAACAGTTTACTTGTCCTTACTCACTCTGCTTTGTGTCTCCTCCCCCTCTTCCTCTACCTTCTCTTGTTTCTCCTCCTTCTTTCACTTTGGTATCTAGGGATTTTCATTTACTTTCTTATTTTTTTAATGTCTTTATTTTGAAAGACAGAGAGTGAGCGTGGGAGGGTCAGAGAGAGAGGGAGACACAGAATTGAAGCAGGCTCCAGGCTCTGAGCTGTCAGTACAGAGCCCAATGCAGGGCTTGAACCCACAGACTGTAAGATCATGACCTGAGCCGAAGTCAGACTCTTAACCGACTGAACCACCCAGGAGCCCCTTCATTTACTTTCTTTCTCATTTTCTTTATGTTATTTTTTAAAGCTCAGTTGTATAACTAATTTTCTTGTTATATTTCAAACTGTATTTCAGTGAGTTTGGAGTAGAAGGACTTTGCATATTAGCTTGTCCTACCACTTGAACCAGAAGTGTTTATTACATTTATAAAAATAAAAAGATGAAGACATTTGGAAAAAAGAGAATAAAAAAGAAGCAAATCTGACACTGATGTTTAATTTTTAAAAATAGAAAATGTAGCATGAGAACTAACTAGCATGTCTTTGAAGGGCAGTATGAAGCTACGGTCTCTAAGTGTAAGCTATAAAATTGTAATTTATAGAGCTAGTCCTGTGGGGAGAAATATGGGAAAGGACATTTTCTTAGGGGCACTACATACTCAGGTTTCTGTAATTATTCTCCATGGTTATGTGGATCTTTTTGCTCTAAGGTGCTCAGCTTTTACATGTTGTCTTCTATGAAATTGCAATCCTTTCTTCACATCCAGCAATTTCATGCTGTTCCCTTAAAAAAATCACCTATTTACTAGCCCACACAAAAACATACTTTTATTCAATAGTGCTCTACTTTTCCTTTTGTTGAACTTACCTTGAAAGGAGAAATGCAAATTAAAATTAAGAGGCTTAGTTCCCCCTGTTGAAAGTAAAAAAAGAGATTCTCCGTTTAGAGCATTACTTTAGAACACTTATAATTTTAAGTGCTTTCTCTCTTTGAAATACATGTAAATATTTTTAGTTGCTAAATAAGCCTCTTGCCAGGCCCCAGAGATGTCTTTTTTTTAAGGAACATAGGAACCATCTTTTTCAAATGTAATCATCAAAGAAGGTAGAGTCCCTATCTCCCAAATTTTGTGGGAGGCCAGAAGTCTAACACAGATAGACTTCTCCATCCATGTTGTAGAACTATCTCTTGTCATAAAGATATAAATTTATTTTCCTTCAGTTAAAAACAATTAGCAAACCTAGATAGTCACTTATTCACCATGTAAATCTAGGATGAATATGTGTTATAAATAGTGCTTTCAGTCCTTTTACTTAAGAACTAATTGTTATTTGAGAACATGGGTATAATAGGTTGTATCTGCTTGTTTATCTCAAGGAATGAGATTTCTTTCCATTTTTTTAATGTTTTAGTAGATTTGCTGTGATGCACATCACCTTCTAATTTAATGTTTATTCAATAATAAAACATTTTTTTCTACTACTTTTATGAATAGATTTTCTGGGTGGGCAGCAGATTTTTATTTTAATTTCCCCAAGAACCTCCTATGTAATGGTTAAGATCCTACTTCTGGACAAAAATGTTTCTGAATGCACATTATGTAAAATTTAGAAGATGTTACAACTCGATGCAAATAGAGAAATCCTTTTCTGTGGATGTTTTCCTATAGATTGCTAAACAATTGATACAAAAGAAAGAATTGGGAAGACCTTCCCTGATAAGAAATTGCAGCTTGAGGAAATGTGTGTGTGTGTAATTTAAATTACTCTAATATGTGCTTATATCATTTGTAAAATAAAAATTTGAATGAATTCACATACAATGGCCTCATAAAAGGTCTATACATCCTGAAATATTGAAGGATTTTGTTTATACATTTTCTACTTTTGCAAATATTTATTGAACACCTATCATATGACATCATACACTCCTCTAGTGACAGGAATTCATCGGTGAACATATCAGAGAAAAATCTCTGGATTCTGTTCTTAGTCAAGAAACTAGATAAATAATCAAAATGCATGGAGGAGTGCCTGGGTGGCCCAGTCCATTAAGCGTATGACTCTTGGTTTTGGCTCAGATCGTGATCTCATGGTTCTTTAGTGTTGGCAGAGCCTGCTTGGGATTCTCTCTCACAGCCTCTTTCTGCCTCTCCATGCTCCCTCGCTCTCTCATAAAAATAAATAAACTAAAAAAAAAAAAATACATGGAAAGAAAGCAAAGGAAACAATGCTTCATGAAATAAAGAAATGAATAAGGAAGTTGGGTAGAATCTTAGATAAGCAATTCCGGCAGATCTTGTAGAGAAGGTGACTTTTTATTCAAAGACCTGAAAAAAAATAAGAGGATTTTCCAAGAGTATGTCCGGGGAACACCACCTCAGGCAGTAGGAACAGTGCTCTGAGATGGAAATGTGCCTGATGTGCTCTAGAGCACTGACTAGACCAGCACACCTGGACTGAGGAATGAGTGAGTGAGTAGAAGGAGATGAGGTGCGAAGATTGTCTGAGTGAAGCTGAGTGCTCCTAGGAAAGACTTTGACTTTTGCTCTGAATGAAATAGGAAGCCACTTGACAGGTCTATTTGCCATTCAATTTATATATTGAAGTATATTATTCAGATTTTTCATTATATGCTCTTTTAATAATAATATATATGGTTATAGCAACTAACATATTTCCTGTACTTCCTTTGGACTAATTATATCCTGGTTCTGACAGTTCAGCATTCAGCTCTTTTGACTCAGAGATTGGATGGTACAAGGGTTTGGATTGATCAACACAACTTCTTTTAGACATATGGTTAATGTCTTATCCTTTTACAAGGAGAAACTACTATGAGTTCATTCTAGTGACTACAATTAATTTTAAATGTTATAGAAAAAATATGTTTGTGATTAGAATAAACTTTGGAAACTCTTCATTTTTCTTTTGCTAATCTTTCTTATCTTTGTAACACAAAAATGATTAAGTCAAGCACAGAACACTGAAACCCTTAGTTGATAAGATTAACCCAGGGTTACCTGGGAGGTTAAGTTGTTTAAGCAAGGGATTCTTTTTTTTTTTAATTGTTTTTAAGTTTATTATTTATGAAAGATAGAGACAGCATGAGTAGGGGAGGGACAAAGAGAGAGAAAAAGAGGGAGACACAGAACCTAAAGAAAGCTCCAGGCTCTGAGCTGTTAGCACAGAGCACTACATGGGGCTTGAACTCACAAACCATGAGATCATTACCTGAGCTATAGTCAAATGCCTAATCAACTGAACTATCCATGTGTCCCACAAGGGATTCTTGATTTTGGCTGAGATCATGATCTCAGGGGTCATGAGTCTGAGCCCAGCATTGGGCTTTGTGCTCTTGGCATGGAGTCCTATGCTTAGGATTCTTTCTCTCCTTCTCTCTGTGCCCCTCTCCAACTTGTGCTTGCTCTCCCTCTCCCAAGATAAATAAATAAACTTAAAAAGAAAAAAAAAGTGGGGTGCCTGGGTGGCTTAGTCAGTTGAGTGTCCGACTTTCGCTTATGTCATGATCTTGCAGTTCGTGGGTTCGAGCCCCGTGTTGGGCTCTGTGCTGACTGCCAGCTCAGAACCTGGAGCCTATTTCAGAGTCTGTATCTCCCTCTCTCTCTGCCCCTCCCCTGCTCACGCTGTCTCCCTCTCTCTCTTTCTCTCTCTCTCTCCTATAAATAAATTTAAAAAAAGAAAAAGAATAGTATTAACCCAGCAAACTGCTAGCCCCTATTCCTCTGAGGGAGAGAGAGAGAGGGAAACAAGAACATTATGTTAGGTTATTTTGAAGAAATGCTACCACAATGCAAAAGGTTGATTATAGTTTGCTTGTGTTTTTTATATTTAAACCTTTTTTTAAACTTTTTGACATCATTTACTGAGAGAAAGAGGAAGACAGAATGTAAGCAGGGGAGGGGCAGAGAGAGAGGGAGGCACAGAATCTTAGGCTAGTTCCAGGCTCTGAGCTGTGAGTACAGAGCCCAGTGTGAGGCTCAAACTCACAGGCCACGAGATCATGACCTAAGCTGATGTCGGCAGCTTAACTGACTGAGCTACCCAGGTGCCCCTATATTTAAGCCTTTTAAAAATCAATTACTTTCATTGTAATTTTTATAGTAACAAATATTTTTAAATTTATATGTGTAAGTAATGAAAACCTCAAATACAGTACTTAAGTAGGTTTATCAAGGGATGTCTTATCTGGTGCCTGGAACCTTCAAATCTCCCCTCAATGATATATAGCCTTGTTTTGGACTTTAGAAAGTCAACTTTAAGTTAAAGATATTTGAGTCATGCTTCCTTCTTTCTCTTCCTCAATGTATTGCTCATAATTTTAATCCCTGTTTTTTCTGTTTAGAATCTAAACATATTGCAGAGTGCCTATTTTGTTTAAATATATAAAACCAATTAAGAAATACTTCTATCATTTTAGAACTGCTCCTAGTCTGAAAAAGTATAATCTAGAGATTGTTTTTGATTGCTGAAAGGCTGTTACAGAACAGATTAGTCAATTATTAATTCCTGCAATATATATCTTTGTCCTCCCAAAGCCGTTCATTTTGAAGAAAATATGTGGGGAAAAGGGAAAAAAAAAAACCATGAATTAAAAATGCTCTCATAATTGTTTGCTTATTATCAGTAGTGAAACTTGACAACTTAAAATGAAAATTGATATCACTAACAAATGATGTCAATCATAAATTGATACGAGATAAAATCTCATTGTGATAATATAATACCCTATCTTGCCCAATGTATTTTTTCTTTATATTATTTAATGAAAAAATAGGCCAAATTCTTTTATATGCAGGTCCAAAATAATAACTTAATTATAATGTGGGTATATTATGTATCCATAGGAATATATAATAATGTACTAACATATTCATATTAATATATAAAATTCACAAAACATATTACAAATAATAAATTTTAAAGTTAACTCCTTGCCAGAGACCAGCTCCGGCAGGTCCAGGGGTCCCTGAAGGATGGACGGTGTCGGCGAGGGCAGGGTGAGAGAGGCCCGAGAGTCTTTCTGGTCACCAAGCAGGCATCTCTGCTCTGACTGGGGCTCAACTTTATTCTGTTATTAAGTGTTTGGGGGATGGCACAGAAGTGGCATTTGCCTTAGACAATGATTTCAGATTACAAACTTCTTTGATATGTAAGAATTTCCCAGAACATAAATTTGTAGAAGACTCCTGTGTAACCTTTATCAATAGTGATTGAGGTAGGGGATTTAGATGCTTATTCTATGGGGTAGGAAGGTATCTTTAGCATACCAGACAATGTTTTTAGCATAAAAAGGGTGAAATTAGTTCTTTGTGGGCAGGGGTCAATAGCTTGTTCAAGGAGAAGTATTAAGAAAAACAGGTCTTTCAGGAAACACAATGTTTGCTCCCATAATCACAAAAGAATTTCCTCAATAGGTTCTTTCACAGGATGCAATCAACATATTCAAGGCCAGAGTAAGTCACTCCAAATACTGATCACAAATGCCTTGGCGGGCTGATACTCCAAGCAGAAACAATTGGGTGGGTGTGGATATTTGTCTTTAACTCTAAATTAGGCTCTTTGTCTCAGGGCCAGGCTCAATTGTAACTCTGTGTTCTTAGCCTCATTTATTATGTAAGTCTTGGATCTGTAAGGTGCATAGGAAGAGTCTTGACAACCATCCACAATGCCTTCATCTAAAATCTCAAAGGCAGGAATATGCTTATCCTTATGAGGAATCTGTGTGGGGAGTATCGGTTTGATCTGGAATATTGTGAGGCCTGGTCAATACCAGCAGGCTCATTCCCAACATGAGCCAGTAGTAGCAGACGGAGATACCAGTTTTCGTTTCTCATGGCAGGAGCTGTGCAAACGCTACCATTTCCTTGCTGTGACTGTCATCCAGCGAGGCCAGTGCGGCTCCCAGCAATTCCTATATAAATTATTCTCTTATACACCATCTGTCCCAGGGAAAGTTCTTAGTAAGAAGCGTAAGAGGTTAACTTTCCTTGACCAATTCCATCCGCAATCCCAACTGGCTAGTGACAGCATGGTTTCAGGAATTGTATCCAATTTTCAAGTAGGTAAGACTGGTCTGAGTCAGAGGCTAAAAAACTTTTTTTTTCTTTAAAGGCCAATTATTAAATGTTTTAAGCTTCCCTAGGCAGGTGACAAAATGAAGGATATTATACAAGTATTTATATAACCAGGAAGAAAACAAATTTCCACTTATTTTATATCACCAAATACAAAAACTTTATGAAGAATGAAGTTGGAATTCCCCATAAGTTTCATGGTAAAAATATTCTTCTTATGATTTTTTTGAAATGTTTTAAAATGCAAAAATAATTCTCAGTTCCCAGAGAGTACAACAGCAGGACCAGCTTTGACCTACGGATGGACTTAAAGGAACTTTAAATGTCACTACCCCCACCTCCACACTGGCTTCTTGGTTGCTGGGGGCCTCAGGAATCCAGGCTTTAACTATTTTAAATTCCATTCAAATATCTAGACTTCCTGTTCACTTCTTATTGTAGTCACAGTAGTGACTACTTGTTCACTATTTTTTTTTCATTTTAAATTATCATGGCCAAAATATTAATTCTCATTACATGTATAAAGATAAATTTTCTTTATAGACACATGATACACTATGGTTTATCTTAGTAACACTGCATGTGAATCTTTTCACTTTAGACCAACATATAATCTACCCTTCTTTCTATCTCTCTTTCTCCCAGCAACATTCTTTACTTGTTACACATATGATATACTTATCTTTGCGCTTTTAGAGAAAAGATAATCCCTCCCTTTAAAGTAGAACTTGTCATTATATAAGTTAAAGGGTAAGATTATACATCCCCAGAACACTGAGTAGATGATGAAATGACAACTTTGTGATGAAATTACAGGAATTACTGTCATAGTTTCTCTCTGAATCCTGAAAATTAAAAAAAAAAAAGATAGGAGCAAATACTGCAGTTCCTTAATAGACCCTCAGGCAATTATATTATAAATGCTTGCTAGTAAAACGAGACATAGAAGGGAATTGAGACTTGAATGGGTAAGAGTAGTAGGTGAATCAGGGGATCTGGTAACAGAAAGAAATAAGGTAACATTATTTATCTACTAATTTGCTGAAGATTGCTTCATAAAGTAATTGTTTTGGAAGGAGAGCTATTTTTATCAATAAACTTTAAATAGAGAAGCAAAGATCTTCTTATAGGTGTCTATATATTAAGAAGGCTGATTGTTCATAATTATTTCTGAGTTCATTATCTAAATTGCTACCTTTATTTTACATCCAAGCTGACTGTTAAATATAGAAACTCAGGTAATAACCATCCATGATTAGAAACATCAGAAGGGATGTATTACAGGAACACAACTATGAAAACTTTGACCATCAGAGAAGTCTCAATCAGAGATGAACCTGAAATCCCTCAAATAAGGTAACTTGGGTTAGGGAATCTCGTTCAAAGTTGAGCATACTGTGTGACCGTGGGAAAGTCAGCAAACTTTTATAGGACTTAATTTATGCATCTCTGAAGTAATGGACTTGTTTAGAGAATAATTGAGATAATTTATGTGTATACAGTTCCCACACACCACCTACTTATTTATTCAATACGTGGTCATTGTATACTTGGAGATGTCCTAACTACTAACTGTTCACAGTTTCTGAATTTTAGAAAAAGCAAAACAATATCAATAAAAATAGGCACTGGCAATGAGGAATCCATTTTCTTTCACAACCATGGCTGGAATTAGCAGACATGTTTAAGCATACAGACAACTTCCTATAAAAGTAACTCCCCCTTAATAACAATGGGAGTTTTATAAAATGATTACAAATAAAGCCACATATTTTTATTTAAATTGAAATTACTCTGATTTAAAGTTGCAACAAATGCCTAACATAAGAAGAAATACAGATGAGGACTATAATTATAAACTAACTTCTTTGTGTTTTTTAGATTTGAAAACAATAGTTATTTCTACTTGATTAAAATGTGCCAAAGGGCAGGGACAAAATGCCCTCTAATTAGGGAAATCCAATGACCTTCATACATTTTGATAACCAAAATGTTTTCAGTTCTTCATTTTAGAATCCGTTTCTGAGGCACCTGCGTGGCTAAGTTGATTAAGTGTCCAACTTCAGTTCAGGTCATGATCTCATGGTTTGTGGCTTTGAGTCCCATGTTGGGCTCTGTGATTATACCTCAGAGCCTGGAGCCTGCTTTGGTTTCTGTGTCTCCATCTCTCTCTCTGCCCCTTCCCTACTCATGCTCTGTCTTTGTCTCTCTCTCAAAAAATAAATAAGCATTAAAACAAACAAAAACAAATACTTTTGATAATTAGTTTATAGTCAATAATGCAATTATCAAATTTTTATGGTCAAAATATTTGTGTTCACTCAATGGATGGGTGTCCACGACACACTGTTACAGAATGTTTCTTCTTAAAATATATGGTAGATTTTCTTAATAATTTCCTACCATTGTCATTCACCCCTTTCAGTAGTCATCAAGGTCATGAGACATCAACATGCTTCCTAGGTTATTCCTCAATATTCACTTATATAGTTTAAGGTTCATTAAGTTCACAATATGACATTTTGTAATCTCACCTACAGAAAGTCTTATTTCTAATTACAGACTATTTTGACAACTTAAGGGAAATATAGTTTACTCTTTGGAGAAAAAAGAAAATTTTTACCAAAAGAGAGAGACAAGTCAGTGTAATGCTTCATTGTACAATTCATTGCCATATTTGGGACATGTTTGGAAAATATGAAGACCTAAGTGCAACATTTTGATTACATTTCAAACCTGATTTAATATAAAAATACAGGTGTGATATGTAAAAATGAATAATATTTTATCATTTGCATGTTTTTGTTTATATTATGTTGAAGCAACTTTTGCTACTTTAAATTTACAAATTCTAAAGTAGCCACTATAGCTTTCTCGACATTAAGTAATAGAGTGGTCAATAAGGGAAGAATAATTCTAGGAAACTTTGACAGTTGTGATTCCTACATCTACAAATATAGGAATTTGTATTCCTGAGGGTAGGTTAATGCTACTACAGAATGTGTGCTACTGATGGAATCACAGAATTGACTTTGGTGGTAGGATGTGTTATATCTGATTTTGATGGTTTGTGCCAAAATACGTTAATTTTTGGAAAGATGTTGTTAAAAAGTAAATTGCAACATGTCTATCTGCAAAAGCTATTAAAAGTATAGAAAGACCAGGGCGCCTGGGTGGCTCAGTCAGTTAGGCGTCCGACTTCAGCTCAGGTCATGATCTCACAGTTTAGTTTGTGAGTTTGAGCCCCACTTTGGGCTCTGGGCTGACAGCTCAGAGCCTGGAGCCTACTTCGATTCTGTGTCTCCCTCTCTCTGCTCTTCTCCTACTCACATTCAATCTCTTTCAAAAATAATTAAACAGTAAAAATTTTTTTAAGTGTAGAAAGGTCTATATGTTAAGATGTTAGAGATGTTTGATGTTGATATTTGAAAAGAGAGTAAATAAATTTATATTTTATTTGAAAGAATTTTCTATAATGCTAGTTTTTTTCATGATATTTAAATATATCAATTCAAAGTTTTCTTGCAATATATACTCAGATTATAGAGCAAAAAAGACAATGTATAACAACATTTTTTATATTTAATAATAGATTTATCTTTTTTATCCTGCATGGTTATGTTTAAAAACTACTTGAAATTATCTGGCTATTCTGAGGTCATATTTGGCACTGGTTTTAAATTATGATATAAGAGGTTCTGGGTCACTAGAGCAGGAACAGTCACTTTAGGAGAAAAGAAAAAAAAATGATTGAAGGGGCAGGGGTAATAGAAGTATGTCTTTTGGCAGAAAATCTTGACATTAATAGCTCTGTACTTATAAATATAGCACTCCATAAGAAGAGCTTAGTGTTAATTCAAACCAGTTAGAAATATTAGAAATATTGGCAGGGACAATTGTGTGGAAAAGTCTCATTACCTTTTAAAGAAGATTTAGGGTAACTATGTAAAAGTTTGTGTGAATTGGGACAAATTGCTAAGCATAATGAGAAGAAAATGAACAAGAGGTTTATCCTTATTTCAAAGGTACATAAATCTCTCTATTAATTTCATGTCATACCAGGAGTAGCCAATTTAGCTGTTTAAAGTAGGATATTAGCTGATGCTTATGACCCTTGTGACCTTGAAGAAGTTGGTTAACCTTGCTTCCTTAGGCTTTCTCTCAAGTGAGGGTTATGAGATTACATAAATCTGCAGCCTAGAACAACAGGCACTCTATGAATTAAAATCATTATTCTTATTGGAGAATGGGGTAGTTTATTCAAGTATTCTGGCTAACTGGGAAATATCACATATGCCATGCACAGGATTCATTTGTATACAATTTTTTAATGTTCATTTAATTTTGAGAGAGAGAGCATGAGCAGGGAGGGGAAGGGCAGAGAAAGGAGACACAAAATCAAAAGCAGGCTTCAGGCTCTGAGCTGTCATCGCAGAGCTTAATGCAGGGTTTAAACCCACAAACCACGAGACCATGACCTGAGCAGAAGGTGGACGCTTAACCGACTGAGCCACTCAGGAGGCCCTCATTTTTAATACAGTATAGCTTTGAATGAGAAATCACAAGATAATTTAGAAAAGAAACACACTTAAAATTAAATATTTCAATTCAAAATATCATTATTAATATAAATTACCCTTTTACTCTAGAGATTTAGATGTCTCATTTAATCATCTTTATGGTTTATTTGAGATTTAATAGACTTAGTCCATGTTTAATAAATTTTTAAATTCTTCCACGACATAATCTCTCTTTGAAAACATGTCAATTTGATCAATATATGCCCTTAACTTTTTTGTGCTTATTATTTTGCAATCTAGTTTGCAATCAGGAATCAGGAAAGGCTGATGGGATCTTTACTTCAAACTTCTGTGAGGGCATTTTTAAAGAATATGAGATTTCTATATATTAATTTTGCATCTTGTGATATTACTGAAGTTATTTATCAATTCTAGTAGTTCTTTTGAGGGAGTCTCGTTAGTGTGCTTTCTATATATAGTATCATGTCATCTGCAAAAAGTAACAGTTTTTATTCTTCCTTACTAGTTTGGATGAATTTTATTTCTTTTTCCTGTCTGATTGTAGTAGCTAGGACTTTCAGTACTATGTTGAATAAGTGTTGAGACTGGACATCCTTGTCTTGTCTCTTATTTTAGAGAGAATTTCTCAGTGTTTTACCACTGAATATGATGTTAGCTGTGAATTTTCATATATGGCCTTTTTATATTGAGTATGTTCTCTCCTAACCTACTTCGTTGAGAGTTTTTATTGTGAATGGATGTTGTACTTTGTCAGATGAATTTTCTGCATCTATTGAGATGATTTTATAGTTTTTATCCTTTTCCTTATTAATGTGATATATCACATTGATTGATTTGCAAATATTTGAACCACTCTTGCATCTCTGGAAGAAGTCTCACTTGATAGTGATGGATTTTTTTAAATGTATTGTTGAACTTGGTTTATTAATATTTTGATAAGGATTTTTCCATCTATGTTCATCAGAGATATTGGCCTGTTGCAAATATCCCTATGTTTGTTGAAACATTATTTACAATACCCAAGATACAGAAGCAACCCAAGTGTCTATCAATAGAAGAAAGAATAAAAAAGATGTGATATATACATATAGAATGGAACATTACTCACCCATGAAAAAGAATGAGATCTTACTGTTTGCAATAGCATGGATGGACCTAGAGGGTATAATGCGAAGTGAAGTAAGTAGGAAACAGACAAATACCATATAATTTCACTCATATGTGTAATTTTAGAAACAAAACAAAGACAAAAAAAGACCAAAAAAGCTCTTAAATACAGTGAACAAACTGCCAGTCACTGTCAGAGGGGAGCTCAGTAGGTGAGTGGGTGAAATAAAGAAGATTAAGAGGTACAAACTTCCAGTTATAAAATAAATAAATCACAAAGATGGAAAGTACAGCATAGAGAATATAATCAACAAAATCGTAACAATGTTGTTTGGTGATAGATGGTGATTACACTCATCATGGTGAGCACTGAATAATGTACAGAAGTGTTGAATTATTATGTTGTACGACTGAAACTAATATAACACTGTGCATTTATTATACTTCAATTGAAAAAATAATATGAGGGTTTATTCTGAGCTGAGAAAGAGTGCAAAAGAAGGACAAGATCCAAATGATACCCAGGAAAAAGGGAAAGAGCACTGATAGCTTTCATTTAAAATGGAGAATAAAATATTATGGCAGGGGAACCAACCAAAGTGAATAATCTAAAAACTGAGGGTAAGAGCAGGAAGCAGATATATATAGTCCCTTAATCAAAATTTACTTTCTAATTTTAGTAAAGCAAACAACAATAAAGAAAAATATGATTCTTACCTAAGAACTCTAGAAAGAAACGGTTGAAGAGATAAATACCCAGTGCCCTGAATATATGTGTGGCACATCAAAATTCATAACTAAGGCCTTGTAAATAGACTGTAATCAAGAGTTACAAAGTTAATATCTCAAAGGTTTTTTTGATCAAAATGATTCTGTTTCCTAATGTTGCCATAATCAGAATTTGAAATTTGTTATCATTCTTTGAAAAATTTAATTATAGTCCTTTCTAGTGAAATTTTGCTGTATGTGTCTTTAAAAAGTCAAAGAAAACACCTTAAATATGAAATTGGCTGATAGGTCTGTCTGTATGCTCTGCTTAGACAGATGGTCTAGAATAAAGATTTTTTTCATTTATTTTCTACAAGTTTAATATGGAAATAATACATGCTATTTAATATATCTTCAGTTTTAATTCAAACTTCTCATATCTCCAGGTGGCCTACTTAGGAGCTCTGCTACATTTTTAATTACCATAACAGCATTAGTTATCATTCAAATATGGATTTTTTTTCATTTTTATGCAGATGGAAAATTAAAGTCTTCTAAAAACTTTTTAAATCATAACATTTGGTTGATGTTTATCATCTTTTTTTTTTTTTTTTAGATCAATCCACCATTTGGAGTTACTCTCTTTCCTTTGATATTTTCCCTTCTTGAGCTTGTCAATAAAGAATGGTGGGAGTTTTTGTGATATTAATAGGGTTTGAATGGGCCCACTGATAATGTACTTTTTTTTTCTTTTCTTTTTTGTATATCTTGTTAGTGCAGGAAACAGTATTGGCTTTAAGCATGAATTCAAAGTTGGCTATTACTATATTTCTCTCTGCCTTAAGCACTTATTTTGAAATGGGCTTTTTTCAATGATCTTTTTTATTTAACTGTTAAAGTCCTCAAACAAGTATTGTTTATTATTTTTTTAATTTTTGCCAATATTTTATTGAATAACCATTATTATCATACATGGTTAAAAACCCAGTAGATAAAATTTCAGGTAAAAGTTGTAATGAAAAACGAACAAACTCTTACACTTGACTTAAGAGATTTCTCTAAGATAAGTGCTTATTGAAATAGTTAACTGGAAAAACATTCACTAAATGTCTATGAGGATTACTTTGTTGTCAGTTTTCTGGAAAACTTGAACTCAATCAAGTTTGATTCAAATCACAACAAATCTAGATTATTTGGACATATTATAATAGATCATATTGAACTGGTGATTTTTTGACAGCAAATCACTTGTAAATCATTTATGTGGACTTCTTAATATATTAACATATATAGTCTACCTACAGCTTCTAATAAAAGTATAACAGCTAATCTAGATTTATTTTGCTAAAAGAAAGAATTTTTGTAAGCTTAATCAGTGAATGTAATTAGTTGGTAGCTAGACTATTTGATTACCATTTTTTCAGTATTATCCACATTTATCTATTTCAAAAAGAAGACTGAAAAATGTCCACTTAAGATAGTGATACTAGCATGCCCATCCTTTTATAATTCAAATCTAAAAGTAGTCCAGAAATTTCACAATGAGTAGATGTATGCATTCTCTATTTTATTTAATCAATGTTTTGGAGGGTGTGCTATGTCTTAGAAACTATTATAAATATTAAGGCCCATACAAATAAGATGTTTCTAAATGGTTCCATCACTTTCCTAAAAGAATTCATAGCTTAGTACAGTGCTATTCAAACTTGATATTGACATTATCAGACTACCGGTGCCTGGATTCCATTACCAGTGCCCAGAATTCTGATATAATTGATGCGGATATGGTCTAAACAAGCTTTTTAAAATTCTCCAGATGTTCCTAATGTGCAGGTAAGATTGAGAATGAAAGCTATATAACCAATACACAGCTCTAATGGAAGTAATTACAATTGAAGAACTTGACAATTTCTCCTAGGAGTATTGAAAAGGACTTCACCGAAGAGGTTGAATTGAATCTTGAAGGAGAAGTGGTCACCACTAGACGGCTTGCAAAGTACTACTGAAAGAATATTTTATGAGAGGAAGGAGTAAAGGCATTAAAGAGTATTCTGTGCTAAGTGTGGTCGAACAGACTGTACTTGAACAGAAGGAAAACGTGAAACTGGAAAATTAGGTTGAAACTGGATAATGGAGTTATATCTGAGTACCCTATAAGTAAATGGCCTATCATATTTTTATATTTTCTTTTTTCTAGCTTGTCATATTGATAATAGCTTGTCATGGTTATATATTTGCTTTTAGTAATGGAGAGTATGATAGCAAGTGGAATGGGGAGACACTGGGACAAGAACAACGACCTTACCTAGAAAAGGTGCTAATTGCCTGAATTTGGTCAGTAACAGAAATGTTTCCGAAAACACAACATTAATTGGTTTGATAACAAAAAAACTCATGGAAGAATGCTTTGTATGTTGAGTAAAACAAGCCAGTGAATAAAACTAGTATTTTCTAATAAGGAACTTACTGTGTAAAGGTAAAGAGAGATTCCTGTAGTGCTGTGTCAAGAATTCTATGTGAGTTCCTAACAGGTGCATGACTTTTTAAACTCACTAAAATGATTCAGAGCTACTGGATGACATAAAAGAGAGTGGAAATATAATAGCCAATATTTATTTAGTGTTTGCTTACAGTCTTAAGCTCTTACATGTTATGCTATTTTGTTTCTTCTCAGATCCACTTCCTGTCCTCTCTTGCTCTACTTACTCTGTGTTAAGGAGAATGCCCCAGAAAATTAGCCAGCCTCTTTGGCCAACTGGTTTCTAGTTAGATTCAGGCAAGGGAGTCTTTGGAGGGAGATTGAAGGGCAAGAAATAAAGAAAAGTCAGTACCTCTCTCCTCTTTTTCTCTTGCTGATCTGGCAAGATCTCTGTCTAGGGCAAGGCCAGCATCAGGTTTCCAAGTTTCTTCCTGAAAGCTCCTCCCTTTGTGTTCTTAACTCCAGATAGATGGCTCCAGATCCTGAGGGACCACACCTGAATTAGGAAAGACATTTTCTTTTCTTTGTTAACCTAAGGGTTATCTTACCATCTTGTTTATACCATCAACTCTTACAACACTTGTAGTCAGTGCTGCATCTTAAATTCCTCTCTTGTTCTACTTGGGTTAGTTTTTATTTTCTTTCTAGAACTTCACCAATACATACACATGTTAAGGGATTTGATTCTCAAAACAACTTCAAAGAGTAGGTGCTATTTTATTCCCACTAACAGATGAGTAAATGAGGTATAGAATGGTTAACTAACTTGCCCAAGGTCACAACACCACTAGTAACAGAGCTAATAATAAAACCTAGTCTGGTTCCAAGTTCTGTGCTTTTCACTATTATTCTAATAGTTCTAAACTTTGTTTACTGAGATCTACATAAAGAAATAGATTTAATGTCCCACACCAGACTCACTGCACCAACCCCATACAAATACTTTTGAAATAAGAATTTCACTAAGGAGTATGTTTTCTTATGTGTAAGTCATTGTAAATAATGCTAGATGCTGTAAAAATCAACTAAATTCTATAACCCCAAAAAGGTTTGTAGGTTTTTCCCCCCCCACTTTCATTTTTCTGATCCAAGTAGTCAATTTTCAGCCTAGTAGCTGAAAATCTCCTATGACTTTTAGGTCCTTCACTGAAACTTTCTAGTCAACCCAGGATCAAGCAAAGACTACAGTGTAAAGGCATACACATTTTATTAAATGTTACTTGCAGAAACAAATGTTTCTGCTCATACTCCAGGGGCCAGAAGTTGTCATTCCACCTAAATACAAAAGGATTTGGGTTTATAGTCTACTTGGGTGCCCAGTTTGAAAAAATGAAAGACATTTGAGACATTTAGATATTGGTGGTTTTTTTTTTAATGTTTATTTTTGAGGGGGGCAGGAGAGAGAGTGTGTGTGTGTTGGGTAGGGACAGAAAGAGATAGAAACATAGAATCCAAAGCAGGCTGTAGGCTCCAAGCCCTCAGAACAGAACCCCACACAGGGCTTGAATCCATGAACCACATGATCATGACCTGAGCCAAAGTTGGGCACTAACTGACTGAACCGCCCAGGCTCCCTTACATATTGTTTCTGACAAAGTGGGCTCTGTTGATAACCTGTGTGGATTGAAGAGTGCCACAGGTACGGGGTGTGTGGGTGACTCAGTCAGGTAAGCTTCCAACTTGGGCTCAGGTCATGATCTTGTGGTTGGTGATCTTGAGTCCTTCATTCAGCTCTGAGCTATCAGCACTGAGACTAGAGCCTGCCTTCAGTTCTGTGTCTTCTTCTCTCTCTGTCCCTCCTCTGCTCATGCTCTGCCTCTGTTTCTGTCTGTCTATCTGTCTCTCTCTCTCTCAAAAATAAGCAAACATTAAAAAAAAAAGAATACCACAAGTTCTTTGCCAATTTTATTTTTTTTTATTTTTAATGTTTTATTTATTTCTAGGAGAGAGAGAGAAACAGCGTGAGCAGGGGAGGGTCAGAGAGAGAGGGAGATACAGACTCTGAAATAGGCTCCAGGCTCTGAGCTGGCAGTCAGCGCAGAGCCCGACGCGGGGCTCGAACCCACAAACCACAAGATCATGACCTAAGCGAAAGCCGGACGCTTAACCGACTAAGCCACCCAGGCACCCCTCTTTGCCACTCTTCTAATGAAGAAAAAGAGTATATTCTCCCACCCCATTTTTGCATCTAGCTGGCCTTACTGTTTGCTTTGTCTAATAGAATGTGGGAGAAGTGACCCTTGCTGTACACTCTTTAAGGAGTTATAAGTATATCTAGCATATTATTTTAGAGAAAGACATCACCTAATCACCTAGAGAACCCATGGGAAATAAATTACCATGAGGAATCAAAGAATATGTGAAGCCCCAGCCTATAGTCCCCAAGGCCCTAGACATATTAGAAACCACCTGAATACAACTGAGTTGATGACTCTAATTGACACTGTCTTGAACAAAGGAACTACCTGTTCAATCCATAATAATAATAATAATAATAATAAGTTGCTATTAAGCCACAAGCTTTAGAGATGGTCTTCTATGAAACAATGGAAAACTGAAACATCTCCAAATATGGACTTCACTTTTTCTGACACACATAGAAGAGATTCACAGCCTCCCCAAGGGTGAAAAAAATCCTTCCAATCAGTTTTTTCTGCTAAAGGTCAATGATCTCTAGATAATACAGAATACTCTGTATTTTGTCTATCCATGGCTCTTTGTGGTTCACCATTGCTCTCCAAGGCCCTAGATCTACCATGAGTTTAGTGATCGTGTGTGCTATGTTATTTTCCATTCTATTCTATCATAGTCTATTAAATTTTATTTTATTAAAACTGCGGGTCACATGACCCACTAAATTGATTTCATGACCCACTAATATTAGATCATAAAGCATAGCTTGAAAAACACTGCATAACACTACACTGCCGCTCATAAAACTGATGACTTAAGTTTTGTGTGTGTCTGGGAAGGACAAGTAAGAAGCAAGGTTACAGAATGATTTTAAGTAGGGGAATGACGTGAACAGATTTTTATTTCAGAATAATCACTCTGGCAGCCCTATGGAGAATTGATTGGAAAGAAACAGGGCTCACAGAAGTTTTCTCAGGAAAGGGGTCCCCAAGGTATTTAGGAGATAAGTTTCATAAAACTGAGGGAAATGGCACAATGTGTATGACTTCATAATTCTGAAGTGTTTTCTGTACGTGTGCTATTAACTGGGGAGAAGACAAGTATATGTCTGCTCTTATCAAAGGGAATGAAGAAATACAGCACATTCTAATTTAGATGTGTTTTTTATGAGAGGACATGGGCTATTTCTTAAAATTTTCTGAAGCACCTCTATAGACAATGGAGGCCTATAAAGATAATTAATAAAGGAAGATGGTAATATATATGAAATAAAAATAAGCAAAGCAAACGGTCAAGTATATTTTGAAGTTGTAAGCAAAGCATCAAACGTATGGTGTGTTGTGGTGTGTGTGTGTGTTGTGGTGTGTGTGTGTGTGCGTGTGTAAAATCTGTGTATGCCTATATAATAACTTTTCTAGAAGAAAACTAAACATCAAAGCCTTTCAGGTGTTTGTTTTTCTCAGCTATCTTTTTAGGAGCAAAAAACAAATGAAACAAATCTCTTCAATTCTGGGGAAATTAGATAAATTTGGTGTGGTCTCCTTCACTTTCACCAAATACTCTTCTATTCAGTGCAAGCTAGTTTTCCTAATTTTGACTTGGGGGAAGAAACAACTGGTCACCAAAAAATTATGAAATATTACACTTGCGGTATAATTCTTTAAGGAAAGTGCAACACACAGGCACATATATTTTCTAAAGATTTTTAGCAAGGGTACATTTCCTTAATATCCTTATGAAATAATCATGCCATTGGAATTTCATTTAACTAAGATTCTATGGTAGCATTGTGAGAAGAAGGACTTTATGAAGGGAAATGGCCTGGACAATAATAATATTTTTTAAAAGAATGCATCATTTAGAGTAATATAAAAATGGTGTGATTAATCCATTTGAATGCTCTGCACACTACACTGAGCTATACCAGGATTTTCTGTATAAGATAGTCAACATTATCCCACCCCTTGTTATTGCTATCATGATGATTTATGTACTGGAAACTGCAAGGCTTAGCTTGCTATTTTTGCTTTTCAAAAAAGAGGTCTGCTATGAATCATGTAAAATACTTGGAAATGTATTTTATAATAAATGGTTGCTTTATTTTTTTCTTGTAT
The DNA here is from genome assembly GCA_017311185.1 of Proteles cristata cristata. NCBI lineage: Eukaryota > Metazoa > Chordata > Mammalia > Carnivora > Hyaenidae > Proteles > Proteles cristata. The sequence goes on along the minus strand of JAESUZ010000960.1, from coordinate 548,697 downwards.
ATTGAAGAGGAAAGATGATAGAAACTTAAACTTTGTACTAAGTTTTCAAAGATGTTGAAGTGAATGACATTTCAGCTGAGTTGTTGGGAATCAGGAGTATACTACACTTCTTTTTTTTTTTTTTTTTTTTACTACACTTCTTTTAGCAATCTACTTGATGAGTGTGAAGATTTATGATTTTTATGATTCCTCAGACTGCTTCTCTTTTGTTCCCTTTTTCTTAGCAAGCTCCCCAAATTTACATGAGTCCTACATAACACTTATCTTTTTAAATATTATTGTTAAGTGATTTAATTGAATATATCTATAAAACATCAAAAGAAAAACATACTTAATTTACTGATTTAATTTTGAATAGTTTGATTTTATTCTTTTGCAAACTTCTTTTTTGTAATGGTTTATTGTCAAGTTGGTTTCCATATAACACCCAGTGCTCGTCCCCACAAATGCCTTCCTCCATGCCCATCACCCCCCTTCCCTGCCTCCCCACACCTATCAGTCCTCAGTTTGTTCTCCACATTCAAGAGTCTCTCATGGTTTGCCTCCCTCCCTCTTCCCAACTATTTTCCCCCTTATTCTCCCCCACTGTCCTCCGTTAAGTTTCTCCTAATTCTCCTATACATGCAAACATATGGTAGCTGTCCTTCTCTGCCTGACTTATTTCATTCAGCATAACACCCTCAAGGTCCGTCTATGTTGCTACACATGGCCAGATTTCATTCTTTCTCATTGCCATGTAGTATTCCATTGTATAGATATCTTCTTGATATCTTCTTGATCCATTCTTCCGTTGATGGACACTTAGGCTCTTTCCATGTTTTGGCTATTGTTGAGAGTGCTGCTATGAACATTGGGGTACATGTGCCTCTATGCATCAGCACTTCTTTTGCAAATTTCTTGACAGATATAATCTGGGATACTTGCTGGTCCTCAACTCAACCTGATATGAGTGAAGGTTCAATAACAATTTCTTCTACATTTGCAAAAAACTCCCAAAAGGCAACAATCAAACAAATGAAAAAACACCTTTCTAAATGATCTCAAAATAGAAACCTGTTGTGTTTTATAAGTTAATTCAGCTAAAGACCCTTTTTTTTTTTAACTTGGATGCTATATGGAGTACAGAGTTTATAGAGATCCTATTCACCATTATGTATCAGAAAGTTGTGTGGAAGTGTCTGATGATTTGAAGATGGAGTGTAAAATCCAAATTCTTTTCTAAGAAAAGCCAGATATGAAAGACTAGAACCACAAAAATTGCAGGCTCTAGAGATGTTAGTATTAATTTGGGATGCAACTAAAAAGGACTCAAAATGATGAAAGATATAAAAATTTGTACCAAGTCTATCTAAAAATTTTGATGCCAATTTATAACTAATATTATGGGGATGATATATATAGTATATATTAAGAAGAATTCTACCAGTTAACATTTACTCAGCACTGACTATATTCCTAATCATGTCGTAAGTACTTTAGATGTATTAAGCAATTAAATTTTCACAGAAAACTACCTGAGATAAAGGCTATTATTATGCTTGTTTTACAAATGCATAGATGGAGGTTTTGAGAGGTTATGGAGCAATCCTAGACACAAGAAAGAAAGTAGCAGGACCAGGATGCAAATGTAGATACTTGGACCCATCCAGAATACCTCTTATTAATCAAGATTCAATCAGTATACATTAGGTATATTAATAAGTCACATGGCTCTACTAATGAAATAAAAGCATAGCTGAATATTGTCTCTAAAATTTATAATCTAAGAAATAATTAACAAATATAGAAAAAGAATTATCATGTGTGTGGAGGGCATGTGTATTTCAAAAGAAAAATAGGACCAGTTAGATTTCTCAATGCACAATCTATAAGAAATTCCAAGGAAGGAATAGTACAGCACTCATCAAGCTGGGTTGTATAAAACAAAAATGCATGGCATTTTTCCTATGCGCAGAGAGAACCAATGTCCAGAACTCATTCCCAAATATATTCTTTCCTAAAAGGCATCTGTCTGAAATTAAGCCTGATGTTGAGGATGTGTGGTGATCCTTTTTTTCTCCCCCTCCTTACAATGTAGTCTCCCAATTGACATGTTATAAAACTTCCCAAACAAAAGGGCGATTTGGACTCTTGGCATTTGCATTAAGAAGTGAATAAGAGTAATAACTGGGTCATAAATCCTTTAAAAAATCAAGTTGTTTCTATTTTTTTGATTCAAAAACACTGAAGGGGGACATAATGGTGATAGCTGATTAAAAACATTTTTTTAAAAATACTGTTCCCTTCAGGATCTTTGGCATTAAAATTGGAATAAGTTCCAAGAAGTTAATGATTCCAATAAAAATAAAACATTTTCATTTCCTATGTATTTCTCTGTAGAATAAAAAGCATTTTCATCTTTGATATCACCATAAATTAAAAATAGCTTATTTTGATAATTTTATAAAAATAAATTCTGTATGTTCTAACCCATAATAGTCTTATGGATACCTAAAATAATTGGGGATAATTCTCATCTATCTTATTTAATTAGGCACTTTTAATAAAATCTCACTTATATTTAATAATTATTCATCAAAATGTATACTATATTTATAAGTGGTTTTGATCAGTTGGGCAGTGATAACAATTTAACACATGGGGTCTTGGAGTTTAAATAAATAAAAAATAATCTCAATATATACACATCTTTCATTGCAGAGTCAAATGTTTGTTGCTTCAAGTGAGGCAGGTACCTCACTGGGAAACACTCAGATGCCCACTCTCCCCATTGTCTCCATGCTGATAACTAGAATCTGGTCTCAGCAAAGTCTTAGGGAAGTACAGTTCTTGCTCTGTGAGGAAATAATATACAGCGAAGAGAAATTACAGGATTTGGCTAATGATGACTCTAAGAACCAAGAGGATATCTTTTCGAAGCTCACTGAGGCCCATATTCTCTTATTTGGGGTTAACAGTGAGAGATGCTGTCTTACAAATGGGCTTCCTACTGACTGTGGGAGGGATAGTATGTGCACAGAACCAAGGTAGCATTCAATTAACAGAGGCAACTTGGATGTGATTACTGAAAAGGGAAGCAATGCTGAGCTGGCAACAGGGTTCTTTTGTAAAGTAGACTGTGAAGGTCTGACTCTTTTTTGTTTGATTGGTTCTTTGTTGTTGTTCGTTTTGTTTTGCTTTTGTTTTGTTTAATTTTTTTTATGTTTTATTTATTTCTGAGAGAAAGAGAGAGAGAGAGAGAGAGAGATAGCATGAACAGGGGAGGGTCAGAGAGAGAGGGAGACACAGAATCCAAAATAGGCTCCCGGCTCCGAGCTAGCTGTCAACACAGAGCCCCATGCGGGGCTCGAACCCACGAACCGTGAGATCATGACCTGAGCTGAAGTCAGACGCTCAACCTACTTAGCTACCCAGACATACCTGTTTTGTTTTGTTTTGAGGTCAGACTTTTTTGATAGAAAGAACAACTCAGAAAAATACAGAGAATGGAATGTGGAACACAGGTGGGGAGTAAATGAAGAATAACCGGCAAAGTATGCCACTCAGCTTTTTAGTATCTAATCATGTCCTTCAGTTAGAAGAGGAAACTCACACCTCAAATACAGGAGAAATGAATTCCTGCCACCTGCCCTTTTGCTGTGGGATGATGTTATTTTACATACCATTCAGAAACTAAACTGTTATTAGCCACCATCATACTCTTCATAGAAGGCAACAGCACAAAGGGAGGAAGAATAACGTGTAATTAACTTAAAATAGCAATTATAATCACTATTGTGATAACACAATATACCTCTATCTTTGATAACGTTTGGATTTTTTTTCTTCCGTACCACATTCTATGTTCCCTCATCTTCTACTAGCACCCAAATTCGTCTTCTTATTTAATTGTATATTCTGTATCATCTTGAGGTTATCTAAATTATCATTGTCAAAAGATCTATCTCAGTAGAGTTGTCATTTTTTTATTGTTTCCTAGTGCTGAATATGATGCACTAAGTACCATTCCCTGAATCCCTAAATTTCCAGACTGGATCCTTCTAATTTCCACTATGCAGCAGCAGTCTCCCTGCATTTTGTAACAGCTACAGAACCTCTGTCATATTGATAAGTTTATGGAAGGACTCAAAGGAAGGCAGCAGGGCTTCTTAAAGCACTGAGAACTAGAAATACTTAATTCATCTGTAGGTGTTTTTCTCATAGCCTGGCAATCCAGTGTAAAAATAGCAATCATAACTTGGAATGGGAGAGGGAAAAGGAAAAAAAGTCATACTGGAGTCATCTAGACAATATGTATTCTTTGTTATCGAAGCTTCTTTCCAAATCAAAACCCTACTCTTAGAAGAATCTGCTAAGGGTTGAATAACAAATGAGCACGATGGAGACAGTAGGGAAAAAAAAAAGGGAAGTGAGGAAGTACTCAGAGGATGAGGGTCTTTGAAGTAAAAGGCCCTATATTCAAGTGTTTCTGAGAAGGACAGAAAAATAAGTTGAGGGCCACAAACCTAGAAAAACTTTCTAGCCACTTGTCCCTTGAACAGATAGATGAATTCATATGACATGAGCATAAACATCAGCAAAGGGTTTCTGTCAAATTCTATGCAAAGTCTTATAAGAGAAAAGAGAATAAGAAAGAGAACAAAGAGAATATTATACCTATAGGCAATAAAATCACAACAAAAATAGACAAAAGAGAAGCTGCCATCTAATATTTCCAAATGGGCTAAAATAAGTTTTAAAATAAAAAGAAATATGAAAGAATAGCATAACTATGCCCTGGAACACCAGAGAAGAAATAAATTTGAAGAAAATTAAATTTTGATAAAAAGATGAAGAATTCAGTAAAAAAAAAGACTTTAAAAAGATCCCAAGTGAAGAATAAACTGGAAGAAACACAAGAGTGTAACACAGTGGGTATAACCTTAAGAAAAAAAGGAGTTGGGCAGGAGGAGGATTTTTTTAATCAAAAGGAAAGGAAGAGAAAAATATATATATTTTTTTCATTTCAGAGAAAGTATAGACATGAAGACAGACAAAAGTCCACATGCCATAGGACTTCACAGAAAAGAAGAGCCAAGGTAACTGATCAACACACATTCTAAAAACTACCCATGAAGGGCACCTTGGTGGTTGAGTGTCTGGCTCTTGATTTTGACTCATGTCAGTATCTCACAGTTCATGAGTTCAAGCCCTACATCAGGTTTCATGCAGATACTCTCTCTCTCTTTTCCTCTCTCTGCCTCTCCCCCACTCACACTCTCCCTCTCTGTCAAAATAAATAAATATTAAAAAATAAATAAAACATAAAAATTACCCAAGAAAATTTTTGTGAAAAGAACTAAAAGGGAGTACATATTGTAAAGTCACATTGACTCCTGGGAAAATAAACCAGATAAACTAATATATTAGCTTATATATAAATATATTAAACTAATAATAAATAAACTAGAATGAACAACAAAACTGTGTTTTAGTAAAATTATTAGATTTGAGGAACTATAAAATATTTTTTGGTCATTCAGGTGGTACAAAAAAGCCACCTATAATAGAAAGAAAATCAAATTGCCTTAGCTATTTAATGTAGCACTTTATGTCAGAAAACGAAGTACATTTTTTCAATGCTCAAGGAAAACAACATGAGCCAAAATGATCTTGAAATTTAAAAGCAGCATATTATTATATATAGTCAAGAACTCAGGGAATGTTATTCTCATGAACAATTCTTGAGGAATTGACTTGAGAATGAGGTATTAGAATAAAAGCAATAGAGAGACAGTAAATAAGAACTGAAGTGTTAATTAGGTACATATTTATCGGGAGAACTAAAAATAAATGATGGCTATAAAACAGAATGTATTATATACAATGCCATAAGACTTCCCAATGTAGATGCAGTATATAAATAAAAAATGTGCCTGAAGTTAGAGGATGTATGTGGAATACATTTTAATAGAGAGAATATCTTCCCCAAGGGACAAAAATTTGTTCTTGGTGGACAAAAATATTGTATATATTACTATATTGTTTGGCACTCTAAAGCACCACAGTACATAAGCAGTTTTATATAGTATATCAGTGGTAATAAAATTTCATGGAGAAAGGTGGCAACTATGGAAAAGAAATGTCTAAAATTTTCAGGGAGAGAAAATGCAGAGAAACCAAGATACACCACCTGATAGGTATCAACTGAGAGGAAAAAATTATTACTTTAAGTTATGTACTCTGGAGAGAGGGAAAAAAAAAAGGTAGAGGAGGGAAGAACTGGACTATAGACTGGATATTTGATGATAGTAAGGATTATCAGTAATTATTTCAGTGTGAAATAGCATTTTGGTTATATTTATTTAAAAATAAAATAACCTTATGCATATATCCCAGAAATATTTATGGATGGAATTAAATGATGTTTTGGATGACTTTAATTTACACATAATCCAGCACAAGGGAAGCATTGTGTTATAGACACCAAATACTATCTCCATGATTTGGTTATTGCTGAAGTTGTTTGATGGATCTATGGGGAATGCTTATGCTATCCTTTCTTATTTTGTATATGTTTGAAATGTTCTGTGAAAAATATTGAAAAGAAATAACTAAAATTTAAACACATTTATATACTTCAAAATACAAGAATAGGAGCCATAAGGTATGCATGTTTCTGAACACAATGTAAAGCATGGTTATTGTTTGTAATTCTATATACATAAATATATAATACAAACATTAATGTTTAAATATTTGTATCTAGCTTTATTTAAAAAAACAAAACAAAACACTATTGCTTCAGCGGCACCTGGGTGGCTCAGTCAGATATGTGTCCAACTCCTAATTTTGGCTCAGGTCATGATCCCATAGTTTCTGAGTTTGAGCCCTGTATGGAGCCTGCTTGGGATTCTCATCTCCCTCTCTCTCTTCATGTGTTCTCTCTCTCTCTCAAAAATAAAATAGGTAAACACTAACAAATATAAATCTATTGCTTCAAAATAATTAATGTTACTCAATAATGGCAATATAAGGAGGATACTTTGATTTTTTTAATAAAATAAATTTTAAAAGTAAAAATAAAACATTTATTTTGAGAGACAAAGAGAGACAGAGCACCAGTGCAGAAGGGGTAGAGAGAGAAGGAGACACAGAATCTGATGCAGGCTCCAAGCTATGAGCAAGTTGTCAGCACAGAGCCCAGCAATGGGCTCAAAGTCACTGTGAGATCATAACCTGAGCTGAAACCAAGAGTTGGACACTTAACTGACTGAGCCACCCAGATGCCCCAGAAATGAAACTATTCTTGACCGTTAATTTGATAAGTTGTATAGTTATGCATGAGCCACAGCAATTTGGATAACTATTTTAATGAAAAGATGTCTGCAACCTCTATGACAATAGGCAAAATACTGATAATTGTTATTGTTATTATTTAATTAATGGATTTTTTTATGACCTGATCTTTCTTTATTTCATACCTTATAACTACTTCTCAAAATGAGACATTTTAAGATTACTTTTCATACAAGGAAATTCATTATTGTGACTATAATTTTTTTAATGTTTATTTTGGAGAGAGAGAGACAAAGACAGAGACAAAGAGGGTGAGTGGGGGAAGGGCAGAAAGCAAGGGAGACAGAATCCAAGGCCCGCTCTAGGCTCTGAACTGTGAGAACAGAGCCCGAAGCGGCCTCAAACCCATGAGGCATGAGATCACGACCTGAGCCAAAGTTGGACACTGAACCGACTGAGCCACCCAGGCACCCCTGACTGTAATTCTTTACCAATGTTTTTGTAAGAATAGTGTCATGAAGGGGCGCCTGGGTGGCTTAATCGGTTAAGCGTCCGACTTTCGCTTAGGTCATGATCTCGCAGTTCGTGGGTTCGAGCCCTGCGTCGGGCTCTGTGCTGACTGCCAGCTCAGAGCCTGGAGCCTGTTTCAGTCTGTGACTCCCTCTCTCTCTGACCCTCCCCTGCTCACGCTGTCTCTCTCTCTCTCCTAAAAAATAAATAAAACATTAAAAAAAAAAAAAGAATAGTGTCATGAAGTGTGTGGAACTGTGGGAACATGCACAAGTTATTTTTATAGAACCTCTTTTCTTAAATATACATACATACATACTTATTTTTATTAAAAATCTTTATATAAAATGGCTAATGACTCTCTGCACTTAACAGTGTGATATCTTTAACACTGGGATTTTCAGTTGCTCATGTATTCAAATGCTGGCAGAGGTATCTTTCCACAGTTTATATAAAATGCTTTTGTTTGGGGTTGACATAGTTTCCTTCTTTTCCTAATCTCAGAAAAAAAATATATGTATCTTCTAAGATTATCCTAAGTAAAGATTAAAAGAAATAAGTTAATGAAAGGAGGGGTTTTCTCTGACTTACATTTTTGTATTGTTTTACCTCACTGAAAAATTGCCAGTACCTTTATATTACTTTAATCTGGCAAATCCTAGTTTTACTTACCCTATATAACTCCACATTTTTATCTCTTCCACTTATATGTTGAACATGTTTCTACATTAATCCTTAAAAGATAAGAAATCATAGGTGCTTATAAATTAAAAACAACACCTTCTATTCATTTCTGTTAGGTACATAGTATGTCCATCGGCTATTTCTTCATGAAAGTAGGAAAAATATGTGTCATGAACAAAATAACAATTTTATAAATTAGAGTCCTAAAAACTGCAGTATTTTCTTCAGACTCAATGGTCTTTTTAAGGCAATGATGGCTCCCTAAGGAATGTCCATGTTTATGAGCCCCTGGCATTGTTTTTGAAGGGGAAATACCTTTAGGATGGTAAAAATACTACCAACATATACCTGAGGTAGCTCTTAACCACCTTTAAATAATTTCTTCACTGACTCTCATTCCACCTGAATGAAGGACAGATGGCTGTGCTGTGCAATATGTGTGGTTGCACATATTATTGGTGTTGTGTTGTCAGTGACTCTTGATGAGGTTTCGGGGTGATGGTGGGGTTCAGAGCCAACAGCCAATAAAGAATTCTTGAAGATATCTTTGGTGCAAAAAGATGATTCTATTAAAGCACTGGGACAGGACCCGTGGGCAGAAAGAGTTAGACTGGGGTTGTGAAGAGTGACTGATTATATACCTTCAGGTTGGAAAGGGGTTAGAGACAGTGTAAGCCTCTAAGAAATTTGGAAGCAAGATTTCCAGGGCCTTAAGGGACTACTCATTGTTAAAATAATATCATTTATTATTGCTTAGTAAAACTTCAGTCATGAGACCCTTCAGATGTGTATCAGGGGGCCATTAGCCTGGAGTATGATTGCCAACATATATCTTGGGGGTTGGGTAGAAATAAAGGAAGTTTCCAAAGGAATTTTTATGTGTTTAAGGAGACTCACAGGATCCTTGGATGTCAGGATGATGTTAAGCCAAGACTCCCTTTGTGCCTAGCAAAGTGTCATCATTAGGGCAGCTGAGCTCCTAGAGGAAGGCCACTCTGCCTCTTTCAAGGACTTGTCAATGATCTGTAGGCAGGAAGGAAATTTAAATTTTCATTTGCCTTTGTTTCCCACATCACCATGGCAAGGTGGTTAAATCCCCTGACCTCTTGATGAGGGTGGTACTAGGGATCCAGGAAATGGAATCTATAGGTTTTTGGATTAGGCTATGGCTAAGATTGCCTTTTTCTTGCAGTTTACTAAGTTAACCGTAAACTGAAGGAGACTCCTGTCCTGATGACTATGATCTCTTATCAGTCAACCATTTGCCTTCTTCCCCCCCCAACCCCGCCTTTCTTGGACAGTCAGGAGTGTCCCGCCTTGTGTGGGTGTGTGTGTGGGGGTGCTGTTAGCCTGCACTTTGCCCTCAGTTTGCCTTACCCTCCCTCATCAAGTCCCAAAACCTTATTCATATTTTCTTCTTCACAGATGCATATGGCAAATTGTGGAAATATATATTTATTTTGAACAAATAAAAGGTTTCTGCAAATATTAACAATGTGTTTAGGTGACAAATAAAAAACACTTATAGTCTTTACTTATTTCATCTTTACATAAGGTGAAATTTAAATTTCATTTTAGAACTTCTAATATATATTGTAAAATTATATTTGAATCTGTTCTTTTACTTTTATAAATATTTTAAAATGGTGATTGAAATAATTTTATTTCTTTGTAGATGCTTTGCATTATGGATAATTATACATTCTTTGAATTGTTCATCCAAAATACCCTTATTTAAAATGACCATTAATCAGAACCAGCTAAAGTACAGTAGAGCACAACACAATTGATGCAATAAAATTCACTGCTGTATAATATTGGGTTACTATAAATCTAGTGATAGAATAATGAAAACTAGAGTAATAAAAACTATGATAATAAATTAAATTTAAGTACAAATGTAAAGTTTAAGTTTTTGAAAATAAGACTTGCCACAATCCTCATCCTTTCTACCATATTCCAATCATCCTATCTTACTCATTCCATGGCTTGCCTTACCTTTAATGGCATAACCTTACTAAGAAACAACCCTGTAATGAAAGCAAGTATGTAAGCCCAGTTTTATAAATAAATATGGGACACTTCCAGAAGTTAAGGAAATTGTTCAAGATCATGCACTTAGTAAGTAAAGACCTAAAATTAAAATTTAGAAGCTATATTTCTAAACCCTTTTCATGGTTGCCCCAATCTTGATACCTGTTTGAATAATTTTTTGTTGGCTTTAAAATGTAAACAGGAAAATGTATTCTGTAGCTGTAGATTATAATTTCCACTAAAAGTACAAGAAAAATTGTTTTGAATGAAAACAAAATCAGAAAAGTATGGTCTGTTAAAATTTCAGAATATTTTATTCATGCAAAGTATGTTTTTGTGCTACAAGACCAGGGAACTGAAAGCATTTTTAAATTTAGATTTCCTTATGCAGCATACTCTTTTGATATGCAATTATTTCCTTATAGTGCAATGAATGTTAATAATTACATACATAACAATCTGACCATATGTTTACATTAAAGGCAAAGTAAGATAAAATAACAAAATGTGATAATAACACATTCATACAAAAATGACTTAAAATAAACCATGCTACTTATTTTATGAATGAAAGATTTCTTTATAAAGTTAAGAAAGGAAGGACTGTCTATCTCTCCCTTCCAGTTTTTTAGAGGATGTAAGTTTTGCAGTATAAATGATTAAGTTTTAGACATAGAAAAATTCTGAAAACAGCAGGGACAAACTTACTAAATGATTACTAACATGTTATGTCAATTTCTGTATGTCCATGCATGTGAGTTTATATACCACATTCTTTTCCTTCAAAGCAATTGCTGCGCGCATGATAAAAATAATAACTGACATTGAATAACAAGAAAAAGCTATGTCAGAAAAGTCAAAAGGACATAAAATAAGAAATGTACAAGTATAACAACTCTGCTTTTATAAATGCATATTTGGCCAAGCAGAACGCTTACATTAAAACTTCATCATTTTACAACAAACAATACAATTTCCCTTTTGTACAATCAGCCAGTATTTATTGACATGAACCATGTGCCAAGTTCTACAGTTAATGTTGAAGAGACAAAGCTGAATAAAATACGACACCCTCTCTCAGAGAGCTCACAATAAAATGAGAGGCAGGTGTGAACAAATTACTGTAAATAAAATATGGAGAGTAGAGGTATAAACCAAGTACAATGAAAACACTGAGCAAAGATATTCACAGAAAGATTCAGAGAGGAAGAAGCATTTGAGTTGACTTTTGTATTTGAGGACTTTATCATGTGGGTCTGGGGAGAGAGCCTTTTTCAGGGAGAGAAGGCAGCAGACACTGAGGGGAATATGAAAGAAAAGGGTGAGAAATGATGAGATGACATTTAACAGAGCACATTGTGCTTGGGGGAGGACGAGAGGTTGGATGCAGAAGGATAAGAGGGGACCTGGGATGGACTAGGATGCACTGTGAGTATGACATTTATCTTTAGGCAATGAAACACCAATAAAAGTGTTAAAAACAGAAGCAATATTACCAGATTTACTTAGTTAAGAAGATACTTCTGGAATCAGTAGTGAAATTCCTGCTTTTCTGCTTTCATGCAAAAATTGTTTCTTAGCCCACACTTTATATCTTTTGGTAGGCATAGCTGTCTCAATTGTACCATTTCCAGAAACAGCAGTGGAAAAATAGGAGGGGGTTTATGAAGTGCAGTGGCAGGGTGGGGGGGGAGGGGGGCGGTGGTGTTGGAGGGGGAGGCATACAATAATATGAATAGAGAACCCATTAGCCCCACCCCTTCAACCTCTGCTAACTTCCACATCACACTTTAACAATCACTAAGGCAGGCAATCTCTGCCTGCCTCTCATCCTTAAATAATTCTGGTATCTGGGGTAATTTCCTCATGAATCCATTAGTAATGTAGCCTGACAACACTTGGCCTAAAGCCTTTGGAGACCTGCATTCACACTCTTCTTCAGAAACGACTTCAATGACTGTAACAGACATTGACAGCCCAGGAATCAAAATCCTAGCAGCATTTTCACTGACCAACACTTTATATGACATTTACTTCTTCTCCTTAAGGAATAATCTTTCCAATCCCACTGACTGATATCACTTTGATATTTTTTCAAGTGCATTGCCCTCAGGAAGATTAGTCTCAATGTGGAATAGTTATATGAATGATAACTGAAATGTCATAAAAAATTCTAATAATGGGAAATGGTAGAAACCTCAGTGGAGGCACTGATGAAAAAATAACTAAATCTTCTTTTAAAGTTAGGGAGGTCTTCACTGAATACTTTGAATTGAAATTTTAGGGATGAACAGATTTTTATCAGGATCACAATTAGAGGAAGATGGTTCCATGAAGAAAAAATAGTATGTGCAAATTAGAGCAGTGTGAGAATGCATGACCTGATCAAGACATCATATGTATTCCACATTACTATATATATATTCCAAAAATATCTGCTTCTGGATATGTGCCTAATATCCCAAATGCCAGAGTATGAACTGCATTCATTGCCATGCAAAGAAGCTAAGTTGTTACTCCTATAGGCTGTTTGGATCCATAGACAATTTAGAGTATGAAATAGTTCTATCATTTTGCAGATGGCAAAATAATCTTCTGGTTCTAAATGTACTTCTTAGACCTTTCCATCTTATGTGTTATTTAAATGTTAATGCTCTTAGACATTTGTCTGAAGTGTCTGAATGCTCTTAAGCTAATGTCTGAAATCTGGATGTCCAATCTTAAACTTTACCCAGGATTCCAAACTCATTTATTCTGTTACCTTCAGAGTATTTCCATTAGCATGCTGAATAGAGACATCTGCCTGTGTGTCTCTGGAGCTTCCAACACTTTCTTCACTTTTGTGATCTTCCACCTTTATTGGTGACAAACCATCTGATCACACTCAAGTCATAATGCTAGGGATCTTACTTAACTCTTTCAGCTACCACCGGTTCTTAATTAGTCAATGAAATTCTACCATTTTACCTTTTGAAGTATCTCTCACTACCAATCTTTATCCTATAGTCACAACTACTTTATATTAGGCTTTCATTCTATCTTTCTTGACCAATATCCACTTTAAATACTTCTCATTGTTACTAATAGACCCTTAACCTACATTGTAAGATGAATATCAAGCTGAAGATTTGAGAAAAAATTTAATTAGTATTTTCAGCCATTATAGATTCAAACCCTTTCTGGTGTGGAGTAGTCATAAGTAAATACCTAAAGTAAATAAGTAAATTGACTGAATTTAGGATGGATACTAATAGTTGAGTAGGAATAGAAGTACCATTTGTGGTATTCATGTTTTTAGTAGTGTATGGTGGTTTTAAATTGTAATTCAAATTGGAGTATCCATTGACTAATTATGTACTGTGTTATTATGCAAGCAACTATATATAGTTATATACATATAACTATATATATTTAAGGTATTTAATGTATTTCTATGAAATATTAGTAGACAAAAAATTCATACAATTTAAATGTGATTAAGTTATTGTGAAAGGCTAAAATAAAAACTGCATAAATTCATACTAAAAGCACATAGAATATTCAAAGTAAATTTCACCAGTGTAGTATAATGCTAATGTCAAGTAATAATGCAAGAACAGCTTCTTAGCTTGATTTCCTAAGTCAATTTTGCCAGATATAATCCAGATAAATCTTGTATGTGCTTTTGAAATAATCTAGGATTAGAACACCTTTTCTAGCAACTATATTGGATATGTATTATAGAACTATCTTCTTGAGAAAAGTGTGCAATGTTCTGATTTTAATCCATGACAAGGAAAAATATTCCATTTAAATTACATCAAGTCTCTCAATATTAAAAGAAGTTGATTAAAGGGGCGCCTGGGTGGCTTAGTCGGTTAAGCGTCCGACTTTCTCTTAGGTCATGATCTCGCGGTTGGTGGGTTCGAGCCCCGCGTCGGGCTCTGTGCTGACTGCCAGCTCGGAGCCTGGAGCCTGTTTCCAATTCTGTGTCTCCCTCTCTCTGACCCTCCCCTGCTCACGCTCTCTCTCTCTCTCTCCTAGAAATAAAAAAAAACATTAAAAAAAAAGAAGTTGATTAAATAAAACCAAAAACAATGTTTCATTTCATATTAAAATGCATATTCTCTTATAACCAAATAATAAAAATATTAACAGTGACATTATACATATAATTATACATATATACATACATGTATACACATATACATGACATTGTATATTATTAAATTGTACATATGTAATAATATATTATTGTATTAATGTATTAATACATTGTACATGTATAATGTATGTGTATATATTTATATGATATTGTGTATTCCTTATAACAACTTTGTGAGGAATTATAACATTTCAGTAAAGGAAAAGGAATTCACACAAGTTAACTGACTTGTGTACAGTCAAGGAGGTAGTATATGAAGGATCCAGGGTTTAAACTGATGTCTGATTTCAAAGATTAAGTTCTTTCCAAGAAACTATGTAAAAAGTGAACACCACTGATTTGTTAAAGTTTGCTATTTTCTATAGGTGTCATTACAGATAATTTTTTATATTATCCATCATATTTTACAAATTAACACAGTTTTACAAGAAGAAAATAAAAGAAAAATTGGCAAACTGGTTGTGCAAAAGGCCAGATAGTAAATTTTTTGGCATTGCAGGCCATATGATCTCTATAGCAACTGCTCAATTCTGTTGTTGCATGAAAACAATCACAATAATACAAAAACAAATGAATGTGGTTATTTCCAAAAAACCTTCATTTATTGGATACTGACATTTGATTTTCAGTTGACTTTCATGTGTCATGAAATATTTTTCCCTTTTTGTTTTTTTTCCAATCATTTGAAAATGTAAAGGACATTTTCAGTTTACAAGCCATACAAAAACGGGTGATGGAAGGGATTAGGTACATAGTCTACTAATGCCTAAAAAAAAGATAGTTTAGCTGTACAAACTGGTATACAAAAAATACAGAACTAAAATAATTGTCAACACCTACTTTGAATTTTCATCTGTTAAAATTAAAAGGACTAAAATGTTCTTTATAGTTTAGCTCTCATCCCATGTAGGAAAACACCAGAAATTATTAGTAAACAATGACTCCTGAAATCTGAATATTCTATGGTCACAACATTTATTTGGTAATGTGATTTCCCTTTCTATGCCCATGACCTATACCCATCCATCCTACCAGTCATGACTCATATGAACTTCCACATATGTCTTCTCTTATTGTTATACCAACAAGGAAATTATAATCTTTAAAATTACATCAAAGTTCATGTTCTATGTGCACATTAAACATTTTATTGTTTTCTAGTTTTTCATTTTATATTATTTCATGGTTCCGTACATTACTACAAAAAAAAAAAAACATGTAATTCTTTAACTCTTACAATATTTTGAGCTTATAGTGGACTTTAAAATAATCCTTTAAAAAACTTGTCAGTATAAACAACAAAATTTAGAGTCTCAGTTCTGAGGACTAATAGACAGGATTCTGAGGAGTTAAACTGGCCACATAAAGCTTTGTATCCCAATCTCTCTAAGTAATGAAACTAAAACACAAAATTATGTGACTTGCACATGACCTCATGGCAGGAGGCAGAATAAAGACTATGTCATTCTAACGTTAGCACATCAATTAACTAATTGACAGAAAGAATTTAATTTTTCATTCACACAACACCTACTGCAGTCAGTTGTCTCCACGGAGAATCCTCCACCTAATGATGACTCAAAAGATCCTAATATTTTCCATTTTAGAGCTCCATCATCCACTAGGATCCTTCAGAATCTTCCACTGGAGCTGGCAAGTCAAATGAAGGAAGAGAATGTATTCTCATGCAGAGTATTCAATAGCCAACTATGGAGATGGCATTCATCACCTTTATTTACTTTCCTTAGCCTGAATCTAAATAACTACATGCTAATGAGAAAGTGATAAGCAGAAGTAGGAAGAGGAGGAGAAGGAGGAGAAGGAGGAGTAGAGAGAAGGAGAGGAAGAAGAAAGAGGAGACTAGGAAGAGGAGGAGGAGGAAAAAGGGGAGGGAGAGGGGGAGGAGGAGAGGTAGGAAGAAAGAGAAGGAAACAGGATTGAGAGAATCTTGACAGTGTTTGCTGCTAAGGTTAAGAGGCTTCCCAAATTGAAGACATAATGATGTCATTTGTAACTCTTCTGTAAAAATTTTATAATTAGAACTTTACCTGTATTGAAATTTCTTAAAAACTAACAAAAAAGTCTTGCACTCTATATTAAGACTAAAAAAAGTCATTTGTTTTTAGTTGGAGAAGAAAATAATTTATTAGCTATCTATAATAAAGATATTTTTAAAATTGTCTACAACATGTTATTATGTTCAAATGTAGAATGTTTTAAGGCCAAATCAGTAAATGATAGATCTTTGCTTCACTAGCTTTCAGCTTTGACAAAGTGTGAGATTCTAAGTTATATCATCTTTAATGACTATAATTAACGTATTAAGACTCCTTGAAAATAAGATCTGAAGCTCTTTTTTTGTTGTTTTTTTTCTTTTGTAGGAAAGCTTCAGACAGTAAGTCTTTAAAAAAGAACTCATGTCTCTGACTTTTCTCAGCAAATGAGTCCTGCCTTTCTGATTGTTTCTTTTAATTAACACAAAACAAAGTAAAATAGTTACTAGTATTCCTGAGAAGTGCAAGGTCCTTAATTGATCAAATTATAAAGTTTTTAATTTTAAAATAAAGCATTTTAAAATTAAAATTCTTTAAAATAAAGCATTTTACATCTGATATTCTTAATAACATTTAACTACATTTAAATAGACTCAGTGTACTTTTACATTTGCTGAAATATGTAACTACTGGTTTTATGAATTCGTATGTCAAGGTATAGAATTGGTGATGAATGTTCGAGTGGTAAATGGAAGCCTTGTCTAAGATTTCCAGGATACTGAGTATTGATTTCATTTTTGAGATATTCTTGTATCATGTGACAAGCTTTTAATCCTATCAACAACTCTGTACTGTTATTGGGAAGGACAAATATGAATTCTCTTGAGAATGGCTTGTAAGAACACAATGAATCCTGTTTTCTCTGACCTCAACTATTTGGTGGCTTTCCCCTGCAGGTGAGGGCTGATCACCTTTCTATTATGATTTACTTAGAGGCCAGAACTCATTGAAACCCTTCAGAATGGTAGAATTTGGACATCTAATTGTGAGTTACAACTTTGGTCTCTCTCATATTATAGTACAGTCACTCAAGTAAGATAAAATTTTTTAAAAGTCTACTGAGGTACTCTAGAAATATGTTGTAGTATTCTTATTAAAATATATGTCTATGTATCCCTTAAACTAGATCATAATTTGGATATAAAAGTGCTAAATGTATAACAGATAATCAACATTAGGTGAAATATTTTCTGTAATTTCCCTCTAGTTTATCTTTACCTGTCAAAATTTTATCTTCTATGCTGTAAAAATATCACATTCTTAATGTCTGACTTCTTTCAAGGTTTTGTTTGTCTTTGTTCTTTGTAAAGTCTAGATAAGATATGCCTAGGTATAGTTTTTGGTATTGACACTACTTAGTATTCTCTACATTTTCTGGATCTGTGTTTGGTGTATGTTATTAATTTTCAAAAAATTCTCAGAGATTGTTATTTCAAGTATTTCTGTTGTTCAGTTCTCTTTTTCTTCTCTTCCTCTCTTCCAAGTATGAATATATTATGATTTTTAATTATCTCGCAGTTCTTGGGTGTTCTTATCTGAATTTTATTCACTGTTTTTCTTTCTGTAGTTTAGTTTTATAAGTTTCCATTGGCATATCTTCAACCTCACTGATTCTGTCATTGTTCATATCCAGTCTGCAGAGCAGCACATTAAAGTCATTATTCATTTATGTTATAGTTTTTTTTCTACCATTTCCTTCTGAATTTTGTTTATTTCTATCACTCTGCTTACATTTCTTGTCTGTTCTTACATGTTGTCTATTTTTTCCATTAAAGCCTTGATGCCATTATTTTAAATTCATTGTCTGGTAATTACAAAATGTATAAAATCTGTCTAGTTTTGATGCTTACTTTTTCTCTTCAGTTTGTTTCTCTTGCCTTTTAATATAGCTTATAATTTTTTTTTACAATTTTTAAAGTGTTTATTCATTTTTGAAAGACAGAGTGCCAGAGGGGGAAGGGCAGAGAGAGACAGAGACAGAATCTGAAACAGGCTCCAGGCTCTGAGCTGTCAGCACAGAGCCTGACATGGGGCTTGAACCCATGAACCCTAAGATCATAACCTGAGCCAAAGTCAGATACTTAACTGACTGAGCCACTCAGGTGCTCCAATATACCTTATAATTTTTTATGAAATTCAGACATGATGTACCAGGTGATAGGAACTGAGGTAAGAGAAATGTAGTGTTAAGCTTTATGTTAATCTGGCTAAAAGTTGAGGTGTTCATAAAGTGTGCTACAAGTTTGATGGCAGATGTTTCAAGATAGTCTAATGTCCTATTGAAGACAATAGATTCCATGCCTTATAAATTATTCAGCTATCCTGTGCTGTTAATTTGACTGGAGTCTTTTTGATATGGTGATGAGTGTGCATGAGAGCAGGAAAGATGCATTCTATAATGTGATGATTAATTCTCACTATCTTAGTGGGCCGGTGTTCCTTGGCTATAAACTTTACAATGTTTCTTAGCCTTCTTTTTATTATCACTAAGTGTTACAGGAAAGCCAGAGGAGCCTGGAATTGACTAAATGTCTTTTTCTCTAGTGGGATGAAATTTTGTTAATCTTTTTCTCCTTAGGAGAAGAATTTAAGTGTATTTCAAAGTGGCTTCTTTCCCTCTCTCCTTCCAGATCCAGGAGTCAGCCTTTTCATTGTTCTTTACCCTGAAAATATGGTAGGTGATTTCCCACAGATGATACATAAGAAAGTATCTGGTTCCCACCAAGATTAAGGCCTTCAGGACTTTCTGACTCTCACATTAGTCACAATCAACCTCCAGCAATTTGCCACAATTATCATTTAAGAGTTTGTAACAGTATTGACTCCAGCAGTTTTTGCTTTAAGTAAACAGATCTTGATTGTGCTGCTCTTTATTCACATGCCTTAACAGATTTGGGAGTGTGGTTAGCCCTGAAATCTCAATTCTCTGATGAGTCTAAGAAAAGTGATTAATTTTCAGTTTGTTTAGATGTTTCCTCTCTTTTTTAAATGTATGTTTATTTTTGAGAGAGAGAGAGAGACAGAGAGACAGAGCATGAGCTGGGGAGCGGCAGAGAGGGGGAGACATAATTCGAAACAGTCTCTAGGCTCTGAGCTGTCAGCACAGAGCCTGATGCAGGGCTCAAACTCACAAACCACAAGATCGTTACCAGAGCCAAAGTGGGACATTTAACTGACAGAGCCACCCAGGTACCCCTCAGATGTTTCCTTACAAGGGTTAAGTTAAGTTTTATGGGAAATTTAGTTGTCAATAAAAAGTACATCTAGAAATATGAAGGATTTGAGTAGGATCAGGGTTGGTCTGGGAAAACTGAGCTATTTACAAGTAATTGATATGAAATGAAGTAGATGCATGTGGTTTTATTTCCAGTGGCAAATTCTTTCAATAGTTACTTATAAAATATCATAAATTGCCACTGTTTAGTAACAAATAATTTGACAGCAGGTGGTAGGTATCCCAGAAAAGTGACTCCAATCTGTAAAATCATGGATGAGGTTCCTTGAAAAAAATCTAAGGAGGAAAAAAATCCTATTTCTTATTTTTATTTTTTTTAATTTTTATAGGTTTTATTTAAATTCTAGTTAGTTAACATACAGTGTAATATTAATGTCAGGTGTACAATATAATGATTCAGCACTTCCATACACTACCCAGTGCTCATCACAGGTGCAATTCTTAATCCCCATCACCCAGTTAACTTAATCAATCGGCCCACCCTCCTCCCCTCTGGTAACCATCAGTTTGTTCCCTATAGTTAAGAGTCTTGTTTCTGCTAAGGGTTAATATCCAAAATATAAGGAACTCATTCAATGCAATAGCAAAAAATTAAAATAAAAGAATCTAATTAAGAAGTGGATAAATGACCTGAATAGACATTTTTCCAAAGAAGATTATCAAATGGCCAACAGATACATGAAAAGATGTACCATATCACTAATAATCAAGGAAATGCAAATCAAAACCACAATGTGATCACCTCATGATGATTAGAATGTCTATTATCAAAAAGACAAAAGACAAGTGATGAGGAAAATATGGAGAAAATGGAAATTTTGTACATTCTTGGTGAGAATCTAAATTGGTACAGATACTACGTAAAACAGTAAGAAAGGTCCTAAAAAATTAAAAATAGAACTACAACATAATTCAGCCATCCCACTAATGGGTATATGTTCAAAGGAAACAAAATCACTACCTGGAGGAGAAATATGCATCCCTGTGTTCATTGCCGCATTATTCACAATAGCCAATTCATGGAAATAATCTAAGTGTCATCAATGGATAAGTATATTTAAAAACTGTGATATACACACACATACTCACACACATGTAGCATATGTGTATATCCGGTTATATATATTCCACTGTATACACACTCACATACACACACAGAAATATTATTCAGCCATAAAAAGAAGGATATCCTACCATTTGCAGCATACATATATATGTAAATATATATGTGCATATACAAGAACACACACATATATGTATGTATATACAAGCACACAAGGATGAGAATAGATTGGTGGTTGCCAGGAAAAGGGGTGGGAAGTAGGGAAAATGGATGAAGATAGTCAAAAAGTACAAATTTCCAGTGATAAAATTAATAAGTTCTGGGAATGCAATGTACAGCATAGTGACTATAGTTAATGACATTGTATTGTATATTTGGAAGTTGCTGAAAAAATAGATTTTATAAATTCTTATTATACACATACAAAATATAATTCTATGAGGTTATGTATGTGTTAACTAACTTTATTTTCATAATTATTTTGCAACATATACACTTACAAAATCACTGCATTATAACCTTAAACTTACACAATGTTATAAGTCAATTATATCACAATTAAACTAGAAAAAAATTAAAGAGATAGTTTACTAAGGTATGATTTATACAGTAGAAAAGGAAGAGAACAGGGATTGTGTAAAAGAGAAACATTCTACATGAAAACTAGAGAGGAAATTGAACATATGCCTTTTATGCTCCATATAATAGAGTGTTACATAAATAAGAAACAATTCATCGGTTAACAATTAAGAAGCTTAAAGATGTGATAGTCTGAAAATTCTTCCTAAAAGAAAAGAATTTTAAGTTAGGTTTGAAGATAATCATGAACTTGAATTGGGAGAGCTAGGTACACAAAAAGAGTAAGATCAGAATTTGAGCTGGGGGAATTACTTGAGAATAGGTACAGACAATTAGGAGTGAGCAATAACATATTGGAAAAGACTATTGAGCAAACTGGAATAGGATATATTAGTGAGTAAAGGGAGATAATTTAGTTAGGGTGGATTTACATGACAGAAGGAGCAAGATGAATGTTTAGATATTAAGGAAGCATACTAAATGAATAGCTAGAAAGAAAATTCTATGTATTAGACAAAATTAATGATCTACCCAAGAAATAGTTACCACTTACTTCTAATTATTTGCCTAGTACTTTATAACACATATTTCATGCTTTACAAAATCTAATTGGATTTTGATTCTTCAACATCATTGGAATAGAATACAAAACTAAAAAACATTCAATAGAAAGCCCAAATATAAACCTATGATTATATGGGCAATTAATCTATGACAAAGGAGGCAGAAATAATACCAAGTGGGAAGGACAGGCTCTTCAGTAAACGTGGTGGGAAAACTGAACAGATATGTGTAAAAGAATGAAACTGGACCACTTTCTTATACCATACACAAAAATAAACTCAAAATAGACTAAAGTCCTAAAGTGAGCCTTGAAGCCATAAAGTTCCTAGAAGAGAACACAGGCAGTAATTTCTCTAATATTGGTCATAGCAATGTTTTTCTAAATATGCCTTCTAAGGCAAGGGAAAACAAATTTAATAATAATAATAATAATAATAATAATAATAATAATAAAAAAACTATTGAGACTACACCAAATTAAAAACCCTTTGCACAGCAAAGGAGACCATCAACAAAACAAAAAGACAAGCTATTGAATGGGAAATGATATATCAGGTAAGGCAAATGATATATCAGATAAGGGGTTGATATCCAAAATATATAAAGGATGATACCATCTCCATACCATCCTCCTCATCCCCCTCATCCAATTAAAAATGGACAGAGGACCTGAATAGAAATTTTTCTAAAAAAGACATGCAAATGAACAGCAGACACATCAAAAGATTCTCAACATCACTAATCATCAGGGAAATACAAGTCAAAAACACAATGCAATTATTAGACAATGCCTAATATCAAATATAAGAAACAACAAATGTTGGTGAGGATGTGGATCAAAGGAAACTTGTGCACTGTTGATGGAAATGTAAATTTGTACAGTCACTGTGGAAAACAGAATGGAGTTTCCTCAAAAAATTACAATATAAATGCATAATCCAATAATTCTACCATTGGGTATTTACCTGAAGAAAACAAAACACTAATTCGAAAAGATATGTACACCCTAATGTTTATTGCACATTATTTACAATAGCCAAGATATGGAGGCAACTTAAGTGCCCATCAATAGACTAATAAGTAAGAAAGATATGGTAAATATACAATTGTGTCTCTACATAGCAATAAAAAGGATGAGATTGTGCCATTTGAGACAACATGGATGGACCTAGAGATTATACTAAGTGAAATAAGTCAGACTAAGAAAGATAAATACCACGTACTTTATTCATAGGTGGAATCTAAAACAAACAAAAATAACCACAAAGACGAAACAAACAAAAAGCAGAGTCAGACCTATAAATACATAGAACAAACTGATGGTTGCCAGATGGAGCGAGGGTAGAGAGTGAGCAAAATGAATGAAGGAGAGTAGGAGATAAAGGCTTCCAGTTATGGAATGTAAGTCATGGGAATGACTTAATAAAAGACACAGCGTAAGGAATATGGTGGATGATATACAATGATATTGTATGGAGACAAATGGAAGCTACACTCATAGTGAACATAGTAAAATGTAATAACTAAAGGAATTATTATGTGAAACTAAGGTAATATTGTGTATCAGCTACACTAAAAAAATCACAAATTTGCAGCAAAATAATTTATGGAAAAGTTGATACTGTAGTGCAGTAGGAAATGATGAATTTTCAATAAGGTTTTGTCAACTTCTTATGCAATTTTTTAAGTATGAATTTTGATCTCTTACTCCATAGACAAAAAAACTGTTTCAGATGGATTATAGATGTACATATGAAAAGTAGCCTAATACATTTCCCAGAAAGTAGCAAACAAGAATATCTTTATAATTACGGAGCAAGCAGATATTTTTTAAAGTGCTACAAAATCAGAAATATAAGTAAAAATTAAAAAATGTTATCACATTAGTAGTAAGAACATCTTTTTTTTTTAAAATCCTGTTTATCCAGTAAGAAGGTGAAAAGGCAACCCATCTTGTGGAAAAAGACATTTGCAGCACATAAATCTGATGAAGATTTCACAGTATATAAGGAACTCTTCTAAATATGTGGAAAACTCTTAAATAAGGAAAAGTTCACCCAAGATAAGAGAAAAACGGGGAAAAGATTTAAACAAGCACTTCATCACAGAAGATATAAATTGGCAGAAAACATTAGAAAATGTACTCAACTTAGCCAGCAGGGGAATAAAAACCTAAAATTGATACTGCTATATACACAATAGAACGCATAAGAAAGACAAAAAGTGTTAAATACTAGTAGATATGTTTGAGCAACTCAAACTCTTTAGATTGTTTGTAGAGGCATAAGTATTCAAAATTGAATATACTAAAACCTTTACCCAACAATTTAATGCCTAGGACTACTGAATAGAAATGTGTTTCAAAGTTAGCTAAATATAGGTATAGACTTTTACAGAACTATTAGAAATAGCCAAATATTGGGGGAAAACATAAATATTACTCAATATTTTTAAATGTTTTTTTTTTTTTAATTTATTTCTGAGAGAGAGAGAGAAACAGCCTGAGCAGGGGAAGGTCAGAGAGAGAGGAAGACACAGAATCTGAGGCAGGCTCAAGGCTCTGAGTTGTCAGCACAGAGCCCGGCGCAGGGCTCGAACCCACGAACCGCGAGATTATGACCTGAGCCGGAGTCAGATGCTTAACTGACTGAGCCACCCAGGTGCCCAAATATTACTCAATATTTTAATGGATAATTATGCTATATCATATCCATTCAGTGAATATTTAATAAATGAATATATAGTAAGACCGAACGTTAATTACATGTAACAACATGGGTGAGTTTCATAAGTAAAATGTTGAGGAAACTGAGTTGCAAAAGAGCAATACTGTATAATTCTATTTTTATCCAAGATAAAATAGAGCAAAACATATGTGAACATATGTATGGAGGCAGAAGTTAGGTTGGAGATTATCTCTGGTGTACTGTCGTCTTAGAGGTTGCTGTCAGTATTCTGCTTCTTTATCTGATTCTTGTTTACACGGTTGTGTTTACAAGGGCACATTTATCACACTCCACAGTGACGATTTGTACACTTTCTATATGTGGTGTTTACTTGAATAAAAATTTTAAATATAAATTTTAAAAATTATTATGGGAAGGATCAAAGACAGAAATTCCCAGGACTCCTGATCCAAACTCTTGCTTTAAAAATTCTGAAATCCACCTGCCTCCTAATAGGTAGTGTACAGCCTCATAGAAGTTCTGATATTCATTATTTCTTTTTTTTTTAATTTAAGTCAATCAAAGATGAATTTGGCTTGATAGTCTGTCATTAAAATAAATATGTTTGAGATCATATCTGTCCAAATACAAAAGAGGCACAGTGGATGGGTGATTTATGTGTGTGTGTATATTTGAAAAATGATGAGTAGATTGATGTGATTAACTCATCAGCTTCTGAAATGAAAGATGCAAGTGATGGGGTCATGAAAAGGGAAAGATAATTTGGTTTCAAGTGATGAAAATGGAAAAGAAATTTAGAATCAAGTAATTGAGATCTTTGAATGCTATGTTAAAGAATTTGAACTGTATTTTGTAGATAAATGAAGCACCACAAAGTTTTTGAAAAGAAAAATGACAGAATTTAACCTGTTTGTATGAAGATAACTCATGTGGCAATGTGGAGAAAAGATTAAACAGGTTAGAATACTAGATTAGTTGGATAGATATTGTAACAGATAAAGCAGATGATAAAAACTTGACATTAAACCTGATATTAGGGGCGCCTGGGTGGCTCAGTTGGCTAAGCATCCGACTTTGGCTCAGGTCATGATCTCACAGTCTGTGGATTCAAACCCTGCGTCAGGCTCTGTGCTTACATCTCAAAGCCTGGAGCCTTCTTCAGATTCTGTGTCTCCCTCTCTGTCTCTGCCCCTCCCCAGCTCTCTGTCTCTGTCTCTCAAAATAAAATAAATACATAAGAAAAAAAAAAAGAGGAAACATTGCAAAAGAAAGGCAGAGAATTTTGCAAAATGTAATGGTAAGAGAACTGAACAGAATTTAGCAAGTGTGTGGATATGGAAAATGGGAAAAAGTGAATGAAGTAAAAGTAGGTTTAATATTTCTAAATATTGTGAGAAAGTGAGAAAAACAAGTACAGAATTTCAATAGAATTAATAAACAAAAAAGAAACACCTTTACACAGAGAGTAATGAATTTATCCTAACATATTGAAATTCGATATAATGAAGTTTGGAATAATGCCAGTGTGAACTGGCAATGGAGAGTGAAGTACAGAAGCAGGTTTGGATGAAGGTGTATATTTGGTAGTTTTTTTTTTTTTTTCCTAGGATAGAGAGAGACAGCGTGAACAGGGGAGGGTCAGAGAGAGAGGGAGACACAGACTCTGAAACAGGTTCCAGGCTCTGAGCTGGCAGTCAGCACAGAGCCCGACGCGGGGCTCGAACCCACAAACCACGAGATCATGACCTAAGCGAAAGCCAGACGCTTAACCAACTAAGCCACCCAGGCGCCCCTATATTTGGTAGTTTTGGTGCAAAGGTCATCCTTGAAACCATAGAGGGGTACCTGTAGCTTGGTCAGTTGCATCCATCCAAATCTTGGTTTTGGCTCAGGTCATGATCTCACAGTTCTTGTGAGTTTGAGCCCTGCATTGGGTCTTGTGGGGACAGAATACAGCCTGCTTGGGATTATTCTCTTTCTACCCCTTCACTGCTCATTCTCTCTCTCTCTCCCCCTCTCTTTCTCCCAATAAACAAACAAATATATATATATTTTCTTAATTGAAAAAAAAGAAACCATAGATGATTTCCAGAATCTTCCTGTCAGTTGAATCTTTATCATCATAGTTTCTGATTGTATTATTTAACTTTGTTTTAGCCCACTTTATGTATACATTTCTGAATTCTCTATGCTGAAAGTAAATTTCACAATTATTTATATGTTCTCCCATAGGACCCAGCATGGTGATAGGGCCCAAAGTGTTCACTGATTACTAAATTTTTGGTGACTTGACCTTTTGAGTATCTGACAGTCTCGATCTATTATATTCATTTATGAAGTTTACAATTTTCAAATATTAATACTACAAAATATATCACTCAACTTCTCAAAATACATGTAGCAGAACAACCTACATTATATAATTTATTTTTATAATAGTAAATATGTTTCAACAATAGCATTGAAAAAAACTGGTTGGATCCTATAGTCAACTATAGGATATTGATATTACTATCAGTGTAGGGATACTGAGTTAATTTATGCCTTCATTATTTCCCACATGGATTATAGCATTAACTTCCAACTATGTCTCTCTTCAGTCTCATTCTACATTTCCTTTTTTCACTCTGTATCCAATAATCTCCCTGTCTATAATTTATACTCTTTCTTCAAGGTGTCTTTGAAGAATTTCTCCAGACATTCTTCTTATGATTATTCCATAACAGTACAGTTTCTGTGGATCCTACTATTAGGATTTAATGAATCAGTTGCAAAATAAGAAATGTGGCTCTATTGCAGGGGTTGTGGCTATATTGGGATTCTCTAGAGAAATATAACAAATAGGATATATATATATATGCGTGTGTGTGTGTATACACATATGTGTACATATGCATATACATGTATGTATATATCAATAAGATATGAAGAGATTAAGACATTTGTTATAAGGAAATGTCTCACATAATCATGGAAGTTGAAATGTCCCCTGATTGCCATCTGTAAGCTGGATACTCAAGAAAGCTGGTGATGTGATTCAGTCTGAGTCCAAAGGCCTGAGAACTAAGACCAATGAGGGAAAGAGACTGATGTCCTAACTCAAGCAATCAGGCAGAAAAGGCCAAATTCTTCCTTCCTCTGCCTTTTTGTTCTATTCAGGTCCTCAACAGATTGTATGATGTCCACCCACATCAGGGAGAGTAAACTGCTTTACTGAATCCACTGATTCAAATGCTAATTTCACCTAGAAACACCCTCATGGACACACTCAGAAATAATGTTTAGCTCAAATATCTGGGCGCCCTGTGATCCGGTGAAGTTGACACATAAATTTAACCACCACAGTGGCTGTGCTCCAGAAGCTCATTAGTAGGGATATTGTTTTATTATTTAGAAATCCTTTTTTCACCAGATTGTCAGAAAATGTGCTAGTCCATTTAAGTGATTTTTCCCAGAATAGAAACCTACCCTTTAAAATTAAACATTTAATGTGCTTTGGTTTAACCATTTTAATGGAAATTTTTCCAAAACTGACTAGACATGTTCTTGCCTTTTAAATAACATGTACTAAATATAAGTTTTACATAATGACTGAGGGCCTTTATCACCGACATCAGCTAGCTGTAACTTCAAGATTATCTGTACCTACTTCTATATCACCCTTACTAATACCACTTTGGTCCACACAAATATCATGTATCATCTGGATTGCTATAAAGCCTGCTTTCTGATTTCTTAACTATTCCCCATATCCACTGCAGCCTGTTGTCACAGAAACCGGAATGATCCTTTTAGCATTTAAGTCAGATCATGTCACTTCTCGGCTCAACACACTCCAATAAGTCCTATTCTTATAACGGCCTACAAAACCTTACAAGACTTGACTGCTCTTATCTCACTTTCTACTATTTTCTCAAGATATGAGTCATATTTCCCACCTTAGGGTCTTTGCATTTGCTCTATCTACTTACTATTTTTTCTACACATAACAATATTTTACTATATCTCCTAACCTTTGACATATTTGCAACCACACACACACACACACACACACACACACACACACACACACACACACACACACACAAAGACTTCTAATTTACTGCTGCTAATGTGCTCCATACTCAAATAGCAACTAAACAGCTTCATCAAAATGGTATCTAAAATTAGCATTCAGGGGCGCCTGGGTGGCTCAGTCAGTGAAGCCGGTTCGGCTTAGGTCATGAGCTCACATGGGTTCGAGCCCTGCGACCGGCTCTGTGCTGACAGCTCAGAGCTTGGAGCCTGCTTCAGATTCTGTGTCTCCCTCTCTCTCTGCCCTTCCCCCCGCTTGCTTTCTGTCTCTGTCTCTCAAAATAAAATAAAGACATAAAAAAAAAGTTTTAATAAAAAAAATAAAATTATCATGCATAGGCTCTGAATGGCAGCCTTAAGAACTTTTCTTTAAGGAAATCGTAAAATTTTTTGCACACAGTTCAATGGTGTTCATGTTTTTAACATTCACAATATTTGATATTACTGAAAAAGTCATCTAAACATAAGTGGGGTATTATTTTCTATGGCATGTAAGTTGCACTGGTGAAAACTATCAATAGAGCAGACAGGAAGGAAAAAAGCTTCTTGTGTCAGTGATTCAGTCTTCCAGATACATTTTTCCTATTTTTTATAAAAGGAATAAGCCTGTGGGACCACTGAAGAATGCATTTGAGGTGTAATCCAAGACATTTATCATATTCTTATTAAAAAAAAGAAACTGAGAAAACACACTGGGAAATGTTTACCTTTGTCTAATGTATCAGAACCAATACTATTTAGAAAGATGAAAATTGAATTATAAAACAAATAGAGATATTTAAGACATAAGGCTGAGGAAAAGATGGCTACTTTCATAATGAACATTCTCACCTCATTCCTATATTATAGTGTTAAATATCAAAATAAAATTAGCTATCTTCTTTTCATTGTAACTCTAATGAAGTGTTAACTTTGCCAAATGTGTACCATGATAATTTGTTGCATGATTTAGTGTCAGCAACATTTTATTATTCTAACTTATAATAATAGTGATTTGTTATGTTTATATAAGTCCAACATCAAGAAGAAAATCCACAAGAGCAATATATGTATTCAGAAAGTCATTCAATAGCTGTAAAAATAAAAACATATGATAACTGAACCTACTATTGACTGAACAGAGATTGACAATATTTTGTGTTCAGTTTTTGAATGGCTATTTTAATTATTCTCATTTCCTGCATAGGGAAACCCAGATAATAGGTAATGAATTGATCCCCCCCAACAAACAAACAACAACAAACTGAAATCCAAAAAAGAAAAACAACATCCTTTGCATTATGCTGGATTTTCTGATAGAGACAGTCTTAGGTTGAAAGAGTAGCTAGTGGGAAATCTTCATACATAATACTTGGTATGAATGATCCAGTGTCAGATATACTCCATAAGTAAAAATTGGGTCTCTGAAATAGCCATATGTTATCAGCCCATTTAGCTATTATATAGGAACCTCATTTATGTGTCATTCACCCTCGAGAGTAATTTATGGTAAGATGAGATGAAATTCATCTTCAGGTCATCTGAAGAGATTGAGTAACTGGAAATCTGAGAGAATCTCATTTTGTCAGGGTATACCTATATGGGAGCAGAATTTATTCCTGGAGATAAGCTCCCATATGTAGAGATTATGACATAAGTCCAAAATACAAAAATTGAATGTTATTCCTTGCTGTTATTTTCATCCTAAAGCATAACTACTGAGAAATAAAAAGTCATTTTTTTCTATAGAGAAGATGATGGGATTTCTAAAATAGAAACGAGTACAAAACCTCCAATTGTTTTTCTCCTTTTCGTTTCAATCAGTGTAGCACTGACATAATGGAAACTCTATAGACTTCTCATCAAAATGGTCCTGAGTTAAGAATGTGGGCAGAAGCACCTTTCCTTCTTGGGTAAATCATTGAGAATATGACTTCAGGATGAAAGAAAATGCTACGAGGTTCTAATAAGGCCAGGTGGCATTAGACACTTCATTAACTGTCTGTGCTCAGTGCTGGTTAAGTAAGGATTTCTTCTATTGTGAATATTGAAATAAATTCGAAGTTCAAGACATGACTGATTCCTATGTCACCTCATCATCATACTCTTAATCATCATAGTTAACATTTATTGTGTGTGTTTATCAGGCTCTGTTTCATACACTTAATTGTTTATAATATGTAGTTAAAATTATATAGTATGTGCCTGTTCAGATTAGCTTCTTTCACTTATAATATATAGTTAAAGTTCCTTCCTGTCCTTCCATGGCTCAATAAATCATTTCTTGTTAGTGCTGAAAAATATTTCTATGTCCGGATATAACAAAATTTATCCATTCACCTACTGTAGGACATTTTGGTTGCTTCCAAGTTTTGGCAGTTATGAATAAAGCTGTTTTACACATCTGTGTGAGGATTTTGTGTGGATATAAATTTTCAACTTCTTAAGATAATGCCAAGGAGACTTATTGGTAGATCATATGGTGAAAGTACTTTTATCTTCTGAAAGAAATTGTAGAGAATCAGTATAATTTTTCCTTCAGTGTTTGGTGGAATTCATCAACAAACAAACAAAGCCTGATGTTTTCTGTTTTGGAAAGTTCTCAATTTTGAATCAATTTCTTTAGTAAATATAGTCCTATTCAGATTATCTGTTTCTTCTTGTGTAAGTGTTGGCAGTTTGTGTCTTTCAAGGAAGTGATCTATTTACCTCTGTTATAGAATACGTTAGGCAGGGAGTTTTTTACATAATTTTTATCATCCTTCTAATTGCCATGGATTTGTAGTGATGTACCATCTTTCACTTCTAATATTAGTACTTTGTGCCCTTTCCTTTTTTCCCTTAGACTGGCTAGATAGAAGTATATTGATTATATTGATCTTTTTGAAAAATTAGTTTTCGGTTTTGTTGATTTTCTCTATTGATTTCCTGTGTTTGATTAAATTGCTTTCTGCTCTAAATCTTATTATTTATTTTCTTGTGCTTTTTTGGATTTAATTTTCTCTTCTTTTTCAAGTTTCCTAACATGGGAACTTAAATCATGATCTTAGACCTTTTTTAAAATAATGTAAGTATCCAATGCTATAAATGTCCCTCTAAACACTGCTTTTGCTGCATCCCACAAATTTTAATAAATGGTTTTTCATTTTAATTAGTTCCAAATGTTTTTTTTCAAATTTCTCTTGAGGTATCTTATTTCATTCATGTGTCAGAGGTTTATTATTTTATCTCCAAGTCTATTGGGATTTTTGAGTTATCTTTCCGTTATTGATTTCTAGTTTAATTCCCTTGTGGCCTGAGAACAGGTATTATATGATTTCTATTATTTTAAAATTTTAAAGGGTCTTTTATGGCTCCGAATATGGTCTATTTTGGTGAATGTTCCATGTGACTTTGAGAATATGCCTTCTGCTACTGTTAGATGGAGTACTTACAATGCATTTTTTAAATTTTTAATGAAAAAATATCAAGTGTATACAAAAGTATGAAGTAGAATATAATAAACCTCTATTTACACATTGCTTAACTTCAGTATATATCACCCATGGTGATTTTCTATACACCACCTACCTTCATCATCATTACATATTTTGAATCATTCCCAAGATATCATTCCATCCATAACTTGAAAAATAATCTTAACAAGAAACAAAACAAAACAATTTTAGCAGGTAGTGTTTTTCAGGGACTTTGTTCAAATTTTAGACAGTGATTTATTCCAGATACCATTATCATTAGTTCTTACAAAAGTATAAATAAACAAAAGAAGCACAAATATCTGGGAATTATCAACTATGTGAATTTTACAAAGTTACATATATTTTCTATTCTCTATCTGTAAGGTGAGAAAAGTTTTGTAAACCTCACAATTTCTTGTGAAGCGAAAATGGTAAATGATGTGTGAATGTCATATAAATAGTTGTCAATGTAACTGAAAGGGTGATTAAGAAATAGAGAGCAATGTTATACTTATGTCTCTTTTGGTATATAATAGAAATACTGTCAAGTATGTAGAAATTGAGGAGCTATTTCATGGGTGACTTAATGCAGGCAGTTGACAAATTATTAAAGAAATACATCAAATTTTCCAAGAAGGTAATGTAACATGGATTATTATAGTGCGAGTTTTATATTTGAAGTTTTTATTACAATCATTTTGTAACTATTCTGGATTTTGAAGTGATTGTTTGGCTTTTCATTTTCCCTTCTGCATATCGTAATAACTTTTAGAGTCAGTCCAAAACTATAGTTTTTAAGCTACAATTTTCAACTAAAGCTTTCAATTTTCGAGCCTCAATTTTGTAAAATTTTGATATCTGCAAACAGCATAAACTAATCATGAATGTATAATTCATCTATGCATGATATATAATAGCTTTTGCCATTTGAAAATTTATTACAAAGAAATCAATTAAAATTAGAGTGTTCAAAATATAAAATATAATTCAAATGAAAGAGCCATAAAAGTAAATTAGAAATAAATTTTAATCTTGGGGCAGCTGGGTGGCCCAGCTGTTGACCATCTGGCTTGATTTTAGCTTAAGTCATGATCTTATGGTTCTGGAGATCAAACCCCACATTGGGAACTATACTGACAGATCAGAGCCTGCTTGGGATTTTCTCTCTCCCTCTCTCTCTTCCCTTCCTCCACTCATACTCTCTCTGTTTCTCTCTCTCAAACTAAAAATAAATAAATATTAATAAAGAAAGAAAGAAATTTAATTCCTGAGAAAATGATCACAACTATTTATATTTTTGTTGTTCTGTGGCTATTAATTTTTGTGGCATTAAAAACACATTTATATATTTTCTTTTTGCATAGGAGAAAAATCCATCTGTAGTCCTCAATGTATTTATTCTTTCAAGTTAAGGATATATATGTATCCTTATATATATATACACATATATATATCCTTATATACACACACACATATATCTTTATAATTTTCCATGTATTTTTAAAACATATATAACATTTATAAGTACCCAGTAATACAAAATAGCTTTTTAATATCAAAATGCTTTTAAATATAAATATTACATTGGTATTAGCCAAATAGGCATGGGATAATGATATAAGGAATGAGTGTTTGATGGTAGTATTTTGTAGTGAAAGAATCACAAAAAGTATACTAAATAATGTATGGAGGGAAAATATGTTCAGGAGGACTACATCTATACTGAAACAAACTATTTAGAATTATTTTATTTTGCTATCTAAAAATAAAAATGTCACTCTTTTATTTAGGAGTTTTTGTTGCACAAAGAGTTTTCCATCCTTAAATTGTTATAACTTTTATCTGAGTTCTTCCCTACATTGAGCAATGCTGTCCTTACTTGAGATAATAAATATTTATATAATCTGTACGACAATTTTTTTTTCCATATACGTGCTGATTTGCTTTCCATACATAATACCGTAAAAGTACTTTGGTGTCTATACTCACTATATTTGTGTTTTGAAAGGAGAAAATGAGACAAGTAGCTCTTAAACAAGTATCATTAATATCAACTAATGTGATTATGAATACCTATTCTATGTTTTATATATGAAATATTTTATAATCTGACATTAAAATAGTATTTTGCATAGAGAATTATAGAATTGCACAGGTTGGACAATAGTGTTTTGCTTTAGATTAAGGCCTCAATTTAAATCAAAGTGTGAATAAAGTATATACCTACATATATACATGTATGATAAACCATATATTTAAACATAAAAATAATATTTACTAATTAAAGTGTTTTTTAACCTTCATATAGTTTATATCTTTAGTCATGGTAGTTCTCTATAGATATTGATTTGAATTTGTTGTATATAAAATTAAAAATGAGTATTTATATTTGAAAAATATTCCTTTATATTTGTACCAATTAGATTACTACCAGTTTGTACCAATTTGTTCAAAGTAAATAAATGCATAAATCTATAAAATGTATCAAATAATTTGTAATAATTTGAGAATCATTTTTGATTATTTGAGTCTGTGTTTAAACATTAATCTTTTGTAATTAACTATAAATGGTATACTGTTGCAAGAAACTTTTTTAGACATCAAATGTATTAACATTGTGAAAATTTCGTATTCTAAATATATTAATAGTATTATTAGATGATATTAACTGCATTCAGCCAATGAAATGACCTTTGGCATCTTTGAGACCATTCAATATTGATTACAAAGTATAAATTTTTACCTGAAATAGCAAGTTCTAAATATAGACTTATAAACACTGACTGTGATATTAGATGGTTACCTCTACCACAGGTGTTAATGATAGAGATATATAGAAGTGTGTGTCAAAAAATTCCATATTCCATTCAGATTCTACCATAGTTTTCATTAACTCAAAATAACTATTTAACAAAAGTTAAATTCTATAAATGCTGGCAAAAGATCTATCAGGATCTGAGTTGTATACATGATTTATGTGACTTAAATTAAACCTTAATGGAAAACAAAATCATAAACGAAGACTTGGTCAGGGCTGCTTGTATAGGAGTAGAATGATGATGCCTAATGAAACAGAGTTTTGCTACGTGAGACAAATGCATAGCATTAATAACTTCAAAACATATCCAATAATTTAAAATGACATACTAATTATAAATAAATTTCATCAGAGAATAAGGCTTTAAAAAGTTTACTATTATAATAAAACCAGAAGGAACTACAGAATCAACCATATCTATCAGATCTGATAATATGACTAAATGTTTGTGTTCAAGGTTTTCTTGTAAATGATGATGGAAACATACAGAAATTTACAGTGGTTTAACTTCTCCCTGCCCCCTATATGTCTCTATTCATCAATTAAATATATACTTTCAAATTAATGGAGGAGAACAACTAATTTCTTCTTTCCTGAATTGTGTAGGAGGTATTGAATGCCATGTTCAAGAAGCCTTTTTGTTCTAACTCAGTATTATACAATTTGCTTTTTATATACAAAGAGGTAGAAAATTCACTATTTGCCCTTAGAGAGCTTACTTACAGGTGATTTTGCTGTGCTAAATCATTTTAAAAGTTAAAGGTAAATTCTCTTGAGCAATTTTATTTCTTTGACTTGCATCCAGTAAAATTAATAATGACCATGTATTTTAATTTGTTGCCATACAAAGCATAAAGCATTATTGTGTAGGGAAATCTTTTGATTTTGACTTAAAAGGGAGAGTTCTCTTTTTTACTGATTCCTGAGTCATTATAAATGATGCCTGTGCAATTATTCAATCAATCAAAAACCATGTAGCTAAATTAGTTTATGATACAAATAAATATATTCGGCCACATTTTTTTTACATTTTTTTCTTTTTCTTTTTCTTTTTTGTTTTTAAAGTAATCTCTACACCCAATGTGGGGCTTGAACTGGTGACTCCAAGACCAAGAGTCCCATACTCTACTGACTGAGCCAGCCATGAGCCAAAAGCCAGCCTTAAGCCAAAAGGTTGTTTTTTGTTTTTTTTTTTTAATGTTTTTTTATTTATTTCTAGGAGCGAGAGAGAGAGACAGTGTGAGCAGGGGAGGGTCAGAGAGAGAGGGAGACACAGACTCTGAAACAGGATCCAGGCTCTGAGCTGGCTGTCAGCACAGAGCCCGACGCGGGGCTTGATCCCACGAACCGCGAGATCATGACCTAAGCGAAAGTCGGACTCGTAACCGACTAAGCCACTCTGGCGCCCCAAGCCAAAAGGTTTTTAACAGGATTTTTTTCCCAGTAATTTATTATACTGTGTATATGAACTTGAGAAAAAAAATTAAGATTTTGACTGTCATTTTAAAAGAAGGTAAATGGTTTTATATACTTTGTATTTAAACATACCTGTCAAGTGTAAATCAATCTAGTCATAGAAATGGTATTATTGTTGTCATTCATTGAATTAACAAATACTTATTGGGTAAGATATTATTCCACTCCTGTGCTTGACATTGAGCTGGTGTTGGGAAAAAGCTGTCATTAAGAACAGGATCCCTTTTCTCATAGAGCTTACCTTCCAGCTGTGCTCTTGGTAACTCATTCTGCCTCTGGGCCTATTCCAAATGACAGTGATCTCATATATTTTCTCTTGAGAGTGAGGAAAGTGAGGGCAAAAAACTCCATCGTTGCCTTCAGATGAAGTCATTATGATTATGACACACAAATCATATAAAAAATGAGAGAGAGAGAGAGAGAGAGAGAGAGAGAGAGACAAAGGTAGAGACAGAGACAAAACACAAACAGACCAAAAGAATCAGAAGATATGGAAATCTATTTTTGTGTAATAATTCAATGCCTTATTTCAATTTGATTTGTCTTGCCATATTAGCATGAGAACTGTATAGCCTTACTATCTACAGATCTGAATTTCAGATTTTTAGTTATCTTCATACATTAAATTTTTATTTCAGCAATATTTTATTTAAT
Organism: Proteles cristata cristata; assembly: GCA_017311185.1. NCBI lineage: Eukaryota > Metazoa > Chordata > Mammalia > Carnivora > Hyaenidae > Proteles > Proteles cristata. The sequence goes on along the minus strand of JAESUZ010000960.1, from coordinate 511,406 downwards.
ATAATATGACATTTAATGTAATAAGTAGTTAAAGCAAATATGTTTTCTTGCACTTTTGTTAAGATATTGAGACTCCATGGTGATCATCATCAGTTAAATGTATCACAAATTAAGAGTATAGTCTTCAGTGTAAGAGTGTGGCTTTTATAACTAGATCAAGGTAGGTTTAAATCAGGTGTTCACCGATGACAACTGTGTGAATTAGACCAGTGTCTTAGATAGTAGTTACTTCACAGACGTAAAGAAGTCCTAATAAGTACATCATGTATCTACAAAGGTTCCAAAAATTTTATTTAGTTACACACATAATCAAACAGAATTTAACACTTTGGTATTGATTAAAACTTGGACAAGACTGAAATGCTTAAACAAAAAGAATTCTGAATAAACTTGTCTTTGAGGCAAGGCAGGCCTAACTTTTCAACATGATACTTTTTTCTCAATACAGACATGTATTGAAAAGTCAAAAGGCATATGCAATTGCAGAGGGATATAACATTGATGTAATCATAAAGTTACATTTTTATGATTATAATGAAGTAATTTAATAGAGAGGCAAAGGACATTTGGAGAAACTGTTCTAATGTGAATATTACTACAGTTCTTTATAGAGTTCTATTTCTCCATTATCTAGATATAAAGCATCTATTTACTGATACAGGTTAATGAGGACTTTGGTAAAGTGCTTATTTGTGGCTCTAAAACCTAATGGAAATTTACTATATCAAGTAATAGCACATAGTTCTTTTCAAATAATATGAAATTTTCAGTTTATATGACAAATGCAAATCTGCCCATGACCTTTGTTATTCAGTGATGAAAATGCTTTATGGAATGTAAAATATAGAATTATTTTATCTTAATATTTCTGAAAAAAACACAATAGTATGTAGGTATAATTATTGAACTCAGTATACTTTTGTTACAATAATGTTTCAGGACCATAATGCTCAGGAATTTTTGTTCATAATAGTATACACTAGGGATACAAATGCCATGTCATGTAGCAATATTAACACTCTGAGAAAGAAGGCAGGATCACATAACTGTGTGTATATCAGAGGAGGAAAGAGAGAGAGACAGACTGAAAGACCAAGAAAAATTTATAGTCTAGTACTGACCTCTGAGATTTTGGGTAGCATTAAAAATATGAGAACTTTTTGCCTCGTGCCTGTGTGGCTCAGTCGGGGAAGCCTCTGACTTTGGCTCTCTGGTCGTGATCTCACAGTTTGTAAATTTGAGCTCTGTACAGTGCTTACTGCTGACAGCTCAGAGCCTGGAGCCTGCTCTCTCTCTCTCTCTCTCTGTCTGTCTCTCCCTCTCTCTTCTCTCTCTTTCTCTCTCAAAAGTAAACAATAAAAATAGAACTTTTGAGTCACCTCAAGATTAAAAGAAAATACACAAATATGCATACATATGTTGCAAGATATTCTCCATTATCATGATACATAAAAATTTTCCATTCATTCAGTGATTAAACTTTAGGTAACTAAAGCTTATCTATTAAAAAGAGGGTCATCACAGCTGTACTTGATACCATCAAAAATGCAAAGAGCACTTTTTAGTGTTGCTATCTTTTATAATTATTTAATTACTGCCCACTTGGTGATAGACATTGTCATAAGTACTGAGAATACTGTGTTCAATGAACAGATATGGTCTGTGCCCTCATAAAACTTTAAAACTTGTAGAAGGGAAAGTGGCTATGTAATAGTTACAAAATCTAAAAAGTGCTTTGAAAGAAAAATATGAAACAAAATAAGAAATTATTAAAACTAGACCTCAAGGCAAGGGAGTAGATTGTGCTCTGAGAAAATCTTTTGATGACAGTAATATTTCCATTAGAAAAATTTTACCAAGCAAAAGGGACAGTGTATATAATGTCTCTAAACCTAGAAAGGACTTAATTTTTTGGAGAAATAATATGAATGTGGCTGCTGGAGCGATCAAAGAATGATATTACAGAAGTTGGGGCCATCATCAAGTGCCTAGAGTACGAAACTATGATAAACGTTTTATGTTTTAGCTAAAATGCAATCGGGAACTGTTAAAAGTTTCTGAGTAGAGCAGTGACCTTTTTGACAAGCATATTAAAAAGATCACTTAAACCATGGTGGAAAATGGATTACTGCTTTTAATATTTTCCAGTGATTCAACAAATCCAAAGGTGAAAGAAGAAAGCCCATAGGTGAAAGAAGCAAATATTATTAGATGACCACGGCATGTGATCAGTACCTTCTGCATTTCTGTATTCCTTACATCCAAAATCCTCATTTAAGGGCTGCCTGGGTGGCTCAGTCGGTGAAACTTCTGACTTCTGCTCTGGTCATGATCTCATGGTTTGTGGGTTCGAGCCTCATGTTGGGCTCTGTGCTGACAGCTCAAAGTCTGAAGCCTGCTTCACATTCTGTGTCTCCCTCTCTCTGCCCCTCCCACACTCATGCTCTGTTTCTCTGTCTCAATAAATAAACATTATTTTTTTAAATTAAAAAATAATCCTCATTTAAGAGGAATGTTACAATCCTAAAATTATAAACTCACAATTTTCAAGAGGACAAGTAAAGTACAGTCTTCAGAAAAGAGATTTTAACAAAGTTATGAATGCTGAGAGCAAGTAAAGAAATGACAGGTGGTAAAATAAGACAACAATGGCCAGAGCTTCTAGTACACATAGAAACACTGAAGTGGCAAAGACTTGTCATAGGAAAACCCTGAGGAAGATAGAAACGTGAGAATTCTGCATATAATAAAATGTGACGTTGATGTATGGTTCCAAACAAGTGGATTTATCCTATGGCTTCTGTATATGAGCATAATATTCTATCACCTCTTCTCTTATACCATTTCATAAAGGCCTGGAAGCTAGGCACTGAGGCAAAGATTTAATGGACTCTTTTCTAAAGCAATTGAATGCCAAGTATATATTCTTGATTTTGCTCTACTAATCCTGTGACAAAGATTACCACTGACAAAATCACACAAATTCCAAACCAAATTTTTATTGTCTCAGTTTTAAATATGAAAGGACATTCTAGGAGCAGCAGAACAATGAAAGATTGAGACTTTAAAAGTAAATCTAAAGGAGAGTTTCTTAATCATGGCATTATTGACATCTTGGAAATGGTATATGGCAGAAGCATGATAATCAAGGATGTCTTCACACATTGCCAATGTCCCAAGGAGACTACATTATCTACAGTGGAGGAACACTGTTTTACAGGGAAGAGACTGAAGAAAAGAAGATAATTTTTAAATAACTGTATTTTGGGGCACCTGAGTGGCTCAGTCAGTTAAGCATCCAACTTCTGCTCAGGTCATGATCACATGGTTTGTGGGTCTGAGAATTGCGTTGGGCTCTCTGCTGACTGCTAGCTCAGAGCCTGGAGCCTGATTTCAGATTCTGTGTCTCCCTCTCTCTCTGACCCTCCCCTACTGTTGCTGTCTCTCTCTCAATCTCTCTCTCTCAAAAATAAATAAAACACTTAAAAAATTTAAAAAAGAAACACAGACATAAAAATAATAAGCAACTATATTTCACTTAAGTATTGCATCCATAGTACAAGGAACATATAACATAAAAGGAAAATAGGAAGTAGAAAGCTCTTGAAAGTCAAAAATATTTCTAAAATTAAATAAAAATAGTTGACAACTTGGAAAAATTGAGATATATACCAAAGATATTGAACAAAAGGATAACATGAGGGGAAACTCATTCATGAGTGATCCAATATATGACTAAATATGAACTCTAGATAAAGAAAATAAAATAAAAGCTAATAGAAAGAAATTTCTCAGAAAGACAGGTGTCTAGACATAGACTTCACAAGTGCCCAAAAGAGTAAATGACAAAAGATTTTGAAAAATAAAGGGTGGATTCTAAACTTTCACTAGAGAGTTTCCATACCTATTAATGAGTCACATTATCAAATAGTGAAGTAGCTTGAGATCAAAGAAATTATAACTTTATAGATCTGACAAAAAATGATCTCAGAAGAAAGGACTGAGGTAACAGAAAGAATATAAGCAACAGACTTTACATATATGAGTACATCAAAGAAACAAAAATAAGTAAATGAAATCATCTTTTTAGAAAAGCATTTATTTATTTTGAGAGAGAGAGGGTGAGGGAGAGCATAAGTGAGGGAGGGGCACAGTGAGAGAATATGAAAGAGAATCTCAAGTAGGCTCCACACTGTCAGTGTAGGGCCAGACACAGGGCTCCATTCCATGAACCATGAGTTCATGGCCCAAGCTGAAATCAAGAGTCAGACACTCAACCTACTGAACTACCCAAGCACCCCTAAGAAAAATTATCTTATTAAACTAAACTATAGTAGTATGTAATCTGTGAAGGGTGATGGAGTTAATGTCTTCCAAAGCATTTGCATCGTTAAGGGTAAAGATAAATAACTTCAGTTTAGATTTTTAACCTCACTGACTGAAATATGCATGATAAAGTTTCTAGCATAACCACTAAAATTATAAAAATAGAATGCATAAATTCTAAAATAGTAGATGGAAAAGTTGGAATAAGAGAAATAAATCCTATAAGTCAAGTAAAGATTAAAACCATATGAAAAAAAAAAGACAAATGGAAGAGAAAAAATATATATGTATAAATAAATCCAAACATATCAGGAATGATGATGAATGAAAACAATAAGTTTGCCAGTTAATATCTAATAATTGGCTGTGGTACTCTGTAAAAACCATAACCAATATATAGAAATCAGGGAAGATGAGATTAAAGATAACTCCAAATACCAAGAAAAAGGATTATTCATCTTAATATCAAACAAAGTGGATTAATGTCTCATAAAAAACATATATGAGAAAAATTTAATCTAATTCTGATGAGATTTTAAAAAATCCATTGTATTATATGACATAAACACGCCTGAATCAAATATTTGATATTCAAATAGACAAAATTATAGAATATAAGTATCAGAACATAAGTGTGCAACATCCAATGTTTACAGAAAATGCATTATTCTTAAAGTACAGTTATTATGTAATTACAATGGTTTAAGTTTAATGCTTGTCAAGTATGGTATTGAAACTGATCATAGGGGCGTCTGGATGGCTCAGTCAGTTAAGCTTCAGACTTTGGCTCAAGTCATGATCTCATGGTTTGTGGGTTTGAGCCCCCCGTCAGGCTCTTTGCTGACAGCCACCTCAGAGCCTGGAGCCTGTTTCAGATTCTGTGTCTCCCTCTCTCTCTGACCCTCCCCTGCTCTCTCTCTCTCTCTCTCTTTCTCCCTCTCTCTCAGAAATAAATAAAATATTATTTTTTTAAAACTGATCATAGGCTTGAACCACAATGCAATCAGTTAACTTAGAAATCAGTTAACTTAGATATCAGTTTCAAATACATAGCATAGAAATTTTAAAATGCTCTTTTAAATATCACTAAATAGGAGTGCCTGGGTGACTTAGTTGGTTGAGCATCCGAATCCTGATCTCAGCTCAGGTCATGATCCCAGGGTGATGGGATCAAGCACTGTGTTCAGTTCCATGCTAGTGTGGAACCTGCTTGGGTTTCTCTCTCTCTCTCTCTCTCTCTCTTTCTCTTTCTGTCTCTCCCCCTCCCTCTCTGACCCTCTGCCCTCTATCTCAATATAAAAATCAATCAATCAATCAATTACCAAATAAACATCTATATATCACATAAATATGGAAGTCAATAGAAATACTACATATTATGACAATGGATAAGGATTTATTAAAGAAAAATTATGGATTTAGCATTTTTATTAGAAGAACATAAATAGATGAAAATAGTGAGCAGAATAGCTAACTGAATTCTGAAAAGGAACATTAAATAAATCCAAGGAAGTTAGGACTACTTAAGATGAGGGAAGAAATTAATAAATTAGAGAACAAAGATTCAATGGAGAAAATAATAACAAAAAGTCTACAATAAAAAAAAAACACTATTTTAGAAGAGAAATAAAACTTATATATTTTTCTTGAGGATTCATTGAGAAAAAATAAAGATAGAGATATATTAAAATGAAGAATGAAGTAAGCACTCATATACCCATTATACACAGTATATAAAATATAATCTTTAATCTGTTTCAATAGTGTATCTATTTTTCAAAAACATGTTTTAATTTCTTATATCTTCTCAAATTTTGGACAAAAAGTAATTTGTTTTATCTTTCTCCCTAGCTTTATTGAGCTAAAATTGACAAATAAAAATTGTATATATTTAAAGTGTACAATGTGAAGTTTTAAAAATACATATACACTGTGAAATGATTATTATAATCAAGCTAATAGACATATCTATCAGGTCACATAGTAGTGTGTATGTGCGTGTGTGTGGTAAGAATACTTAAGATCTACTTTCTTAGCAAACTCAAGTATATAATACATATTTATTAACCATAGTTACCTAATATATATGTATGCATGTATGCATGTATGTATATGTATTTATTTTCAGAACAAACTCTCAGGTAAAGGACAAATGTTTTCATTATTTATATCTGTAATCTGGACTGTGGGATGCAATAGAGCAGGCAAAGCTCTACCAGGGAAATCACGGAATATCTCTGATTTTACCAGTCTGTACTCCTCAAAGTTGGAAAGCAAGCAACTAAATAATAGCTATTGTCTTTTTTTGCCATAAAAATGGAAAGTAAAGTTTTTCTTTCCTTTCTTGTACCTTAAACTCACCACATTTTTTTATTGAGATATAATTGGGGAAGTTTAAGCCTGTTGATTTTATACACTTATATGTTGAACTGTGGTAACCACTGTAGAATTATTTAACAGGTCATATCAATATCATTTCTTTTTTGTGGTAAGAAAATTTAAGATCTCTTGCCAACTTTGAAGTATAGTATTATTGATGATAATCACTAAGCTGTGTACTGGATGTCCAAAACTAACCCACCTTCTAACTACAAGTGTGTAGTCTTTCACGACATCTCCCCAATTGCCCCATCCTTCAGCCCCTGGGAACCACCATTCTACTCTTTCTATGAGATCTATTTATCTAGATTCTGCATATAAGTGATATCCTACATTATTTGTCTTTCTCCGTCTGATTTCTGTTAGTTAGCATATTGCCTTCAGGGTCTTTAAGTGTTTTTGTTCAAGAGTTATAGCTGATGGCATCTCACAAATATAGATCGTTCTATAATAATAAAGCTAACCTTCAAATATTAAGGAGCTCAGAAAACAGTATAATTTTCTCATAAAAAAGAAATGCAATATAAAAAGGAAAGCAATTATCAGTGATATTTTTGAAAGACAAAGAAAGAGAGGCTTTGAGGAAAAAAGTATGTAGATAATAATGTATATTCCATTATATTTTGAAGGCCTATAGAAGAGTGAAGGTCTCTGTAATATTTCTTTGATTGCCTCAACCATTCTCCCTGGCTTTCAGCAGAGGCATGCTTTTGCCACCAAATGAGGACATTTTTTTCACCTGACAAGGGGGTATTTTTTTCTTGTATTTCAATGATTATCATTTTACATAAACTATGGACCTATTATTATCGTGTTGCTACTGAAATAAATTCATGCCTTGTAGTCTATATCTTACTTGTACTTGGGGGATAGCATTACTGTATTAGTGTACACAAAATAAGCTTATTATTTTAACCCTTATAATTATAAATTACTTTAAAACAAAAGTTTCTCTGACATGCTTCTATTGCTAATCATTTCTGCTAGTTCAACTGGCTTTCTTTGCTATTCCTAGTGCCTTACTTAGTTTTAAAGTTGAATGAGTGAGTGAATGAACAAACGAATGAATAAAAAATATTGGATGTATAATAAGGCTTCTAGTAAGATTTCATGTGTATATGCACAGAAGAATATGAATATTTGTAAATAAAAATTCAAAACTCTTCTCAATGAAATTAAAAGTTGCATGTGCTGTGGTATCCTGGTGAGGGCAGCAAAAGATTCAACCTAATTTTAAGAAGAGATACCGTTCTATGCAAACTATAAGTCATTACAAAATCCAAAGTGCAGCTCTTGAATTCCAAAGGAAGTATTCAAAGATAAAACAACTATACACTTTATCAAAACAATCACAATATCATCACAGTTTTCTAAATCACAGTAGCTCTTGTATCTATTCATTCATTCATCCATTTTTCATATAATGATACATAATATAATGATATATAATATAATGATATGTTTTGATCTATCTATCATCTATCCATCATCTATCTATCTATCTATCTATCTATCTATCTATCTATCTATCATCTATCTATCTATCTATCTATCTATCTATCTATCTATCATTTCAAAGTCATGAAGGCCTGCAGGATCTTAAGAAACACCTCAAAAGATAAAAATACATCTGCCACTGAGAACTAAGAGGATGAACACTATTATTAGTTATGACTAAATTGCAATTGTTCTATGCAACATATTTCTTTTCTAATTTATTTTCTATTTTCATTATTTGCCTAGAATATCAAACACCTTACAATATGTCTTGTGGTATATTTAGGTGAGTGGATGTAATATATTGCGTTTTCTGGTATCTAATTTGAAGGCAGAGTCAGAAGAGAGTCTACAAAACTTATTTGTTGTTTCAATGTACTAAAGCTAAATAGAAATATTTTGATGGACTATAAACATGTTAGCAGATGAATCAATAATATTTATTGAGCAGATACTGCACTGCTTTAACAAATATTTATTTGATACTGTTTACTCACAGTAAAAAAGAAGTTATATAAATATAAGAAATCTTGGAAATGCATAATTTTATTGACTTGATTGTTTAGGAATTCATTATACATATTAATGGATATTTTTAAAGTTATACACCTTAAATGAAATGCAAGTTATTACCTAGAAATAATAGTAATGACGAAAGGTCAGGTAGAATGAAGAGGAAGGCACGGAGAAACTTGCATGAGTTCCAGTGTGTTTTATTGGAGTTTTAACTCCGAAAATATAGAAATGGCTCTGGAAACCAGAAATGGAATCTTAAAATTTTCAACCTTTTCTATGCGAAAAGACTATGCTTCTAGTCACTTCGATGGTAATATCATTTTGTGGAAAACATTCTTCTAACTGAAAATATTCCATTGAATGCTGATTAGTTCAGAGCCATGTGTCTCTTATGGTATCCTCTTAGTTTTTGTTTTATTTTTTTTCTTAGTTTTTGTTTTATTTTTTTTTCTTAGTTTTTGTTTTAAAAAGTGATTTCCATATATGTTTAATTGATAGTATAATTTGAAATTTAAAAGCATACTTCCAGATGCTGAGGTTCAGAAATAACAAATTTGTTCTGTATTCTGAGCCACTAAAGAAAAAAATAAATTAGCAATGTTATCTCATATTTGACACATAGAATTATAAATTGGATGTTGTTTTTATTTTTATCATGAGATTTCAAAGAATAAATATGTTATGTGAACTCAGTAAGAGTGAAGGTAAAGCATAGTTCTATTTCAAAGTATCTATAGCCTAGGTAAGAAAATCAGGCATATGTATTTTATAAACTAAAGAAAGATAAAATGCAAGATGAAATAATTCTAATATAAGGAAATTTGTAATTTGTAGATATCAAGTAAGTAGCAAAGATATAAAGTGAAACAGTCAGAGGAGTTAATCTTAAATTGTAATCATCATTTATTTTTTTGTTTAAAAATATATGATGAGTATCTACTCTGTTTATTTCCATTTCCCATGGGAATGTCTGTGAAGATAAAGGATGGTCAGAAGGTGGTTTGATAAGCATGAAATTAGAATTTAAAGGACAAGGATGTAAGCAGATACACTTCTCAGGACTCAGTTAGCATTCTCAGATATTAAGAATTTTCCCAGCATCTTATTTTGTTCTGTTTCTTCTAAGTTCCTTGCCATGATACTACTCTAATGGTTGTTTTTATCTGATAAGCTGATCTTTAGGGTGAAGTGGCATGTTTATCATATGATAGTATGTACCTAAAAAAGTATAACGTTTGGGCAACCCAGTTGGGACCACTCTCACTCTTGAGAGCTTTGTACTTTCAACAAACTCTATCTCTTTGCCAAAAAGAAAAAGTATAACTTTCAGGGAATAAATTACTGGATAAATTTTGTGATTGCCATGTATACCATTGTATGAGCCATATGATTATTGTGATTCATGAAATATGTATATATGCATGCATGTATGTATGTATACAAATATGTACGTATGCATGCATATATATATATATATATACACACATACATATACATATACACCTAAATCAGTTTACAATTTATAATGGGACATAAGATATTCCTATAATATAAGCTAGATTATCATGAGACATGGTATATGTACATATATGTATCATGAAATATGGTATATGGATTCTAGTAAGTTTACACTTAAATTTATTTAAATGTAAAAAAGGGAACTGTTGTTTTTCAAGCTTTTCTATGGGTCTCATGTTTGGCTCTTGATACTCTTTTAACATGTTCTCTCAGATTTATTGAAATACAATCAGTATACAAAAATAGGACACACGATTAATTTATATGATTTATATGATTTGATCAGTTTGGACATATCTATGCATTAATGTTACCATCACCACAATCAGATAAACAGGGTACTAACTATATCCATTGCGTCCAAAAGCTTCCTTGTGTCCCTATGTTTTTTAAGAACACAATACCTCATTGTTAACTATACTCATTATATTTTCTTTTTTTCTTTAAGTTTATTAATTTTGAGATAGAGGGGGAGGGATCACATGTAGGGAAAGGGCAGAGAGAGAGGGAGAGAGAACCCCAAGCAGGCTCTGCATTGCCAAAGTGGAGCACAACAAGGGGCTTGATCTCACATGAGATCATGCTCTGAGCCAAAATCAACAGTCAGTTGCCTGACTGACTGAGCCAGCAGGTCACCCCTAGTCATTGTATTTTCATCATAATCTCAACAATCATCAGTCTTCTATGATAAAATACAAAGTTTTGGAGAATCTAATAAAGATTTATAGATATGCATCTGGGTTTTACTCAACAACTTTACATAGTTATACATTTTAAAATATTTTGTAAACAGTGAAAAGCAAGTAAAATAATGGTCACTTAGACCATCACTAAGACAGTGATTTACAGTTAACATAACATGCCTTTGTTTCTATCACTTCCTTTAAACTCAGAGCATAGGCATGAAATTGGGCAGGACAGATATTGAACAACTGATCGAGAACGTTGTGTATCTTTTATTTTTCGAGCTGTAAAATGTAGTAGTTAAGTTTATCTTTGAGCAGTAATTGGTTTTCTTTGGGATCTCAGGTCCCTTCTACCTCTTTTGTTTTTGGCATATTTTTTATAACTTTTTAGTATTTTTAATTTAATTTGATATTGTTTTTATACTTTACAGTTCAACAGTTAGCTAATATCAAAAACTCCTTTTCTGTTAATATGATTTTTTTCAATTTAACACATGCAAATATTTTGAAATGTGTAAGAAGAAAAGAAATAATGGTGATCAGTACTTGGCTAATATTAGAAAATTCCCCTTTCTCCTTTCCACTTGCTCTGGCTCATGTGTTACTGCATATGCATATTTCAACATATACAATGATAAGAAATAAAATGTTCACATCAAAACATTGTTCACATAAGTAAGAAGATAAATATTGCCTTTAAAATATTATTTCTGAAGGCATTGGCATTTGTGTTTTTCACCCAGCTCTTGAAATAATTCAAATTTATCATCATTCATGGTGCAAACAGTTATGAGCATTTTTTAAGCTTCTTAACCTTTTACAAAAAGCAGACTGACAGATACTATAATGTTACTTGGAAGGAGTTTATGAATCATACAGAGTCCATTTATCTTTGCGGACAATTAAGGATTTAAACATGGATTAGGCCATGCAATCAAGTAGATTGTACACAGATTATTTGTTCTTGGCATGCTATCAAATTATTTGACTGCAGTAGTGTTATTTCACCAAAAGGTATTACAGGAATTGCCTTAAAAACTCATTCCTGTAGTTGCTCTAAGGAGTTATTATGTCATCCATAATATAACAATTTCTCAATGTCTTCTGTATGAAAATCTACATTGAAAATTCAGTACTTAAATTCAGTACTTCTGAAAACAAAATGTGGTTTTCTTCAGGGAACTGCAGTTTTCTCCCCATATTACAAAGTAACTCCAAACATAGTATTTACTTTCAAAATGTGGCCATCCACTAAAGGATATTGAAAAATACCTTGCACTCAGTGCACATATTTATAAATGTAAGTAGACTATTGGAAAGTTAGAAATGCTTGGTTAAAAGAGTAGAGCATGAGCTGTGCTGATTAATAACATGTAAGTACAACATTCTTTGAATTATGCTATCCATACTGGTTAAGTGTAAAGAAAAAAAATAGCAATTCAATGATTTTGATATCCCATAAGTAATTGTGCAGATGTGGAATGCACTTTACCTATAAGCACGTCCTTACAAACTAGCAAAAGTGCTATTACCCATTTTGTTTCAGACACCATAATACTCAGAAGCAAATGTTTAACCAAATAAAAATGACTCTGAGGAACTTACAGTCTGCAGGTTGGGTCCTGATGGCCTTTTGCAACTCATTTTCTCCCTAAGAACATGTCTATACTTTGCTATTTTATTGTATATATTTCCTATAAACTACCACAAATCCTTTGTGGAGCCAGACATGCTATTAATTAATTGCTTAATTCTGTGCAGCTGCACTGTGCCAGGCCCTCTGCCAGATGCTGGAGATACAAAGATAAACATGACATGATCTCTTTTTTCAAGGAGTTGAAAATCTAGCCAAAGTGGATCCCATTTTTATGGTACTTTGGAATATAGCGAGCTCTTCTACATTATCATATTTGACATACACACATGGGAAATTTAAAAAGTGCATTAGAAGTATGTTTACTTTTCCTGGGCACTGAACTGCAACAATTATTTTGTTCAATAATAGATCCACTGGGAGTATGTAGCTAATGTGTGAAAATTCAAATCTGAATAGATGTGTTATCCTGGGAGAATAACTAGAGTTTTGGTGAAACCCCTTTTGATTCTGTTCTGTGTTATTGGATTTTGATTTTCATGAAGCAAAATGCTTCCATCACTACCAAATCTGAAAATCTAATATTTAAATTGTACATAATACCAATTGTAGACTACTTCTGCATTGCTTCATAACAAAATGACAAGAATCCAGAGCCAAAGATCAGAGTGAAATGATAACATATATTTTTTAAATTTTTTATAGTTTATTTATTTATTTATTTATTTATTTATTTATTTATTTATTTTTGAGACAGAGAGACAGAGCATGAGCAGGGGAGGGGTGGAGAGAGAGGGAGACACAGAATCTGAAACAGTCTCCAGGCTCTGAGCTGCCAGCACAGAACCCTACACGGGGCTCGAGCCCACGAATCACGAGATCATGACCTGAGCCAAAGTTGGACGCTTAACCGACTGAGCCCCCCAGGTGCCCCCAGAGTGAAATGATAACATATTAAGAAAAACCTATAATTTGTTTATATTTTAAGTCTTTAAATATTTTAAATATGTAAAATAAAATGATTTGATGACCATTTATTAAATAATAGTGATGGATGTTGATAATGTAAATATTTGATTCTGTCTTATCATGCAAAATAGAAACCATCCATTTACATATCCTACTGCTATCCATGGTTTTGTGCTTTATCTGGCTGACTTTAAAAAGTAGATTTTAAGAGTGTCTGGGTGGCTCAATTGGTTGGGTGTCTGACTCTTGATCTTGACTCAGGTCATGATCCCAGGGTCTTGAAATCAAGCCGTGTGTGGGTCTTCACACTGAGCATGGAGCCTGCTTGAGAATCTCTCTTCTCTCTCTTTTTCTTTCCGTCTGTCCCTTTCTCTCTCTCTCTCTCTCAAATGAAATGAAATGAAACGAAATAAAAAATAGATTTAAAAACAAGGCTATTTATTCTGCCTTTGGTTTACTGCCCTCCTTTTCATCCCATTGTTGAGGAAGGGAATCAGATTCCAGGGTAGTGGCTTTTCCATCCTTGAGGATGGCCAAAGTACCACACCACACTGGATAATTGACACTGACACCAGGGAAGAGAAATGGAGCAAACCTTTTGCCAGAAACTTGTGTGCTGATACCAGTTGTAGTAAGACTAAAACGAAAAAAGAAAACAAAAATCCTCTTTTTACCTAGACCAGGAGAGCAATTTCAACATGTCTTTTGATTGACATGCTTGCAGATGTTTAAGTACTGTGAAGCAAACTATAATTTATGGAACGCAGATTTTGCATCCAGTTGATTTCCCTTAGAAACATTTCACTGAGACATGACATTTGATTTTGATTTTTCAAGATCCCCTCAGAGACAAAGTGTTACATGCTATCTCCTAATGCTATTGACATATTTTGTGTGCCTGTAGTGACTATTTTAGCAAATCTTCCTTCAGGAATACCAGAAATTGTAAATATGTTATTAAACTAGTGGTAAAATCTGGGAATAACCCATACATTTTTAGTGGCAGTGATCACCCACAAGGGGGGAAATCGGTTTGCAGTGGCAGAATATTAGATATAGCAGTGGTTTGTAGACAACTAAAGGACGTGCATATGTAGCATATCTCTTATGAACATTTCATGGGAGCAGAAATAGGGGAAAAAGAAGTCTAAAGAGGCTCTTGGGGTGGGAAATGATAATGGAAAATTAAAAGTTTAAGAAACAATGGTATAAACCTAGTCATTTAGGGTTTAGAGCCATACACTTAGCTTACCTAGAACTAAATTTATCAAGCAAAAGGCAAAATTTTGCTGAACTGGAAAATTCAGTTATATTCAGTAATAAAATAGTATTAATATTTCAGTAAGTAATAATCTTCTAGAGAGTTCCTTAACTGTGTTCTTTTACTATAACATAACTGAAATACAGTTATGACAATTTCAAATATGTTATTATCATTATTATTTCTAGATTAAAATAAGTAGATGAAGGATTAAAAGTAGGAGAAAAATTACAGGTTTTTAATGTCTTATGTACTGATGTATTTATTTCCAATTTAAAAAGAGGTAGAATATTTGATAATTATCAATAAAATATTTTCAAGTCAAATTAGTAAAAATTATGGAGGAGCATATTAAAATAATATCTCTTTTCAAACAGTTCCAAAGAAGGGAAGCATTAAAGTGTAACAAAATTTTTATTGTGGATTTGTTTTAATTCTTTCCACTTAGTTTTTAAGTCAAAGAGACAATATTTATAATTTGTGGAACCCATATTCTTCAAATACAATTCTTTTCCTGTAGGTTGTATGCTAAAAAATAAACAATTCAAAGTAGTGAAATTCACAAACATAACAAATAAGCTAACCAATTAAACTAAATCCAAACTAAAATCAAGCACTGTGAAGTCAATTATAGTGATATATAAAAATCCATGGCTATGCACAAAAGCATTTTAGAAACTTCCTGTAAAATGAATTTTTGCAAAATTTGCCCCTTTAATTAAAACCTATTATTTAAAAAATTATCTAAGAAAACAACAATTTACTGTATGAGTTTTAAAATGCAAATTTAGTATCTAACACAATCATATGTAACATGGTTTTTAAACTAGTAAATTTTCTTTATTTAAAAGTTTTCATTATATTTGAAATAATCTTTGCAGATATATTTTCCATACCAGTGTATTTTTTTAGCATGATAATTTCAAGCTGTAACATACTGAAAAGAGGAGGAGTAAATTAAAAAGCAACGAAAGACGGAAAGAGAATATTATAAAGACTTAGAAAAATAGAAATTGTCCATTATTGGGGCACCTAGGTGGTTCAGGGGGTTAAGCCTCCTGATATCACAGATTGTGAGTTCAAGCCCTGCATTGGGCTCTGTGCTGTCAGTTCAGAGGCCGGAGCCTTCTTCAGATTCTGTGTCTCCCTCTCTCTTTCTGCCCCTCCTCTGCTTACACTCTATCTCTCTTTCTCTCAAAAATAAACATTTATTTTTTTTTAAAGTTTGAAAACAAGAAATTGTCATTATGTGTCCAGAATCTTCTGTTCTCAAAAGTAAGTTTTCCAATTTTATTGAAAAACAAATGATGATAAAGAAGATTTAGTCACTTTACCAAAAATCATACTAATGGGAAACAAGCAACTTGAGATAGAAAACAACACTTCTGAAAACATATATATATATATACACATACAAACATATGTATGTGTACTATATATGTGTGTGTATATATGTACATATATTTCTTTATTAACTTATGTAAATCAACTACCAGATATGAAATCACACCCTACGCTTCATGACAGCTTTAGAGGGAGGACAAAGGTTTTGGACCAAGCAAAATACTCTGGAAAAGGGAAACATCACTGTGATTTAGATACAAATTTCAGCTTGAAATAATTAGAAACTGAGTATAAGCATTGTATATTTAATAAATGGCTATAATACAGGTGCTTGTTCAAGAAGAAACAGAAATGTAGCTAGTTAGCCTCACTGCAGGGACACAAATAAAATGAGAATTGATCAGGGCACCTGGGTGGCTCAGTCGATTAAGCGTCTGACTCAGGTCATGATCTCATGGTTCATGGGTGTGAGCCCCACGTCAGGCTCTGTGCTGACAGCTAGCTCAGAGCCTGGAGCCTGTCTTCAGATTCTGTGTCTCCTTCTCTCTCTGACCCTCCTCTGCTCACTCTCTCTCTCTCTCAAAAAGTAAATAAAACATTTTATTTAAAAAGTTTTTAGAAAATGAGAAATGATAACGAAAGTCCCTCAAGGGAATTATGCAAGCTATGCAATCTAACCACCAACATCAGCTTACCTTCCAGGATGCTCCTGGAGATCAAACAAATGAATATATAACTGAACAGCAACCAAGTTAAAACTGAGCAGATCTACTGGGCATAAAGCCTTTATTTCTCAATGCCACCTCCAAAGTGACACTGGGTTTTCAAACATGATTACAAAATTTGAATTTGTGTTCTGCTGTGTCTGTATCACAATATTCGGAAACCCTGAACCATCATTGTCTCAGAAGTAGCCCCAAATTACCTACTTTCTTGTATAATTATCTTAGATAAACTAGCATTAGAAAAAGGATTGGTAAAAATTGGGAGGGAACAGCCAGCATAATCCAGAACTTTCTTGGGAAAACGGGAATCTACATCCAGTCACCTCATTCCCACCCAGATCAGTCAGATTTCCTGATTTACTCAAGCAGAGAAGCCATTTAGAAAAAGGTAACTGGGTAGCTCACAGAATCTCCGGAAAGATCGGAGAACCAGGCTGGGTACATCGACAGGAAAAAAGTTGCCCCATAATCAAAATTGGTTGAAGCCGGGCTGTAGCATTCCTCTGCTGAAGATGGTGCTGCCCATGCTGGGACCAGCAGCAAAACACTTTCAACAGCTCCTTCCTTAGCCCTGGACCCTGAGAGTTTCCCTGCTACAGTTGTGCTAGATGCTCTCATTCCTGCCATTGCTACCATAGCCAGAGGTAACCCTTCCATTTCCTTCCCCACATGTCACTAGGTCTAATTTCAAAACCCAGACATGTGAGCCACGTCATATGCTCTGCCCTAGCCACCTGGAGATCTGGGGAAATGGGTGTCTAATGATTTTACCACTTATGATATTATATGTGGTTTATCTCTAAATAAGACTTAAAAGGTGGAAATTGACTGGTATTAGGAATGGAGTAAGAGATTCTCCCATGAGCCAGGTGTACTGCAAAGTATGATTTCCTGAGTTTGATGCCAAAGCCCATGATATTTTCACTGCTCTAGGCAACTACTCATGTGAGATAATGCTTTTTCACAGCCTAATAGTTACCATAAATATAAGAACTGCCAATTCCAACCAATTAGAAAATAGCATGTTTTCTAGTTTAATAAATACTATTTAACCCTTTTTTCTATGTATGACTAGTGCACACGTGTGTGTGTAAAAGTAAATAAACGATTTTAACACTCTTTTTTGAAAACTGATGAAACAGAATGTGGGTATGATACATTTTTAAATGGTTTATAATCTTGACATCATATGAACATTTGAAAGACAGATAGTCAAATTTTGTCCTTAAATACATCCCAAGGAAGACATAGTAATGCATATAACACAATAATAGCATAACTAGTGGGACAAAGAGAAAGATAAAGAAAGAAAAGATTTTAGAAAGAAAATAGGTGGAAAAAAGACAACTTAGTATCTTTAAGATTTTTCCATAGCTCTGAAAAAACTAACAGAATAGCAAATATTTGTTTTCATACATTTGTTTTGTTTTTATACATTTTTTTTTAATTTTTTTTAAAATTTATTTCTAGGAAAGAGAGAGAGAGAGACAGCATGAGCAGGGGAGGGTCAGAGAGAGAGGGAGACACAGACTGAAACAGGCTCCAGGCTCTGAGCTGGCAGTCACAGAGCCCGACGCGGGGCTCGAACCCACGAACCGCGAGATCATGACCTAAGTGAAAGTCGGACGCTTAACCCAGGCCCCCCTGTTTTTATACATTTTTAAAATTCAACCAATAACCTGAAAAGTTAACCTCACTGGGTCGATAGAATTTCATGATTTTTAATCTTTTATATTCACAACTAATTTCATTATCCACTTCCTCTTGAAAAAGCAGCAACATGTACGTATCATTAGTATCATCACACATTCATTTGTTGTCAACCAGGTGCATGGTACTATACTAACTCTTATGAGATATACCAAGTGTAGGTTAGAAACTCATTTTCTAGAGGAAAAAAATTCACAAATACATGCATGATAATACAAGAAAATATAAAAGTGCATATAATGCATGGAAAAAATGAAACCTAAAAATTTCACAGATCATTTCATTTCCCCAGGTAACTAGTTTCTGAATTACTCCTATCTCGGAGCTTTCTAACTCTAGTGATCTGTCCTACTCAATTTATCACTAACTTACTTACTGGCTTATTTCACCGGCAGAGTGTACATATCATACATATTATGTGCCCATTACTCTGCTAGATGATAGATATAAAAATATAAAAGAATTTTATTCTTTCAAGAATATTACCTTTTAGTGATGAATCAATGCCACAAACAAATAACTTTTACAAGAATACACAATTTATTAGTTATTTTACTGAATACATTAAGCTGAAAAGGCCGGAGATGAATGGATGGGTTGGTCTGGAAAGGACTCACAGAAGTGATTTTAAGCTAAAACATGTCTTAGAACTTAAACAGGAATCAATAAATAATTGTAAATTGAAAATTATTTGCTTAAGTAAATGGGTCAGCTTGGCTTTACTGAACTGATTAGAAAATAATTTAAATAATAATAAATAGTATTGGTGGGGGTTTAAGGAAATAGCAAATCTCATCTACTGCAGGTAGAATATAAATTGGCAAATTTTTTGAGTGAACAACTTGTCAATTTGTATAAAAAGTCTTAATATTATTCCTACACTTGACCTGGCAATTTTACTTCTAGGAATCTGTTATAAGAAGATAAATGATGTTCATAGTGATTTTAGCACAAGTTTCTACTTTGCAGCATTATTTATAAAAGCAAATGTTTTAGTAAGAACTAAATATTCAACAATGTGAAATTAGTTCAATGTGAAATTATTCTATGCCATGCACATGATTCCGCCTATAATATGATATGATATGATATGATATGATATGATATAATGTATAATGGTTGTTTAATAACATTGAATGTTAACAAATAAGTATTAAGTGTAAAAAATGTATTGCAAAACATATCTGTGGATATTTTTACTAATTTCTGGGTGTTGGATTTCTGTGGATTTTATTTCACATTTTTGCTGTTTTCAGTGGGGCGCCTGGGTGGCTTAGTCGGTTAAGCGTCCAACTTTCACTTCGGTCATGATCTCGCGGTTCGTGGGTTCGTAAGACAAATTTTTAAAAGTAAAATTAGTTCTGTTAAAAACAAAACAATAGGCCCAAAATGGAGTCACTTATGCTAAGCCCTGCATCACCAAACTAATACTTAATTCATTTTGGCTCTCCCGGAAGTGGAATCTTAAATCAGCATTAGTGAGGGAATCAGTTCTAGGAATCTTTTCCTTGATGGTTTTGCCTTCTGAAGTCATGTAAAATGAGAATTAACTTGGTACTCCACTCCTAGAAAATTATTTACAATCATACAAAAAGAAACTATATAGAGAAATAAGGGGAAATCTTACATTCAAAACATAATAGTTTATAGGTATAATTGATTTATGTTCTCATCACTTAGTTTATAATTTGTACCACAGAAGAAATAATTCCAACAACTCCTTTATCTTGTGAAATGACAAGGATAGTAGCAGATTAAACTCAGCATCAATGAATTTTATTCTACAGTGGTTATTACATTTATTCTTCATTTCAAGCTCAACTGAATATGCAAATACATTAATAAAATATCCCAACTCCAAATGTTAAAAGTCTAAGAAGGCAGGAGACATTGGAGTTTCTCTGAAATTATTTTTAAAGATTTTGGAATCGCGAAATAAAAGCATGAAGGGACCAAAAATTCCACAAACTTCAGTGAATTAATTTACTAGTAAGGAAACTGACACATGGAGAGCTTATCTGAAGTAATAGATTTAGAGCAAATAAGAAGGACTTAGGAGTGAGAATAAAAGTTTAGCTCATGAGGGTGTAGTTTTGTTACCTCTGGCAACAAAACTTTACTCTTTGTACTACATTTTCAAATTTGTACTACAAATTCGAATTTGTACTACAAATTCGAACAAATATTATTCAATCTTGGTAAGTTACTCAATACTCCTCAGTTTCAGTTTCCACCTCTATAAAATAGAATAACGATATTAAATTCACTATACACGAGTTTTCAGTAGTTCCCTCTGGAATAAAAAGCAGGGATGAGTGAAGACTAAAGATGGACTTCCTATAGATTATTATGTATTTCTTTAAAATTAAGAATCAAAACTGATTTTGAAATTATTTTTAAATACTTTTAAAATTATTGTGCATTATAAAGAATGAAAACATCTTAAATTAACATTTGTTATATATTCTATTCTTCCATCTTAAATATACAGTGCACATATGCATGGAAACATCTGGAATTTTGATGCAACTTTGGGGAAATAGATAATAAATGGATTACTCTACTTTAATCATAATGATTTTGTGATATATGTATATGTAACTTTTGTCACTTGAGAGATGACCCTGTTGAGGAAGAATAAGAAAATATCAACATTTAATAATACAATTGAAATCCTTCTAGCCATAGCCCAGAAACAAAACTACAGCCCTGAGCAAATATTATCAATTCTCATCATCATCTGGAGTATCCTTTATCTCAGGCTCCTGAGATCATCTGTTATGAGAGGCAAAGCAATTGAAGTGGTTCACTTGAGCTCAAATAGATACAGTAGAACCCTTTTAGAAAGAGTTCATGCCTAAGAAATGTCCCCCTAAGGCATTAGAAATGTTTAGATCGCATACACATTGCCATATTTTTTTTTTCCCACCAAGAAATTTACTGTTATACTTGAAGAGTTAACCTTTGGAGAGATGAGAATGCTTTTCTGAACTGCTTTATTTCTCTGAAGTACATTTATTATGACAATAATATTTTTAAGAAAAGTTTTGTTGGCTCATTAATGAGGGTGCATTTTCAATAGAACTGCATGTGTGTGTCTGTGTTGTTAGCTTGCAGCTTTGTAATGAATATCTTTATATAGGTAATGTTACCTTAATATTTTCTTCTGATTTGATTGCTCATTTGACACTGCCACATGCCTTTTCTTAGAGTACAGAGATAATAAACTATTTGAGGAGGGTAAACTCCCCCCCCCCCACATTGTAATGTATCTAAGTAGGAAAACCCTGATTGTAAATTTGCTAATGTGACTGGTACTTTGAGAGGCAAGAAGCAATCAAAGAATAGAGATAGAATTTAATGTGTGGGGGAGGGGTGAAATATGAATATCACTTGCTTGCTATGTCAATTCTGTTCATTTAAAATCAACTGAAATATGTTCTTTGAGTCTCTTCACATAAAGAATTTATTCAGTAAGTTGAATAAACAAGTAACCAATTAAGTGAAAAAGTATGATTTTAGATGATTACCATCAATAGATTTCTTCCTAAACAGACAGCATTTCCTGTTTCTCTTTCAGAGCCTTGCCTACCCCTATCAATCACAGACACTGCAAGAGACTTCCTTCCTTTCACAGGGTGCTTTCTGGGTCCAAGAAGTTTCAGACCTGAGTCCTATTACAAAGATACAGAAATATCCTTCCTTTCAGTTTAACTCCTTCAGCACTTCTGTAGTTCTCTACTGCATAGCATTTTTTCAGTGAGATCCTTTCAGATTAAGTGCTTTCTCTTTCTACATGTGGTAATGGGTTAAATTAAATAAGAAGGAATTGTTTTAGAAGTGTAATATGTTGTTTAAAAAAGCCTCTACTCTCTCTCTCTCACACACACACACACAACACACACACACACACTGAAACTTCATCCATGCTCCCCTACTGAATTTCACCAGAAGACAATACATTTGATTTTATGACATTATTATATGTATATATATTTGAAAACTACCTCCCCCAAAGAACTAGCTTCTGGACCCAAGAAAAAAAAAATCTACTTCTCCGAAGTTCCCTATCTCCAGTCCTTCCCGGAATTCTTTAACTCTCCAGCCTTTACGAAATGCACACATGCTTGAATTTTGGATCTTTTACTCAGATTATTAGCAGGCATATTAACAGCTGTCCAACTGCATAACACATGTTGAAATGGAAACTGATATAAACATATTTCTGCTTTGACTGAGGAAAGGGCATCATCACCACCACCACCGCTGCTGCCATCATCATCATCATCATCATCATCACCATCATCATCATGTCCTGTAAATTCAAACCCTAAAATGTGCATAATTCTAAGAATGCATTGACAGAAAAAATTTTGACTCTGACAAGAAAAGTCAGCAGAACAGCTGACAAGCAACATTCTCTCACCATTTCTCCCCTCTCAGGTGTTTGTAGAACTTGGTTTATATAAGCTCCATCTAAGTTTGAGGAACCAGATGATTCTTTCCCTGGGAAAAGCCTTAGTCAGGATAAGCTAGCACCAGTGGCCCAGAGAAGAGAAACTACCTGCTACCTGCAGAGAAGGTTCGAACAGGGCCTTAAAGAACGGCGATTTTTCTCTCTCTCTTTCTCTCTCCACCCCCTTCTCTCTCTCCCTCAAAATGCAACTGGTTATTTACTTGTATGCATTTTAAAATCGTCCATTCGGATTCGGAAACTTTGTGTATGTGAGTGAGTGAGTGAGTGAGAGAGAGAGAGAGAGAGAGAGAGAGAGAGAGGTGCGGGTGCCAGTCTGCCAGTGGGTTTTTAAGAGCACTCACGAATCGTATTGGGATTTTTTTCCTGCTCCCTCCCTCCTTTTCCGGTTCTCTGTGAAAGCTTTCAGATCTGGAATCAAAGACGCAAGCAGGCATTGTATTTTCGCCTGCAGACTTAAATAACATTCAAGAAATATCATCAGAGAAACCTAACTCTCAACTACCAAATTGACTAAAATCTATTCCAAGTTTAAAAAAGAAAAAAAGTATGTGCCTAAATTGTATCCATGCAACAAAAAATTCATACACAAGTATATAATTTAAAAAAATATGATTATACGTTTCAAATAATCAATTTAAACATAGCAAAAAAAAAGAGGTTTCAAAGACATCAAATAGCATAAAACATTGTACTGCAGAGACGGAAGAAATGCATTTAAAGCACCAATGAAAATGGCGTGCAGTATAATTACCTCAAATTGCTGTTCGCTTGACACCCTGACACTAATTTTATTCAAGCCATTGGGAAATAAATGTTTTAAAAGCACTTCTTTCCAAACGCTGGAGCCAGCGGGGGCTGTGAGGTCATTAAGGAAAGGAAAGGGTAAAGTTTTCAGCACGCAAAAAAGAATTAAATAATCCATTTAAAATAAGCGTCTATGTGGATCGACAGCCTTTAAAGCCCACATTTTTAACGCTTGCCCTGTACGTGGATTGATTTTTTTTTTCCTTCAGCATTCCCTCACCAGATGGATTTTTGCTACTGCAGATCAGCAGAGGGTGTCAGATCTTTCAGAGTGCACCAGGCTGGAACAAGCAGAGCTTCTTAGCAACTCTCCTCGACCCCCTCCCCATTCTCTCGCTCTCTCCCTCCCTCAGTCAACTCGCCCCCCGCCCTCCGCCCCCTCCACGTAATTCCGAAAGAGCAGAATAAAGAGGAGAAAAAGAAAAGAAGAGCTAGTAACCGAGAGCCGGAGCCCAGAAAAAAAGGGCTGAAGAGGACCGAAGGGGAGGAAAGGGAAAGGATGGACAGCCACAAAACGCAGCGATTGCGGAAATTTTCCAGCGCCATTGGCTCGGCAGCGTGAGTCCTTCGGTCGGCCGCGATTTCAGCACCGGGGGGACTGGACAGCACCTCGGGGGGACTTCTGGGCATCCTTCAACCAAGCAAGAACTCCATCAGCTGCCTCAGCTACAGAAGCTGCCGAAAATCCTGCTTTGTATCAGAGAGGCAAGGTCAGTCCGACGCACAGCCATGCACAGGCAGTGCGCCCGTACTACGCTGCAAACCCTCTGCTTGTTTCTCTAACATGCACTTGCTTCTAATTACTAGCATTGTTCTCTTCCTAATTAGTGAGGACCACTAGATCAGATTCCGTAAGGGTGTATTTTTAATTTATACGTATATATTTAACTTCTTTTGGTAATTTTTAAAGGGTTGAGGGAGAGTGGGATTATTTTTTCTACTTTTTCTTCTTCTTTTTCTTCTTCTTTCTTTGTTTGTTTGTTTCTTTCTTTCTTTTTTCCTCTTTTGCTTGCCTTGCACTACGTGCCTGGATAGTTTGTGGATATAATTATTGACTGGCGCCTGGGTTGTTGCAGTGCGGGGGGGTTAGGGAGGAAGGAATCCACCCCCACCCCCCCAAACCCTTTTCTTCTCCTTCCCTGGGTTCGGACATTGGAGCACTAAATGAACTTGAATTGTGTCTGTGGCGAGCAGGATGGTCGCTGTTACTTTGTGATGAGATCGGGGATGAATTGCTCGCTTTAAAAATGCTGCTTTGGATTCTGTTGCTGGAGACGTCTCTTTGTTTTGCCGCTGGAAACGTTACAGGGGACGTTTGTAAAGAGAAGATCTGTTCCTGCAATGAGATAGAAGGGGACCTGCACGTAGACTGTGAAAAAAAGGGCTTTACGAGTCTGCAGCGTTTCGCCGCTCCGACTTCCCAGTTTTACCATCTATTTCTGCATGGTAATTCCCTCACTCGACTTTTCCCTAATGAGTTTGCTAACTTTTATAATGCGGTTAGTTTGCACATGGAAAACAATGGCTTGCATGAAATCGTTCCTGGGGCTTTTCTGGGGCTGCAGCTGGTGAAAAGGCTGCACATCAACAACAACAAGATCAAGTCTTTCCGAAAGCAGACTTTTCTGGGTCTGGACGATCTGGAATACCTCCAGGCCGATTTTAATTTATTACGGGATATAGACCCGGGGGCCTTCCAGGACTTGAACAAGCTGGAGGTACTCATTTTAAATGACAATCTCATCAGCACCCTACCTGCCAACGTGTTCCAGTATGTGCCCATCACCCACCTCGACCTCCGGGGAAACAGGCTGAAAACACTGCCCTATGAGGAGGTCTTGGAGCAAATCCCTGGCATTGCTGAGATCCTGCTGGAGGATAACCCGTGGGACTGCACCTGTGATCTCCTCTCCCTGAAAGAATGGCTGGAAAACATTCCCAAAAATGCTCTGATCGGCCGAGTTGTCTGTGAAGCCCCCACTAGACTGCAGGGTAAAGACCTTAATGAAACCACGGAACAGGACTTGTGTCCTTTGAAAAACCGAGTGGATTCCAGTCTCCCGGCGCCCCCTGCCCAAGAAGAGACCTTCGCTCCTGGCCCCCTGCCAACTCCTTTCAAGACCAATGGGCAAGACGATCATGCCACCCCAGGGTCTGCTCCCAACGGAGGTACAAAGATCCCAGGCAACTGGCAGATCAAAATAAGACCCACTGCTGCGATCGCGACCGGCAGCGCCAGAAACAAACCCCAAACCAACGGCCTGCCTTGCCCTGGAGGCTGCAGCTGCGACCACATCCCAGGGTCGGGTTTAAAGATGAACTGCAACAACCGGAACGTGAGCAGCTTGGCTGATTTGAAGCCCAGGCTCTCCAACGTGCAGGAGCTTTTCCTTCGAGATAACAAGATACATAGCATCCGAAAATCGCACTTTGTGGATTACAAGAATCTCATTCTGTTAGATCTGGGCAACAATAATATTGCCACGGTAGAGAACAACACTTTTAAGAACCTTTTGGACCTCAGGTGGCTCTATATGGATAGCAATTACCTGGACACGCTGTCCCGGGAGAAATTCGCCGGGCTGCAAAACCTTGAATACCTGAACGTGGAGTACAATGCAATCCAGCTCATCCTTCCCGGCACCTTCCATGCCATGCCCAAACTAAGGATCCTCATTCTCAACAACAACTTGCTGCGGTCCCTACCCGTGGACGTGTTCGCTGGGGTCTCGCTCTCTAAGCTCAGTCTGCACAACAATTACTTCATGTACCTTCCGGTGGCAGGGGTACTGGACCAGTTAACCTCCATCATCCAGATAGACCTGCACGGAAACCCTTGGGAGTGCTCCTGCACCATTGTGCCTTTTAAGCAATGGGCAGAACGCCTGGGTTCCGAAGTGCTGATGAGCGACCTCAAGTGTGAGACGCCGGTGAACTTCTTCAGGAAGGATTTCATGCTTCTCTCCAATGACGAGATCTGCCCCCAGCTGTACGCGAGGATCTCGCCCACGTTAACTTCGCACAGTAAAAACAGCACTGGGTTGGCGGAGACCGGGACGCACTCCAACTCCTATCTAGACACCAGCAGGGTGTCCATCTCGGTGTTGGTCCCGGGACTTCTGCTGGTGTTTGTCACCTCCGCCTTCACTGTAGTGGGCATGCTCGTGTTTATCCTGAGGAATAGAAAACGATCTAAGAGAAGGGACGCCAACTCCTCGGCGTCCGAAATTAATTCCCTACAGACAGTCTGTGACTCTTCCTACTGGCACAATGGGCCTTACAACGCAGACGGGGCCCACAGAGTATATGACTGTGGCTCCCACTCGCTCTCAGACTAAGACCCCAGCCCGGGTACAGCAGGGGAGGGAGAAGGCGTTGCGCCCCCACCCCCAACCAATCCCCCACCCGGCCGGCATCCCAGGGGTCAGAGGAGCCCAGACCCAAGTCCAGCGTGCCCCCAAGGCTTTATGGACATAAGTAAATAAATAACTGTGAATTCGCTCCACTGAGAGGGTTTGACCCCTTAGCTCCCTCCTGGAAACAAAGAGCAGACTGTGGCGAGCTGGGAGAGCGCTGCCAAATAGCTCTTTGCAAGCGAGCTCCTTTTGATAAAAACCCAGCAGGGGCCCTGCTCGGAGAACTCGCCCTCTGCGTTGGGGCCGACAGGGATGGCTGCTGCGCTCCCACACATATATACGTATACCCACATCTATATAGAGAGATAGATATCTATTTTTCCCCCTGTGGATTAGCCCCGTGAGAGGGGGGGGCGTGATGGCTCCCTGTTGGCTATGCAGGGACTGGCAGTTGCACGAAGGCATGAATGTATTGTAAATACGTAACTTTGACTTCTGACAAAAACAAAAAGTGCTGCATGGCTCGCATGGAATCCACGCGCTCCAGGGACGCTGCCTTCCTCGGCGACTGGAGACGGCGTCTCGTTCACAGCACCCACCCTCTTACCTGATAAGTCCCATCGTATCAAACTTTCTATAAACAAAACACAGTATAATCAGAAAGTGCCATTTCGCCATTATTTGTGATCGGTAGGCAGTTCAGAGCGTACGTACTTTACTGTGAAAAAAAAATGTAAAGGTTTTATTTAAGACATTTGCATGGCTAATCATCG
This sequence comes from Proteles cristata cristata, assembly GCA_017311185.1. NCBI lineage: Eukaryota > Metazoa > Chordata > Mammalia > Carnivora > Hyaenidae > Proteles > Proteles cristata. The sequence goes on along the minus strand of JAESUZ010000960.1, from coordinate 483,471 downwards.
GTCCATTTTATGAGTTAAAAATGTATTTTGTTGAGCGAAGTTTTTAGGGGTTGTTTTGGGTTCTTTTATTTTGATGGTGATGTTTTAACCTTTTTTTTTTTTGAGGGGGAATATTTTTCTATACATATCCAATAATGCCTTTCATCTGAATGTAAAATAAGTACCCATGATTTCTATTATAGTATCAGTGTAATTATAAAAAAAAAAGATTTTGAGGCAGTTAAGCATGACCAATTAATGTCATTATAGTGCTTAGGCTGCGATCTTATGGTAGCAATTCTGTGCTGGTGTAAATCTTACTTATAAAGTAGGAAAAAAGAACCGAGGAAGCACGTGAAACTTACTAATTCTATTCGAGGATTTTATAATGGCATATTTTTTCAGTATTAAAGTGAAAATGTTTTCAACTCTGGGTCCTTACATTTTTCCAGCTTCATGTTTGCAACTGGTAAATTGGATTTGCGGTGGAAGGGACGGGGGAGGGGGACAGTTGGGGGTGGATCCCTTCTAGAACTGTATCAAGGCTCTTTAATCGTTTTACTTAGCTTTTTATCCTTTACGTAGCTCCCCTCCTCCTCCATCCCCGCCCGGGCTTTTTCCAGCTTTCCCCTGTCGGTAAAGTAAGGTCTTCCCCAACACACCCTTCCTCCCACCCCCCGCCCCCGCCCCCTTTCCCCCCTCCTTATGCGGCAGTGAATCCCTTTATTAATACTGGAAATCCCTTGCTGCTTCTGCTGCTGCTGCTGCTGCTGCACACACTGCAGATATATTAAGGATGTTAGTAGAGATTTGATTTAATTGACTCTGCCTAGATCAGTCTCATTAAACAGAGTGGAGATTTCATTGGTCAGCACTCTTCGATGAAAGACAGCCCTAATGACTGGCATTTGAGATGCTACTGGCGTTTTGAATTCAACATCTGCTGAAAATGGTAAAACTAATTAGTGCCCACCCTCCCTCCCCGCCCCAACAACTGCATACTGAAATTTGTTAAGGCACTCATCTTTATGAAAATCATTCATTATCCTAAAGAAGTGCTTCTCTCCCATCATTCGGATTTCTGGTTGTGGCCTAGTAATTAACAAGAAAAGCATTGAACTGTTTGAATTTTATGAGCCAGTGTAACCTGGCCTCAATCATATCCCTCTGGGATTTCTAAGCGATCTATCTTATCAGCAGTTAAGGGACAAAAAGCAAGCAAAACTACACATATTGATGGGGGTCTGCATTCCACCACATATCCATCCTGGAGAAGTATATTAAAAGACAGCAGACCACAGATTTTTTAAAATTATATACATATGATTATATATATATATGATTGTAAATCAGCTAATGAAAGCTCCCAGAGTAGTAGTACTAGTAAGATTTGTCTTCTAGAACTCATATTCTAAAGAGAAGTAATTTCCCAGAACAGTGATGTTCTAGAGTATGTATTATTTATTTTAACAGTTTTTAAATAAAATCTTTATTATAAACTGTGACTATACCTAAGGTCATTCATCATTTTCTCTCTTGATTCCTTTGTTTGTGGACTGCATTTCATAGTGATGAAGTTGTACTCTACTATCCTCTGACAAATCTTATGGGCTGTTTATTTATTTATTTATTTTCTTATGAAAGGATTACTTCTTTTTTAGGAGAGTACAGCTGGGTTCCCTGTAAGCAATCAACAGATTTATTTGTAATGGAAAAGTTGGAGGAGGGTAACAGTCATATACTCACAATATTATGACCTGAAAAAGGAAAAGAAAAGATGATAGACATTCTACATCTCTGGTGGGAAGTGATAGGAAAAGATATCTAGTGAGGCATGATAGTAATTTTTAAAACTAATACATGATTAGTCTAAGTCAGGAAACTAGAACTTCAAGGTCTTCATTGGGACAAGAACTTTTGTTCATTCTAATTAAAAATAAATTACGAAATAGAGGCCAAAATTTAAAGAGTAAACTTGATTTTTAAATATTAGCATTAACATCTTTAAGTACTTATTGTGAGCCAGTCATGTGCTAGTTTACATAATTGTTTGATTTAACCCTCACAAATACAGAATAATTTATCACAATATTGTTATTTCCATTATACTGGTGAGAAAATTAAGGCTTAAGGAGAGTAAGAGATAACTCAGATCATAACCAGTAGATTTAAACCTAAGTGATATTTAAACCCAATTTTCCTCACCCTATAAAACCTCCTTTGAATGGAATGGCCATATATATTTAATAGGATAAGCTCTTAAAGAATAATATCCTTGAAAAATACACATAGCTATAGAAATTTGTTACTTTAAAACAAATCAAAAAATCAGGTTGTATCTTCTTAATTGAATAGGTATAGGTAGCCCTTTATATTTCCAATATGTCTTAAAGCAAAGGAAAATTGCCCTACATTTAGAGCAGATAACTTTAGTGTATTCTCCAAAAATGTATAAAAAGGCACCATAAAAGAAAAAAAAAAGATGAATTGCTATGTGTATTTGTGAATTATAGAAATTCAAACCATTAAATTTTCTATTTATTGGTTCTAAAATATTAGAATTATCAAATATTTTAATAAACACTAATATATATTTAAAAATCCATGTAGCAAAAGTATTCAATGATTTAATGTAAAAGAACATTCACTATTTAGATAATTTTTATTTTGATAAAGTATCTCTGTCACAATTATATATATAACCATATATGTTAGTTGGTTTAAAGTAATATGTATCATGTATTAGTTTAGTTTGCAGGATACATAATACATGTTGTCTTAGCACATAACTTTCATTTAGAAGTGCCTAGTTTATTGTCATTGTTTTTATGTAAAATGTTCATATAAGTAGCTTCCATGTTCATTAGTTTAGATATCTTGTTTCCAATTAAATCATATTTAATTCATCAAAGAAAGAGATTTTACTTATGCCAGATGGAAATGGAGGAAAAGAGGAGGGATGTTGTTTAGTTTGATTGCTTTACTGTGCAACCACAGTAGCTTCTGTGGTTGTGGCTGTAACTAAGAATATACTAGAATTTAAGTTGTTGCCATAGAAATTTATTGTTTAACCATTTTTACATGTTTACTCAGGAGGAAGATGGAATAGCTGATCTAACATTAACATAACAGGATTCTCTTTCTTAACAGTATTTATATTAGATGTAATTAGAATTATCAGGCATTTTAATAAGTGCTAAAAATTATATTGGTAATTCCAAGGACAGTTTGTCAATTTAGTGTTTTCCAGGTTGCTAATAAGTGTTCTTTGGTAAGTACAGAGAGATGGATGCATTTGCAAGGGTGAATGGGAAGTGTGTGTTTTTAATGTGTTGGTAGAATACTAAGTAGAGTGGTTTCTTATTCAGCTTTTTGCTAGCTAATTTATAAATATTATTTTTAATTGATAAGCTTATTTGAAGAAAAATGAAAATATAAAGTGTAAAAAGATTTAATTTTAGTAGATATTATTCAAATGCAACGTATTATTTAATTTATAAAATATAAACTCTTTATGGTATCAGTAGTTATAATAAATGTATGCTTAAGTATTGAACATACAGGATTTGCTTCAGTGGGGCCCTGAACCATAAAAAAATAAGAAGGCAAAAAATAAAGTTTTCATATAATCTCCTGACATATTCTTTAAATAAAAGTTCACCAAAAGTATTATTATTATTATTATTATAAACAGTAATACACAGGACACTCAGGACTTTCTTCTTGGTATCAAAACTTAAAGATATACCACTAAATGGTTCCATGAAAGCACATGTTAAAAACAGAGCAATCCTGGGGCGCCTGGGTGGCTTAGTAGGTTAAGCGTCTGACTTTCGCTTAGGTCATGATCTCGCGGTTTGTGGGTTCGAGCCCCGCGTCGGGCTCTGTGCTGACTGCCAGCTCAGAGCCTGGAGCCTGTTTCAGAGTCCGTGTCTCCCTCTCTCTCTGACCCTCCCCTGTTCACGCTGTCTCTCTCTATCCTAGAAATAAAAAAATAAAAATATTTAAAAAAAAAACAAAAAACAAAACAAAAAAAAAAATACAGAGCAATCCTGAACCCAGAACCAATATTGACTCTTCTTTGGACCCATTGAAATTTGATAAGGTGTAAAAAAAATTGGATCGATAAGAAAAAAAACAGATTAAGTATTTAGAACTAACATTTTATAATGAAATGAACCACTGAAGAAATTATCTTTGATTATTGAGGCCCAATATATCCCTTTGGCCTCAGTTGACCAGCACTTACAGTATATGGCTTAGACCTCAATTATCTAATTAATTACTCTTTTCTTTCCATTTATTTGTTAAATATATGCTATATTACATACTTGAAATATAATTATATTTCTAACTTGAACTTTGCCTGAGATTTACAAGAGAAATATGATCTAATAGTTTAAAGAATTTTGAATGAGTAAGAACCTAAGTATTCAATTGGCAACACTATTTGGGCACTTGCTACATGAAAAATACTGTGGAAGCTCTGGGAGAAAGACAATAAGGCATTTCTCACCTCAAGCGGTTTACAACCTACAAAGCTGAGCTATATCCATCCTGTAATTATAGAATAGTACATCACTGACAATTATTATAATACTACTAGAAAATTTTGTGTTTCTTTCTTTGGAATGGTTTAATTTTTCAGCCATTTGGAAAAGTGCAATGGTCACATCAGCTTTATTAGTTGTTATGCAAAGAGTTGAAAATCTTAAATCAGTATTTTTAAATGAAAGAAGTACTTTATTTATCCTGCTAGTTTTATTTCTTTTTCTGTAAAATGGGAATAATATCTACAATTTTGTAACTTCAGTTGAGTTTTTTATTAATCATTCTAAAAAGAAACAAACCAATTTTACCCTAAGTGAATGACAGTTTTTCAATTTTAATTGTTTGAGAAGTCAAGTAAGTTTAGGAAATTGCATAAGGTATTTTATGATATCATAAGAATTTCAGAATAGTTGTCTTTGGTTCTTAGCTTTGATTTGTGTTGTTTATATACATAAATAGATTACTGTCACTTTGATAAGATATTTATATTCTTTTGTAATTTTATTGTAAAGCTAATAATCCCATGGCTATGTGTTGTTTAATGAAACCTAATGTTCAGTTACTTAGTAGTATAGTCCAAAGGTTTAATATGCAGAAAGCAGTAAGCAAATCCATACATTTACTTGCTTCTCTGCCTTATTTCCTTTGCCTCTAATTCCATTTCATTTCTTGGCAGAAGAATACAGGAAGGAAACATGTTCAGCTGCAGCATATCGATAGAAAAAGTCAATATATAGTGAAAAATGAGAAGTGCCTCAAATATAGATCATAAATGGCTAATCCATCTTGCTATCAGAGAAACAGTCTGTGCCTCCCAGGAAAGGGAGATGAGTGTAAAGAGCCACTGTTACCACAAACAATAATGGCTCTTACCAGACTCTGATAGTTATTGTATACTTTCTTTTTTTAAATCAAGATATTTTTAATATATTGGAACTGTACATGATATAACAAAGTAATGCTCATTATGATAGCAATATCATTTGAATAATACCATAAATATATAGTATATATATAAGTTCTATATATTTGTGTGTATATATATATACACAAAGAACTTTGTACCACTGCATAAAATAATAATATTGCAAAATAAGTGAATGAATTTAAAACAATGTCATTGCCTATACACTATAATAGAATCTGCGTGTTTTAGTTCAGGCATTTGTATTTATTAAAATAATTATTTTTATAGTTACAAGTAATCTATGTTACTAAATTATTATATATAAAATATTGGGTTTATAGTATATAAAATGGCATCATATAATAATTTGCTAATTTCTGTTCAGTTACATAATTTTTATACCTAGTATGATTCAGTCATGAGTCCAGTTAACTTTATCTAATTGGATCTATTTACTACCAGTCTGTGTTTTGATAGCTTATACAGAAAATAGTTAAGTACCATTTGTCATCATAGAATTGTAAATTAATGCTAGTGAACTTATCAAGGTTCCTAAATAATGAATCCAAATAGTTTAATTCATTATCAGATGAATCTAAAGAAATGTAATTACATAGCAAATAGTTTAATGCTGTTAATCCCTCTGTTTCCTGAATGACTAAATATTTTCTGTTGTGGCAATATATGCTTTAATGAGAGTTGTTTATTATTATTATTTTAATTATTATTATTATCGGAGTAAAAAATGTTATATTTTGTTATTTTTCAGCAAAACTTTGATTTTATAACGTTTGCATTTTTCACTATAATGGTCATTTTTCTAAGAATCGAATTGCATGTTACAGATGGTATTTGGTATAATTAGACATTAAGACATAACAAGCAGAGTATTTCAGGAGGGTATTGTATCTTATAGTGTAATATTATGAGGAATAAGACTTGGAGCCAAGAAACTAATAGCTGGAAGCAGCAATAATCCCCAAGAAATGAATTACATGGAATGTCATGGTACTATTACAGCTTATGATTTAGAACATCAAATTAAGAAGAAAGTCAGATCAGAGCCCTTTTGAACATTATTTGCATTAAGTGTGACATCACTTTTAGCTAGCCCAAAACTATTTAAACCAAAAGTTTTTTAATAATATAGAACTTTCTTTCCAGCATTTTTACATGAATAGCTAATATTGTGCCTGCTAGATTTCTGTCTCTGCAAGCCTAATTTACACACTTGATGAGTAATCAAATACACAAATTGGAAACAGAGTTAATTCCTTTTATAAATTTGGGGATTTTTAGTTCATAATATCTTAAGCAGTATGACATATATAAAGAAGAGAAATTTCAGTCCTTATTTTGCTGGATTTGAAACCATGACTGAGAAATATTTGGACCACGGCCTTTATCATAGTGTATTCTTCAAGACTAAAAAAATTGTTTAAGGAGGCAACATCAAATTAGTGTCAGGGAGATACATCTTAATTCTGACAAAATCAGAAAAAAAATAAAGAGAAACAACTATGGATACTGGAAATTTTACTTTGATTGATTCAACATATATTTCATGTATTCAACTGATTACAAGCTATGTGACAGGTACTTATGCAGAAGCTCTAAAGCTAAAGGAAACAGACTAGATTTCTGCTCATTTGAATTTACATTGTATACAATATTATAGAAAACAAAATAAAAATAACAGTTAAGATACATTCAAATAATGAAGAACCATGAATGAAATGAAACAGCGAAGTGGTTGATGATCTCTTTTCTTTAGGATGATCATGAAAGTCCTATCTGAGGTAGGACTGAGTGAACTGAGTGAAAAAGGTGACAGATAGTCATCTGAAGATTTGGAGCAAGAGAGATCCTGACAAATAAAACATCAAGAACAAAACATCCTGACTTAAAAATGTGCATGGAATATTTGAGGACTAGAAAGAAGACTAGAATGTCTGGTATCTGACCACAGACAGAGTTGAAATTGGAGAGACAGAAACCAGATAATGCCTTATAAGCCATTGCAAAGTATTGAGATTTTAAGTGTAACAGAATTTTAAGCAGGCAAGTATATGATCCAAGCAGTATATTTAAATATCTATTTTGACTTGTTTAGTGAGAATTAATTATATGAAGGCAAAGAGCTGCTGGTGTAGTTTGGGAAAAACATGATTGTATCTTGTACAATAGAGGCAGAAGTGGAGATGGACAGAAGTGGAGAACTGGTGGGTATATTTTTGGTGTCAACAGAACTCTATATTGGAGCAGATATTAATGAAGGATAGAAAAAATAGTTTTAAGTGTGTGTGTGTGTGTGTGTGTGTGTGTGTGTGTGTGCGTGCATGTTTCTTTTTCAAATAGTTTGATGGTGGTATCTTTTATTGAGAAGGGAAATCTGGAGGAAGCAGGTATTAAGCATCAGAGCTGGATTTTGGACATGGTAACGTTGAGATTCTTATTTACATATTCTAGGTATGCAGTTTGACATGGGACTATGGAGTTCCAGAGTAGTTTAGGGAGAAAATACAGACTTGGAATCCATTATTAGTCTTTTATTGACTCCATTTTATAGAATTAAAACCTAAGCCAATGCTTGTATTTAAATGGTATAATCTATCTTCAGGGCAGATTTACTCAAACTTGAGTATAAAATTGATTTTAGAGACAACTGATGTGGGAAAGTTATGAAACATGTAATATCTTTAATGTTTGTGCATTTCCCTTCAATCCAGGAGACTATACAAAAAAACTAGCAAAACATCCATTTATTAAAATCAATTAAAAACAGAAAAAATACTATAGAAAAGATGCAAAGAGCTTTTGACATAATTGTACAGTGTAAACTTTAAATTGAAATGCTTAAGCTCTTTGCTTTAATATGCATATTTCTGAAAAGAAACTAGTAACTAATCTTATCCATTATTGGTTACAAAAGGATGTTTTTATTTTCTTCCAAGAGAAAATATTTCTGGCAAAGGAAGATTAATAATCAAAAATAAGACAAAAACGAAGATCGGGCTATTCTTACTTGGTGGTCAAAAGTTGGACTCCATTTAGGAAGGTTTCCTTTTTACCCTTGTTTTGGAGCAACTCTGTTGTCTGATTACCTCTTAATAACCCCCATAACAGATTTGTCATTTAGCCCAATCCTTGAATAAACAGCACAATAAAATATATTTCATGTTTTCTTCATAGAACGATTTCTCCTCATGTACCATACAGCTCACCATCAGGAACTGTCTCTAATCCTTAACACTCTAAGTACAACTGAACTTAATTTTCTAAGTAAATTGTGATAACCTTTCACTTAATGTAGTCATGCTGTGATTCAAATATTCATTTTAGACATTGTACAAGGATAGTTTCCCCTCATCAGATGGCTTTTAGTGGTTTCAGCTATTTCTGAGTAGGTGTGGTGTCATGTCAAAAATACTCAGTTTATTTTCAAAAGGATTGTTAAAACTTGACTGAGAGCTCTACTTAGATTCTCACAACACACCTTTATGATGGTACAGAGTTCAAAGTTTTTGGGTTCATTTATGGCGTCAACAACAATGAACCTACAATCAGAAGCCCTGGATTTTGGATTAAGTAATTCTCTAATTAGCTTTGTGATCCTAGGCAAGGCTCTTAATTCATCCCTGAAATGAGACTGCTGGACTGGAATAAGGAAATCAAAAAACTTTTCCTGTAATAGTCCTTAAATTAAGTTTCTTAGGCTTTGCAGGCTAAGATGCAAAATCTAGGACATTATAGACATTATAGACATATATATATATGTGTGTGTATTATATGTTAAATATGTGTGTACATAATAAAACAACAAATTTTCAAAAGTACATATTGGCAACATTTAAAAAATTATTCATATACACTGAAATTTGAATTTTATATAATTTTTATATGTCACAAATATTATTTTTTTCAACTACTTAAGAATGTAAAAACCTCACAGGTGGCATAAAAACATGAAGCAGAACTGATCTGGCTTGTGGAAGGTAGTTTGTGAATTCCTGGACCAGATTAACTCTAAATTCCTCTAATAAATCTCAAATAAGGTTTTTATTATATTGTCATTATAATACCTCCAATTGTTTTGCTCTATGCAAATTATATAAGATTTTCAAAATTATACAGGGTATTTGTCTAAGGTTTTTTCCATTCAGTGTTTTATGTTTTAAATTATGTCAGGGAATTTCACCGGATTATAATTATAAATGTGTATACAGTAGGCCAGGGATAAAATGATGTCTGAAGAGGACTGACAATAAACTAATCATGTTTGATCAAGAATTATTAGAGTGGTTAAGAGTCCCATCTCTAGAATTAGACTGTATCAATTCTAATCCTATCTCTGGCTATCTATGTGAACTTGACCAAGTTATTAACCTTATATCTCCTTGATTTTCTCACTTGTAAAATGTAAATGACAATGTTAGTGCCTACTTCATTGCAGTGCCGTGAATATTAAATGTGTTAATACAGTAAAGTGCTATAAGAGGTTTTGATACATTAGAAACTTTCAGAGGGGCGCCTGGGCGGCTTAGTCGGTTAAGCGTCTGACTTTCGCTTAGGTCATGATCTCGCGGTTCGTGGGTTCGAGCCCCGCGTCGGGCTCTGTGCTGACTGCCAGCTCAGAGCCTGGAGCCTGTTTCAGTCTGTGATTCCCTCTCTCTCTCTGACCCTCCCCTGCTCACGCTGTCTCTCTCTCTCTCTCATAGAAATAAATAAAAAAACATTTAAAAAAAAAAAAGAAAGAAACTTTCAGAAAGCGTTAGCAATTAATAGTGGTTCTCTATTATATAAATACTTTTACATAATCCTCAAAACAATTATAACTAGTAGGTCAGTTTTTAAAATCACTATTTTTCAAGTAAAGAACCTGAGGATTAGAAAGCAACTTGCCTGGGAGAATACTGGTCAGTGCAGAGCCAGAATGCAAAGCCAGATCAGAGGGACTTTAAAACAAATGCATTTTAATTGCCCTACTGGATATTTGATGAGACATCATCAGTGTCTAACCAATCCAACCTCCTGTTGCATTTTTCTGACGTCCATGTTGTTGTTTTTCCTGGGATTACAGATTTATATTGATGTTTTGTTGTACCTTTCCATTCCATACCCATCTCAGAGTAAACATCTTTATATATATTTTCAGTTTGACACAGTTAAATTTACCCCCTCTTCCCAAATGGTTCAATTACTATACAGTAACTGACACTCTAAAATTTCATTTGTCTTACTTTTGTGCCTTAAATTCCTAAGGTTCATTTAAATCTGTACACTGTAGCTGATTTTAGCCAATACACAGAAGGAAAAGAAAAACTAAATAAAACAAACAAAAACAAGCTAAATGGCACACAGATATGGCAAAATTGATTAATATGACAAATTTCTGCAAGAGGCAGGATATTTAAAAATATATAATAGCAATACAATAACAAATAAATGCATTTTTAATACTAGCATTTCAACAAGGATGTTTGCCAGGATGAATATGTCATAGTGCTTTTAAATACATATAAATAAATAAGATACACTGTGGAACCAGTTAACATAATTTTGTATTTTATTTTTGTATTTTATTTTATTTTATTTTATTTTATTTTATTTTATTTATCATTATTATTATTCTTTTAAGTAATCTCTACATCCAGTGTGGGGCTTGAACTCACAACCTTGAACTCAAAACTTGCATGGACTGAGCCAGCCAGTCACCCCATTTTATCATTATTTTTAATTGAGGTATAGTTGACACACATTGGTTTGAGGGTACAACATACTGAATCCACAAGATTATATGTTATGCTATGCTCACCATAATGTAGCTCACTTAAAAAATATTTAAATAAAATATCAGATTGCCTCTCCATCATATCAGAAAATGAAAATAGGGAAATTTGCCTTTTTTGCTCCTCCCAACGTGTCCAATAGAACTGGAAAGGAAATTTAGACTGGTGTTTGTACAAAGCAAATTCTCCACCAAAATCAGTTACAGAACTGGAGTAACTATTATGTTTGGGTTTGAAGACTCTATATTAATTATATGCCAGGGACCACAAATCTTTTTGCTTGGAATAACACCTGTCTGTGAATGAATCTATAGTATAATATTGTTGCTAATGTGGGAGTACTAATAATCCATGCCATCATTTTGGAAGGCAGTTCATTTCACTTTCCAATGCCAAAAGTGAAGCAGGCTAAGATGTCAGAATACATTTGCTCAGGATAGGAAACATGCTTTCCTCCCACGAATTACTTCCAGTATAATGTGTCGACTGTTATTTATGGAACTATGTTCCATGATTCCAAAGGTCCAGGAGATATTAAAAAAAAAACAAAAGCAAAAAAACTGTGACCTCAAAAAATGATTTCTTGACTTTAAAATTGGGAGAAATACTGCACTATATAACTCAGTAATAGTCTTTACTATAGGACTTCACTGATTTCAAGAAACACTCTGAGTCTCTGTGAGAGATGTATCTATGTCATATTTCTCACACTTATTGACCTCAGAAGCTATCATCCCCCTGTCACCTATCACCTTTTGTTTATTTGTTTGTTTTTTTCAGAGCACTTATTTAGAGACTTGAGGGACACAAGAGATAATTGTCTATGTACCTAATTCAGGGGGGAGGGGGGGAAGCTGAGATCTTAAAAAAAAAACAACTGAATTTTAGTGGTATATAATAATAGGCTTAGAGCCAGTTACTTCTGACAGAAAACTAACAATGCAGAGAAATAATAATAATAAATAATAATAATAATAATAATAAAACAAAAAAAGGAGCCATTACATTGACTTCCTATGGCTTTTAGGCATTTCTGAGTCCAAATCATGTGCCATTTACCATGAAGAGCTTGGACTTTCTTCAATTGTGCCATCTGTTGAAGCACAGGATAGATCACTATTTCATGACCTAGTGGTTCAAAATAGATTGTGTTTCGATACATACGGAACACTCCACTGAACAATTTTTCTCCATTAATCTGGTTTTGGAAGATTCATTCATTAACCCTTGTTTTATAGGAATAAGATTAATTGACCACAGTAGAGTTTATTTTACAGCAGTGTACAATTCCAAGTTATCCCAATCGCTCTTTTCTTCAATGAGTTCTTTTTCCTGCATGGACTTAGTCAGACTTGCAAGTAAAATATAACTAATAATAAACTGATAGTCTATGGCGATTAGAGCACAGTCCCTTAAATCTGCAACTGGGTGACTTCCTTACCCAACTTTATAAGCAAGTTTATTTCCACTAATTTGTTGTGTTAAAATGCTGATTGATTTTCCATCTGAACTTATCAGTTAGGACTATACTTAATGAAACAAAAGGTCAATTTGTTCTAATTTGCCACCGTTTTGTTAAATCAGTAAGCAAATTCTACTTGTTGAAGAAGTCACCTTCCCCCTTCTTTTAAAATAATTTATACCTATGTTCACAGTGATAAATAGATATTATTATACATTAGCAAATCTGTATCCTTTAAATTCCATTGACATTGTAAGTTCTTGAGCAAGGCTCCTGTCTTATGTATCTTGTATCCTCCTTACTTACTTGGAGAATAATAGGTGGTTAGTATTAGATGATTGAATGAACACTTATAAAAATACATATCTTTGTGTTTTAAATATGATTATAGAATGGCAAGGGAAAATCATTATTTTCAGCATATTTTCAAAATCCACACTCTTCCTAAAACAAATGTTTTCCAAACCACAAAGCATGATGCTTGTAAATAGATATTTCCATTCTTTAGGTTTTTATGTAGATAAAAGTGGCTGTCCTTCAAAGAGGACATAAAGCTTTATTTTTTTGTTAAGTTAATCATAATATATTTGATAGGTAGAACTTAGAATAGATTTATATGAAATTAGATTTACACAAAAAGTAAAAAGTCATAGGCTATAAGTTAGCAAAAAGAAATTTGGCTGCAAAGGGATTTTTTGAAAACCCACCAGAATCTTTAAGAAAAAAATTTCCTCCTACCATGCATACCCAAACCCCGTACAGTGTAAGCATGAGGGCAATAGTGGACCGCACTATTCTTCTGCGACACTGACTCATGTAGGTTTGAAAGGGGTAGAGGAACACTGGATATCGGTCTATATAGAAAACATAGAAATACTGTTTTTTTTAGTTATTAGTCCGGTGGAATGATGGGAAGAAAAATGGTGCAGTTTATTGAATAAATAAAGCAAAGCCTTATTATTGATTTATTAAAACTACTTACTTATATTCACCGGCATCAATGTTTTACCTGTGTGAGATTTGCCAAATGCATGTCACATAGCACTGAAATAGGGTCAACTACATTTGCAAATAAGACCTGAGTTTTCTATAATTTTGAAATTTAAGCTTTCATTAAAAATATGTACTGAGAAGTGTCAGTTTCTATTAAACTCAATCACATAGTGAACCAAATTGCTTGAGGCCAAATAGGATTAGTTACTCAATGTTGATTTTCTTTTCTTGGTAATATTTTATAATTCTTGTAATCTATTTTTGTATTTTAAAAATTGTCTTATTCATAAGCAATTATTATCATTCTTAAGAAAGTCCAAAGTTTCTTGTTAAAAAGAAAGCTTTCAATTATTAGAAAATGTAGGGACATTTCCTGTTTTGGTAAATGAATTTGAAATTGATTTCCTATTTGGGGCTATAAAACAAACTCAGGTCTCTAAATGTTAGAGCAGAAACAACCATATTATGAACTATTTTTTTTTCTGTATTATGAAATTTATTTAAACAATACTGAAATCTTAAATTCCTATGGACTACAGGGAATCTTGCTTTCTTTGATTTTATTAAAGAAAAATTTATTTTATTTTTATTTTTATTTTAATGGTTTTCAAACATTTTGGTGGATTCACATCAGCAACTGAAATTAAGATTGGGTGTTTTTTCATGATCACTGGACAGAAAATTTTTCTGTTTTGATAGAAAAAATAAGCCCTGTCACTCAGAATTTTGTTAACAATGTATTCAAAGCAGGTATTTACTAAGAATGCTTACTATTTTTGCTAAATTATTTAATCCATATTTAGAGACATCAAAAATTGTGTTGATTTACTGAGAGCTCCTACCTAATGTGTGAACGTTTGTGAGGAAAATAAGAAAAACTCAAATTTATGGGGAAAACACATACACTATTTGCTGATTCTACATCTGGACAAGTGGTAGAAAAATTCTCCAAAGTGTGCTGTAGGCATCAAAGGAGTTGATAGGAACCAAATAATGGACTTCTGCTGCTTTTGTGTTAAAAACTCAGTTTACATCTTTCCACTTCTGTGATGTGTTATGATTGACACCACTTTGAGATTAAATTAAATGTAATTTTGAACCTACCTGTGTAGCATGAATGGTGCTACAGAGATAATTTCTCCATTTCTGTATATGTGTTCAGGGGTAGGACAAAAAACTGCCAGGAGTATATAGGTCATGTTGCCCTTCTAAACTAAGGAAGACTTGAGACCTTTATTCTTACTGATCACAAAGGGAAGAAATGAATCTCAGCTAGTTAGACGTAAGAAGACATTTTGTAAATTGGGCTGTTTGATTCCATGGGACTATAGATGATTACGAATCACATTATTTCAACAGCCTCATATTATGGCATAAGTACATTACCAATAGAGTTTTTCTGTATAATGAAAGTGCAACTCATTTGCAAATGTTATTTGTTCTATTGATTTTGTTTACTCAGTAAAATGTATACTTGAGCTGTGTTTCACTTCTATTAAGGATGGTTTAGTTTTGTATTATATTTTTGAGTTATGAAATGCTCGAAGGATATTTCCTATGCATTTTCATGTTTATCTATTATTTAAAATTTACCTAAGGCCTAGAAGACTCAGAATATGGCTCTGCATATTCTATCATATTAAGAGTAATGGCACAATTAATTACAATTCTTCTTTTAAACCAACCCTAAAATCTTGAAATTTGTGTGAACAGGTAAACAAGTTCTAATATATCTATCCTCTAGCTCATACTGAAAACCAGCTTAGGCAATGAAAACCTTATTGTTTAAGAAAACAGTGCCAAACTGAAGATACTTATTACGATATTCTAAAAATGTGCCCAGGGTTAACATATATCACCCTGAGACATTAGTCTGGAAACCTGCACAGTTAATGGGAACCCTCAGTTTGACTAATTGTTGGCATTAAGAAGGAAATTTCAAGGTCTATTAAGAAGGAAAATGAAAACCCAAGAGCATATGTGGTTTAGAGTGTTTAGTGGAGTCTGGCAAGGACATAGACAAAAAGTGATGAACAAAAATAATAGAAAATGTTACAGAGAAGCCTTGCGAAAGTAAAGTGCTATAAGAGGGACAAGAAGTAGCCAAGGATGATGCTGAGAGCAGCTTGAGCTATGGTTGAAGAATGATCAACTTCAGATGGGTAGTATACGTTGTAACTATAGTTATGTGTCTTTTAACTCAAACTGATTATTTAGGAACAAATACTAATTAATGGTTGGTAGATTTTTAAAAAGTAGCTACATATCAAGAACAGAAAAAACTTAGTATCAGGGCATCTGAGTGACTCAGCCAGTTAAGTATCCAACTCTGGGTTTCGGCTCAGGTCATGATCTCATAGTTTCTGGGATCAAGTCTTGTGTTGGGCTCTTTGTGGACAGCATGGAGCTTTCTTGGGATTTTGTCTCCTCTTTCTCTGCCCCACCTACTTGTGCTCTCTCTCTCTCTCTCTCTCTCTCTCTCTCTCAGAATAAATAAATAAACCCTAATTTAAAAAAAAAACCTGTGTATCTTCCGTTTGAACAGAAAAAAGTATTTATTAATAGATATCAATTTATTTTAAAATTTTATTTCATTAAAGGCATTTCTGTGGTCAATAGTTATATGTCCTTACTTAGATTTAATTTAAAAATGTTTCTATACTACTCCAGAACACTTGGGTTGTCAGTGGAGACAAATGATTTTCTATTGATTTTAATGAATTAGATCAATAAAGAAAATATCCAGGGTGATGAGGCATCTGAAATTATGGATGTTAAAAGTGTCACTTCCCTTTTTACTAGTTAACTTAAATCTCTGTTAAGTTGGAACATTTTATAAGCTGAAAAACAATAATATTCGTTTGGGTAATCCAAACCAAAATGAGACATACATACAATTTTGAATTTTTTTTCTTACTGTTTTATTTATTTCTGAGAAAGAGAGAGAGAGAGAGAGAGAGAGCGTGAGCAGGGGAGGGTCAGAGAGAGAGGGAGAGACAGAATCTGAAACAGGCTCCAGACTCTGAGTTAGCTGTCAGCACAAAGCCCAACGTGGGGCTTGAACCCAGAAACCATGAGATCATGACCTGAGCCAAAATCAGACGCTTAACCGACTGAGCCACCCAGGAGCCCCAAGAGACAGACATACTATTTTGAAATAACGTATATGATTAGTCACTAGAATTATTAAGTGACCAGTACATCTGGAGTGCTGTCTTGACATTTGCAGATATTCATAGGTATTTGGTTCTAATTATGAGCAAGTATTATTACTACCTTTGCGTAAACCTATTTGTACTACTGATCTATATGAGCTTTGTTTATAGGAGTTAGAAACATAGATAAAGCACTTGACGCTCACATTTCTGTTCAGTACAAATGAGGCTAATCAACTTCTGACTGATAGCTTGTTGGACTGAGCCAAGGAACAGAGATGATGTTTTTCCGTATCTTAATTGTGTTTTACTAAAGTGACCTCATGACCTGCCAGGATTCCTGATTCTTCCAAGTGCTAAAAGACATGTGTGTTAACAAGCATTTATTGAGTAAAAGACAATGAGCTAGGTGTTACATACAGCATGATAAATAAAACAGCCCAATTTCTCAACGAACTTACATTCCAAAGACTTTCTTTGGCAAAATGAAGTTGTTGCATTGCCTGTGTGAAAACTATTAGAAGTGCTTATTACAAGGGGGATTCCCAGGCACAGTCTTTAGTTTTCTGTTTCACTACCTTGAGTTCTGGTAACCTGCATTTAAAAAATAAGGTCTTGTATGTTGCTTAAACCTTTTTATTTAGAATACTTTTGAGTAATAGATTCTTTAGCAGAAACTTATTTTCAAAATAATGTAGTAATAGATATGCTCAGGGAATTGAAAGCATAGAGAAGGGACATGTAACCCAATATAGAGGAGCAGTAAGGCATTCTATAGGAAGGAGCATCTAAGGTCGGCTATCACAGGAGGCTTCCTATTACTCCTTTCTGGTTTGGAGTGGGGATATTCCAGGGTCTTTCTAGCAGCAGATAATCTCTAAATCAAGAAAGAGATGATTAGTAAGAGACTGACATAGATGAGGAAATGCAGGAGTTTGTTTAATGGGAGAATAGGGGACATAAAAAAGGAGGATTAAGATGATTGGGCACCAAATCATCACAGACCTTGAATGTTATGTTAAGGAAATTGGATTGTATCTGGTATTTCAGTAGTTTTGATATTCAAATGCAAATAAGAAACAAATCCAGAGAGGGAGACAATGCAGAGTTTTTAACATGAAAGCTGTTCTGCTCCAGTCCATCGTTGCCATGGGAAAATGTGGCATAGAATTGCCAGATTGTCCACTCTTTCAAAAATAGCCAAAAATCTGGTGTATTCATTAGAATTAGGTTCAGCTGCAAATAACAGGATATCCTAAAATAAGTGTTTCAGCAACAATGAAATTATTTATTGCTCACAAATTAGTCTGGAAAAATGCAATGCTAGGCTAGAATGTCGGTTCTGTTCTACCAAAACTATATGGAGCCAGATGATGTCTACCTCAGTCCTCCATTATCTCTCGGCTCTAACTCTTGCTGTGATTCATTGTGTCCAGGGAGCAGAAGAAATGAACAAGATGATGGAGGAAGACAGTGTTCTCATTTACATAAGTTCACTGGAAATGGACATAGAGCTTTATTTTATGTCTACATATCTTAGGTGTAAGGAAGACTGTGAAATGGATTTTTTTCGTTCTGAGTAGTCAATGCTCATCAAACATTTTATTATTATGGAGAAAATGCAGAATGGATATTAGGGGACCAGAAGCATTTTTTACTACTTTCAATTACACATGAAATATTAAGTATCTATCTATCTATCTATCTATCTATCTATCTATCTATCTATCTATCACCAATCTATCACTGTGTATGATCAATACTAGTAATATTGGGGAAAATGTTTGAGCCATACATAGCCTCCAAGCTATAAGGTTGTTAATGACAGTCTTTGGTTTATGGGAATCTTTGGATAATGTGGAGGAGCAGATTGAGCTGCTCAATATACAGAGAAAGGATGTGTTCATAAGCTATTTAAATAGTCAAATTATCTGAACTTGGTGACTATATTGTTGGATAAAAAGTGGAGAGAGAATTAAAGAATCACTCCCAGGGTCCCAGTTTGATTTATTTGCCAGATATAGATGACACTAATTGGGACAAAAAAAAATTCCAAAGGATCATTAGTTTGCAGAGGAAGAGACATCCATTTTTTGCCCATGCTAACTGATAATTGCATTGGCATACTACACACATTTTGATATCAAGACTAAAGGTAGAGGAGAGATTTGAGTTATAGATTCAGGACTTACAGGATATGCCAAACAAAACTATTGTCATAGAAAAAATCATCAAGATAATACAGAAGTGGGTATAGATTTAAAATAGTAGTGATAATGGAACAGAGTAATGGCAAAATGATTATTCAAGAGTTGATCAAAGAGATGTAAGACAAAATTCATCATGAAAGTGAATGAGTGAGAATTGCTAGAAGTTGAATGTTAGCTCATCAGATATGTTTTAGGTAAATGTCCACTGCATTTGTTGGTTAACAGTATGCTAATTAGTGAAAGGTGGTCGGTCTTCTCTTTAAAAGGAGGTGTCTTGGGAAGGAAGAAATAAATGCCAGTGTGTTGATATGTGAATGATAATCGTGGAAGTGGATATAAATAACTACTGTAAATAAAAATGTTTTGTAAAAATTGCTAAGAAGGTATTATACACAGGATGAGGGTAAAATAAGATCAAGGGAAAATCATTTGTTTATTTAGAATGAGGTAAATACGAGTATATTTATTGGATTAGAAAAAGAGACAGTATGGAGGAAGACTTTGAAGGTGTCTAAGTTGGATGTGATGACTACTTGATGGAAGTCTGAGGAAGAAATACCTAAGGTATAGCAGCATGGATTACAATTTAAGGATGAGAAGATGTGGTGGTGTGGCTGTACATAAGCTTCAGTTTTGGGTATGGGAATTTATGGACAATTCTTCTTCACCAATACACTGTTCATAATTAATTTATCTTCTGTAAATAAAGGTGGTAAGTGTAGATGAAAAATATTCACAGAAATATCAGAGGCTCCAGCTGAGTTAGGAAACAATGAGTTTGTATTGATGCCAACTAACAGAAGGATTTCTGTGTGTGTGTGTGTGTGTGTGTGTGTGTGTGTGTGTGTTTAGCCATGGTAATGGAATGAAAGGACACACATGTTATTGACCCAGATATGAATTTGCTGAGCCTATTTGGTGGAGGCATAATGATGCAAATGTGTTAGAGGATCTCAATAGAGAGTTATTCAATGGATAAATAACTGGGTCCAAACTAGAGAGCAAAGAGAAAGAATAGTTGCAATAGACAGAACAAGTTGTGAGAACTAAGACAATGGTGGTCTTTAAGAATTTGAAGATCAGATTTAGCAGATAGGGACTTTGGAAAACACTGAAGAATATGGAGTTAGTAGTCAAAAAGGAGGATGTTATGAATTAGATTGTGAACTGGACTACTCCATGGTTAAACTGAGCAGGTTAAACTGAAATAAAGCCAAAGTCTGGGTACTATATTTTCAAAGGCTATTAGCTGTTGGGTAGGTATGTATCATTATTTAATAGAAATGTATTATGCACATTACAAAGATCAAATAAAGATTTTGACAGATAGGCCTGGTAGTAAAAGTAAATTTGTTTCTAACACCTATTTGATTTCTAACTGCAGAAAGGTATCTAACTTTTCTCTGTTTTAAATACTATAATGGTAAAATGGAAATAGCAAAGTTAATTACCTTTTATAGGGAGTAGTGAAAAAACTCCAGGCTTTTAGAAATTAGCTGTGGCATTTCATAGAAAACATTATAAACAGAAATATAAGGAGACAAGTCTATTTTCCCTTGCCCAATTGTAGCTCACTAAATACACAGTTTTCTGCAGCCACTCTCTGTCCTTGGCTTAGTATGCAGGACAATTGATAATCACTAAGACACAGGGAAGGAGTAGTTGCAGATGGTTCACATTGATATCACTGAGACATAGTGATCTTTCTGAAGTTCCTCAGGCACCAAAATCTGAAGAGAATTTCAGAGACATTTAAAATAGGATATGACCCATCAACATAGCCCCTCAGCCACAATTGGGGAATCTCTTGAACACGGGGAGAAATATAAAATTCCTTTATTATTTTTAAGAAAGCCATTGTTTGAAACTAAAAGGTAATAGGTAAATTGACAGTGTTTCTAAAAATAGTTCTCTCTCTCTCTCTCTCTCTCTCTATATATATATATATATGTATGTATATGTATACATATGTATACATATATACACCTATATCAACTTCAAGATGAAGACAGCCTAATTTTTTACATTTCCCAAAGAGACATCATAAAAAGATAATTCAGGGATCACCTAAAACATGTGAATGGAAGTAAACATCTTACCCTAAAGGAGTAATAAAAATTTTGTGTATATGACTAGTGATAGGGGTTTATTTCTATTTTGAGTTAGTTTTGATAAAGTTGTGAAAAACTAAAAATA
This sequence comes from Proteles cristata cristata, assembly GCA_017311185.1. Taxonomy (NCBI): domain Eukaryota; kingdom Metazoa; phylum Chordata; class Mammalia; order Carnivora; family Hyaenidae; genus Proteles; species Proteles cristata. Next base: position 462,229 of record JAESUZ010000960.1, on the reverse strand, counting down.
TCATTAATGTTAAGAATTTTAGGTCATGAGGTAAGTCAAAAAGGAGAGTGAAGACAAACACTACTAAGTATACCATGTCAAGATATTTGGGAGTCAATTATACATAGAAAAAATGGTTTTTATTTTTAAGCCAAATATTTTATAAAGAATAAACATCTAAATAAGCAAAGACTATGTGCAATCATATACTTTTAAAGGTTTTTGGATTTTTCATAAAAATAGTTTTAACTCTGAAACATCAACAATTATTTTCCTAAATTAACTTGGAGTTTTCATTGAGTTGTTCAGTATTTGGTTGTATGGATTCTGTTTCCTTGTGGACCACAAATTATACCAAGTGGAAATTTGCCTAATAATCATTCTATTGTTTCGCAGGATCCAATTATAATCATTGATTTGAAAGATACCTTAGAGATCAATCTAAACTAACTTCCTCATCTTTAAATTTTAAACAGAAAATTTGTTTGTAAACCAGCCAAAAGACTTGATTCTTTCCTGGCTTCTAGTTTGAAATTCTTATTATAGCCAGAGCCTGTATCCCTGAAATGTAGGTGAAAAACTAATCAGAGACGTGGGAGAATAAATTAAAAGAGAGTATTCACTCTCTGTTTTTCCAAATTGTTATTTACACTTAAAATACTCCATTGGTCGAACTAAAAATACTTTGTTTGCATTTCTTGTGTAGCTAATAATATTGTGAGATGACATTTTGATTCTTAGCAAAACAGAAATGAGACTATAGTCGCATTTAATAGGTGTTGAAAATGGAAGGCATGATTACTTCTCATATTGGCAGATGGGACAGAAGGTGGATGACTAGAAATGGGATTTGCATTCTTGGAGGAAGGGGGCTGCCTTGACAGATGACTGTAGTTTATACTGCTTTTTGCTTTTGTAGTCTACAGCCTTTATTCTCACCCTAGTTTCACATTCTACTAGACCCAGAAGTAGATACTGGTGGTTTACAGTTGGAGAATCTGTGTTCTCATTATATACCAAGTAGAAAGGTCAAATACAGAAAACCCCATTTTTATTACTCAAGTGGCAGAAATGTGCTCCTGAAATGTTATAACTGATTTTATTTTCCCATAGTAATAATTTGTTAATTGACATATGTCAAGTGGGCCAATTATTCTGAGGTGTCATATTTTAGAGGGGAGAAGTAAGTAAGACATGGTAATAATAAGATGCAAGGATACATAGAACTATTCATGTTGATCAGTGACTATGGAATTACTAGTACAGACTGCTCATAAGTTATGTTAAGGTCTTTTGTAGATGTTTGTGAGTGGATCACTACAATTCTTAAACTTTACAGATTATTTGCAAAAACTCACCCCATGTGCTAAACAGTATGAATTTACAAATTGTTTTTGAAACAGTGTTCATATGCAAGTTATATTTTTTTTCCATACATGTATTTATCTATTCAACAGAAACTATTCTGAGAAATAGAGATAATATCATAGTCCTGTGCTCAAGGATAGTCAGGGCCAGTAAATAAACCTGTTCCTATTTTCTCTATTGTTTATGACACAAAATTTATATCATCAGTTTATAGGTTGATTCCTGCAATAATAGCTGTATATAATTGTATTATTTGTAAATTGTATTATTTGTAAATAAATATGTATAATTTATTTATTTATTTTGAGAGAGAGAGAGCACAAATAGGAGGGACAGAGAGAAGGAGAGACAGAATCCCAAGCAGACTCCACATCATCAGCCCTGATGTGGGACTTGAACTCAGGATCTGTGAGATCATGACCTGAGCAGAGATCAGAGTTGGATGCTTAACCAACTGTGTCAGCCAGGCAGCCCTGTAAATATGTTTTTTAAAGTCAGCCTATTAATTTTCTTATCTATAATTGGGTTGGATTGTTTTTATTATTGGGAAAGGTGTAAGCGATGGTGGTATTGTGGCTTACTTTAAAGTGATATTAAATTGGAATGTTTTGGGGTTTCACTCATGCATCAACTCTTACTGAAAGCCTATGTTATGACTAGTATGGAGCATGTTTGTGTGTAAGTTGTACATGGAACTATCTCCTGCAAACATAAAGTCATCAGCATAGTCTCTATAGTACAGCTAACAGAGTGGAAAAAGATGAGTGATATTTTTGATAGTAGATGAAAGAGGGATCCAGGAGTTGTTCTGTTCCTGAGGAGACACAGAGAAGCTGGAGTCAGTTTCCAGCTCTTTTCAAGGCGTATTCTGGGTCCAACGTGTGACATTTTCTCTGATATAAGGTAATACATTCTAAACTCCCTTGATGTTTTCTAAGAAATAGAATTTTTCAAATAGTTTATATATTTATATGTTGATTGATCATTGTATTATTTTTTTTAAAAATGGTAGATATATGAATATCTTGAGATGATGCTTATAAGCCAGCCAGATAGATGGATTGTCCTACATGCTTTCCCAAATAAAATAAGCACAAAGTTAAATTCTCACTCCAAAGCAATCTATCTTGTAAGTGTGAGGGTGTAGGTCTATTCGTTAAGAGCTTTCTCATTCATAGACAGTATTAAGAGTTTCTTTTTTAAACACCAATGTTTGATCATTCATATTTATCCATGCTCTGTCATGGACCAATTTAATTGCGTTCATATAATCAATGGTGATTAACTTTACCCATGGTGGTTACTGTTATTTTACAGAATTCCAAGTTATTTTTCTATGTTCCAGGATTAATTTGTATTTGTCCTTTACAAATTATCTCATTATATTTCTTACTGTCACTATAATAACAAAATTAATCAAATGAATTTTCAATGGTGCTATGACTGATTTCAAAGATAATATTTGTTAACACTTTCCAATGGCACATATCATGTGATGACAAAATGTTTTAGCTAATAAATGCATCTATAATATAACTTATTTTTACAATTACAATACAGATTTTTCCTAAATCTGACAAGAGTAAAATTCAGACACCTCCGTTTAATTTATTTGCTAATAAGGATAAATTAGCACATGTTTTCATACAAGTCAAGTAATCATGAATTTAGATTGGACTTAAAAGCTGAAATGACATATGTAATAACAGTTGTCATATGTCAAGTACTGAGTGCCTAGGTAAGCTATCCACAAAGAAGATATAACAGGTTCATATTTTGTAAAATAACCTGACCTACTTTCACTTTCTCTAGAATATATTAGGTAGAAAAGCAACAGAAGAATCCTGCCATCCAGAAAATGCCCCACTAGTGTAGGAAAACGTTAGGCTAGTTAGTCTCCGTCTGGGGAAAAAAATAAAAACAAACTATGTATTTTATGAAATTTTGCCCCTTTATCATAGACAAAATTGAACAAACATTTTAAAATGCCAAATGCAGGGGTGTCTGGGTGGCTTAGTTGGTTAAGTGTCCAACTTTGGCTCAAGTCATGATCTCACAGTTTGTGAGTTTAAGCCTCACTTTGGGCTTTGTGCTGACAGCTCAGAGCCGGGAGGCTGCTTCAGATTCTGTGTCTCCCTCTCTCTCTCTGCTCCTCTCGTGCTCTCTCTCTCTCTCTCTCTCCCTCCCTCTCTCTCTCTCTCTCTCTTAAAAATACATAAACATTAGGGGCGCCTGGGTGGCTCAGTCGGTTAAGCATCCGACTTCCACTCAGGTCATGATCTCACGGTTAGTGGGTTCCAGCCCCGCGTTGGCCTCTGTGCTGACAGCTAGCTCAGAGCCTGGAGCCTGTATTTGGATTCTGTGTCTCCCTCTCTCACTGACCCTCCCTGCTCACACTGTCTCTCTCTCTCTCTCTCGAAAATTAATAAAACATTAAAAATTTAAAAAAATACATAAACATTAAAAAAAAATTTTAAATAAAATGCCAAATGCAATGTTAGTCCTTTTCTAAATAGATTAACAGGGGAACAGTTCAAATGATTCCAAGTCAAAGGAAATTGTGAGATTGCTAAAGGAAAAGCTGTCAGCCAAAATTGTTATTTATTTATTTTTGAAATTTTAAAGAGAGTGGGCACATGTGTGAACAGGGGAGAAGGACAGAGGGAGAGAGAGAATCTTAAGCAAGATCCATACTCAGCATGGAACTTGACGCAGGGCTCGATTTCATGACCCTGGGATCATGAGCTGAGCCAAAAATCAAGGGTATGGTCAACTGACTGACCCACGCAGACAGCCACCAAATAGTTTTTTCTTAATACTAACATACCTAATAATATACTATCCTAAATAAAAATACTATCCTATATATATCATATATATAGGATATATGTATGATATATATATATGATATAACATACATATATGATATATATATATATGTAAAATGTGGTTCTGATCTCACAGGCAACTTCCAATCTTCATAGTCTAGCCATTGTTTGCTACACTCACCCAGAAAACAAATATTATATCCAACAACCTCTTACAGATAATATCCATGATATGGCATTTTAAGACACTTTCAAAAATACAAGCTTCAGACATACACATTTCTATAGCAATAATGCATTTTTCCAACAAGAGGTACTATGTACAGAATGTTGTTAATGCTATTTTAAATTCGTTTTTGTATATTTGACTTGATTTTTAAGAAATAAGAATATATATTCTATCAGTCTTACTTTATACATAGTTGCTTTTTACTGGGTACTGACTACTACATAATTCTATATATTTGTCTTAAAATTTTTAAGTACTTAAGTGCCTCTTAATGGCCTAGTTACCCAAAATATTTTGAAAGAAGGAAGATGTTATTTTTATTAGAGTGCATTAGGATTTGTGAGATTAAAATTTTTAAAGTATAACTGGTGTGAGGTCAAATTAATTTTGTGTGATTTTGGAAAGGAACTCAATATTGTATAAAATTAGCTTAAATTTTATGGTTTTGTGAACTTATTAGTACTTTATAATTTAATAGCTCTAAATACTTAATTTTAATTACTCCACATTAAAAATAAAACATTATGTAGAGAAATAAGAGTTTTACATGTTTCAAATACTAGGACAAATAAGGAATGAACTTTTATCTTTCAGTAAGGAATTAGCATTTATTTCAGTACCATCTAAGTACCATTTCTTAGTACCACTGAAGAGAAAAATACACATATATTAAGTAAAATAAAATGTACTCCTAAAATTTTTATTTTAGGAAATTTAGAGTCTTACCATAGGCTAATAGAGATATTCAAATAAGTACCCAGTTAGGTTAATCAGATCTTGAATATGTATTAGATACAACTGGAGCTTGAAGAGACTTAAGGTCACCATCAGGCTACCCTTCTCTTATTGTTAACTTAAATTTTTGCATTATTTTCATTTAAATATCACTATTTATTCTTTACAGAGTCCTTTCAAATTATCACTTAAGTTTCAGAAAATGTAAAAGGCAATTTTTCTTTAGAAAACTGTTTGTTACCTTGCCATAACAAATAGGGGGTGAAGTGGCATTTGTCGAAGGGGTGGTTATGGATGATCTAGGCATTCCCAATATACATATTGACCTTTAAAGAGAGATTTGAGTCCAATAATATAATTTGGGGAAGACAGTGATTGCAAAGCACAGAAATATCATTGTTATAGTGATAGTGGAAGGAAATGAAGAGAACTGAGGGTCAGGAAGTAGCATTCCTAATCAGCGCATTTTGTGTATAACTGAAGTTAAAGCAAACTAGACAAAAGGAAGAAAGGTTTTGGAAAGCATCATATGCTTTGATTAGGTGTCAAAATGTGCTCACTCTATTGTTTTTATAAGTAGAGTGCATGATAAAGTCAAAATTTGTGAAAAACTATTCTTAACTGATAAAATAAATGGAGAAAGGGCAGGTAGTAAAGAAGCTGTTACAGAGTCCTAAGCCAAAATTGGCTTAATTTTGAACTATAGTGCTACTGAGGATATAGAAAAGAGTGAATATGTCTAAGAAAGAAATTAAATTCATAAGCATGCTTAAAATTGGCATCTTTGTTATTTTACAAGTATGATTCCATATATGTTTTTGATCTTCTATTTATTTTATCAGTAGTCAAGATATAAATGTTTTTATTGTTTAAACCAAGTAATTCTCAATTTAATGTGTACCATATTTTATTTTTTAAATGTTTATTTGTTTTTGAGAGAGAGAGAGAGAAAGTGTGAGTGTGCAAGCAAGGGAGGGGCAGAGAGAGAGGAAAATGGAGGATCCAAAGTGGGCTCCATGCTCTGACAGCAGAGGGCCCTATGCGGGGCCTGAACTGAACCAGGAGATCATGACCTAAGCCAAAGTCAGGCGCTTAACCAACTGACCACCCAGGACCCCTAATGTGTACCCTATTTTAGAATCACTACTTAATTAAACGAAAAGTTTTCTTTTGAGAGCACCAACACATGCCAACATTCCCAGTTTGTCCTGGACTGAGGAATTCCCAGGGATATAGGACTTTTAGTCCTATGAAAACTGGGAAGAACTGGGTAGGATGAATGTCCTACCAAGGCACATGCACATTCTTTAAAAATTACTGATAATAGAATTGCCTTTGAAAAGTGAATGTTTTCTGTATTTATTTGGCACTGTGGAAGGTACAAGTCTCCAAGAGGCACACCATCTTTTTGTTTACTCTTCATTTTACTACAGTGTTAATAGCTGCTTTTTCTTTTTTTCAATCTCTGAGGCCACCTCTGTACCCAGACCATTTGAATCAATCAATCAATCAATCAATCAATCAATCTGTATCCCTCTCTTCTGTCTTTTAGGTCAATAAAATTTGTTCTAAAATAACCATAATGCCAGTCTCTTCTAAAGCGATCTAGTAATGTAGTGGCCATGTTTTCCAAATCAAAAATCAAAACACATGGTTTAGCTGTCATTAGTACAATATAATGAATATTTGACATCAGAAATGTCCCCAAAAAATCTAGATATATGCTGTGTAACTAAAAACTTAAAAAAAACTTTAAAAAACCATAAACAAGACCCAAAATAAAACAAAATGATATAAACCCAGTAAGTTTAGGGTATGAAGTTATCAAACAGAAATCCAAGTAAAATGAATTAATTTTATAAAAGATATATATAGTTTCTTATATAACCCAATAAATGTTCAATACCTATTTCTTCCATCACCCAGAATTAATCAGATGTGGCAAAATTAGTTAAAAGTATTTCTTGAGTTTCCTTTATTCATTCAGTCAATAGAATTGCATCTTTCTTATCCCAAGCTTCCCATAAATTGACTAGTTTAATTCATTTATAAATGTGACATACATCCTCTTACGGACAGATTTCTTTGGTGCTCAATCTCAGTCACAGGATTAAATAAGAAATAGCAGTAAATACACAAGTCCATAAGTTTACCAAAGCTATAGCTTTCTAGGCCATACTCTTGTGATATAAAGGAGTGATTTGTTAGTAACAAGCTTTTACATTTATAGACTATATTTCCTTAGCCACTTCTTGGAACTGAATAATTTTAACTTAATTGCCCTCTTTAAATCAGATTTACTATAGTTGTTTCCTTTGCAGCATTTCAAGAATAACCATATTATTCTCCAAGGGAATATCTAATGGAGTCTTTTAGCTTGAATCTTTCCTTTAGGCGCCCCTTGAAGAGGTTGTCTGAGAAAATAATATTAGTTCCTGTCCAGAAGTCTTCCTGATAGCCCTTCTTCCAATAAAGGTGGAGGTACAGCACAGGGATAGAAGCAAGGCTTGCCAAATTATGAGATTTCATTTTTATTTAGTCATCTTTATACTATCTCATTGAGTGGTGCATGTATCTTCAATTTGTAGGCATGATAATTTCCACCGGTGAAAGAATAACTGAGTACTAATAAGTTAGATAGGTTAAATGAAGTTTACTAACACCTAAGTGTAGTATTTTAGAACAAGTTTTTTGAAAAAATACATATTATGCCCCAATAGTCACTTTGTATTACTGGAATGATAACTACGTATTAGAAGTAATGGGATTAATTAAGCTGTAAAAGTTTTGTTTTCTCCTTTAAAAGTTTTATTTTGAAAACTATTTCTTTTAAGCCATATATTGTTGTGATTTTAATTGATCAGATACAACCCAAATAACCAAAATACTGTAAATTCTCATCAGATTAGAAATTATTATCTACAGTTTCATTGCAGATTCACTTTGTGATCCAATGATCAATTTACCAAAATAGGAGAGACTATAACCCTTGGCTATGCATCACTGTAACACATCCCACATCCTATTACTTAATTTTGAATTATTATCATATATCCTTAAATATGACTTTCTAGTATTTTTATTGCCATATAAATATCTAGACTATGATTTGTGATTCACTCAGCGGATATTTCCTGATCTGTATTTTTTCAAATCTTTTTAAAGTTAAACATGTCATAGTCCTACTAGTTAACTACATTTTTAGTATGGAAATTTGTTTGCTCAAGAGAAAATTATCATTACTGAGAAAAATTGCCTACTATTGTTTTTTTTATGTGTACCTTGACCTGGCTCTTGCTATTTATAAACTTAAATATACCATGTATGGAATATCTGAGCTAATTGCTTTTACAATTTCCCTATATTCTTTGAAAAATGGTACAATATGTTCTCCTTTGACCCATATGTGTTTAGTATTCTACTTCATTTTTCTATTCTGCTTTAAAACAGATCATCTTGCAGGTTTTGCTACTTGCTGTCTTCAAACTCTCTTCCTTTGTTTTATCTGTAAACCCTCTATTAGGCTTGTCTGACCCAAGCCTCTGAAACTGCTCTTTTAAAGTTACAGATGACTATCATCCTGTAAATTTTACTTGCCATTCCTCAGTCTTATCTTACCTGAATTATCAATAGCATTTGAAACAGAACATCGTTTTCTTCTTCAAACACTGCTTTTCCAAAATTCTACCATCTTCTAGTTTACTACCCTCCACCTCCACCCCTGTCCCATCACTTTGGCTACTCTCTCTGTCCCTTTGTTCATTCTTCCTCATCTTCCTAACCTCTTCCCCTTTGAGCACCCTCAGGGCTTACTTCTTGCCTTTCTTCTCTTTTCTATATACAACTCCTCTTTTGCTGTTCTCATCTGGTCTCATAAAATTAATTACCTATATACAGTGATAACTGTTAAATGTATATCTTCAGATTGGACCTCTTCTCTGAACACTAAGCTCATACATTTATCTGCAGAGATGTCTCACAAGCATCACAATGTGTCATGTGCAAAACTGACCTTCTTGTATTTCCCCTTAAACCTACCTCTTTTGTAGTCTTCAGCATAGTGGAAATTGACAATTTGAGAGGCACGGGTTAAAATCTGATATCATTCGTAATTTCCCTTTCCCCCCCATCCCATGTCGAATATTGTTGGCAAATTTTGTTGGCTCTACTTAAAAAACAAATTTAGATTCTGACCTCTTCTCCCAACTCCACTGCTTCCATTCTAGAAAACCACTGTCTTATGCCACCTCTCCTTTGCATGATTGCAATATCCTCACAATTAGTGTTCTTGCTTCTGCCTTCGCTCTCTAGTCTGCCTCTCCTTTCACCAAGCCCCCATGTATTCATGCAGCCAAGGGATTCTTTGGATTGCAATTTAGAACATATGCAATTTAGAACATACCACAGTTCTGGTTAAAACCTTTAATCACTTCCATCTTAAGCAGAGGAAAGGCAAAGTCCTTACGAAGACCAACAGTTCATTACATTATTCTGACCTTTGCTGCCCTCATTTCCCACTCCAAAACCCATGTCTTACCCTTAACAATATACTGGCCTTTCTGCTGCTCCTCAGTAGTATTAGGTTTTGTTGGGGAGGAAGACTTCTCTCTGCTCTATGGTCCTTCCATCTGGACTTAGAATCAAATTGACATGAGAGAGACTAACAGGAGAAAAATCACATTTAATAACACATGTATGGGGAATCCACACAGAAATGAGATTCCAGAGACAATGAGGCAACGTGAACTTTATATGAGCTAAGGAGAAGGGTAGTATCTGAGAATATAAAAGGGAGGAAGGCCATTAGCAGGAAGGTAAAAGGGGGTGTTTTGAAAACAAAAGTTGTCCTATTATACACATAAGTCTCTTAGGTAAAGGAGAAGTCTCTGTTAATAGTTCTCTTCATTACAGGGTCTCCCTTCCCTGGTTGAGGACCAGGAAGGGAGCTTGTCCTGCATCTACTGGGTTGATTATTTTTAAGTCAAAATAACGTTAATGCCAAAGTGGCTCATCATGGCCCCCACGCTTGGCCCTGCACTATTTACATGATTCTGCTCTTCAGCCTCTACACTTCCTTTTCCTCTTGCCTAGAATTATCTGTCATATAATATCTATGTGGCTGGCTCCCTCATTTCCTCAAGAATTTTGCTCAAATGGACATCTTTTCAGGGCAGTCTGTCATGACCTCATTTAAAATTTTATATTTCAACTGCTACAAACCTTCTCTCTTTCCCTGGTCTAATTATTTTATGCCATACCACTTATCGCCATATTAATACTATATATATATATGTGTGTGTGTGTGTGTGTGTGTGTGTGTATATGATATATATATATTTGCATGTTTAAATTTTCTTTCTTTTTTAGCGTGATATAATTGGCATGTAACATTGTATTGTATTACTTTTAGGTGTGCAGCATAATAATTTGATATGTGTATATATTGCAAAATTATTACCACAGTGAAGTTAGTTGACATGATCACCAAATACAGTTTTTTTTCCTCATGATGAGAACTTTTAAGATCTATTCATTTAGCAACTTTCAAATATACAGCACAGTATTGTTAACTATAGTCATTATCCTGTACATTACATCCCCAGAAGTTATTTATCTTTTAACTGGAAGTTTGTATTTTTGACCACCTCCACCCACTAATCCCTTCCTGCCTCCCTCACCTCTGGCAATTACCAATCTGTTCTCTGTACCTATGAATTTGTTTTTCTGTGTGCTTGTTTTGATTCCATTTATAAGTGAGATTATACAATATTTGTTTTTCTCTATTTGACTTATTTCATATAGCATGATGCCCTCAAGGTCCAACCATGTTGTCATAAATGTTAAGATTTCCTACTCTTCTTTGGGTAATATCCCATTGTGTAAGTGTGTGACTCTGTGTGTGTGTGTGTCTGTTGTATGTATCACATTTTCTTTACATTTAATTTTTTTCTATTTCCCCCAGTTATAACCCAAGTTTTATGAATTTACTGCTTTGCTAGTTAGTGTTTGTCCAGGGTCTAGAATTGTGCCAAGTGAGCAGCTGGCACTTAATTATTGAATGTATTCATTTTTTACAGACATAATATTCTCAAATCTTCAAAGATTAAAAATTGTCTTTTAGATTTAAGTTGTCAGTGAAAAATATGCATGTGTTCAATTCACTCAGAAAAAGTATTTTTTAAACATACTTTCTGTGTGCCAAGCATTCTGTCAGGCATGTTGGTTAATGAGAATAAAATGAATGATCTTTGATATAGGAGTTCCTACTGACTGGAACTCAATGAAATTAATAAGCCATCAAGGTCACTGTAGTGGATGCTGTAGACCAGAGAAAAGCCATGCCTAAGATTACATGAAAATAGGAGTCAACTTGAAATCAAGTAGACACTATTTAAATTACTTAACATCAGTCTGTCATAGACCCTCACCCTAAAGTAAGGATAAAACCTTCCTTGTGGTATTTTATGGAGAACAAGTCAGGAAATAAATATAGATCAGTCATCTCTGTTTGGTATGTGATAGACACACGTTTAAAATGATCTATCCCCTCTACATTTTTCATTTCTACTTAATAACTTTTCAGCATTCATGTATCAAGTGGCAAAAATAATAGTCACATGGAAGTATAAAAATTCAAGGTAGGGTAATATTGTAGATAAGCTAAGATCAGATAGCAATGAGAGTCATTGCATTCTTTTTTAATTTTTAAAAATTTATTTTAATTTATTTTGAGAGAGAATAGAGAGCAAGAGGGGGAGGGGCAGAGAGAGAGGGAGACAGAATCCCAAAGCAGGCTCCATGCTGTCAGAACAGAGGTGGATGTAGGACGAGAAACCACAAACTGAGAGATCACGATCTGAGCTAAAGTCAAGAGTTGGACACTTAACCCACTGAGGCACCCAGGCACTCCTACAGTCTTTTGAATTAATTAAAATTATATATTTTTTCTAGTTGTATATATAGTATATCAGAAATGAGGAAATGCTGGGTGCCTGGGTGCCTCAGTTGATTAAGCAGCCACCTTCAGCTCAGGTCATGATCTCATGGTTCTTGAGTTCAAACCCCACTTTGGGCCCTGTACTGACATTTCAGATACTGAAGCCTGCTTCCGATTCTGTGTGTCCCTTTCTCTCTGCTCTTTCCCCACTTGCACTCTGTGCCTCTCTGTCTCTCTCTCTCTCAAAAATAAACATTAAAAATTAAAAAAAAAAGAAAAAGAAATGAGGAAATGAAAGAAGAGATACCAGTTAGGTTATGCTAATATTTCACAAGAATATTAACGCTGATTTTAAGATATTAAAAAAATGAACATGTGAGAGACACATTATAGGTGTAGAATCTGCTGGACTTGGAAAATTACTACATATATTGATGGGAAAGAAGAAATAGAAATCAGAAATGACCCCACTGACTTGAGTCTAAAGAGAGGCATTAATGAAAACAGAGAATATTAGAAATATTTGTTGGCTATAGGGTGAATAGTCAAGAGTCATGATGAATATAATTTGAATATAATTGTAAATATAATGAATTTGACATATGCAGTACACTGTTCTTTCTTTTTTTTAATGTTTTATTTATTTCTAGGAGAGAGAAAAAGAGAGAGAGAGAGAGAGAGCGTGAGCAGGGGAGGGTCATAGAGAGAGGGAGTCACAGACTGAAACAGGCTCCAGGCTCTGAGCTGGCAGTCAGCACATAGCCCGAAGCGAGGCTCGAACCCACGAACCGCGAGATCATGACCTAAGCGAAAGTCGGACGCTCAACCGACAAGCCACCCAGGCGCCCCTGTTCTTTCTTTTTTTAATGTTTATTTATGTTGAGAGAGAGAGCACATATACATGCATGAGCCAGGGTGGAACAGAGAGAGAGAGAGAGAGAGAGAATCCCATGTAAGAAAGAAGGAAGTTTAGCAGTCACACATACGTCTTTGAGGTATACTGAAAGATAAGGAGGAATTAATTTAAAAGAATGAGTAAGAACAGTCAGGAATAAACACATTTATAAAATTATCAAGAATGACATAGATAGGAACAAGAGTGATTAGTAATTCTACAGGAACAAATTTTAAAGTCAAGGGATTTTCCAAATAGGATTTCCTCAGAGGTAGGAAGGAAATAAAGCAGGGCAAGAGGAAGGCAAAAGAGAGGTAAACTATGAACATTATATGTAGGAAAGGACTCTAAGGAATCTTTGAGGAAAAAATTATCTTTGAATCTTTGACTATCTTGATAACGGAAAATTGTCTGCAGAGAATATGTGGCCAGGAGAATTTGGGGAGCTTGAAGAAAGTGGGTTCAAGGGGCACCTGGGTGGCTCAGTTGGTTGAGCATTCTACTTCAGCTCAGGTCATAGATAGCTCAGTTTGTGAGTTTGAGCCCCGCATGGGGCTCGCTACTGTTAGTGCAGAGGTTTGGATCCTCTGCCCCTCCCCCCTACCCCCCGCCCCTCTTCCATTAATATTTTTTCTCTCAAAACTGAATAAACATTTAGAAAAAAATAAATTGGGTACAATTACTGATTGCTACTAGATGAGTGATTGACAAGGGTATGGAGAGTTGCTAAAAAGCCCCATGAAGCACCAAATAAGCTCTTTAACACACATTCATAGTGGTGTCAGTCAGCTGAGCTTGAACTTTTGGAAGCACAAAAATGTATGGTTGATAGGCTTTCAGGCATAGAGGATTGGCAAGGAATGAATTAAATGTCTGTCAGGGTGGTAAGGTTATTGAGTAGGAGCAAGTTTATGTTTTGAAGCAGTAGAGAAGAATTTGAGGATGAAATGAGACTATCATGGAATGCATTAAAACCACAACTTTTCCTCAACAAACAAGTAGCTATGGAATCATCTCTTCCATTCAATTCTCAGACATATATAAAAGGCAAGCATTTTACCTCACATGAAGAGGTGTATCCTCTTCTTTCAAAACAAAGCAGAGGAATTATTATGTTTAAAAATTGTTATGATTGATTCATAGTCATTTGAGAGTAGATTGATGTTTCAAATGATGGATACCATCAAACAACATGCATACCATCAAACAACATGGCACTATAAAAGCACACACTAAAGAAAGTCAGAGAATTTAAAATAAGCAAAGAGACAGGACTGCACATTGGGAATGACCAGTTTTAATTTATCATACACTAATTCATTTTTACTTAATTTTTTAAATGTATGTTTTTGAGAGAGAGAGAGAGAATGTGAGCAGGGGAGGGTCAAAGAGGGAAGAAGACACAGAACCTGAAGCAGGTCTCCGAGGCTCAGGGCTGTCAGCACAGAGCCTGATGCCAGGTCTTGAACCCGTAAACCGGGAGCTCATGACCTAAGCAGAAATCAGACGCTTACCTTACTCAGCCACCCCAGCACCCCTATCATACACTAATTCTTAATTAATTATGGCTTTGGGATACCCCACTGACAAATTTTACAGCAATTTCAGTAGTTTACATTATTATTTACTCCTCACGTAAAATAGAATCTTCTATTGTATTGTACATTTCTATTTTACTCTCCTCAGTTAATGTTCACATCATGATTTTGATATTGGCTGTATTTCCTACATTTAAAAATTCTATTATGTATAAATCTGGAAAAGATTTAGAAATAAAATGTTTTAAAATATTCACCTAAATTTCCTTTCTATGTGTTCTAAAAAAATTTGTATAGGTAATTCACATGTTAAAAATTCAGTTGTAAAAAATAATAAAAAATTAAAAATATATTAGCATTTAAAAAAATAATACAAATTGGATTGTAATCATACTATATATAGAAGCTTAAATATATTTTTCCTTTGCCTGTTTTCTACTGTATTTTGTTTGGAATACAATAGTTATATTATTAGTAATTACACAATTTTTAAAGTTACAACTTATTATTACTGTATAATGAACAGCCTAGTGAATATATTGACTTCTTTTTCCCTGTCAATGATAGTTTAAGTCTACCTTAATTCTCACAGAGAATAAAAATAAATCAAGAGAGAAATGCTAGCAGCAATCTATTCCAGTTGCTTCAAACCCAAACCAATTTACTTATGCCCCCAGGATAACAAACATCTATTTTGTCATCATCCTAAATTCCTTCCAGACAACAATGCAAAGAGGTGAAATGGAAAAAGTATAAATATGCAAATGCCTGATTTATTTGATCACTGCCACTTACAACAATTTAGGCAAATCACTTTTATTGGATTTCTAGTTGCTTATGACTATCTGTACTTAAGTATTTCTTCTTGGTGAATATCTTTCTGTAATTCAGAGTTTTAGTCGTTTTCACGGCATCTTTAGAGCTAGCTTTAAGAAGTAGAATGCATTGGCCATAAGGGGTATCAATTTAATAATTGATATGGTCTGTTCAGCATGAGAATTACCTGTACTTAGAGCTTCTTGGGAGAAACAAGTAAACTTGCCATGAACACCTCTTCCATTTTTTGGACAAAGAAGTTTATCAAAATGAATCCTTGGACAATGTTCGTATTTTATTTAAAGTTGTCCTTAGTAGAATCTGTCAAGAAGAATTCATACTGAAAAAGTCTAAAAATACTAGGAACATAAAGAATTCACCATCCAAAGGAGAAAAATGATAACTTTCTTGTTCGCATGTCACCGTCTGAATGTGCAGTTCCCAAGCAGCATCCATGTGGCTATGAATTCTTTAGCAGCTTTTCCTGATGTCTGTCAGTCAATAAGCATTTCCTAAAGACATCTTTGGGATGTGGTGCTTTGTGAGGAACCCGTATCTTTTCTCCTGATAAGTCTGAAAAAGAATTTAGGGAGAAAGGCAAACTAGCTTCACGCTTATCTCACATTGTATAAAGTAGAAAGGAAGATAAGAACAATCTGTGGACCAGCCTAGATCAGTGTAAAACTCAGGACAGTCACAAGAGACAGCTGTGGAACAGAGTTCTTTGTGACTTTGGTGAGCCCTAAGCACTTTTACCTTTGTAGTTCCCCTTCTCCATTAAATAAGTGTTAGAAGTTATGTATTATGTCTGTGTTATAGACAAATATATGAATGTTATATGTTAACTATTTTCTACTTAGAAGTTCAAATTTTCTTAGAAATTAAAACAGTTTGTGGGCTGATAAAAATAGTGTGGGCCCTCGGCTATAGGATCAACTTCCTCTGCTTTAGAACAAATTACAAACTGATTAGCTTCTTGCCTCCCCCTTTGAAATCACTTATTTCTTTTGGATATTAAAGATATGGGGTGTAGGGGTGCCTGTGGGGCTCATTCAACTAAGCATCAGATTCTTGATTTCACCTCAGGTCATGATCTCACATTATAAGATCAAACCCCGTATCAGACTCTGTGCTGACAGCACTGGAGCCTGCTTGGGATTCTCTCTCTCTGCCCCTTCCCACTCATGGAACCCATGTGCGCACGCTCTCTCTCTCTCTCTCTCTCTCAAAATAAATAAATAAGTTAAAAAAAATATGTGATGTCTATTGAAGCTGTTAATGCTGGCTGCATTTAGTGTAAGTACCTACTTGGGTGATTCTTTTTTCTATTTGTTTTGTTTTGTTTTTGAATCTATTTTCTCAGTGTGATATAGACAAGAAATAGAATGTGGAAGTCACCTAGAGTGTATAATTTAAAGATTTATATGTAAACTTGCTAATGATTATTCTTTTGTGTCTTTTTTGCAAATGACAATTGTTAACTGTGTTGTAAAATAATTTTACAGGTATGAGAACCATTGTTCAAGCCCACGCAATATGCTCCATGGACCACTTGACTTTCAGTTACACGCAGGATGTTATTTACACTATAGATTCCCACCATCAAATCAGAGTTTCTCAGAGGGGAGCCTGGGGAATTTATTTTAACAATATTTCCAAGTAATTCTTATGGCTTTAAAATGTTAGACCCAGAAGTTTAATTGTAAAATACCTTGAAAGTCTGAGGTTTGACGATTTTAATCAATACCTATTTAAAAAAAAAAAAAAAGGAAGTGTATACTGAAGTAATATATTAGGAGTAAAGTGGTCCAGACTGATTTCACCAACTAAGGATGAAAGGGAAGTAACTGGGGCCCCTGGGTGGCTTAGTCGGTTAGGCGTCAGACTTTCGCTTAGGTCATCTCGCGGTTCGTGGGTTCGAGCCCCGCGTCAGGCTCTGTGCTGACTGCCAGCTCGGAGCCTGGAGCCTGTTTCAGTCTGTGACTCCCTCTCTCTCTGACCCTCCCCTGCTCACACTGTCTCTCTCTCTCTCTCTCCTAGAAATAAAATTAAAAAAAAAAAAGAAAGAGAAGTAACTTTCTTTGTACCCTCTTTATTTTTACTGTTGAAGTCAGGAGAATGGTTCCTCGGCCACATATGTAGCCTAACCGACTGCTATCAGAGAAGTTTACTCAGTGTTTTTAGTGTGCACAGGGATGCCACTTCTTAGATACCTGTGGAGTTGATGGCTTGCATGCCACCTTGATCTAGGACTTCTGGGATTCATTAAGTGCTTTGATCATTCACTAAATGGCACCTGATGCTTTTAAGAGTTCAGGAATCTTCCTTGTTCAATTCATTTCCAGGGAGTTACTGTGGAATAGGAAAGACTAGAGTTTATCTCTGTGGTATTTACTTACTTGTGGAAATAGACATTTAAAAAAAAATACCATCTCTCACATGAGCACACATATTGAGAAGGCATTTCTGATAGATTTTCATTCTTTACAAAAAGATTGTTTTTGTTTCTAAAGATAGATTTTGCTTTTACTTATTAGCATAATATACGCCTATAGAAATTTTGGAAACATATAAACAGATAAAGATGATATTAGACAACTCTAAGATCTTAACACTTAGATGTCTCGATTGTTAACACTTCAGTACTGTGATTTCTGACAGTCTGTGATGTATATGTGTGATGCCTGTGTGTCGAGCCTGCTTAAGATTATCTCCCTCTCCTTCTTATCTCTCCCTCACTCACACACTCTCTCTTTCTCTCTCTAAAATTGAAGAGAGAGAGAGAGGGAAAGTGGTATTTCAAAATGCCTACTATATTGTTAATATGATATTATGGCTTTAGAAAACCCTATAGTAAAGAAAATCATTAGATTACCAAATATTATGGAGCTAGTGGTATTTATACTTACCACTAGAAGAAGCAGTAGAAGGTGTAGAAGATGTAGAAGAACTTTACAGAAAAAGGAAAGACTTTAAAGTATAAGAGAATTTTGGGGCACCTGGATG
Organism: Proteles cristata cristata; assembly: GCA_017311185.1. Classification (NCBI taxonomy): domain Eukaryota; kingdom Metazoa; phylum Chordata; class Mammalia; order Carnivora; family Hyaenidae; genus Proteles; species Proteles cristata. The sequence continues at coordinate 443,898 of JAESUZ010000960.1, read as the reverse complement.
GCTCAGTCCATTAAGCATCTGACTCTTGATGTCAGCTAATGCCATGATCTCATCATTCTTGAGATGGAGCCCTGTGTCAGGCTCTGCACTGACAGTGTAGAACCTTCTTGAGATTCTCTCTCTCTCTCTCTCTCTCTCTCTCTCTGTTTCTCTGCCCCCCCTCTTTCTCTTTCTCAAAATAAATAAACATTTTTATGAAAATGTATAAGAGAAAATTTTAAAATATATATATTTGAAAACAAAGAAACTTTTAAAACTTAAACCAGCAAAAAGATTTGAACTATCGCATATTGCTAAGGTAGATACAGATTTTGTTGCTGCAGAGTAGTAAAGAATCTTGGATAACTATGATTTACATATAGTATAATCATGAAAGCATTCAAGGATAAAACCGAGAAAAGAATTTGTCTCCACCCCAGCCTCACTCATAAAAGGCAAACACACACACACACACACACACACACGCGCGTGCGCACAGCTTTAGTTAGATGCTTACACATTCCAAAATAGATGAAGAGAAAGAGAAAATGTTAAGAAGGGAAATAGTTCCTTTAAACGCGCGCGCGCACACAGCTTTAGTTAGATGCTTACACATTCCAAAATAGATGAAAAGAAAGAGAAAATGTTAAGAAGGGAAATAGTTCCTTTAAAAAAAGGTCAGCGTTAAGAAGTTTGCTATGACTAAGTCTTTCTGAGACTCAGTTTTCTGTGAGGCTGAATAAAGAGAATAGACATGCTTTAACATTGCCCAGAGGGGGTAATTTTGAAGCTCTGTTTGTATTAAGTGCCAGTTTTTATTCTATGTGGAGAATGACTCATTAATTGCAGCACCATGATCCTAGGGATTTCAGTCCCTGAACCCAATTAGTTTAGCAAACTGGACAATTTCAACACAGGCACCTAGGATCCTTGCTTGTTGGGATTATAGGAGAAGAAAAATGTTTTATATATCTTGCTAGGTTATTTTGGCTCATCTATTAATTAAACTGACATAAGACAGATTAACAGGAGAGAAACATCACATTTAATTATATATATACAGGAGCCCCATAAAAAATATGAGACCCACGTCCAAGTCAGTAAGGCTTATATACCACCCTGAGCTAAGAAATGAGATCGGGGCCTCGGGCTTCAAAAGGAAGGAGGGTAATTCACAGGACACTAGGAAAAGCAGGTGTCTGGTAATTAGATGTTTGCCCTGCCATAGAGATAGGTCTTTCAGATAAAAAGTTCTCTCTGGTTAATAGCTCTCTTTCTTGGCCAGGCCCCCTATCTAAATTCTTTTAGGCAGTTAAGGGAGAGGTAAAAGGTTTTTTGTTTTTGTTTTTTGCTTTTTGTATTGTTTTTTGTTTGTTTGTTTGTTTTTGAGTCTGATCCATCTCAATTGCCTTTAGCTCAAAATAATCAATATGCCAAAGTGGCATATTTTGGGGTCACATATTTTGCTTTCCTTCAGTCCCTCCTTTGAAACTTTCTCAAGAAATTTCACAGTCCAGAAGTTGAGTTGGTGGAAGATTGCTTTATCTCTTTGAAATAGTCTCTCCGTTCTTAGCCCTAAGAATATACCAGTCCAGTTGGATAATTGGGTCTCATTTCAGGAGGCCTTGATGCAGGTGAACTCCCAAAGTTAGGCCTATAGTGCATGCAATCAGGTATTTAACAAGAAGTATTTCTATGGAAACAAAAGAAAAATAATGGGTAATAAATGGAGTAGGCTGTCATATTCATTTCTGAGTTATGAAGGCAGCCAGTCAAGGTCCTGCTCGGAGGCTTTTTAGAGTGAGGACAGGCAGTGGCCATCTGATAGATTTCCTTGATTTGTAGTTTGAGTTTCTCTGATAATCTTTTTGAGAGGCTCATATAGCAACAGGCATAAAGATTTCTCATATATGGAGTATTGTGGTGATTCTTCTGAAGTTTTTATCAAGTTGTCCAACTTTAGCTTGCATGGTTTTGAAAAAAGAATGGCATTAGTTCTCAATGACTCCAAGTCAGAAAGGTGGGGAAAAACTGGAAATGTTAGTTTGGAAAATTGTGGCCAAATAACAGAGGAAACTAGAAGAATTCCAGATCCAGTCCAATTTAGAGATAGGACCTGAAAGTACCTTAATTTACTTTGCTGGAACTTTTAATAAAGAATATCAGATTGGACTTTTAGAAGCCTCCCCATCAGACTTTGCCTGCAATATCTATAGATTTGGATGAATTTCTCGTTTCTTGAGGTCTCTTGTCCTCAAGAATATATCAAGGTTCTCTGTCCCTGCTAGGAAGTGACCTTTCTTACCCACCTGGTAAGTCTGTTGGGAACCCTATAAGCAAGGTACCAGCACAATATTTCTAAGGAGTTTTATTATCTCCTAAAGTCAACCTTAGTTCCTTAAAGCTGTCTGGTTATATCTGAGTGCGTATATATCTCTCCAACATTTCAGTCAAAGACTTAGTAACCAAAGTTTCTAACTGTGTCCTTTTACAAAGAGAACTGAGTCTCATTGAACTTTTGCAAACTATATTGAACTCTATTGCCATAAAAAGAATACTCAAGAGTTTTCAAATTCCAGAGGGATCAGATAGAGAGAAAAAGTGTTTCATCTTTGTTCACAAAGATACATTTTACCAATTTGTTGTAGGCCATAGTAAGAGAAGAGATTAAAAAAAAAAAAAAACCTCATTAAATCTGGAAAAACAAAACATTAAAGAACAAACAAGATCATAAAAAAAAAGGGTAATCATCCTCCTCAGTTCATGTAGTCCCGTGTAATTAATACTTGTTCTACTTGAATCCAGTTTTCTCATTAGTTCTGGAAATTCTTACCCAGTTCAGTTTTATAATCTTAAAGTTATCGGAAACCTGTTTTCTAGAGTGCTTTCCATGAGTCTCCTTGAGCATGAAGCACTCCTTGAAGATGCAAACACTTTTGCAAAAGCATCAGGGTAAAATAATAAACATCTGTAAATGACAAGACTTAAAATGACCATGATTAAAAGATCTGATGCGAGTTTATTACAATGCAATTGATAAGAAAATTTGCTTATTCCTACAATATATAACATTTTAAAATAAAAAATGAAATTATGATTGATAATATTATTCATGGACATATTAGATTTTTAGGAGTTTCATGTAATTTGTACAACCCTTTTAATATATGCCTGCACAATTCAACATGAAGAAAGAAAACACTTGGTCAAATTAGGACATAGGTCTTTGTGAAAGTTATCCATTTAACGTTAATGACAATTAAAGACTTTGAAGGCAAAACAAAATATTACATAGTTATAAAACACAAACAAAGAAACAACCTTAACTCTTTTAATAATGATAGCTTACTTAAATAATCAAAGACCTGACAAAAACACAGAAAGTAATTTTGACAAAACACAAAATCCTTGTTATTTTAGGCAGAATACATTAAAATATAAAGAAAAACCTTTTATTATTTTTTTTTAAAGTAGAGCAATAGTGAAAGAAAACTTTGTCCTTTTAACAGAGAGTAAAAAACAAAATTTAATTTTGCTCCAGTGCACTTCTGATATTAAAATTCATGTAACCTAATTAATTTTTTCTAATCTTAGCCAGCTTGACCACACATTAATATTTCTTTCTAAAGATTCCTTTTCATAAATCTTCTATAATTTTCTTTTTTACATTCAGATTTTGTTTTATGTGTTTTTCTCTTTCTCACTTTAAAATAATTAGCGTCTTTTTAGGATAAAATTATTTTCTTTTCCCTCATCAAAGAGTTTTTGTAACTGATACCTCTTCCTATGAAAAATACATGTAACTTTCCTTACATACAAAATTTTTTCCCTTATCATTTGCAGTAGTTTAAACTACATTTGCTAATTTGAATTCTCAAACCTTAGAAACTTTATCTAACAAGTAAGCCATTGTAGAGTCATCTGGGTGACTCAGTCAGTTAAGCATCTGACTCTTGCTTTCAGCTAAGGTCATGATCTCACTCAAGGTCTTGTATCAAGCTCTGTATTGGGCTCTGGGATCTCTCTTTTCTCTTTCTGCCCCTCTCCTCTTCTCTCTCTCTCTCTCTCTCTTTCTAAATAAACAGATAGTAAGCAATTATACACTCTTTGATATGCCAGTATTCTTCACACCTGCCACATTTATGAATATATTTCAAATATTCTAGATGTGCTTCCTAACAGTATAGATTTTTTTCCAATGTGGTGTACATGTTTACCAATAGACCAAATATCTTTTAGACCCTCTGTAAAAGAAAGCCAAAACTGGATATATTTATGTTTGGTAACTAATGTTTCAGTATTTTTTATTTGGAAATGACCTGATAATCAACAAGCTTATCACTTAGCCTAACTTAGTACAACTTTAAGGTTTCAGGCTACCAAAAAGATTTGGGGAAACTATTCAAAAAAGTTTGCCTAAAATTTTTTATTCTATTTATATCTATGTAAATCACTTGAGTCTAACAATTATGTTTAGATTACTCATGAAACCTTCATGAGACATTAGACAAACTTAGCCATCATCCCAAGCTATTTTTCTTGCAGATAAATTTTTGTAAGACATGTAATACAAACTTACTTGACTAGTAAACCCAGACAGAAGAAAAGTTGTATGTCTGCCTTATATTCAATGTTGATAATTCTAAAGTCATACTTTTGTGTTCTGTGTGTGTGTCTGTGTGTTTGTTTGTTTTGAGAGAGAGAGGGGGAGAGAGAGAGACTGTGTGTGCCCTGGCACGTGTGCATGTATCACTTGGGGAGGGGTCCAAGGGAGGAGCAGAGGGAGAGATAGAATCTTAAGTAGGTTCCATCCAGGCCTGGGGTAGAGCCCAACATGGGGCTTTAGCTCACCACCATGAGATCATGACCTGAGCTAGAATCAAGGATGCTTAACCCACTGAGCCACCCAGATGCCCCTAAAGTCAGACTTAAGTTAATTAAACTAAAGAACATAAACTAGTTTTAACACTGGATATTTTTCTAGATCATGTGAACCTGAAGTACATTTTGGCTACTTTCTGTTATATTTCTCAGAACTTTGGGAATACTATAGTTATAAGCCCTTAATTTAAACCAATTAATTAGAACTCTTTACAAATTAATTTTGGCAATATGTTCTAGAGGTAGAAGACTACTATATGATAGACACACATAAACATACAGACATACACAGAAATCTCCTAACTTTCATTCCAAAACTTTAGCTATGAATTTAGTACACATATTAGTTTTAATTTTTTTAATTTTATTTTTGAGAGAGACAGAGACAGAGTGTGAGCTGGGGAGGGGCAGAGAGACAGAATTTGAAGAAGACTCCAAGTTGTCAGCACAGAGCCTGATGCAGGGCTCAAACCCACGAAATGTGAGATCATGACCTGAGCTGAAGTCGTCTGCTTAACCAACTGAGCCACCCAGGTGCCCCTCTTGTTTGAAATATTTGTGTCTCTGAAAGATAGAACAAGTTAAAGTTACTGCTTAATAAAATCTTTGGTAATATTTAGGAAAAGACTTTTAAATTTTATATTTGTCCTTGACAAGTAAAATTAAGTAGACTGTGGTCTAGAGTTTGAGCAAGGGAACCTCCTAACAGCTCATTTTAAAAAAATATGTATTATTTTTGAAAGAGACAGAGTGTGATCAGGAGAGGGACAGAGAGACAGAGACACAGTATCTGAAGCACACTCTAGGCTCTGAGCTGTCAGTACAGAGCCCTATCAGGGAGGGGCTTGAACCCAGAAACTATGAGGTCATGACCTGAGCCCTACCTGAGCTGAAGTCTGGATGCTTAAGAATGGTTAGCCAACGGAGCCATCCAGACGCCCCTTATCAGTTGCATTTTAAAAGACTCCCTCCCTACCATTTTTTTTTCTCTTATCCAATCTTAGAAAGTGAGTAAGGTCTAATCAAGAGTTAACATTTACATTTCCAAAGCACAGGGAAAGAATGCAAGGTCCTCTAAGAAAGACTTTGGTTTATTAAGGTCAATATTTTATAAGACTTTTGAAATAAATTGGGGAAGTTTTAGGATTGGTAACAAGAAATAAGTGAACTTTGAATTGTCTCTGGGGTTGTGTTTTTCGTTTTGCAAATGTTTATAAGGTAAGGACAGTTGCTCTCAATTCTTCAAATAATTGGGTTGTAACTCAAATGACATCATAGGTTAGTCTACCCATAAATCCTTTTAAAAGCAGTTTAAAAGGTTTTTCTTTCCTCCTGGGTACCTATTTTATTTTAGCTTAGGGGAGGAGACCAAATTTAAAAAATTCCTATCAGGCTCTGAATACTAGCTTCTAATCTGGCCAATCTCCAACCACAGAGCTATTAAAGCAAACACAAACAACAACAAAAACCCCCACACTCTTTTAAATATCTTATCAATTTTCAGCCGGGACAAGCAGCAAACGTTTCCAGAATATAATGGAATATGTCTTTGTGGAGTCTGTATAAAGCATTTTAGCAAAGGCCTTCTGCTGAGTATGCAATTCACTTTTGGGTTGAAATTTGGATCATTTTAGGGGGAAAGCCTCTATCTTCCGCTGAACATCAGCCTTCAACTGATCATTTGTGGGAGGGCCTAGAGAAATTCTGGTCATCTATTTTCTTTGTAAGGTTCTTTTTGTGTTTGTTCTTGCCGGAGGTCATCTGGTTTTCTCTGAGAACTAAAGTACAGTCGAGGGAAGGATTAACACCTGTTAGCAGCCAATCATGGTCTCCATGAGTGAAGTTGTAAATGGACATCGATCTTTGTAACTTCTCTCCAAATTTGGTAGGACCTTCTAAAATGTGGAAGTAAAGGAGTTTAAAATTTAAAAGATCTGCTTTTGTCAGGGGACAAAAATTCTTTGGGTGGGGTTCTAGGATATATCTGCAAAAAACATTGTATCAGAAGCTGTGATGCTTTCAGGGCTTAATTTAGAGCCCAGCAAATTAAGCCTTATGTCTGAGCCTTATTAGCCATCCTGGGTGCTTCTGTTAAATGATTTTCCTGGTTTTTAGTATTTACATGAGTATGCTGTATACCCTGGAGTGCTCGCTGTAAATCTTGCAAGGGAAGGGAACTTAAAACAGTCAGGGGAGTGTTTAAGAGATTTTTTTTTTCCCTAGAGAAGGTGGAGGGATTTAGGGAACTAAATTTAGGTAATTTGCTGAAGAAATAGGGCCAGATGTTAAGAGCGGGAATATACCTTGGATGTGGAGCTTAATTTTTGTATTAAGTCTCATTTCTGCTGTTTCATCCATATGTATATAAGGCTATACATATAATTATATCTATTTGTTATACTTCTTTGATCCACATTTTATCCACATTTATCCACATCGGCCTTTCTGATGCCTGCCTGCCCAGTCCAGGGACCCAGAGGGTTTCCTACAGGACCAACCCAGAAGGTCCTTGGCTTTGTGTAGGATGGAAATCAAACAGGAGCCACCAAGGAGTAACAGCACCGTTTATTGGAGATACAGAGAGAACTGATACAGAGGGGGCATCTGAGAGACTCAGAAAGGAAAAGGAGCCTAAGTCTTATCTTTGTTTGGGGATTGGAGGGGTTTACTGAGAATTGTACATGTCCCCTAAGGCATCCAGGAACAGGTTAAAACAAAGACAAGGGCTCAGATATTACTCCATGGGGCCAGCGGCCAGGGGCTCTTGGTGTTAAGGTGTCTTGCTCTGGTGGTCTGATGTCTTCATGTGAGATAGCCTTGCTGTCATTCTCACCTGGTCCTTCCTTAGATGTTATCTATTTTAAGGAAACCATTAACTCCTTGTCCCTTACAAGGAGGACATTATGCTATTTGCATTATAAGGCATGTGTAAAGAGGGCTGGGCAACTGCAGGTACTAACAATAATAGAAGCAGGAAAAAGGAGCAAAATCCAGATTTTTATGGAGTCCTTCAATTTCCCTATCTCATTTCCATAGGAACCAACAGATAATTATTTGGAATAAGAGCCCTCTAAGACAAAAAAATAATAATATAGAAGTTTGTCCAATTCAAAGGAACCATCATCTGTCCATTGATGAGTAGGATCTTATTTTCATCTCAATAGCAACTCAAACCAATTAGCTATTTACAAATTAACCATGGATGCAAGAGTGTAAAAGGAGAGTGTAAAAGATGCAGCTCTCACAAAATCCAGAAAGCTTATTTCCAGAAAAAAGCATTGTCCTGGGGCCTCTGGGTGGCTCAGTCAGTTAAGTGTTCGACTTCGGCTCAGGTCACGATCTCATGATTTGTGGGTTCGGGCCCCATGTCGGGCACTGTACTGACAACTCAGAGCCTGGAGCCTGTTTCGGATTCTGTATCTTCCTCTCTCTCTGACCCTCCCCTGCTCACGCTCTCTCTCTCTCTCTCTCTCTCTCTCAGAAATAAATAAAACATTTAAAAAAATTTTTAAAAAGCATTGTCCTGTAACTTCATTGTCACAGGAGGTAAGAATGGTCTAGTGCAAGGGGTATGTCCGGTTTCTCCCATGGATATGAGACGCCATCAATCATAGACCCATCAATCTGTGATGCTGGGCAAGCAGTACAGGAATGGGACTTTCCCAGCACTAACAAAATCATGAAGAATGAGTCTACAAGTGTCCCTTATGGACCTGAACTTCTCATGATGAACTCCCCTGAAAACTCGCACAGTAAGACGAAGAGAACGCTGCCTAAGACTTCCCTTTCTTTTTGGATCCACAGCCAAATCAGCTGTTCCCCCGCTGCACACCAGTACATGAATCCTCTGTCAGTGCAGACTGATTACAAACCCAAGCTGAGAAGGCATAGAACAAGAAGAAAGGAGAACTTCTTTTTCTCCGTGCACATCAATTTACCTAAGCCTTGGGTCTATCGGGGCCAAACTAAAACCTAAGAGGGGTGAGCTGCAGGGGTGGGTATTGTGCTGTGTTTTGCAGAGTACCTTGTTAAATGGAAAGGTTGTTGAGGTTGGCAGATGACCTAGTGTCAATCTAACTCGTTTAATGACCAACTTACCCTCACATGGAAATCTTCAAGTTAGGTGGCAAGCTCTCAACAGCTCTTAAGTGCTCACTCTGGGCCCACCAATTTTGTAGCTTTGGCTTCTAAGATCCCCCTTAGCAACAGCCTTTACCTCACATGCACATTAACTCACAGCAGTTTGCCTAAACAGATGCAGGTCTGGTGAGGAACATGAACTCACCACTACGTGAGGCTGGCTTCAATAGCAGGCTTATAAGACACCTATGCCTACATTCTACCCTATGGTATTACTACTATGACAAATGTCATAAAAGAAGGTGACTAGGAAAACCAGTGATCACTCCAGGAGAGAAAAAGATCAATTCAAATCTTTACCAGAGTCATGATACCCAAGGAACAAGTTCCACAGATATTTTCTCCTGCTAACCTTAATTTAGAAAAGGAAAAAGGACTCACTACTCTTGCTTACACTGGGCCCTGCAGGTAGAGATCGAGACACTGACATGGTAAAAATTCTTACTTTCTGCCAGCACTTGCCAGGGATCCCGGCATCTCTTGGCTACAGCAGCCCTGGAGCAAGCAGGATACAGCCAGAGAAGTTTGTCCATCTGAATCACCAACTGCAGGGAAGGAAAACTATTTCCTTTATCCTTATAGATTCTTTTGGCTGGTCTATTAATTAGATTGATGTAAGACAGATTAGCAGGAGAAAAATAAATATAATTACATATGTATGGGAGCCCTGTAAAAAATATGAGACCCAAGGACAAGTCAGTCAATTGAGGCTTATAGTATCCTAAGCTAAGAAATGAGAGAGGGTCCTGGCTTCAAAGGGGAGGAGGGTAATTCACAGGACATTAAGAAGAGCAGATGTCTATTAATTAGACGTTTGCCCTGCCACACAGGTAGGTCTTTCAGATAAAAAGTTATTTCTGGTAATAGCTCTCTTTTTGGGGCCAGGCCCTCTATTTAAATTCTTTTAGACAGTTAAGGGAGAGGTGAAGGTTTTTCTTGAATCTGCTGTGTCTTGATTGCCTTGGGCTCAAAATGATCCACATGCCAAAGTGGCATATTTTGGGGTCAAAGAGTTTGCTTCCCTCAGGAGCAATTCAGAAATGGGCATACTAGGCTAGAGTGTCCAGTATGTTTTCTTATTCAGAACAAAGTGCCTCAGAGAGTACATGCCCTGGACTCTGCTCTTAGCTTAGTCTCCATCAACATTGTCTTTTCACAGGAAGGGAAAACATAACCCTGTCATTTTATTTCCAAGAAATAGAATATGAGCTTTCCGGACCCTAGTTCTCTGAAAAGAAAATGGTCTAGCATTTCTTTATATGAAAAATGTGAGCAGCCCAGTCAAGACTGTCAAAATGAAGTAGAAACTTCACATTATTTTACAGTTCAACTATAGACATTTGATTTCATAATTGTGTTCTCAATCAGGTACAGAATCAGATTCATGTTTTTCAGAGAAGTGTTAGCATACAATAAAATGCATGGTTATGAAACATAGTCTCAAGATAGGTGTTTGAGATAGACCTAGTCAATGGAGTTTTCTTAAACAGCTTATTGTCAGTTTCTAGAAGCAATTTGACACTCACTGACAAAGTGGAGTCTCAAACAAAGGAGCCAGGAATGCAACTGTTTCATCTGCATAGAAATGATACTTACCGCAATGGCTCTGCCCTCGGCAGGGCCCAGCTTAGGGATGGATAGTGACATGAGGGCATCAAAGCTGCTGAAGCATTCAAAGACTGCAAAGTAAACAAAGTAAAGTGCTTTACCGAGAAACTGAAGCAGAATGTTAAGTGATTCAGCAGAGTTTTACGATGCCTAAAAATTCCTAGGGCAGGCTTAGGAATCTGAAATGAAACGGAGATAGGTTTTTCTTTTTTATGTCATTGGAAAAGATACAGCAGCAGATCATGTAAGAGTGGTTGCTGTTGGAACTGGAAGAAGCCTTTTTATTTGCCTGCAGGAAGTTTTTTTTTTAATTTTTATTTTTTATTTTATATTTTTTTTACAAATAGTTTATGGTCAAATTAGTTTCCACATTTTTTTACTTTTTATTTATTTATTTTTTATTTTTTTAGGAAGTTTTTGATTTTTAAAAATTTTATCATATATCAAGTATATTTCCTTCAACTTAAAGAAATAACAACAAATGACAGTTGGCTTAGCACTCCCGCAATCCCGGCATAAGACACAGTCCCTGCCCAGATGCGATGCACAGGTCAAACCAAAAAACTAGAAACAAGTACTTCAAATTGCAGGGAGAGCAAATTGAGTATGTTCCAATGTGACTTTCTAGACGATAAAATCTACTAGCCCACAGAATTATCACCTAAAAGAAGTGAGTAAGGTACACTCCTAAAATCACTTAAAATTTGTTGATCTACACCTACAACACTTTTGGGAAAATGAGCAAGAGTAGGAAAAATTTGCATCTTCTATTTCAACCCAATGTCATTCTAATTGGGTTCCCCAGGCAGCTCACTTTATATACTCTTTCTCTGCCTCCAGATATATGGGAGTACTTTTTATTTTCCATGTAGGTATCAGTACATTTTGCCTAGCTGTTGAGATAGGACATATGATGTAATAAGTTAGAGACCAATATAATATACTTTAATTTTCCTCTTTTTTAAATCATTTTCAGAAGCTAACACATCACACTGATACATCTGATGTTTGTAATCTCATTCCTTTGAAATCAGTCATCATCAGTATGGCTCATTAGCAAAAGAAGACTGCTAAGGAAATGTTTCTTGCACATTGGAAATGGGGAATAGCTCTGTCAATGCACCTGTCTGACGTTCCGATAGTTTTAAAGTGGTTTTATATGGTTGCCACAAGTGTTATTTCCATATCAGATAGTTTAAAGTTACAATTCTTGTAGAGTGATACATTAGGATAATGTGACCGATATAATTTGAGAAATAACATGTGGATTGAGATATCTTAAAAATTGTGGGATATGACTTGGCAACATACGAGATCAACATGTAAGAGATTAGAAACAGCTTGTAACCCTTTAAATGAGGTATTTGTAGGATGCAATTGTCAACTTGATGGAAATATATCTAGTAATTTAATGGGAACTAAACCATTTTTAAAACCCCACTGATGGAAAAAGAATACATTGGAGAATTTTAAGAATTTGAGATCTTTTGCAAGTTTAATTTCAGATCTTCAAAAAAGTGTATTATAACCTGTATCAAAGCTATTTTCAGTAATATTTCTGTTAATAGTTTCTATATAATTGCATATAAAATAGTCACATTATGCCATGAAATTTTCTTAGCCTTATGAACTATTATTGTCATTCCACAGATAAGGAAGCTGAGCCTCAGTGACATTAAATTATCTGTTTGTTAAATGGTAGAACCAGTATTAGAACCCAAACTCTCCTTGATGCCTTGTCCATCTAGTACCTATTTTTATTTGATTAGATCAATCTTGTTTAGTTCACATGGATAGAAAAATCAGAGGACTCACCAGTACATTTTGAGCTTGTACCTATGATGAAAATACATATAGTTTTGACCTATCTCCACTGTCCTCTTCGAAACTTCCAATTTCCTCTCATACACATCATAGTTTTTAGCAACAGTGAAACAGCTTGAAGTGTTCTCTGCTGGAAATACCTTTACCACACTAAAATTTCAACAGATTACTTGGAATTTAACACTATTTTGAAATCTTCATATTTCAAATAGTCTTTTTGTTAGAAGGGGAGTTATTTCATCAAAGACAGGGGGACTATATACAAATGAGATTATGTGTCTGGAGATATTCCTCCAGAGATCTTTTTATGGTAAGCTAACAAGAAAAGAACCTTATCATTTTCTGAAGCCAAATGTAGGACTGATGGCTTGAAAATCTTGGCATGAAATGAAACACAATACCTGAAATTGGGAAAGCTGTTGGAAATCAAATATATCACACGTAGAATAAAAACTCATTTCATCAGTGTGGCCTTTATTGACCTAGACTTTGCTGGATTTCCTTGTAATAAATACTTAAATACTCAGCTCCCTCTTTTTCTTTATAACATGAACAATCTTAGTTTAAAAAAGGAAGTATGTTAATCTGTTAATCTGAGAGCAAGAATTACATGTAGAATTTATCATTTTCAACATAATATATATATATCTGGCATATACTAGATATTCATGTATAAGTGTTTAATACATGAATAATCAATCAGATGAAATAATGAATTCAAATGTCAGCTGTCCTAGATCCTAATTCTAATTGCTTTGCATATTTGAACAAGTGATTTCTAGAGCACTTTCTTTTGTACCCTCTAAAAATATGCCCCAAAGTACATGTCCTTGCAAGGATCAAATGAAATGATGTATGCAGAAGTCTTTGTAAAACATTATCTATTTTTTAAGGTATATTGAAAATGCAGGAAGAACTCTTAGAGATTACTTCATTTCCACCATTTTAGGTCAAACGACATTATTATCAATGTTCAGAATACCATCTTTGAAAGGGATATGTGTATGTATATTTTGCAATTTAAATATTTTTATATCGTAGCATGTGCTTATTCATGGATTTACTTTTAAACATTTTAAATATATTCCCTTAGATTTGTTTGCTCCAAATTTCTATAATATAATGTTTTTAAAGTTTTTTTAATCAAATTCATGTATTAATTAAATTACATACTTATTTGTTTAATCTACCTGCCTCTTTTTTCATGTATCAACTAAGTAGTAGCAATGATTATTGATTTGGACCAGGAAACTTGGAGATTAATTGCTGTGTCAATTGTCTTGGGTCAACATTTTCTATTAGTACTGTGATCTACTTAAATTTTTATACTTGCATATGTATGTACAATAAGTATAAAAGTATACATAGTTTTCATTGTATTACATACTTATAAAAAGGATTTTATTTTAGTGAACACAGTAAGATTTATAGAAAATAAACCAAAATGAAATGAAAACTTATGCAATGAAAGTAGAAAGTACAGGATACTTTATATTGTGTTGTTAGTACGTTCCAGCTGAGTTTAAAATATCAGAAGAAGAAAATATTTTACTTTCTTTTTTAAACACAGAGAATGATATAAAATATGCAGTATATGCAAAACTGATATTGAACCAAATACTTACCTGTTTTATAGAAAATGCATTGCAGGCTTTTTTCAAAGACTATTTTCTTCTGTAATACTGCCAAGGTCAATGTGATCTTAGTTTGGCCAAAGTATTCCAGTCATCACATTAGGAAAAATTGCACAATTGCATGCTGTTTCCAAATGTCAGGAACTTACCAGAATTTATATGCTATATTTCTGCCTTTCCATACAAAAAGCTTAAGTTTGTTAAAGGGGATAAAAACTGCATTCATTTTTTTTTTCATGTAGAATATTTGCTTTATGGGGACAGTAAAAGGGATAACAATGTACATCTGACTAAAGCTTACTATCATGGCAAGTTAGGAAGATTTTATATATTCTCTTAGCCTACCAAGTGTAACTTTATTTTCATCATAAACAGCTTATCTTCTTTTCTTTATGTGTTTTTTAAAATTTATGTTTGAGAGAGAAAGACAGAATGTGAGTGAGGGAGGGGCAGAGAGAGAGAGAGAGAGGGAGACACAAAATCTGAAGCAGGCTCCAGGCTCTGAGCTGTCAGCACAGAGCCAGACACAAGGCTAGAACTCATGACCTGAGCTGAAGTCATAGACTTAACTTACTGAGCCACCCAGGCACCCCATAAATAACTTACTTTCAATAATAAATTACTTACTAATATCTGTTCCTTAAATGTTATGTAATGAGTGCTAATGAACAGATAACACTTTATTTGATGAAGATGATTTGAAACTTTTCTAGTACTTCCTCCAAAGAATTGAGGGTGAAATTTAGTGAAATGTAAATGGCATGTAATGAGTTCATTTTGATTCTTTTGGAAGAAAAGAAGTAAAAGAAAAGTAAAATTTTCAAAGTGCATTATTTACAGATAACTTCATTTAAACATTACATAACTTTTTTTCCTAGTAAACTTCCACCCATAATTTATAAAAAGGAATTTCAATATTCAAGCAAATTACAAATTTCAATGTTTGTAAAATGCAAATTGGTCTATCACTCTTATACCCACTTTTTAACCTTCTTGTCTCCTTTCTAAAACTTTTGGAGATTGTTATTTGGGATGATCCTTCTCAGTATATGTACAGAACTGTACCAAAAGATGTGTCCGAAGCATCGATGTGTAAGTGTTCCTCTTCCAGGGTCCTCTGTCTCCTCTTTTCCCTCTTCCTCCTTATTTCTGGACACTTTTGGAATTGACCTCACTCTACAGTTAGACCAGAAGTTCTTTCTCAGGGAACTGCTCTTTCCTCAATTCGTTCAGCTATCCATTAATAATATGTTTTTCGTTCTATTTTTGTTTTTGTTGTTGTTGAACCATATTCATGAGACATTATTTTAGGGATGCAGTCATCTGAACGAAAACAGTGTTCAAACTCTTCACCTTCATGAAATTAACCTTAAATCTGATTCAACAAATAATAATAAATTTGGTTTAATATAACCTGATTTCAGAGTGTTACATGAAGGTAATAAGATCGAGTAAGAGCCTGTATGGCCACTCAGTAATGGGGAGTGTGTAAGCAGATGAGGTCAGAGAGAGGCAGGAGCTTTCAGGCCAAGGTGAGCAGTTGTACAAGATGAGTTACAAGGAAGAGATCTTTTTCCTATAAAAATGAATTGATATATACTCAAATCTTCCCAATATTTGATCACGCATCAAAGCATGTCCTGAAACCGATATGGAAATGGGCAGCTGATATCTTATGGATTCATTTTGATTATTAATCAAGTGGGAAGTATCAGAAAGATGTGGCCTATTTTTCAGTCACTGTACTAGTCTGGTTAATGCTTAACTTAGTATTTCTGAATCAAGGTAACTTATCTCTGAGCTAGTAAAATAAAGCTATTTGGCCTGTGTCTAAGGGTCAAGACTCAAGGAACTAGTCTCTAACTTTGTCCCTCCCTCTCTCATTCTTTACAATGATTATTTTATTTACATTGTCCTTGGACTCCTTCTCTACCTCTGGTTCACTTTTTCTCTGCAGATGACCATCTTTCAAACAATCAAAAATTATAGATCATCAGAGTTTTTCAACTCACTATCCTCTTTACCTTTAGAATCGATACAAGACAAAGATTAGAGATTCTTCCTTCTGAGATTAGAGCAAGTAATTTGCTTCCTTTACCTTTTTTCAGAACAATCCCTTCACCTGAATAATGAATACCATCTCTTAATGCCTTCTCAGAGAGTTCAATTCCTAGCTCAATTTCTCTCACATGGTGTCAGTGTCCACCTTTCTCTCCCACTCACCACCATCCCTTACATTCCTCATCGTATTTTCTCTCTTTCCCATTCATTTTTGGTTTCTTCTTTCAAGAGGCCAAAATTGCTTTAATTTTCCCATCATAAAGCAAAATAAACACAAAGTGAAAAATTTTCTAATTCATTGCTCTTCTCTCTCAACCCACTGTTCTATTTGCTCTTTCCTTTTGCTATGGAAAATTTTTGATGTGGTAGTCTACTTTATCTGCTTTTATTTCCACAAATCATATTTGCCCTTTATCATAACATGAGGTTTCTGGTTTTACTCCATTTCTTAAACACATTAGCTACATTTATCATTCATCCATATTCTTATAGAAATCTTTGCTACATTTTGCTTAATCCAATGACCTATTTTGAGTCTCATTCTTTTGCCTTTTAGAGTATATAATACTGTTGACCATCTGTACTGGAAAATATTTTTAATAGCTTTATTGAAGGATAATTGACATACAAAAACTGAACATATTTAATGTGTACAATTTGATGAGTTTGAATGAATGAAAACACCTGTAAAACCATCAACACAAGCACAACACAATTGTAAAACAGTCAGACATGACCAACACTTCCCAAAGTTTTCTGTGTCTTTCTTTTCCTTGTTTGTTTTGTTTTGTTTTTTGGTCATAAGACTACTTGAGATAAGATCTACCCACTTAACAAATTTTGAGGTGCACAAAACCATGCTGTTAACCATAAGCATAATATTGTACTGCAGCATTTGGAATTATTCATCAGCCATAACTGGAACTTTAGACCCATTATGCGGAAGAAGAGTAGACCCTGGAGAACACAAACTTTTAAGCTGTGAGCAACAGAGGAAAAACTATCCTTCAATTCTAGATAATTTCTCCTAGTTTCTTCCTGACTCTTCTTAATCTCTTTTGATAGTATCTCTTCCTTTACTCATACCTTAACATTTATGTTCTCCAGGGTTTCCTCTTCCTCACTTTTCCTTTTACATTGTGTGTGCTGCACGGTGATCACAAAGCATGGCTCAAACTGATTGAATACACGTTTAATGGGAGAGCCCCATTAACATCTTAAATTCATATTGTGATATTGATGACAACATTCATGTAACCCCATAAGTAGGAACATCATTGTCTTTAATCTTCTTTCCTTCAACCCACACACAGAGACTAAATCCTCCAGAGCAGTGCTTCTCAAACTATATGCTGTGAAACATATCTTAAGGCTTCTGTATCACTCCATCTTTTCTAATTCCAGTTTATTTTAATAGTTACTTACCAAATGATATTGCTTTTTGACTTTCCCTAAATATATGTTATTGATTCTTAAGTTCTTAAAAAAAAGTCCTCCCAATCTCCTTTTTATAACAAAACAATTGTAACCCCCCTCTGGCACCTGCCAATTCCCTACACCACAACTCTTCACAAATTCACATCAGACCACAGCTAGAACTCCACAGAGCTCACTGCTCCATGAGTACATCACTTCCTCTTTTTGCTTAAGCTGTTCCCTTGGTCTTTAATGTCCTTCAATACTTGAACCATCTGGCGAAATCCTAGCTATCGTCAAGGACTGGAAAACACATCATCTCACACATTATCTTCTCTGCCAAGTCTTTTATGAACATTCCCAGGCTTACTTAGCTTTAAAGTATAATTAACGAAAACAAAATATGTAAACTTTGGAGTGACTCAGTTGAACTGAACCATTGATGTTCACAAATATATTTCAGGGGCACCTGGGTGACTCAGTTGGTTAAGCATCTGACTTTTGTTTTTGGCTTAGGTCATGATTTCACGGTTTGTGGGTTAAGCTCGGTATCAGTCTCTGCTGACAATGTGGAGCCTGCCTGGGATTCTCTCTCTCTCTCGCTCTCTTTCTCGCTCTCACTCTCTCTATGCTTGTCTCTTTCTGCCCCCTCATACTCACATTCTCTCTCTCTCTCTCAAGATAAATAAATAAACTTAAAAAATCATAATTCAATTTTCAAAGTTCTTTAAGCCTTAATTTCTTCTCCTCAAGCATCAAACTAATTATATCAATATTATTGAGTTTTATTTATTGTTGATTAAATGAAAAATGTGCAGATTTTAAAGTGATCTGTATAGTTCTTGGTACATAAAACATAGATAGTAAATAAATTCTGTCTTCATTTACAATGTCTTCAATTTTTTTATTATTGCATTTTTGTAATTGAATTATAACATCTTTACCTATTTACCACCTTCTTAACAGCACGTGTTATTATTTTTTAATTCCTGGGTCTCGTATTGGGCTGAGAACAAAGTAGATGCTCCACATAAGTCTGATGAATGCATGAATGAATAGATTCCAAGAATAACGAGGGAAGGGAGCCATTTGTATCTTATGAACACCCAAATATTTTCTATTTATTTTAAGTTAGTATTTAATTTCCGGTGACATTCAATATTTATTATATGGGCAATTTGTATTGATGCTTAAATGAAAAACTAAAAAGTAAGAAAACTAGGGGTGCCTTGGTGGCTCACTCGATTTAATGTATGACTCTTGATCTCTGCTCAGGTGTTGATCTGAGGGTGGTGAGTTCAAGCCCCACCTTGGGCTCCACACTGGATATAAAGCCTACTTAAACAAACAAACAAACAAAAAGAAAACTGAAGTGGGTTCATATGACCTACCTCCACCATAAACACAAAACAACAAAAACAACCTACTTCCTTAAAGATATTTTAAGTGCAGATCTCTGCAGAAGAAATAATATCATCAATCAGTCACTACCTTTACTCCAAATCCCAAGAAAGTTTCAGCATCCCCAGAGCCTGTCAAATGAGATTTGGTAAGTGACCATATTATCCTTGAAGACAGCACTTAGCTCAGGATAAAAAGGTATAAATCTATAGTAATTCAGTTATGATTATTTTTAGGGACTACTTAATAACACTTATTTAGTACAGCTTTCTAATCAGACGTGTGTGTGTGTGTGTGTGTGTGTGTGTGTGTGTGTGTATGTGTGTGTGTGTGTTCTCTACAGAAAAAATAGGACGGGCATCCTATTTTTGTTCCTTTCATTTTACTCTTGCAGGAAAGTTTTGCTCCAGGAAGTTTTGATTTGTGGAAGCACATATTGAAGCACACAGAGGTCAAGAGAAATAAGGAAGAGAGAATCAATGAGATGTGGCAGATTCATGTTTTGCATTTATATTACTCATAAAGAAATGTTGTAGACTATGATAATATATTTAATAGGGAGGATCTTGAATTAATGTTCTGTTTTCTAAGGAAAAAATTAAAAGGTTATTTTCTCCAAAACACAGAAAGAATGGATAATGTTAAATTACCAATTTAAAATTGAATTTTCATAAGCAAGAAGAGGATATAGAAAAAAATGAATCTTAAAATATGTTTATATAATTTGGAGTCTGTTTAAAAGGCCAAGAAAAGATAGCTAATTGAGGAAAGAGCTGCTCCATGTGCTTTAGATAGCTCTTACCCAAAAATGAACTTTAGCATTTCAGCTCCAAACTGTATTGTAAAGCATATGATAGACAATTTGGTAGACTTATCTTGATATTGTTTACTATAATGGTGACTGAGGCAAGGCATAAAATTAAATCTAAGGAGATAATCTAAGTATTAAAATGGAACATTTGCCTTTCCATCTAAATGCTGATCACAAAACTATTGTAATATTCATTGGAATTTTTTCAAAGAAAAATTCCTATTATTTAAATAGACAAAATATTAGATACTTAGGTTTTAGCTTTTATTTGAGTCCCACTTCTAAAGTTCTGACACTAGGCCTATACAAAAATCAAGAAAATAAGTAGTTTGATGATGAATATAAGCAAAATATATATATTATCGGGTTTTTAAGTTCTGTGTGGTACCTACTGATTGACCAATGAGGTCGTGTTGATTATACAACTGGTGGACATTTGTTTTTCATTTTTTTGTTTCAAAGCTGTGTAGGAGTGTGTGTGTGTGTGTGTGTGTGTGTGTGTGTGCGTATACGTGCACACGCACGCACCCATGCATATGCAAGAGAGAGAGACAAAAGAGACAAAATCAGAGAGACAGAAGTAGATAGAGACACCATAAACTTCCATGTACTCCTCTGTCCAATGAAAAAGATGAGTCAGTTGCAAGAATATTATTTACTTTTCTCACTTGAAAACAAATCTGAATTAGAAAAGAGTATGAGGTATGATTTTTATGATGCAGATTTCTGAAATCAGAAGGGGAGGCAAAGAGACTATTGTGAGAGTCAGAGCCAACATATTACTAATATGTTTCCTTTTTCCTTTCATCCCAAAAATGCAGCAAATGGCAGACAGCAAAATGTACTTACATTAATGAGGAAAATATTCTGTCAATTTGAAAATTTTCCAAGTAATGTTACCAAAATGACTCCTTTCTCATTAGTGTTTTAGTTATCTGGTCATAACAAATTCCAGTTATGACGACTATGCACCTTGAGGCTCACAAGTTCTCCTGACTTTCACACCTAGTTGGCTTATTGCCAGTAGAGAATCTACAGCTGTTCCTGACATTTATTTTAAGATGTTCCCTTGTCTGCTTGTACTTTTCTGCAGTCTGATGACTCAAACTTGAGGAAGATGGAAAGATCAAATTACCCTGTTTATTTCTGTCTGCCTGAAGTTTTGATCACCTAACATAACATTTCAAATTGAGATGATCATTTTTACAACTGGGAAAGGTGAGAATGAAGAGAAGGTCCCCAGGCATAAGTCTATCATGGCATGTGTTATATTATTTTGAAATTTGTTAATTTTTTGTCTGTCTCCCTTACTAAACTGTGAGCTCTTTTAGAGACTGTGTTTTGTTCATCTTTTATTCCCAGATCATTTAATAGTGTCTCACACATAGAAAGGTAATTAAGATCGCAAAAGCAAAGACAAGATACTTACACATTATAAGAAAAATAAGAAAGATGTTAAACTCAGTGTTGTAATTTTTCCTTTTAATTTCTAAAATTTTTTAGGTGATACAAACTCCAGTTAGGAATTAAAATGTATAGTAAATTAAATTGAAGTATTAAAAATTATGTTTTAAATTATGATTATAGTATGTATTTTATTTCATTCTATTGTTTTATGTAAGTATAATATTCATCAATAATTACCTTCATCTGGGAAACTGCATCCTTAGAGTATAAAAATTTCAGGTGTACACACACACACACACACACACACACACACACACATATAAATATATATATACATACACACACATATATGTATATGTATAATGTGTTGATGTCTTTGAGATTTATATATATATATATGTAGAATATAAATTAAATAAATATAGATTTAAATGTGTGTATATATGATTATAGACACATATCTATTTGAAGATTTAAGATTATAGATAAAGATCTCAAACACAATTGTACACACACAGGTATACAAATGTTGAAGACACAAATGTCAATTATATTCCTTTATTATAGAAATATAACAGTGCTATGTTTTGGGACCGAAATGTTAAAGTTAACCAAGTTGACTGATGTCATTTCATAAAATAACCAAGGTCTCAACAAGAGAGACCAAGAGATACCATTCAAAAAACACTCTCTGAGAGGATAGGCCCTGGGCAGTCAAAGAGTCTTCTTGGATACAGCAGCATTTCTTATAGGCTTATTCAATTTAAGAAACCCCAGAAAACCTTATTTAGATTTTAGTCAGAGCAGCTAAGACATTGGCTCCATAAATGCAAAGAACAGAAAATGGAAAGTGTGTGTGTGTGTGTGTGTGTGTGTGTGTGTGTGTGTGTGTGTGTGTACTCATGCATGTGCACTTAAAGGAGGATTTTGACTATTAGGAAGTAATTCTATTTTTAAAAAATGTTTAATGTTTATTTATTTTTGAGAGAGAGAGAGAGCGCACACGAGTAGGGGAGGGACAGAGAGAGGGAGACGTGGAATCCGAAGCAGTCTCCAGGCTCTGAGCTGTCAACACAGAGCCCAACACAGGGCTTGAACCCATGAACCGTAAGATCATGACCTCCGTGAAGTCGGGCACTAAACCGACTGAGCCACCTACGTGCCCCTAATTCTATTTTTAAAGAATTTATATTTTAGCATGTTACTTAACAAATAAGACATTTAAGAAATAAAGAAAGGCTTCAATTTTAGTAGGAATATAATTTCTGAATTCCAATTGTTCTCTTGAACATGGAATATTATCTATCTAGAAAATGTTAACTGATCACTTAACAAAACTAAAACCTATTTCTAATTCATGGAATGTACGAGTATCTCATTTGTGTCCTCTTCTCTGGATCCCTATCATTTACGTTGCTCGGGAAAAAAAGTATGTCTTCTTTTGTTGTGGTATAATTGCTAAAAAAAAAAAAAAAAAGGCTTTGCAGTTATTTTATAGCATGGCATGTTGTGTTTTGTGGTATGTAATGGTATTTTTTAAGGGTAATTTACTATTTGCCTCTATTGCTGCAACAAATAGTCACAAAACATTTTGCAGCATTCTGGCACCTGCACAAGGCTGTGACTTATGAATATGCTAATGAGCCTGCATCCAGAACTGGCGAGAATTCAGGACTCACACACAATTACGGTTCTGGCAGCTCCTGCTACTCTGATACCAAGCCTGACAAGGAATATTTAGGTTAATTAATACAAGGTATAGCTTTTTACATGTGGAGTGTAGAACACTTTTAACATCGCAACTATTTGAGAATCAAGATATTTTGCTTATTGCAATGGCTTTCTCACTAATATTAGTTGGAACGCTTGACATAGACTTTACCAGTTGCTTTGTACTACTTAATGCTCCTGAGTCCTGAAAGGTTATTTCTCTACAAAGCTTGTTTTATAAATAATGCCTGCAATAATTTTCTTCCATGCTGCAAAGCAACGTTGGATGCCAGAAGCTGTTTCTCCTAGTATTTTCAGAAAAGATTTCTATTGTTTTACCTAATGTGTAGTACCATCACTTTCTAATGCTGCAAGGAGCTCAGCTTACAAGGCAGTAATTTCCTTCGATAACATAGCAAAGCCCTCGATTTTCCATTTCTGCTAAACAAAAACTCCCCTTGTAAATCTCTTAAGTATCTGTTCGGTATTGAAAGCTTCTTCCAAATGTAAAAGCATATAAGTATTCAGACATTTACCACAACGTGTTACCTGTCTTTAATGGCCGAATTAGGATGGTTCAGCAAAATCAAAGCTGGGACAAATGAAAAAAGGCCTGCCTAGAGCCAAATCATATTAAACCCAGAGCTCACTACTCCACCATGTGAGCTTCCATTCCATGCTTAGCAGGTCTTTGGTTTTATATTTATTTGTTTTCTTTTGCTATTCATAAATTTACGTTTGCTTATTCTTTACCTTAATATTTCTCTATGCATCTCTGAAAACTCCATCTACTCCAGATGCAAAAACAAATATACTAACGGACAGATGCCTTAGATAAATTTCATTCTTTCATAGCACTTAGTCACCATTCTCGAGACTGGGAATTCTTCACTAGTCTTTTTTTAATTCAAACAGAACTGAGAATACCCCAACTACCATCAGAAAGAGTGCCTCCCTAAACTTTGGCTTTCGTGGGCATCCTGAAGGTGGAGGGGTTGGTGTTCTCAGAACCCAAATCAAAGTGTAGGTAGAAAAGGCACTCCAAGCAACTCTGGTTGTCTCTTTTCTCATCATTGCCTGTGTCCTTGTTAACTGAATATCTTTGATATAGTGTGGAACAAAATAAAGAACTCCTATATTGTGGAAAAATGGGTAGATCTTCATTCTGTTTCTGTGACAACTTGAGGGCACAATGAGTGAGAAAGTTAAGGGCATATTTTTGGGTGTGAGTGAAGCTTTAACACTGTAATTTATGGAACATACATTTCTGACTTTTATCATCATAGTGCTTCTTATGAGGGCAAGAATTCCTTTTTTACTGATAGCTTTTTAAATCATATTTGTCATATTCAGTAAATAGGCAATAAATATTTGCATCCTTACTGTGAATGTAGCATAGAAACTTAACACATTTTTATTTTTCTGTTTTTGAAATTCCTCTCAACAGAACATATACTTGGGAGAACATTCTAACATCCAAAGTATGTCCTTGAACCTTGTAGACTAAGATATTTACTGCTCGGTACCCATGTTAGATGGCTTATCCATGTTGATCATTTCTTAGAAAAATTTCCTTTTCTTTTTCCTTTCAATAAACTGCAGACATGTCCTCAATAATAACAATTCTGGAATTCCATGTGATAATACATTCCAAGGAGTAAGTTATATCTGAGATGACAATGAAAGAAGACAGTTACCTATTAACTGTTATGGGTTGAATTGTATCTTCCAAAAAGATACTTTGAAGTCTTCTCTCCTAGCGTCTACTAATGTGACCTTATTTGAAAACAGAGTATTTGAAGATGTAATTGACTTAAGATAAAGTAATACTGGACAAGGTGAGCCATTTAGTACAATAAGACTGTTGCCCTTTATAAGAAGAGGTAAGAGACATACACAAGAATACTATATGGTGATAAAAGCAGAGATCACAGTGATGCCACTTTAAGCCAAGGAAACATGAGGATTGACTGTCACCACAAGAAGACAGGAAAGATTCTACCCAGGGTTTCAGAGGGACTGAGACCACTTAATACCTTGATTTCAGACTTCTAGTCTCCAGACTGTGAGAGAATAAAGTTTTGTAGTTTAAGCCACTTAGCTTATGATACTTTTTCACAGCATTCTTGGGAAACTAACCTAGTAACTAAGCTGACATCCAGTCGGGTTCCACTACTATGACCATCACTGTTGTCTATAGCTGATGTCACTCATACTGAGTGTGGCACTCATTCATTGTGCCCAAGCTATACTGGTTATTGATTATTTTGAATATTCCTCATTTTGTGAACATGGAATCTGAAAAAGGAAAAGAAATGGTTGGAAAGTTAATGATGCATTAGTGTAGAATTCCACAGCTAAGGAAACTTTCTTTAGGCAGTTATACTGAAGGGCAATGCTAAATTTACTGCTAAGACTATTCTTTTTAATTAAAATATTATTTTTCTTATTGACTAGTGGTTTATTTTCTATCAGATAAATCTGGAAGATTTCTCTACTATCATATAAGCCTAGGCTGTTGCCCATTTTGTTAAAGATGCTACAGGTTTACTATCAAGAAGTCATTTTTATTTCCCTCTTTCTCATTATGGGTATCTCATTCTCAGTGAAAGCAACATGAACTATTGTGTTAAGTGAAAAATGAATACAAAGGTATAAATGTAGTCTTTTGCCTCTAAAAAGCTTAGATTCTTTACCGTAAGCTTGGTCTTGACTCTGACTTTTGTAGGAGAACCATTTGATGAGCTAAGGGGCTTGGTTTAGGAGTTTAGAGAGACCATACATAGCAAGGGCTTAGATGACCATCAACTGCCACTCACAGATGTTAATTCTGTAGCCGGGACAATTCACAACTGGCAAAGTCTAGGTTAACCTAAGGTTTTATTAATCTTTAGGTGTAAACTCCATTAAGTTCATCAGTTACAGAATGCTAAGCAGTAAGCATGACATATTGCGCCTGCCCTTTGAGAACTTTAAAATGAGAGGGTAAGGTGGTGATAGGACTGTAAGTAAAGGATGCATAAAATGCCTATAGAACGAAGTTGGAAGGTTTACTGAAAGCCTCTTGGTAAATATAATATTTGAACTAAGCCTTAGAGGAAAATGAAAGTAAGGCAGTTAAAAATATAGGAAAAGTTTTGTAGGCACATGAAAATGTACCCCCTCTTGCCTAATTCAGTGGAAATAAGTAATGTTATAATTGAATTTGGAGTCAGCAAGAAAGATGAGATTGGCCAATACTGGAGAATACAAGAAAGATTAAGACACCATCATGGAGGATTCGTAGACAATCTATGACCCTTGGCTTTATCTTATGAGGTTCTGGAAGATGGTTTCGCATTTAAGCAGAGCACTGTCATGTTTTCACTTCTGTTTTAAATAAAACACTTGACTGGTGATGTGGAAAACAAGTTTAAAGACCAAAAGCTTGTAGTCATTGGCAACGGTTAAGAAATTGTCATGGTGACACAGAAAAGACACTATAAGTCTCTGAATTAGGGCAGTAGTAAATGAGAGTGAAAAACTAATTTTTGAAAAGTGGAAGCTTTACCTTCTAAAAAACAAAGGTCAAATGTATATAATATTTGTGTATAGGTATTGTGCATACATATATTTATCTATGTGAATATATATTTGCTTTTTCAGTATGTAAAGGTATATATTCAGTCTAATAATTTTTAAATATTATAAAAGTAGCAAACAATGTAATTACTCATTCTTAGGATGAATTACTATGTGACTTTTGAAAAGAATGAGTTGGGAAATATATATTCATATATATGTCACAAAAACAGTTTCGTGTTTAATTATGTGTGAAATGAGATTTATCAAGCATTTAAATATTAGTTTAGTGTCATAATATTATAATACTTATGTATTTATAAAGGTGTAGAAAATAATAATATACTATAAACTTAACAATGTTTAAGCTTGAGGAATAGGATTATATTTCTCTTTTCCGGTTAGTTCTTTCTGTAGGGTTTTTCCTAGTGGCCTGTTTTGATATTACGTTTTAGAAAATGTATAACAAGCAAATATTGGAAGAAAAATTATATAGGACTTGTAATTAATTGATTTATGGAATGATGGATTGATTTCTCTTTCTCTCTTCTTATTTTAAACCAAGTTTTTTTTTAAATGTTTTATTTTTTTTTAGGAGAGATTGAGAGAGAGAGAGAGACAGCGTGAGCAGGGGAGGGTCAGAGAGAGAGGGAGTCACAGACTGAAGCAGGCTCCAGGCTTTGAACTGGCAGTCAGCACAGAGCCTGATGCAGGGCTCGAACCCACGAAACGTGAGATCATGACCTAAGCGAAAGTCGGACGCTTAACCAACTAAGCCACCCAGGCGCCCCTAAATCAAGTTTTAAGATAGTTTTTAGTGCCACCAATTGAGTAAGGACTTACAAAGAAAGAATATTTTGTTTTGATTTCTGAATATGGGGGAGAAGAGTGCCTGGCTGGCTCAGTCAGTTAAGCCTTTGACTTTGGCTCAGGTCATGATCTCGCGGTTCGTGGGTTCGAGTCCCACATCAGGCTCTGTGCTGACAGCTCACAGCCTGGAGCCTGCTTCAGATTCTGTGTCTCCCTCTCTCTCTGCTCCACCCCTGCTCATGCTCTCTCTCTCTCTCTTTCTCAAAAATAAATAAACATTAAAATTTTTTAAACAAATGAACATGGAGAAGAAAGTGATTTAATTATTTTTAAACTAATAAATTTAAATTATTATTAATTTCACACATATTTGATATATTTCTCGCATACGCAGGAGAAGGTTTTTGACCTTTGGAAAGAATTTAGAACTAGAGATATAGACTAGGGCTCTATGTTATAGGTAGTCAAAGATCCTAGTTTAAAATGTAGTAGTCAAAGGTTATAACATAGTAGTCAAAGATTCTAGTTTAAAATTAAATGGTAACATGAATAGTTGTGCCGGTCAGCAATACATGAGTTCACTCAAGGAAAAGATACGCTGACAAGAGAAATCAGACCCTGAGGAAAGGTTTTCTGTTATAAATAATAGAAGTTCAAACCAAAGTTGGCATGGCGACTATCTAAAGCAACATTTATCTTTTCCAACACGGAGATTTCAGATCCAGAGCAAATGACTCACCCAAAGTCACCTGCTTAGAGGGAGGGTTAAGAGTAGCAGCCATGGCAATTCTGCGGGTTCTCAGTTCATTTCTCTCTCTCTGTGCTTCCAGGGAAGCTTGCCTTCCAATTTTACAGCATTTTACCATTTTCTAACCTCGTGTGTGTGTGTGTGTGTGTGTGTGTATAATCTCTTTTGAACTTCCCAGCAGCTGTTAAGTATAAGGCGCAGATGGTTCACCCAACTTTACAGCTAATAAAAGGTTCAATAAATTTTACAAAGTTGAGTGTTCAGAAAGGGATAGAGCCCGAATTTGAAGCAAGGCTCTCATAACCAATTTTGGCTCTGTCTCAGCATCACCCGTCATGTTTAAAAACAATCTTCAACTCACTTCTATGTCTCTTGGCTCATATCTGTCATAGTATTTGAAAGTACAGACGACCGGAGTCTTCATTCTATGTATCTGCTTACTTGAGGTCATTCTATCCATAGTCCCTTTTCTTCCACTCAAAACATATAAACTTAACAATTTTTAGTCACAAGACAATTAGTTCATAAAGAAGATAGTACATAAAAATTTTATTTTATTTTTTAAAGTTTTTAAAATGTTTTATTTATTTCTGAGAGAGAGAGACAGCATGAGCAGGGGAGGGTCAGAGAGAGAGACACAGAATCCAAAGCAGGCTCCAGGCTCTGAGCTGTCAGCACAGAGCCCGACACGGGGCTTGAACCCACGAACCATGAGATCATGACCTGAGCTGAAGTTGGATGCTTAACTGACTGAGCCACCCAGGCTCCGCAGTAGTAGGTAAAAATTTTAGTTACCATCTATGGTGCTTATTTTTCACAATTAGAAATTCTACATTTGAAGACATGATAAAGAAAAGTGCTTCTAGGATTTTACATTCTATTCTTTATTTTTATTTTTAAAAATATTATATGTATTTTTTTTCTTTTTTTTTTTATGTTTTATTTATTTCTAGGAGAGAGAGAGAGAGAGACAGCGTGAACAGGGGAGGTTCAGAGAGAGGGAGTCACAGACTGAAACAGGCTCCAGGCTCTGAGCTGGCAGTCAGCACAGAGCCCGACGCGGGGCTCGAACCCACGAACCGCGAGATCATGACCTAAGCGAAAGTCGGACGCTTAACCGACTAAGCCGCCCAGGCGCCCCTATTATATGTATTTTTTAATATTTGAAAGAAAGAGATGGGGGAGGGGGGAGAGACCAAACAAAGGAAGGGCAGAGAAGGAGAGACAAAGAATTCCAAGCAGACTCAGCACTGTTAGCACAGAGCCCAATGTGGGGCTTGAACTCACGAACCATGAGATCATGACCTGAGCTGAAATCGAGAGTCAGAGGCTTAAGCAACTGAGCAACCAAGGCACCCCTGTACATTTTATTCTTTATTCTGGCCTTTTAAAAATTTTATCTCCTGGGGCACCTGGGTGGCTCAATTGGTTAGGCGTCTGACTTTGGCTCAGATCATGATCTTGAAGTTCTTGGGTTCAAGCCCTGAGTTGGGCTCTGTGCTGATGGCTCATAGCCCAGAGCCTGTGTCAGATTTTGTCTCTCTCTCTCTCTCTCTCTCTGCACCTCCCGCACTCACGCTTTGTCTCTTTCTCTCTCTCAAGAATAAATAACATTAAAAAATTTTTACCTCCCTCCTTTTTAAAGCTGCCCTTGTGAAGTTGGGCAAGTATCTTACCTATACTTTAAAGCTTGAAATGTTTCTGCTTATTAAGAAATTGGTTTTAGTCATTAATAAAGTTAACCTATTATGTGTGTAGCATATGATGCCACAACTTCCTTATAATTTTCAAGGGATTTGTTTCTTAAAAAGTCAATTATTTGGCTCTTTACTTCTCTTCTTCATTAAACTTTCCAACTGCTGTGTGGTGGTACAACAGAGTCTTTGTCAGCTGCTTAGAGGAGCTATTTGTCAATTGTTTTGCTTCAAGGACTGCCTCCTTTGTTGATGTTCCTCCACAGATCCAAAAAGTAGTTCAACAAAGAGAAAAGCTACAAAAAAATATGTAATTTTCATTCATGGCGTATTTTTTGAGAGGAAAAGTTTTCAGGTCGCATTATTTAAAAACTTAATTGAAAAGTGAAGGTTAATCCTTTATGTGTTCTTATTTGGCAACAGAAGCAAAAAATATACTTAAAATATAAAAACATTATAAAAACGGAAATCAGCAGTCAGCCTAGGATTGTTGAAATGACAGCATTAGACACGAGGCAAATGTAATATGAGATTTGCTATTACAAAGACAAAAGGGACAGAGAATTTCCATTGGCATCTCTGATGATATCAGGTAAAAAATGGGTTGCTATTTAATAGAATTTTAAAACTTGAAGGGATTTTAGATATCATCTAAACCAGTCTCTTCCTTTCATAGGTGAGGAAATTGCAGCTCAGGGAAATGCAGTGATTGCCAGATTCTAAAACAATTGCCAATAGAAGGCAGAGGGTGATATAATATGCCGCTGTGCCATGCAGCCTGGCACTACCAGGGGCATTGCTTTTGTTTTCCCCATAGATTTTCATTTGTTGAGGAATAGTCCATTTCCCTCAAGCAGGTTTATGTGGAGAGAATTGTGAGGAAAAGCCCGATTGATTTTATAGGGCTTTCAATTTATATCTATGTATATAAGATTGAAATAGGTAACTTTTCACTTCTACAAATTTATTCCTTTCAGTCTCTTACAGATCACAAATCTCTGATGAACTGTTACTTACTAAACCACACAATGTAGACAGTGGCACTTATTTAGGCCGCACATTACTCTTCCCTTATCATGCTTTGTTTTTCCTCCTTCTGCACCTCTGAATGAATAAATTAGTAGGAGAATTATACAAAACAGATTTTAAAAGACTCTCTAAGTAGCGGTCAGTAAATTGATCGGTGGATAAAATCTGGCCTGGTGTTTGTCTTTTCAGTAAAATTTTATTGGAACACAGCCATTTACTTTGGTTCGCATCTTATCGTGGCCGCTCTGGCATGTCTTCGGTGGCCGAGTTGAGTAGTGGCAGCAGACACTATTTGGCATACAAAGCTTAACATGTATACTATTTGGCCATTTACAGAAAAAATCAGCCCCTCTACATTACCTCGCAAGACTAGATTGCTATGAAAGAACACATCAAATTTGTGAATTGGATGTAACAAGATAGTGCCACACACGTATGATTGTTAAGCTACTAAAAAAAGTAAAAGTTTCAAAATAAGAGAGAGAAGTTGGTCTCTAGGAGGATCAGAGTGTTTCCCATTACATGAAAAATGTTTTTAAAAATGCTCCTTTTGTAATTTCATCTTTTTATAATTTAATATTATTGTTGAGTTGCTTGATACAGAAAAGTTAGAATGACTTACATGACTCAACATGTTGAAAGAGGCTAGGAAAAAGACTCTCAGCATAAAAAGGACATTTCCTCACAAAATAAAACAATGTATTGAAAACATAATTAACCTTGAATGTCTATATCTCTTAAGTATATGAAAAACAGTTTGTGCCTTGTGAAAACATTTTTTTTAACTCAGTGCTAAAAGTGTTCTTTTTTTTTTTTCGCATCCACCAGGGTACTGCTGTAATAATGGGTAGTAAGTGGAGGATTTCTTCCTTATGATTCCTTTCTGGCATCAACATTCACTGTGAGAAGGGCCTGATATATGTAAGACCTTAGCAAATGTACAGGGACATCAAGCTTGTTGCCGGCTATAAATGAAAGATCAGTGATAATCAACAGATATTTTGTCTCCAGCATGTTTTTTTTTACCATGTAGTTTTTCAAAAATCAAAAATAGTAACTGACTATCACTTGCACTTAATCTTTGTTTGGCATTTGCTAATCACACCCACTTCATAATATTATAGAATATTCAAGTTAAGGATCTTTTTTTAAAAACTGTTTTATTCATTCATTTTTTGAGAGGGAGAGAGAAAGAGAGAGAGCAGGGGAGGAACAGAGAGAGAGGGAGAGGGAGAGAATCCCAAGAAGACTCCATGCTGTCAGCACAGAGCCCCCACAGGACTTGAAGTCATGAACCACGAGATCATGACCTGAGCAGAAACCAAGAGTTGGATGATTAACTGACTAAGCCACCCAGGCCCCCCAGGATCTTGTTTTTTAACCATTATTTATAGATTATAGATGATGAAACATGGAAGGGGCACCCGGGTGGCTCAGTCGGTTAAACATTCAACTTTGGCTCGGGTCATGATCTCACGGTTCATGGGTTCCAGCCCCACGTTGGGTTCTGTGCTGACAGCTCAGAGCCTGGAGCCTGCTTCAGATTCTGTGTCTCCCTCTCTCTCTGACCCTTCCTTGCTCACACTGCCTCTCTCTCTCTCTCTCTCTCAGAAATAAAGAAAACATAATTTTTTTTTCAAAAAAAAAACCAAAAAAACATAGAGCCAGTTTGAAAATGATGTGTTGAATGCTGAAACTGAGGAAATACAATGATTTAGTTTCTTTAATGTTTCTATACATGCAAAGTAACAGAATGTACAAATATTAGACAGTTTCAAATTGGATTTCCTGGAGCCTCAGGATTTGGGGGACACTTAGTCAAACAGAGGCAATAGCTCAGTTTCATTCTCTGCTACTTCAATAAGAGCATACTTTTCAGGTCTGTTTTATAACCATTTACCCATCAAGTTGCATTTGAAAAATAAAAGACTTTGCAGCACAAATATGTGTGAATGCCACTGCTGTATAAAACTGAACCAGATTATTTAATAAATAAAAGGATAGCAGTGCCAGACTTCGCAGGTGACCCTCTTTTCAGCCTAAACAGGTCTTTAATTTTAATTTTTTTTTTTTTTTTGAGAGAGAATGAGAGTGCGAGCAGAGGAGGGGTAGACACATAGTCCACAGCAGGCTTCAGGCTCTGCACTGACAGCAGAGAGACCAATGTGGGGCTTGAATCCACAAACCATGAGTTCATAACCTGAGCTGAAGTTGGACCCTTAAGTGACTGAGCCACTTAGGTGCCCCAGCCTAAACAGATCTTTGCCGGACTAGTTAGATGAAACAGTGTGAGGGATTCACATTTAACCAATCTCAGTAACCCAATCAGCTAATTAACAAGATAATGAGTAAGGAAGAATAATTATACTCCTGGAGTAAATGCAAAAGTAGTAATAATGATAACTTTATTAAAAGGAGAAATAGATTTAAAGATCTTTGATAGATTTTGAGTTATAAGTCAGGTCATATAATGTAATCATTTTATAGATAAAGATAGATAAAATCTAAGACCTCCCACAATCACTGGTGGAACCAGCGCTAGAATCCATGCACGTGGCCACTTTCATAAGGCTTATAGCACCTCAAAACACCCAAGCTGATGTGTAGTAACTCTCTAACTTTGAGCAACTTAACTTCTCAGAGTATCAGTATAACCATAATTCCCAGTTAGCACGTGTCGTTTTTGTAAGGATGGCATAAAATGTTCTGAGTATGATATCCTAAGTAAATATGAATTATTCTTTTTAGGTATGTTTAAATAACATGTAATTGCCAGTATCTGACTATTTTATCTATGAACACAGCATTTATATATATTTTGACTTATTATTACTATTATATCACAAATTGTTTCATAAATTTTCTTTTTTTCTGTCTTTTTTGTTGTTGTTGTTGTCTTTAAGTGCAGAGGGCGGATTTAATTGTATGTGTCTTTTCAGGGTCCACTATTATCCTTGGTCCTATCCAAGCCATTGTCTCCACCTTCATTACAGGTGTATAAAGCATAGATAGGTTTAGAGATATAATTATGTCATAATATCCCATTCCTTACTCCCATTTACCTCTTCCATCACAAGCAACCGTTTTAATACATCTGATATATTTCCTTTTCGTTGCATGTGTCTTTAAAATTTTTAAATGGCCATTATTGTAATGTTTTGCAAAATATTAAATTTATGACTTCAGTCGTTAGTAAACAATGTATCTTATATTACCTTTCCTTCTCAAAGGAAAATGACATTTTGCTTCTCTAAAGTGGTAAATGAGAAAAGAGAATAAAATTCATCTTGAAAGCTGGAAAGGACATTGCTGTCTTGGAAATGTGGGTACAGCTGACATTTTTGTTGCACGTGCCTCCATTCTGCCTGGCCTGCATGTACTGGATACTTTTCCAGCGTTTTCCCATCTTGGTTTTTTTTTTTCCCTTTTAAGCCCTCATGGAAACACACATGAATGTGTGAGCAGGCACACACACTCAAGAACACAAGCACACACAGGAAGGAAAAGAAAAGAAAAGAAATGGAGAAAGGCTGAGTCACAGAGAAAAAGAAAAACTGGCCTACTTTTTTCCAGGTCTTACTCATATACCAAGTTGACAGAGTGAGCTGGCTGGCAACCAGAATTTTCCAATTGCATGATGAATCATTGTCAGGTCATCAGGCTCATTTTGAAAACTCAAGGAAAGAATTCAAAGCTTAGCAAAGTTAAAACAAAAATAATAATATATATCTCAAATTTATATAGGTAAGGGTAGTTCACAATTTGCCCCATTTTAATTTTAGACCATAGCTGAAAACAATTTAAAGTCAATATTTTTTAACAAAATGAAACAGAATTATTATATACCGTTACAATCTATTTTCACTAGAGTTAATTGGAAACACCTTGCTGTCTTGGTTTTAAATCCCAGATTGTTTTAACAACTTTTTGGGGGACCACCTTATACATGCATCAATATACAATGCTGATCTTATGAGAATACTCAATTGAAACATTTAAATAATAACAGGTTTTATGATTTTGAACTGGGGAAATCCAACGGGGATGTTCCTATTCTATTGGGAAGAAGGAAAAAGTCCCTCAACATCCTTTAACTTGTCCTTTATTGGCACTTTTGAAATAAAAAGTGTAGTTTGCTTCAGTGTAGGGCTGAAGTAAAGGAGCTGTGGGACCACTGAACTTCATCTGCTTTTAAAAAAGAAACAACATGAAAACTATGAGCAAGAAAATTATTTTAAAAATTTTATAGAGACAAAGTGTGAGCAGGAGAGAGAGAGAGAGAGAGACAGAGACAAAGAATCTTAAGCAGGGAGCCTGAAGCAGGGCTCAATCTCACAACCCTGAGATCATGACCTGAGCCAAAATCAAGTCAGATGCTTACCTGACTGAGCCACTCAGGTTCCCCAAGGAAATGATTTTCTTGAAGATACATCTTGCAAATATTTTACACATAGGTGTCAAGGAAGAGGAAAATGTGAGATTTGACTAATGTCTAAGGAAGTGATAAAATACTAGTGAAATGTCAGAGATAGATTTCTTAGTATAAGTGATTGTCACCTGGTAAATTAAGATTGGAAAGCTCAAGATAGTTGTTGTAAATGAGAGTTGTATTTATTCCAATCTGTATTTCATTGAAGCAGGTTCTCCTTACTCTTTGCTACATTGAGAGAGAAAATCTTTCAGTATTTAAATATTCCAACAAACTTTGCCCCAATGAGAATTAAACCCCACTGATGCTGTCACTATTTTATGATCCCTCATCCCCACTTTTATACCTTTTCCTTTCTTACTATGATTAAATTCCTTGTCAGTATTCATTAATCCTTTTTTTACTGCCTCTATGCTCTTTAGCTGGTTTGTTTGGTATAGCCAAGACTCCTACTCAATCCAGTACTCTACCCAGGCTGCACTTGCTGACTGTCAGGAGAAAAAGGGGGAAAAAAGTCACAGACAGCTGATTAGTCCAACTATTTCTCTATTTCATGTACTCTGTCATTGTCCCACACCATTCATGATGACCTCTTCTGTCATTCTCAATCTCAGTGAATGACCTTAAGTATTTCACTGAGGATGTAAGTCTAGCCCCCATTCAACCATGGTATCAATATCTTTAACCTTATACACTTTGCCTTCTCTCTTGCTGCTATAGGTAGTTGGCCTTCATTACTGAGGCTATTACCTTTACCACACACAAACACATACATACATGTTATTCTACACTGAATTCCAGTACCACTAGCCTACTCAAGGATGTATCTACAGCAATAATTATTGCTATATTACATCATCGATTTTTTTCTCCAGATCATTCACTAGCATAAAGTTATGCTGTAATTCCGTTTGTCTTTACTTGTGTACTAGCATAAAAACCTTATGTCTTTACTTATCTTACTAGCAACTGTATTGGATCCTTTCTCTCCTGTTAGAGTAGCTACTTGAAAGAATTTCCCATTATCCATCCTTCATTTATTTTCCAATCTTTCTTCAATCCACTCCAATCAGATTTTTGCCTCCATTTTTATTAATGAAACTGTTTCTGTCAAGGTCATGCATGACATCTACATACATTGCAAAGTGCTATAGTTGGTTCTCAGTCTGCTTCTTATTTAGCATTCCATGAGCATTTGCACCTGTTAATAATGCCTCCTTTTGGAACCATTTTCTTCAATCAGCTGCTTGGAAAAAATTTTAAGCTGGCTTCTCCTCAACTCATTGTTTCTCAATTTTCTTTTTATCCCTTTGTTCATCTTTGTCCTGGCCTTTTAACTTTGGGTGTCTTGGGTTGTAAGCGACTTCTCTCCTTTATTCGTAGTCCCTTCCATTTATCTCATCTGGTCCTGTGATATTAAAAATCAAGTACATATTAATGATTATCAAATTATGTATCTAGTATACACTTCTGCAGGGAATCATTGACCATCTTTCAACAGGTTTCTGTGTAATTATTTTACAGATATCCCCAAATCATGCATAAAGTTGAACTCTCTCTTTTTGAGAGAGAGAAGAAACTTTTTAAAGGTTTTTGTTTTTGTTTTTGTTTTGAGAGAGAGAAAAAAAGAAAGTGCAAGCAGGGGAAAGGCAAAGGAAGGAGTGAGAATCGTCAGCAGGCTCCATGCCCAATGTGGAGCCCAACACGGGGCTTGATCTCATGAACTGTGAGATCATGACCTGAGTGGAAATCAAGAGTTGCACATTTAACTGACTCAGCCACCCAGGTGCCCCTAAAATTGAGCACTTAAGCTTCTTTCTCTTATTCTACTTTCAAGTTTCTCATATCAGTTAATGGTTGTTTTGTCTACTTCTGCACAGTTTAAAAACCTCAGATTTGTTTTTATTGTACTTATTTTCTCACACTCCTCATTTAATCTCAGGCAATGTTGGTGACTTTGTTTTCAAAATATGTCTTGAACCAAATCAGTGTTCTCTCCCACCAAGGCCCACCATATTGGTCCAAGGTATTATGATCTCTTTCTTGGATCACCTCTGTAGCCTAGATGTTCTTCCTATGCTTTCTTCCTGTGCATTACAGTGGGTGCTGTTGTGCCTCCCTAGGTTTCTCCTTCATAATGATACATTCATCTCCAATATCTGCTGGAAGTGTTCCATGTTGACAGGCCACAGGTGAATCCCTCCCTTGGATTTTCTCTTAGCCCTAGGTAGCTACATTTTCTAAGCATATGTTTCCTCACTGAGGGTAACTTGCATCACCAATTTGAACCAATTCAGCAGAGACATCTCAGGTCCACAATATCCTGGGATCAGCTGAGGTCTTTGGTAAGGCCTTACAGCATTTGAAATGTCTTCTCTGTCCAGTCTTGCTTTCCTCACTTTTCACAGGTGTTCTTGTCACTGTCCTTCAATAGACATCATGCCTGAAACTTCCATCTCGGGGGCTGTTTCCTGGGAAATTTAACATGCAGTTTGTCCCATAACAATCTGAAAATTAGCCTAGAGAGTTTGTTTTTTTTTTAAATTCCTCACGTCTCTACACAATTTCCCCATTTTATTTCAAAGAATATATATTGTATTCATACTCCACCAGCAGCATATGAAAGTGCTGGTTTAACCATTTCTTGTTTGGGAGCTTTAATAATAATAATAACACTGAGTATATTAAATAAAATTGTCATATGAGTAGAACTCATTATCTGACATATACTAGAAATATAAGGGGAAAGGTTTTGTTTTGTTTTGTTTTCCCCTGAAAAAGGTAAACTACTTGAAGGCAGTCGGTGCACATCCTGTTAGTGGTGACACTAGTATCATGCCAGAAGCATGATAGATGCCCTCGGGGTGTTATTATCACAAACTGAAGTAAATATGAAGAATATGATTAAACTTCAGGAGACATAGCCTCATTTCACATAAAAACAATGTATTTGAAAGCTGATTGTGACATCACATATATGCTGAGAGGTTAGCGAAATGCCAGATGTACAAATATTCATTGACAACTTAATTACAGCCACCAGAGTAATTTGACAGTGGTCTTGACAGCACATACTAAGGAGAAAAGAGAAACACTGGTGAACAAAATCACTGCAGTATCTGGAAAATTCACAAAATTGTCAGAGCTGGCACTCTCCTCCAACTTAAATAGATTGTGATCAGGAACAACAAATTATCAGGTCTCACTTAACAGATTTTGAAAAGAATAGCCCCTTGCTTTATCAGCTCCTTAAACTAGGCAACCTTTGAGATCATATACATCTTGGTAATATGTCAATGTACATACTTATCTGTTTCTGTTTTTTTCTGATTGGGTTTGGAAGCTTGAGTATGAGTTCTGTTTCTTACCTTCTATCACTTTCATAGTTGTATCCTATAGATTTAAGTTTCTGAAGTATTTTCAAAAGATAAAAAGAGATCATTTCAATTTGGTGTATTTAAATGTATATGAAGTCAATGTTCCATTGCAGAAATATTGTTTTACTTAAAGGAAAGTGTCAGTGCAATGAGAGGTAACAACACCCATATATGAATGTTTGAGAAATTTGTGAAACATCTGTGACAACAGGAAGATAATAACATTGCAAAATATTATTATTACACAGGTATTTCAATTTAGCAACAGTATCAGTAATATTCATTTTGACAGAGCATTAACTTTTTGTTGATTTCACTTTGTTTGATATTATTAAGATATAGACATTAATTTAGGCCTTTAATTCAGCCTAACGGCTGAATAAGAATAAAAAATACAAAATACAAAAAATGTTTAACATGTATAAATATATATGTCAAATAGTCCTCTTTAAGATTATATTCTTCAATGTAGTACACTTAAATACTTAATCATTCTTATCATTAGTTATAGTATTATCTGCAACATTGAAAAACTATCTTCATTTTGTCTAGTTAATGACATTCTTATTAAGTTAATTTTCATTGCATACAGGATCCTAAGTACATGTAATAGTATATTCCTGCTTCTTGTACTGTTCTAGTTCCTCATTTTAGGTAAGAATATCATTGTTCTTAGCATGATCCTTTGGAAATAAAGGTGAGAGCCATTATGTAATCTCAGTGAAGATAATTGAATATTATATCATTAGTCCTGTTTGCTGAAAGTAAAAGGAAATGTACATAAAAGTGGTTTTATCCATGACTAGGAAAAAAAATGGATGGTAAGACGTAGCAGATAACACTTGAATCTTTGCTACCTGCTGGACACTGGCATTGTTGAGTCATTTAATCTGCAAGGGCCAAATGGGATAGGTACTAATAATCTATTCAGTGTTTTACTGATCAGAACACAGAGGCATGGGAAAGCTAAACAACCTCTACAACGTCCTATATAAGCAAGTATGGGAGCTGGGGTTTGAATCCAAATAGTCTGGCTTTAGAATCTATATAAAGGGACAAGGGAAAGTGTCACATCAAGCAAGTTTTCATGGACGAGTTTTATGAAATATCTTTTATTACTGGGAAATTTGGAGCACTTTCCCCACTCATGTCCCTTCTACTTATCCTAGTTTTAAAGTTCCTGTCAAGTGTGGGGAGAAGTTATGTGTGGAGTCATGGCGTTTTGCTGTGATTACTTCTAATTTCAGTGGCACACTAAAATAAGTCCTTGATGTTCATGCCAGTTGAGAATTTTTCAATTAAAAACAATAATAACCCAGGTGTTTTACACTAAAAGTTGCTTGAATAAGTTCAACCAAATAATATTAGGTTAATGTCAGCAAGCAGATTTCCATTGATGTCTTTATTATATCCATATTTTGGGTAAAATGGAATTTATGACAACCTATTCTGATAAAATTCATCCATATCCATTAGAAGACTAATTTCTTGATAAATTTTATTAAGTTTATTATTTATTTAATATGAAGTTAGACCTAAGTAAGACTTTCTATTTGTAATATAATGCTCTAAATTTAAGAAGACATGTGTCAATAGAATATTTATTATATTTTAGTTTATTTTAAAAAAAAATTTTTTATGTTTTATTTATTTCTGAAAGAGAGAGAGAGACAGAGTGAGCAGGGGAGGGTCAAAGAGAAGCAGATTCAGAATCTGAAACAGGCTCCAGGCTCTGAGCTGTCAGTCAGCACAGAGCCCGACGTGGGGCTCGAACACACACACCGTGAGATCATGACCTGAGGCGAAGTTGGAGGCTTAACTGACTAAGCCACCCAGGTGCCCCATATTATTTTTATTTTAAATTCTTTCCTTGGACAATATATCTAGAAGATTTCCCATAACCTATAGTAATTCAGTACAAAATAGGTCTTAATGTAAATCAAATGTGCTTTAAAAGACTATATACAAATAATATGCATATGTGATAAACATATGCATTTGTGTTTGTATATTTTATAGGATTTTGAGGTTTGTTATTTGATAAAATCTAATTTTGCAGCAACTTACCTTGTATTACTTGGTAAATGTATATTTAGGGATAAGTACTTTTTACTAATTTGCCAATTAAAAGTCCCCAGAGAGTGGGGCGCCTGGGTGGCTTAGTCGGTTAAGCATCCGACTTTCGCTTGGGTCATGATCTCGCGTATCGTGGGTTTGAGCCCAGCGTCGGGCTCTGTGCTGACTGCCAGCTCAGAGCCTCGAGCCTGTTTCAGAGTCTGTGACTCCCTCTCTCTCTGACCCTCCCCTGCTCACGCTGTCTCTCTGTCTCTCTCTCCTAGAAATAAATAAAAATATTAAGAAAAAAAATAAAAATAAAAGTCCCCAGAGAGCTATAAAGAAATATAAAATATGTTTTATTTATATTAAACATATTTCTTGATGTAGAAAATCTAAAATAAAATAGAAAATATTAAAACAAATCTGGAGGTGGTTAAATAAAATTGAATCAATCAAGCGATATATATTGACATAGGTCTTTTTGTCATTTTGTATGCTATACATAAGACTTTGTATTTTCAAATGAAAAGTCAAGTGAAACAAACATACTGTATTAAATACTGCTAAAATGATTTCTCCTACTTTAGTTTTATAAATGAAAACTTTTAAAGTTGGCAAAAGAATCAACACCGAGCTTCAAGAGAGCTGCTGAAATTTTAGCAAAAAATAATAGTTAATGTAACTGAGTTACTTATTCTAGACATTTCTAAGGCATAGCTCTTGACAGCATGCATTAGAATGAATCATTTCATAAACATCAAATAAGGTGACACCCTAAAAATGCTGGAAACAATGCCAGCAATATAGGAGGGGTTCAGAAAAGACCTGGTAAATCTGAATTTAGAAAAAAAAGAACCTGGGACACTAACACTGGATGACTTCAGGCTGCTTCATAAATTTGTCTGAGAAACATTATACATATGCATATATATGTTGTATGTAGAGAGGTTTATTGTACAATGTTTTGATAAGTTTACTAGAATGTTAAGCATGTAGGCACTAGTACCTTTTCTGAAAATAATTTGTTGAGAGACTGAGTTTAGAATTCCTTATCAGAAAGGACTATTTTCAGTTAGAGTGATGAACAGTCAACATCTTTGTAATATTTTCTCTTCAATTCCATTTTTCTTTTTTTCCTTCTGATATATGGATATTACTTTATCAGAGGAGTGTTAACTCTGTGATGTAATCTAAAAGAACTTTCTTCTTTTTGGTTTGGGAAGCAGTGAGGAAGAGGGATTAATAGCCAAAATAATAGTAATGAGCACCAGCCAGGAAGTGCAGTCAATAAGATTTAAACAAGATTTAGTTCATCTGCAAAGTGAATTGTTCAACTCTATCACGGAGAATTATTTATTATTATTTTTTTATACCTGAGATGCTGAGAAGATTAGATTTATCACAAGCTCATAATGGTGGGTGAATGTAATTGTATTCATCCATTTGGTGACTTATCTTAGTAGTATAGGAAATTGTAGCATTTATAGTTTTAGGAGGCTATTGACAGGGGTAGGTGACTAGACTCGATTTTAGTTGAAATGGCCCACAAGTAACTCACAGGCTTCTAGAAAGGTGAGAAAGGGATGGAATACTTTTATATATCAAAACCTATGAGAAGAAATGCATTAGTAACTAAAGTCAAAATCTAATATTAATGTGATTTTTTCCATTAATCTTTTCACATGCCAACTGTACAAAATGTACACCATATAACAAGTCTTCTCTATATATTAAACAAATAACTGGCTCTTTTCTGTGGCCTCCTGGACTCTGAATTGAGTAGACTTTAATTTTTTTTAATGTTTATTTATTTTTGAGAGAGAGAAACAAGTGTGAGTGGGGGACGGGCAGGAGAGAGGGAGACATGGAATCTGAAGCAGGATCCAGGCTCTCCAGTTCCCTATGTGGGGCTCAAACCCACAAACCACAAAATTATGACCTGAGCTGAAGTCAGACGCTTAACCTACTAAGCCACCCAGATGCCCCAAGAAATGAGTAGGCTTTTAGATAGCAGTTGTATCTGAATTATGTTTGTAGCCTTTTAAAAAGTTATGAAAGTACAATTTCTATTCATCTCAAAAATTTTGGGTGGTATAACTAGAGTTGTTTTAACAGAAATGCACCTCATACTAATAACTTAAGGCAGTTATTTGTCAGTTGAGATTGTTTAACCAAAGTAGAAAAGAATGAGAACTATCTAAATATTCAAATAAGAAAATAAATATTTTGTTCCCCTGTCTTTTATACTGATAATTAAAATGTTAATTGGGCAAGGGGAAAATAACAATTAGCTTGAAGCATACATAAGGTTTTATATTTGGAAGATAAAATAATATATTTGTTTATTATCACATGTTTAATTATAGAAATCATTATAAATATATTATTCAACAGATTTTACAGAGGAATATATATGTATGTATATATATATATAATGCCATCAGACAGAATGGTTTTTCTTCAGAAATATAATTCCCTATCTTATAAATGTACTTTTCTGACTTAAACTTCTGTGCTTCTTCCTCCAAAA
The DNA here is from genome assembly GCA_017311185.1 of Proteles cristata cristata. NCBI lineage: Eukaryota > Metazoa > Chordata > Mammalia > Carnivora > Hyaenidae > Proteles > Proteles cristata. The sequence continues at coordinate 400,790 of JAESUZ010000960.1, read as the reverse complement.
AATAATTTCAAATATATATATGTATGACTTTTTCGTGTTATTAATACCTTAATGTTTATAGGTGCTTTTAAAAATATTCTATATGTAATTGTTGTAAGAAAGAAGTAAAATTTCAATGCTCATTAGCTCTTAATTTTCCTAAATATTTTATTATCAGTTTTAAATGATAAAGTGCCAGAAAATATACATGATTAGTCTGATTCCACTTGCATTTATATACAATAACATAGAAAAGTTTGTGCATGGCTTTTATGTTTTTGAAAATGGCTTATTTTTCCAATAGCAATACATGTCAAAATGCTGAAATGACAGCTTCTTTATCTTCTTGAACTTCAAATATGATGTAGCTCATTACATTAGCACCAAGAAAGCAGGCCATAAATTACCACAATGTGTTCAGGCATGTCTGCAGGCTTGACATTGCCTTCCTCATAGAATATCCATCATTCCAGAAATGTTCTGGATACTGAAGGGACAGACTGCAAAGAAATTAAATCCTAAAATAGAGCCATGCAGTTTCTTGCTGTTAATATCAGATACAAGATATTATTATATTAGTTGAGTCTCTACCTCATTGATGATCTCAGTAATCAATATAGATTAGGAAGAATTTCATGCTTTAAAAGCTATGGAGAGCTTATGTATATTTACATAGTTTATAGATATTGGAAATGGGATAAGAGTGAGTAAAATTAATAGAGAATAATTTGAAACATGAAGAAAACATTCTCATCTTTTACATCATACATTTTAGAAAATAATAACTTTAATAAAATAAACTCGAGAGTTGTTTATAAACCAGTGCTTTCAGGACTGATAAATACATTATTCTTAAAGAATATGCATAAAGAATATGTTTGGGGTAATGGACAAAAGTTTTAATTGCAGTACTTATAGTGTGTAACATAGGACTACATTATGAATAGTGCTTAAGTTGCAGAGAGAAAAGAACATGTTAAAAGTTACAAATTACAGTGTCTTCTTCTGGCCTAAGAATGTTAAGTTCCCTGAGGGAACAAATGGGAAAAAGAAACTATTTAAGTGCAGTGCCCATTCAGAATATTAATTAAGTATGAAAGGAATATTGCTTCACACACTCATTGATTTCAGTGAGCATCAGTGCAAGTTCTTATTGTTGAGGGACTAAAAGGAACAAGACATCAGGGAATTTAAGATTCTATAATTTTTTCTCAGGAAATAGAAAAAGAAAATTGGACGTGAAAATATGTCTTATAATTTAATATTCAGTTTATTGATTTTCTTAACTCAACATGAAATGTTACTGTTTTATTGGACTTCAGGTACTTGTTTTTTTATCTGATTCCATTTTTTTAAATTAAAACATTAATCATGTTACTTAGTCTATAGTGAAGATAAAAACATCAAACTTCAGTTTAGGATAGCTGTATTAGATAATGGTAAACAACGTATTCATATTTTGGCAATTGTGACAAACAAACAAATGCTAGGATAAATGAGAATGTAAACCAATCCCTGATGATCTGCAGCTGTGGCAGATTGATGCCCTCCACCCATACCGGCAGTGATCTCATCCCCAAAACCTATGAATATTACCTTACATGGCAAAATGAGCTCTATTGATGATGTACAACATAATCAAGATAAACAAAAGAGACTGAATAAAATGATCTGTGTTGATGCAAGGGCATTTGAAGACAGCGAGATTATCCTGAATTATTAGCCAGGTGGACCCCGTCTAATCACATCATCGTTAAAAGCAGAGAATTGTCTCCAGCTTGAAGAAGAGGAAAGCAGAGAGAGAGACAGACAGACAGACAGACAGCAGAAAGGGAGTTGGAGACACTTGACTTCTGAGAGGGAATCTACCCACTGCCTAGAGTGGGGTTGGGTGGCACAGAAGTGTAAGAGCCACTGGAGAGCATCAGAATCAATACAGGCAACCTCTTGACAACGAGCAAGGGTGAAGACCTCAGTCCCAAGACCCAAATGCCTCCACAACCAGAATGAGTTGGGAAGCTGTTTTATTCCCATAGTCTCCTAAAAGAGAAGGAGCTTGGGTTACACCAACTTTGGCCTCAGAGGCCCTAAGCTGAAAGGCAACTGAGACCATCAGGATTTCTGGATTTCCGACTTACTCAGGTTAGTTAATACATGTGCATTGCTTTAAGCAGATAAATTGTGGTGATTTAGTAAAGCAGCAATAGGAAGTCATACAGCAGTATGGAAATTGCTGTCAGAGAATTGTTTCCACTTAAACAATGTTAAATGGTTAAAAGTTTGAAATGTACTCAAGGCCATTATTAAGATTGTGTCTTAATTCTAATATAATTAAGAATGGAAGAAAATCATATTCATGCACATATACTATTAAAATAATTTTAATACAAGCATGAATACAGTATGTTTCAATATCTTTCCAAATGTGAAATTAGGGAAAACTATAAACTACATGTCAGCAGAAAACAGTAAGGTGTCTAGTATCTCATTTGTTGTGCTAGCCTAATCAGAGTCTGATAGTGAAAACTTGGTAAGTAGAGTCAGATGTTTGCTGAAGACCTCTACTCCAAGGCAGACTCATTAAAAACCTATTCTCAGTTAGTGCTGTTAGTAGTGAAGCTGATCAACTAACCTGACTTTTGTACAAATTGTATTCCTTGACTCATTACAGCACGAGATTTTAGCAGTCATAAGAACAACAGAAAACAGAAGCAAAAAAAACCAAAAACTTATAGGCAGGGAAGGTATGGAATGCTTGTTTGACCCCAGCTACGATTTAAAAAAGAAAGAGAGAAAGAGAGAAAGAAAGAAAGAAAACCTATCCTCTCATGCAGTTGAACACTTTTACTTGGGGTAGCTCAAACACATTTAGGGTTTGAGTGATAACAGAAAATACAAATAATCATTAGCATCGTTGATTGTATTTCATGTAAACCACCAGGTCATACACCTCTCATTGGTTGTGTGTACCTAGAGAGTTTTTCCCTGCCCCAATGGTTAATAGGTCCTATTTTTAAAACTCTGATAGCATTTCCATGTAGATTCTGAGTGTGTGGGTAGAAACATAATAGATACTGATGACAGATGTTGATAATATAATTGTATAAGATATGGTTTGCAGGTTAAAATTGGAAGATTGGAAGATGGCCAAATATCAAGGGCAAATTACCAGAGTAAAACATGTTTTGATTTAGGATTCATTTGATTTGATATCATGGGTAAGAATAGAGACATTTCTAGCAATCATCAACCATCCAAAGTTTCAATCAACTATTAGATAAGTCTTTATGGAGTTTTTAAATAAGCATAGTAGAAAGTAATGTATAGTACCTGCTTTTTGTATGTAAGAGTTAAAAGAAATACTCCTTTGTTACGTTACATTTGAGTTTATTTTAATGTGTTAAAGCATTTTGCAAAAAGGAAAAATATTTTTCAAAGACCCCTTTACTCATTTGAATGTCCAAGTAAGAATCAATAAATTCTTACCATTTCTGGATATATAATAGCAGAAACCTTTCTGCATCTGCCTCACTGCTTGTCAACAACTGTCTTGCTTTTTTGTGTTTCAGAATATTGCTGAGATCATATAACCTTGCCATTGCAATTTCAAACTGATTTTCTTTTCATGTTCCCTGTCTAGATTCCAAGGTCATCTCTTAGTTCTCCCTGTGAGAACTGATAAAAAGGTAAATTGAAAAAATATAAGAATTTAAATTCTGTAACAATACCAGCAAATAACCTACATAATATTTTGAACTGGCAATTTAAAATATGAAGGCATCTTAACTGTAAACACTGGAAGATGAGGATATAGCTGACAAAAAAAATAAAATATTTAAAGACAAAATATATTTCAAAAATAGTGAGTAACAAGTAGTCCTTATTAAATGAAATAGTGAAATAAGATGTCAAATTTTAGAGAATGCTAAGTTCTCTAAAATGATTGTAATTATGTAGCTATATTCACTCTTCCATGCATTATGGCTATACTCATGATGTGAAAAAATGTTAATGAATATATTATTTTATCATACAACATTATACTTTGGTCTTGAATAGACTCTTGCTTATTGGATTTTTAAATTGAAATGACAGTAATAGTAATAACATCTAACATAAGATCATTTTTGGAAAACAAAAGAGAAAGATAATAGAAATGGAGATTTTGCTTGTAGTTCCAATAAGAACAAAGAGTATATCAGAGATATTTTAAAGGTAAAAAACAGATCAGGAAAATCAACATATGTCAGTGTGATATGATTTAATTGTTAAAATATGAATTTGGAATATTTGCAAGTAATATTATGTGGTAGTTATCTAAAGATGGTAAAGTTCTCTATCACCAATATAAAAAAATCTATTAAATATAACGTATAACAAAAAATACTAATTTGGAACTACTTGTAGGAAATAAGTCAAATGCTAGATATTTATTTAAAAATTAGTGGCTATATACTTTGTATTTATCAAAAGTATTGCATTTTAAATAGAGTAGTTAATAAGACAGATAGATACTCTGCATGATAAAATTTAATTCAGATACCTTGGTAATGAGAATGTTCACATTATATTTAGAAATATTACATTTCAATGGTATGCTTAAGCTCCATCCATATATATCACAGGCATGGTATAATGGATATATAAGATTCTGCTTAGGTAATAGTGCTGTGGTAGAAAAATATCTAAATACCTTTAAAATAGTTCGGACGAGAAGTCCTAAGCAATAGAATATAGAAAATTTGTCTATTAATATGATATACACTGTGATGGCTCAACATAACCTCTGCTAGGGTGAATTTTATCTCTGAAGCTGTGTGCCCAGTTATTTCATCAAACACCGGCGTACGTGCTACCGTGCAGGTAGATGGGTTTAGCAGCTATACGATCAGTTACCATTGAGAACAGGAGATTACTGGGGCGCCTGGGTGGGTCAGTCGGTTAAGCATCCGACTTCGGCTCCGGTCATGATCTCATGATTCGTGGGTTCGAGCCCCATGTCAGGCTCTGTGCTCACAGCTAGCTCAGAGCCTGGAGCCTGCTTCGGATTCTGTGGCTCCCTTTCTCCCTGACCCTCCCCTGCTCACGCTGTCTCTCTCTCTCAGAAATAAACATTAAAAAAAAAAGAACAGAATATTACTCTCAATAATATGGGTGGGCCTTGTTCAGTCATTTGAAAGCCCTTAGTAGCATGAACTGAGGGGTCCCTGACAATAAGTTGTCATTATGTCTCAAGACTCAGTATTAACTCTTGCTGGAGTTTCTGGCCTGCCCAACAAACTTCAGAGGTGCCCTGGGATCATGTGTGCCAGTTGATTTAAATAAATTTCTTTAAATAGGGGTAGGTAGGTAGAGTCTATGGGTTCTGTCTCTCTTGATTGATACAGCATCACACATAAAATGTAAATACCAGAGGTACTCCGTAATTACTGCAATAGTTATTTGACACATAGAAATAGGATGTATGAAAATGCTTCCTAAGTTCATGTTTCTACATTTATTCTCACACATCACATCCTAACTGAAGGCTTTTTCCTAAACACTAATTTCCATGAGAAGGAAAAGCAGAGCTAAAGTTTTAGAATCCTTCTCTGTCTAGTACCCACATTTCCTTTAGCTTTTCTGACTATTTTTGTCTGTGAAATTGTATGTTTTCTGCATTGCAAAGTGGATCCTTACTTGTGATTGATATTTCCCTTACAAAAACATCTAAACCTATATTTATTCTGTGGTTATTTTGTTTTAGTAATAGAAATAGAAAAGAACTAATAGAAAAATAAATCCATCATATGTAATACCTAATGATTAAATATTATCACTTTACTATTATTTGAAACAATGAAATGCAAAAATGTTCCTTACTCTTTTAATGCTGTATTTTTATTTTATTTAACATTTTTATTAATATTTGTTTATTTTTGAGAGAGAGAGATAGAGAGAGTGCAAGCAGAGGAGGGGTAGAGACAGAGGGAGACACAGAATCTGAAGCAGGTTCCTGGCTCCGAACTGTCAGTACAGAATCCAATGGGGGCTCAGACCCACAAACTATGAGATCATGACCTGAACTGAAGTCAAATGCTTAAACCACTGAGCCACCCAGGTGCCCCTTAATGCTATACTTTTAAATGGCCAAATTCTATTTCTCTTTTCTATCCAACTATCCTCTTCTACATTCAGGTAACAATAGAAGATGAGGCTTGTGCACTATTGTCAGAGATTTGAAATAAGTAGTTAACAACAAAGAATTAAGTCAGTTGATACATGGTTGTCCTAATAAAATATTCCTTTTGATGTTTTGTGTCATGTGAGTCTATAATTGCCACATAATTAGGAAGCCACATGAATAGCAGCTAAGTTAAGATAGTTTCAAGAATATCCCAGAGTTTCATAGAGTTTTGGGGGGGAAAGGGAAGGAATTAGGTCAAAGTGTGTGTGGCACATACACATTAGCATTGAAATTAATACAATATACAGTCTTCCTTTCTATAAATACATAAACTTATTTTTGAGTCACAGCTCCAGGAATTAATTTCACAAAGGATAATTTAATTGGCTTAGAAATCCAAATGAGCAGGGACTCCTGTGTGGCTCAGACAGTTAAAGAGTCCAACTTTGGCTCAGGTCATGATCTCTTGGTTCCTGAGTTTTAGCCCCACATCAGGCTCTTTGCTATCAGCTTGGAGCCTGGGGCCTGTGTCAGAGTCTGTGTCTCCCTCTCTCTGCCCCTCCCCTGTCTATATTCTTTCTCTCTTTCTCAAAAATAAATGAACACTAAAAAAAATTCAGGATCCCCTGTGTGGCTCAGTCGGTTAAGCATCCAACTTTGGCTCAGGTCACTCTCTCACGGTTTGTGGGTTTAAGCCCTGCGTCGGGCTCTGTGCTGACAGCTCAGAGCCTGAAGCCTGCTTTGGATTCTGTGTCTCCCTCTCTCTCTTCCCCTCCCCTGCTCATGTTCTGTTTCTGTCTCTCAATAATGAATAAACATTAAAAAAAAATTCAAATGAGCATCTGCTATGTCAGGCATGAGGCCATAAAATTAAGCTGGTCAGTAGTTGATATAAATTTTGGTATTAAATATGTAACAGATTTTAGAAGTATGGATTGCCAAAATGTGAATGTAGCAGTATATCTAAATAATTAATACATAATTAATTCATCAATTCAGTATTTTTCTTTCTAGAAGTAAAAATTACAGATAAAACCTATATATTTTTGTCATTTTGTATACATTCATCTCTTGCTCTGCATAATAAGTAATGACTCTCCTAAGTACCTTATAATAGCAAATGTAAATTAAATCGTATTATTTAAGTGCAATAAGAAATCAACATGATTTAGAAAGTTTAAAAGAATAAAGACTATAACTTTCTTTCTGATAAATCCTTTTAAAAAATTGAATTATCATGGTATGTTTTCCCTTAAGTCGGACAATAATGTGTATTTACTCAGTATAATTTTAATATACACATATCAATGAAAGAGTAAATAATGAATATTAAGTGATGAAAAACTATTGCAAAAAGTAGAATCTTTATTTTTGAAAGCAATTTTTCTGTGATTTTACTCTACTGTCTGCCTAGCCATTCAAATATATTTACTTAAGAATTTTTTTTTTTTAAATGTCTAATTTATTTCTAGGAGAGAGAGAGAGACAGCATGAGCAGGGGAGGGTCAGAGAGAGAGGGAGTCACAGACCGAAACAGGCTCCAGGCCCTGAGCTGGAAGTCAGCACAGAGCCCGACGTGGGGCTCGAACCCACGAACCACGAGATCATGACCTAAGCGAAAGTCGGACGCTCAACCGACTAAGCCACCCAGGTGCCCCTACTTAAGAGTTTTAAAGATAATTTAGATTAATCACTTTGATAAAAGTAGAAGCACAACCCCTCTTCCTTTATGAGAGTGTCTGTTTCTGGAATATACAAAAAAAAAAAGGACTTTATGTAGAATATACATTTTATAACTAAAAGTTGAGGTTCTGCTGAAAATGCTTAGATTTGGCATTTATGGCAAAACTATGTGTTTTATGCACAATTTGTTTAAGAGAAAATGTTCAGAATAGTGATTGAAATAATTTCCTATTTCTTTTTTAAACTTTATTTATTTTGAGAGGGAAAGCACACACAAGAACAGGGGAGGGGGCAGAGAGAGAAGAAGAGAAAGAGGGAGAGAGAGAGAATCCCAGGCAGGCTCTGAGCGTGCAGAGCCCAACATGGGGCTCAAACTCCCCAACCATGTGATCATGACCTGAACCGAAATCAAGAGTTGGACACTCAGGGCCCCTTGGTGTCTTGGTGGGTTAAGTGTCCCACTCTTGATTTTCGGCTCAGGTCATGATCTCACAGTTAGTGAGTTTGAGCCCTGCATGGGTCTCTGTGCTGATGGCTGAGCCTGCTTGAGAATCTCTCTATCCCCCTCTCTCTCTCACTCTCTCTCTCAAAAATGAATAAATAAATCTAAAAAAAAAAAAGTCAGACACTCAAATGACTGAGCCACCTAGACCTCCCAATTTTGTTTTTCTAATTTCAGAACTGTTAAATATTACATGTACTTATTTTTCATTTGTATTAATACCTGAAATATTTAGATAAGTACCTGTAACTATGATTACCATTAGATTGTGGTCAGATTAATTAATTTGCTTTCCATCTGTGTTCAGTTCAAACAGTAACTGTTTAATATACTGCAGGGGCTATTTTGGTTACTGTGGGTATTGGGACAGGAGAGGTGAGACAGTCTTTTCCACCAATAATAGAAGACACTGGGTGGGTTTTGTCCCAGGCCAATGACTAAGCCATCCCTTCCCCTCATACTCACAATGCAGAGGTGAGAATGTTACAGTTGTCAGGATAGTTGAAACCGAAGTGGTTTATAAGCAAAGATAAAATGCTTCCAGAATCAACCACCTGACTGGAACACAGCCGTGATGTAGCAACATGGCTGACAAAGATGGGTTGTGTCGGAAGACATAAGACCCCCCTCCAACATGATGTATCCTCACTAGTCTGCATGTAGACCCACCAAAAATCGTCAAGTTCCTAAAGAAGAGTAGATTTGTGGGTTTTGATAGGGGACACATGAACACGTTCTCATTGAATGGCCTTTTTATTTTTCAATTCAGAAAGAAGTGGCAAAGATTGAGGAAAAGAGTGCCCCCATTAAAGGTGAAGAGAATGGAGGAGTTAGTTCAGAGCAGGGCTGGGATCCTGAATGTGATTAGAGACATTAACTTGCCAGTCAGGGTTGCTGGTGAGATTCGTTTCTCCAGTCTGTGTCTGAATCAACTACAGTTGTTATCAATCTACAGTGGCATGAAGAGCAAATGGCTAAAGTAGTTAAGAAAATTGTTAACAGTGATTTAAGTGATAATCCACATAGAAAAGGAAGGTAGAGCAAAAGGGGAAATGAGACAGGAGAGGGATCAAAAGAACAAAATCAAAATGAGATAAAAGAACAGACATGCTAGAGAGATATAGGATCAAAATATTGGAAGAGTGTGATCAAATAGTACAAAAACCCAATTGATTATTTTACAGATAAAAGAGTTCCACGGAATGTTGAGTTCCATTGATGTCAGTCCAAGTATTTGAGATCAACCAGAGGGAAAATTTCCTTTTGGCTTACACCTGCAGATTACTTTCACTTGCTCTTTCATTCCACTGCTTGCTCCTTCTCACAGTGCTCATCTGCACTGACTACCTTATATCAATCTTTTTTTTTTTTTAATGTTTTTTTATTTATTTATAGGAGAGAGAGAGAGAGACAGCGTGAGCAGGGGAGGGTCAGAGAGAGAGGGAGTCACAGACTGAAGCAGGCTCCAGGCTCTGAGCTGGCAGTCAGCACAGAGCCCAACGCGGAGCTCGAACCCACGAACCACGAGATCATGACCTGAGCGAAAGTCGGACACTTAACCGACTAAGCCACCTGGGCGCCCCTATATCAATCTTAATAGAGAAGAGTTTGGAATAAAGCAATCCATAGTTCTGTTATTGGGGGATTCTGCTAAGAGGCTGTCTAACCATATACAAAGTAGTTTTGGTATAAAGGGAACTGAAATACCTTTCTGTGTTAGCCATTCCAAATGGAATTTGCATAATAGTAGAGGCTTATATTCTTGCTTTTATGAACCTGTAAATAGTGGTACTGCTGTATGATTGAAATTCAGAGATGAAGACTTTATTGGTTTCCCTTATATTGCATATGCATATGCTTTTCTGATACTGTTAACTATTAAGGCCTCTAAAAAATTCTAGGTTTCAGAATAATATAGCTCAGAACTGGCAAGTAAACATCATGAACACTGCCTAATCAATAACCGCATTTTTCTAACTGTAGAGAACTAACTGAAGAATTCTCCTTGATGTGCTTTCTCAATCAATCATTATCAGTTTGTCAGAATTTGTACATAAGAAGTAAGTTCGTCAACATTTTTAGGCTTTCCTTAGGAAATCCAGGATTCCATGTAATTGTCATTGGCTCTTGTTCCACAGACAAATGATCAAGCATAAGTTACATATAAGGGGACAGGGAGGATTTGGTTTCATGGCATTCACAAGCCTATGGGGCTGCCTGAAATTCAATCTGTCTAAGGCTGATCTCTACAGAGACTTCTAAAGCCAGATGATAACACAGAGTTTCTTCTTTTCCACAAAAACTTCTGCTGGATCTTTGTGATTGGATTTGACATTGTTCAGGGTAGATCAATTCTGCTCTCCATCATGGTTGTGTTTCACTCCCCCATGTTTGGTATAAAACAGTCATGCTTATTGGACCTTGGTGGCCTTTTTGTCTTAAAAAACATGCAAGCATTTTACTAATTTATATAAAACTCCAATCCACATATTTTTTTATTTTCAAAATACTTCAATCTAGTAATGTTATTTTTTAAAAAAATTTTTTAAATGTTTTTTTATTTATTTCTAGGAGAGAGAGAGACAGCGTGAGCAGGGGAGGGTCAGAGAGAGAGGGAGTCACAGACTGAAACAGGCTCCAGGCTCTGAGCTGGGAGTCAGCACAGAGCCCGACGCGGGGCTCGAACCCACAAACCGCGAGATCATGACTTAAGCGAAAGTCAGTCGGACGCTTAACCGGCTAAGCCACCCAGGCGCCCCCCCCCCTTTTTTTTTTTAAGAGAGAAAGAATGAGTGAGTAGGGAAAGGGCAGAGAGAGCGAGAGAGGAAGAGAACCTTATGCAGGCTCTACACCCAGCACAGAGCCCAAAGCAGAGCCCAGTCTCGCCAACTGTGAGATGATGACCTGAGCCAAAATCAAGAGTAGGATGCTTAACCAAATGAGCCCTCCAGGCTCCACTAGTCAATGCTATTCTTCTGTGTTCATTCCAACATTGTGAAATTGAGGCATTTCTAAGGCACAAAGTACAAAATCAGTTCCACATTTAATATCTCAAAATTTCCAAATTTTTCAAAGACTTTTAAAAGTATAGTTTATCTTATTATTTTTAAATAATTTTTTAAAATAAGATAAATAAAATTTTATCTTATTTATATTTTATTTTATTTATTTTGAGAGAGAGAGAGAGTGAGTATGTATGCAAGCAAGCCAGTGAGGGGCAGAGAGAGGGGAGAGAGAGAATCTCAAGTAGTCTCTGCATTGTCGGCACAGAGCCCAACAGGGCTTGATTTCAAGAACCATGGACACTTTACCGACTGAGCCACACAGGCACCCCTTGTTTATATTATTTTTAATATTGAAGTAGATTTTCAGATAAAAAGGAATTTTGCTTTATAATACTCATATTTCATCATCTTCCCATATAAATATGGGAATATAGTATATATATATATATGAGCCTGTCTTGGCACTATCCCAGTACATGGAAATATTTGGCTGTGCTTGCACTAATACAACATTGCTTTATTATAATTGTTTACATTAATAATTCTACTTCTTTATGAATTATTTGATTTTCAAACATGATATGTCCTCCCCCCCTTTTTTAACATTTTAAATATTTTATTTTCTAATCTTTCGCACTTATTATTCCTACATTTTTAGGGTTTTATATTAACCCTAAGTGCAGTATTACTTAAGTGCATTTCTTGGTAATCCAATTCTATTTTACTCAAAATGTTGAGCCTTTTGTGGACTATCATACCCTTCTCTGTTTGCTATTTTTAGAATTAAACAAAAACACTCCTCACTCCTATAACTTCAAGCTACCTCCCAGAATGTGAAATGTTGGCTTAACATGTTTTTTTCTATTTGCGTAAGATATTGCCACTCCGGTATGACTAGAGTGACTGCTTTATTGTCTCTTTGTTTATGCGTTGTCTACATATAATCATTAAAACCAAATTCTGTGCAAAAGTAGCACATCCATTTCAGGGAGCCACATGTGTTCTCTTCCTGCTCCTCACGTGCTGCTTAGATGTCACACTGAGTCAGCTACTGGGAAAGTGGATGAAACAATCACATGGGAGGAACAGAGAGAGGGAGAGAGACAGAATCCCAAGCTGGCTCCACACCGTCAGTATAGAGCCGGATGCGAGGCTCCAACTGAAGAACCGTGAGACCATGACTTGAGCCAAAGTCAAGAGTCAGATGTTTAACTGATTGAGCCACTCAGGCGTCCCCTAGTAATAACATTTTATAAAGCAAATTTTACATATGAAAATACATATATACAAAAATTAAATGGTGATTTTTATTTCCTAGGGTAAGCCCCTCAGTTCCCTTGAACAACAATTTTAGATGTGATTTAATTGGCCAGAATACACAAAGTTGTTTTGCCAGAAACACTGCCTCTATTAAAATGCATCCTTTGCGTAATTACTTGTTCGACCACTGGCTTGACATCGTGATATTTGACATCATAAATTTCCGCAATCTTGAAAAGATTATTTAACTTAAAGGAGCCTCATTCTCATTTTTAAAAAGTGTGAAAATAATACCTTTAGGGAAATAATGCTTTAAATTTGTGGTTTGAAATATGGGAAACAAATGGGGAGACAGCATTGTAAGCTCTTATTCTGTAACTGGGAAAGTTATTATGACGTAAGTATGCCACATCACAGCTCCCTGTTTCCTACAAGACCCTCAGAACTTATATTTCATTTTCTCGTTTGTTTTCATTGCTCTGTCATAGAAGCAACTGCATGGGTGGCAGAAGTCAGTAACAGGTTTCAACAGTTTATTTCCAGTGAGATTTCTAATGAGTTTTTTCCTCCAAGAACTACGTAAGAGGCAAAGTTAACAGTCACTTGAATCTGTTACTTTTAATCAAATGTGTTATAAAAGCTGAAAAACGTAATATAACATTTTATGTTTTAGTTGTTTATCAGGTACTGAATTAGACTCTGGGGAATATATTGCTGTTTATATGATATGAAAATAATATAAAAGAAGAAATTAGCATCTTAAAACCCAGCATGTTCTTGTAAAAGCATTTAAAATATTTTACCCACCTTTGTAAATTTTGATTGGAATAAGAAAAATGTTATCCCACCATCACTCCCCTGTCTGCTCTGACTTAATTTTCTAAGAGATAAAATAAGCCACATGGAGTTTTCCACTCTTGGATCTGAATAGTTGTCAGTTGAAGAATTCTCTTCCCATTCCCTTCTTATTCCCAATCTCAACCACCCCTCTTATAACATCTCCTCCCCCACCTGCCAATCCTAAAAAGGGCAAAACTTGGCAGTTTTACTGAGAGTTTTGCCCCAATACAAAGAGTAAGTGAGATGCAGTGTGGCAAAAACTTGGGCCAACATATAGTCAGCTCTTCCTCTGCCCTACCTGCAATGCAAAAAATGGCATCTTTGATCAAGTTAAGAGACTCCTTATAATGTTCTTAAAAGAACTGAGTACTGCTTTATCATAGCTTGGAAACTCAGACCATTGTATTCTATTTCTGAGGATGTAGCATATAACATAAATTGTAGGAAAAGTATCTATGAAAAATGAACTATGCCCTTTTTTTATTCAGGGTATCAGGGAGCCCTTCCCAATATGAATGTGCTAATATCATTTTCTTTCTTTCTTTTCTTTTTTTTTTTTTTTAATATTTACTTATTTTGAGAAAGAGGGAGAGAGAGTGAGGGAGGGGCAGAGAAAGAGGGAGAATCATAAGCAGGCTCCATGCTGTCAGCACAGAGGCTGAGGCAGGACTTGAAACCACAAAGCATATGATCATGACCTGAGCCTAAATCAAGCATTGGCCACTTAAACTACTGAGGCACCCAAGTGCCCCAACTAACATCATTTTCTTAAAGACAAACAAAAACCTCTTTAAAAATATGTCATCATTTGCTTCCTTTTTAGTTTATTTTTATCATAAAACACACTATTAAGAACATATAATGTTATAATGCTTAACAAAATTATAGTCATTCTCTTTCCATGCTACAGTTAACTACTACCACTCTTAATATTTGTTTTATTCATTTCCATTTTTCTCACCAAAAACCTTACTGTTATTTCTCTTTCCTCAATTTTAGACATAATTAATTCTAACTATGGAGAATTAGCATTTAGTCAGCCTACACCTCCGACACATCTCTTGTCCCAATCTCTCTATACATCATATAAGTTTTGGTGGTAAATATTCAAAATTTAATCTTTATATCCATGTAAGTTTCATTGGTGTGATATCATTGTAGTTGCTGTCTTATAACATTCCATTGGGACTTTGTAAATTTTTGGTTTCCCTTTTTGTGTTTGAATTCGCCCGTAAAAGCACAAAAGAATTAAAAATAATATCTCAGTTTAGATAATGGAAACATGTAATTTCAGGTTCACTTCAGTCCTGGAGGTGGAGGTATTTCTCCTGAAGTCCTTTCTTTTGGTTTGTTCTGAGCTAATTCTACTCTTATTCTCATCCTTAGGCCTTTCTTTTTTCATAATCTTGAAAATTTCCTTTACCTTTTTTGGGTGGATGGTTTCCTCAGTTTTGATTTTTATCTTCTTGCTTGTTTTCCTCCCTAGTTTTGTCTCCTCACATTTACCAGTAGTTCCTGAAAATAATCTGTGGGGTATTTTTTGAGAACCATCATGTTTTGAAGAAGATTGTATCTTTGCAGTTCATTAAAGTTCAGGTTAGAAATACATTCCCATAAGAATTTTGAAGACATTGATTTCTACTCTTCAATGTTATTTAAAAGTTTTTTGGCATGCCAGATCCTTTCTATGTGAACCGCATGTTCATGCTCATCCATACACCTATAAATTTAAGACACTGGGAAATTTAAAATACCAAATGGTTACAAATGAATTATTCAAGAAATCCAAATAAAACTTTAAGATGAGTTTTAGTTTAACCAAACAATGTGATGAATGTGTTAATTCCTTACTTTTCTTCTTATTCAGAGCATACCATGCTAATCAGTGTTGGAAATAAGCATTTTCCTTATCAATTTTGCATGTTTCATTCCAAATCTGTTTGAAGGGCTGGTAGAGTAAAATGAAACTTGCAAAATTTGGTTTTATATCTATTTATTTTCATCACCTTATTAAAAGACACGTAAGAGGTCACTGGACTGGAACTGAGGTCATTCTTTCCTGCTAGATCTTAGGCAGAATTAAAGTGGAGGTTAGGACTGCTGGCTTCTACTTGCATCTTCAAAAGTTAGCATAAGACCCAGCATATATAAATATTCTGTAAGTGTTAAGTGAGATATGTGTGTGTGTGTGTGTGTGTGTGTGTGTGTGTGACATATTTGAGTAACACAATTCATTAAGTAAAGGAATTAACTAAAATAATGGCATAATGTTTATAAAAGTCACCAGGGGTGTAAAAAAAAGTCACCTATGCTAAAAGATATTTCCAAAGTCAAAAGAGTCTTTCTGATCACATTAATTTTGGAAGGATGAAGAGTCAGTGCAACTTGCTTTATTTATTTATTTCCTATATTTCTTCCATTAACAACATTTTAATCACACTGTTCAAGCTCCAAAACTGATATTACATGTCTATGTTCTGCCAAACTAAGACTCTTTGGTAAACAGGAAGCATGTCCTAAGACTGTTTGGGGATGTTGAGAATTTACGAGGTGAAGAAACTTAATTTTTTTCTGTAAACTAAAATAATTATAAAACAGTCCAATCAAACATTTTTGGAGGCCTATTTTGGTGCTATAACTTTAAATAATAATGACTAAGCCTTAGTAGATACATGAATCACCCTGACTCATGTCTTTAGAATTCAGAGATTAAACGTATATAAAGCTCAGGGATAAAATCATATGGATTTTGAATTTGTGTGTTTATAATACTATTAAAGTAGAATGTCTCAAAGTTAAAGATGACATAATTATTAGATTATAATTACTGAGAGATTTTGAAAATGGAAAAATACTGAAAAATAGCCTGATGATCAGAAGTCATAGGTATATTAAAAGATAAATATATTAAATTATTTCAAGTTTATTTCAAATTGGAAATGGGCAGTACCAAGCCCAGGGTGGTTAGAAGAACTCCAGTGATAAAACCTAGGGGGAGGTTTTTTATGCAGAAGATTCAGAAACAGAGCAAGGGAACTATTTCATTGGCTAGAGCTTAAGCAGTTGCCTTATTTAAGAAAGCCTTATTAACTGTTGTGATCAGTTGTTTTTAAGTTCTGTTTTCTGAGATTTGAGTCCATTGACTCTGGCTTAGGGTTTGGTTTGCTTACTAGGTTATCAAGTCTTTAAAGTTACCTCAATCTAATGGTTTCCTTGTTTAATTACATATTCCTTGTTTGATTTTATTTGTTTTCATTGAAGGGAAGAGGAGAAAACAGATTAAATGGATACTATTCATCAGTAAAACATATTTTGCCTTTATAGAACTGTACAACTAATATACAACTGTACAACTAGCTGTGTGACTAACTGCAACTAATGTACACATCTTCTAAAATATCTGTAAAAAATGACCACTTAGAATATTAAGAAGGTTAATAATAACTAAAGGAAAGGAAAACAGCCATTGACATCATGTGTAATGCAGATTTTCTCTACTTTGATATCTTGAGAATTACTAAGTTATGAAAATAATTAACCAAGAGGATAATTTATAAGTATTTTCGTATATGGCTGATTTTATAATCTGCAATGGTCACTAAACAAACACAGGAGGAACGTAGGAACAGTTTTATATTTTTCAAAGATCACCTCATGATGAATCTGTTTTAGTGTATTTAAAACAATTTTTAAGGCTCTGTTTTCCCATATATTAATATTTTAATAACTTCAGTTTATTAGGCACATCAGGTACAATGGTGGAATGATGACCAGTAGACTTCTGCCTTGAAGTGCAATGTATAATCTATTGGAAGAGGAAGATGACTTAAAAATGATGACTACTAATAATTATAAATAATTCATAAGACCTGAGGATTCTGGTCAGTCAAATCTGAGATGTCTGCAGAGCATGCAGTATTGTATCAAGGAAGCCACTCTTTTCAGAAATATAACATGATTTAGTTTAGAGCAGATCAGTGATCAGAATGGTTATAAACTTAAACAATAACAACAAACCTCATTCAATAGTTTTGTGACAGAGATGACTTAGATCAACATAATGAAAATTCAAAGAGCTCTACATTTGGTTACCTTTATCCACATGTGGATAGGCGTCATCAGATAATGTTATAGTTAAAGCTTACAGTGCTGAATGATAATTCACTCATTCATAACAAAGGGATTTTTGTTCAAATCATTCAAAATCATCTTTACTACATTACCTTTAATCATAGTTACAAACAGATCAATTTTGTCATGGACTGAATTCCTGATATTTAATGCATGACACGTGATGCTGAAATAGATTAACATACATGTATAATTATTTATAAATATTAATTACAGTATATATTATGTTAAACTTAATAGTGAATCAAAGACTTATAAGCATGTGTAGTCAATTGATTTGCAAATTATTCTTGTCAATTGCTTTATGTATTTTGTGAGAAATCTATCCTTGGGTAGATAAAGTATTTATGTAGCATTCAGCCAAATCAACCCCATTAAAACGTAAGAAAAAATTTGCTTAAGTTTTCTTCTGTTGTAAATCACTGAACCTTTTGTAAATGAGGTCAATGACCAAATGATACTTGGATTAACTACATTTGATATTTATTGGAAAGGATGTCTGCAAGTCTGTCTTACTTCATTCCAACTCTGTTTTATGCCCTGTTCGCATTTACCATGGAACGAAGCTGAAACAAGCAATGATTACTTTACTTTGGGATTACTAGACTTCTTTCAAAATCTGAAAAAAATTCCAGGTTTTAAAACATTGCTAATTTGCTTTGCACATCTGAATCACATTGGTTGCCTGGATAGAGAAAAAGCATAGATCAAAGAAGAAGTTAATTGAAGTACAAATCTGTTTATAGTGGATCCAGTGTATGTAGCTTAGAAAAAAAAAAAATCAAGAATTGACGAAAAATTTAAGGTAAGGTTTAAAAGAATGTGTGCAGAAGCAAGAATTTTTGAGGTAGCATTTTTGAGGTATAAATAACTGAGTTTGTAAGCAAAAAGAATGAAGTATTGAGTTTAGTATATATATTACAAGGGTAAGGAAAGAGGAAGTTTAAAGAACTGCCTCATCTGATCTCCAGGTCCTGCTAAAGCATAATGAGAGCTTGATTGTTGCTCAAAGCATGGAGAGAAGATAATACAGGAAGTAAAGGGAAATCATGGAGAGTTGAAGATATGACAGCATACAAACCAGTAATTTGAATATGAAAAGTGCTTTTGAAGTTGATCTATTCAAGGAATGGTAATACATTATACTTTAAAGGAGGACAGATAACTAATGGATTAAGGTTGTGTTTTTCAAATAAGTACATTTAGCTTATTAATAAGTTAACGAAATTGGTTATAGTTTCCCTCTCAAGATATTACTTAAGTCTTTAATTTTGTCAAATGTATGCTTTGTGAAAGTGGAACATTTATATTCTACTTTAAACCATAAACACGTGCTCTCATGTTAATCTTGCACAGATTAAGGAGATTTATGCAATTTGATAATTCAAAATAGGTATTTATATCAATATTCCTAAAATAATTTAATTAATAAATATTACCACATTTGAAATTTAAGGATGCATTTCACTTATTGTATACTTTGAGTTATCTAACATTATTTATTAAGGATACTTTGAATATTTTTGTTTTTCTTTTCCTTTGAGCCATTTTGCACAACTAAAACTAAGCTGGCAAGAGGAAAGATCTTGGGGGTGTAGAGTGTGCACAGGGTGGGGGTGATGGATATAGGGTTTGGTGGGTAGTATGTAAATGTCATCTGGGCATAGGACATAATTGAGTTTAAAATATTCCATAGTGGCAGACATGTTAGTCATTTTTGCTTTTTAAAGTGAGAAGTAGGTTTAAATACCACCAGGAGAATGTCAAGTTTTAGGGAGCTGAGAAAATTCCTAGTTCCTTATTTGCACAGATGACTATATGCATATATTCCTGATGAGTTTTCTAACTCTGGGAATTAACTTCAGATTAAGCTTTACAGGTAGCCTAATTGGAGGATTTTCTAGCACTGTATAATATAGTTCTTTGTTTGCAATAGGAAACTGAGTACAATATAAAACCATACTAAATTCTGCAAAGCTGCTTTCATTTGTTAGCATAAAGACGACAGATACAGCTAAATGGCATTTTTGTGACCCATTCGCAATGCAATGCTTAAGAGCCTAAAGTGAGAGAGCCTTTGATTTCTAGCATATATAGAAGGCAAGATTCAACAATGATAATGTATGAATAGAATTTTAAATGAATACACAGTTAAAGCTCAAATTGTAACCCACTGATTTGAAAAACATTATATATATTTATATTTATATCTGTAGTCTCAGCACCCTTAGAGAATAGATTTTAGATTATATATATTATTACAGATTATAAATAGAAAATAAAGTGAGAAGTCTCTGAGTTACTCCCTCTACCTCACAAAACTAGTAGGAATGGATTTCAGCCATGGTAGATTTCTATTTTCTACTAATTGTCTCATTATTATTATAGTCACAAAACACTTTAACACAGGTTACCTTGAAATGGTCTGCAATTAATTTCTTGTGAGGCATAGCCATGGGGACTTCAATAAACATAATAATAAAAAGCCTTCTTTCCTACATCAAAAATCTTAGATGAGCTACAACTGCTCAAAATCTTAGATGAGTATGACGTCCTTACTACCTAAATTTTAATAAAATAAATTAAGTATTATTTATTTATTTGAGTTTTTAAAATTCTGTTTCATAAACATACAGTGTTCTATTAGTTTCAATTGTACAACATAGTGATTCAATAATCCATACATCATCCAGTGCTCATCATGACAAGTGCACTTCCCTTCCCCATCCCCTAATGATCCCATCCTTCCACCTACCTTCCCTCTGGTAACAATCAGTTTGTTCTCTATATTTAAGAGTCTGTTTCTTGATTTGGTGTGCGTGCTTTCTCTCTCTTTCTCTGTTTTCCCTTTGTTCATCATTTGCTCATTGTTTCTTAAATTCCACATATGTGTGAAATCGCATATTTGTCTTTCTCTGACTGACTTATTTCAATTAGCATTATACTCTGTAGCTCCATTCATGTCATTGCAAATGGCAAGATTTCGTTATTTTTTATGGGTGAATAATATTCTGTTTTGTATATATATGTGCATACATGTGTAAAATCAGTCTTCTTTATACAGTCATGAATCGATGGATGTGGGCTGCTTCCATATCTTGGCTATTGTAAATAATGCTTCTATAAACATCAAGATGGATGTATGCTTTTGAGTTAGTGTTTTATATTGTTTGGAAAAATACCCAATAGTGTGATTGCTGGGTCATAGGGTAGTTCTGTTTTTAACTTTTGAGGAACCTCCATAATGTTTTCCATGTTGATGGCATCAGTTTGTATTCCCACCAGTACTGCAAGAGGGTTCCTCTTTATCCACATCCTCACCAACACTGGTTGTTTCTTCTGTTGTTGATTTTAGCCTTTCTGACAGGTATGAGGTGCTATGTCATTGTAGTTTTGATTTGACTTTCCCTGATGATGTGATAATGAATGTATTTTAATGTGTTTGTTGACCGTCTACATGTCTTCTTTGGAGAAATGCCTCTTCATGTCTTCTGCCCAATTTTTATTTGGATTATTCGGCTTTTGGTTGTTGAGTTTTATAACCTCTTTATATTTTTTAATACTAACCATTTAGCATATATGTCCTTTGCAAATATATTCTTCTATATTCTTCTATATAGATTGCCTTTTAGTTTTATTGATTGTTTCCTTCACTGTGCAGAAGCTTTTCATTTTGATGTACTCCAATAATTTATTTTTGCTTTTGTTTTCTTTGTCTCAGGAGACATACCTAGAAAAAAGTTGCTATAGCTGATGTCAAAGAAGTTACTGCCTAATGTTTTTTCCAGGATTTTTATGGTTTTAGGTCTTTAATCCATTTTGAATTTATTTTTGTGTATGGTGCAATAAAATGGTAGTTTCTTTCTTTTGCATTTTGCCATACGATTTTCCCAGCACGATTTGTTGAAATGAGTTTTAAAACTAGGTCATAGAGAAATTAATATTATACACTATCATTTATTATTTCTAACCCACAAAGAAATGGTCTCAATCTGATTAAAACAAAGCTCTCCTATGGAAATCTACTAATTCTATATCATATCCTAAAATTAGAACTTTCCATTAAAACATATGTTACCACTTCTCAAAGCTTTGCAATAATATGGGAAGGCAGAGTGTCAAAGAGAAAAAGAATATAAGAATTAGAGAGATACAGACTGTTTGTTACGAACTAAATAGATTATAAAGTACAGCAACTCTATGTGTCTAAATATTATATTATGTATAATGTATCATGGTTTTATATTATGAAATATCTTTCTATTATATATATATATATGTTAATAACATAGGCAATATTAAGAGCATGTTTTAGGGACAAACAATGACTGTGACATAATGTATTTGGAATGCTTATGCTACAGGATATTCAGTAATTATATCATTAGAAAATTATAAATATGGGTCATACATGTTGCACAAATATCAAACCATCATGAATTTGTCAAGAATCTGGAGTAAATGATGCATTGAAAGTCATCAACATGTAGAGTCTGGATAAGGAGGCAAGAAAAGTATCAAAAACATAATCTTGAGATCACTAATATTTAAAGAGTCATGAAAAAAAAGAGAAGCATGTAGAAGAGGCTTCAAAAGATTTCCAAACAAAAGGAGAAAATGGAAAGTATGATTTACCAAATACAAGGGAGAGAGAATTGATGACCTAACCTTTCAGATGCTGCAGAGCTCTCAAGCGAAATCAGTTGTCATGGATGCAGGATTAGTAAAGAGGCGGAAATGAAAACAGACTTCCATGATTCTGAGGTATAAACAAAAGCTGAAGAATAAGCACAGCAAGTTGAATACGTCTTTAAAAACCGTGTCTGTAAAGGAGACATTTTATGTGTTTGATAAAAGGAAGTTCAAAGTACAAGGAGGCCTTCAGAAAATGAGATGAGAAAAATATAATCTAAGATGATAGTCTCCCTTTATAGAATAAAGAGGAAAGTAGATATAACTGATCAATTAGGGTTTCTGGAAAATAGAGCAGGTGTTACCCAGAGCAGACAGACAGAGAGAGAGGTAGACAGAGACATAGAGAGGAATTAGCTTTGGATTGGAGGGACACACATTTCCTGTAGGATTAAAAATGTGAGAAGTGATAAATGCATGTGTATATATAATATGTTAAAGAATAAGATGTTAAAATAAATAAATCCTAATTTCTTAATTTTTCCTTAGAAATTTGCTTATAAAATTTTCCTTATAAACCAGAAATGGGGTCTTTGGCTTTGTGGGAAGGGAATTAGAAGTGGGTAAATTGACTTAATTAGAATGGTAATGTTAGTATACTAAATAAGAAAGCAGAGACAGCGAAGGGAAGAGGACACAGAACATACTCTTAAAGATAAGGATACTGGAGAGATAAAGAAATCAAAATAGTGGCCAGAGAAGTTTAAAGGAATCAAGAGAATAGAGTTTTCATGATGATAAATGGTCAATAGGATTATAGATCTTTCAATTATTTACATGGGAGTATTTAATATTTGTTTTAGCAAAAATAACTGTAATTTCAGAGCAAGTAGACTAGTTTTACAGAAAAGCAAGATTTTAGAAATGGGACATATTGACAATCAATTCAGTTAAATTCAAGGAGTTTGTGCAGGAAAGAAAATAGATGTGACATTGGATAGGACATGAGGAGGACCTGAGGTCAGGAATGGTGTGTTAATGAGAAGGAAAAATCAAGTATATTCAAGTAGTCAATGAAAGGATCCAAGAAAAAGTGTTGGCTAAAGACCAAACAAAAAAAAAAGATTAGTTAGCAGATAAACATATCTGAAGGAGGAAGGGGATAAAAGAGTAAGATTATTATTGCTATAAAAAGATAACTCTGAATATCTGCGGTAGAATATTGAGTATTTCTGCTTAGAGAAATCTGAGGGAAAATCTTTCTATTGAAAATGAGGACAATGGAAGATAATGTTTGAAATTCCCTGGAGAATGGAAATAGGCGATAACTTGGAATGACTGACATTGTAGAGAGCCCAGATGATGTTTAAAAAAAACAACCAGGGTATATATTGGCACAGATCCTAAAGTTGAGCGATTTTTCTCTGGCAATAAATGTGAAGCCAACCATTTGTTGTAATTTAAGTTCAGGGTGTTCGGCGGGGCGGGGGGACGGGGGGGAGATAGGGTGGTATGATTGCAGGACAGTAAACAGAGAGACTCTACATACTGACAAGTCAGAGGCTGAAATAATGGAAATGGGGCCTAAACCGAGTATGGAGGAAGGGAGCTTATGATAGGGAAAAAATAAAGATCAAAAGACCCAATAAATGGGGAGGTGGAAGCTCTAAGTAGATGGAGTCAATATGATTAACAAGAAAAGTAGGAAGTTACAAGGATAATTTTTTTCAATAAAATAAGGGTGAATTATGACAATATAAATGAGCCTCAGAGAACTGAGGTTTGCATTTTAAAAAACCCATAAAAGTTAAGTGTGTGGAAGTGGCAGGAAGCCAGCAATACCTAGGACGTAGGAGTAACAGGCTCATTGACTTCACAGGGTTATACAGGAAGGAGACAGGATGCTCAGAGGAAAATCTGTTTTACAGATCCGGAGATTCAAGATCCCTTAGTGAAGAGTTTCTGGACGTAAGTTCTATGTACAGAATGGTGTCTTCCTAGGGAATCAGGAAAAGATTGGGGTAAGAGTGGGACAGTGAAATTTGTGTTAGTGAAGTGGGATGAATAAGAATAGGAATAGAGGAGCATGACGTGATGTGAAACAGGGATTGCATCATGGGAAGTTCCTAACGCTGTTAGGCATGGTATAGTAGTTTTAGTGGTGTCACTGATAACATTTTTAGTCATGTGAATCTGAAATATAATTTTAACAATTTTTCTTGTAAATAAACTTAGATGTAGCATGAGTGTCTATACTTTTCTTTCAAAATCACCTACACCTATTGAGGTGTAATTGGAATGCCATAAAACTCACCAAATGTAAGTGTCCTATAGTTAATAAATACACAGAGTGGTACAATCATCGTCGCAGTTCAGTTTTAGATTGTTTTCATCACCAAAAAATGTTCCTTGTGCATATTTGCAGTCAGTCAATATTCTTACACTTAGCACAGGGCAACCACTGATTCGATTTCTGTTTTTATATTTTTGCCTTTTCTAGAATTTCCTTATAAATGGATTCTAATCTCTTTTGTGTCTGGCCTTTTCACTACACATATTATTTTTTACTTGTGTGCTACTTTACGTGAACCATTTATATTTTCACCAAAAATGAATGAGGGTCCCGGTTTCCCCACTTTTGTGCAAATACTCGATATCTTACTGATAATCATCATTCTAGGGATATATAGTGATATTCCACTGTTATTTTAATTTGCATTTCCTTAATGCTTATTAGCCATTCACCTATCTTTTCTGGTAAAATGTCTATTCAAATTTTTTTGTCCTTAAGCTGGTTTATCTTCTTAGTATTGAGTTATAAGTGTTCTTTACATATTCTGAATAAAATTATTTTAGATATAGGATTTACAAATATTTTCTCCCAATCCATCGCTTATTGTAGTAGCAGTAGTAGTAGTAGTAGTAGTAGTAGTAGTAGTAGTAGTAGTGTTTTCCTGCTACTTTGTTGAATATGGTTCTTAATTCTGGTAGTCTATTCATAGGCTCCTTGGAATTTTCTACATACAAGATTATGTTGTCTGCAAATAAAGGCAGTTTTACTTTTTTTCCCAATCTGGATGACTGTTATTTGTTTTTATTGTTTTATTTATTTGGCTAGACTCTCCAATACAATATTTGAATAGAAGTAATAAAAGCAAAACTCTTGCCTTGTTCCTAGCCTTAGGGGGAAAATATTCAGTCTTTCACAATTAAATACAATAATATAGTTTCTCATAAATGCTTTCATTAGATGACTATATTTCCCTTATGGTTTGTTATGAGTTTTTATCATTAATAGGTATTGGGTCTTGCCAAATGCTTTTCCTATGATATGTTTTTGTCCTTTGTTATATTAATCAGTGTATTACTTTAACTCATATTCAGATGTTGAACAAACCTTGCATTCCTGGAAAAATTCCAATTTATCCTGATATATAATACTTTTTATGTGTTGTGGGATTTAGCTTGCTGATGCTTTGTCAGTAATTTCTGCACTTATGTTCATAGTTTCTATAGTTTTCTTGTGTCTTGTTTTGATACGTAGGATACTTGGTCTTTGTAGAAAGAATTAGAAAGTGTTTCCACTTTCTCTGTTTCTAAGAAGTGAAGATTGGCAATATATCATCTTTAAATATTTGATAAAACTTACCATTGACTGTCATAGAGGCTGGAACTATCTTCACGAGAGATTTTAAATATTATTATTGTTAATTTAACTTCTTTATCAGTAATAGGTATATCCAGATTATCTATTTTTTTGTTGAGTCAGTTTTGCTGTTGTCTTTGTATTAATTTTCTAATTTCATTTAAATTGTCTGATTTGCTGGCATAAAATTGTTCATAACATGCCCCTACAAAACTTTGAATTTCTCTAGGACCATAAGTAATGGCTTTTTAAATATCTGATTTTTATAATTTTTGTTTTGTCCATTTTATCTTACTTAAAGAATAGTTTGTTAGTTTTTGTGTTTTTTTAAATCAGAATTTGTTTTCATTGATCTCATTTATTTATTTTCTGAATTCTCAGATATCTTTTATTTCATTTCTTCTGCTTGATTTCAATTTCTCCTTCTTTGAGTATTTTCTCTGTTGCTCTTTATATTAAAAACGATCTTTCTTTTTAAATAGAGACATTTAAAGTTATAGGTATCTACAAACTCTTTAGCAGGATCCAATAAATTTTGGTATTTTTTTGTTTTGTTTCAGTTAAAATATTTTCTAATTTTTTTCAACTGTAGACTTCTTTAAAATTGTGCTGAATAATTCCAAATATTTGAGTATTTCCCAACTCTGTTTATGTCCAATTTAATCCTACTATATTTAGAAAATATAGTTTCAATTATTTCATCCCTTTTGAGTTGGAGTCTTATTTTATAACATAGTAAATGTCATATACTGGAGAATATTTCACATACACTTGAGAAGAACATGTATTATACTTTTTTGGTGTGCTGTGTTCTGTAAACAGCAGGTCAAACTGGTTAATAATATTGCTCAAGAATTCTATATCCATGTTGTTTTATATAGTTTCTTCAGTAATTAGTGAGGATGTGGCATTGCTATAATTATGAGTTGTCTGTATACCCTTTTGGTACCATAATTATGAGTTGTCTGTATACCCTTTCGGTGCCATCAATTTTTGCTTCACATATTAACATATCCTTATGCTAGGATACATACACGTTTACAATTGTTATCTCCTGGATCTTTTATCATTATGAAATATTTCTGACTTTAGTAGTATTTGTGTTTAACTTATATTGTATTCAATATCAGTATAGCTATTCCCAATCATTTACAATCACTATTTGACATGTGTATTTTTATCTATCCCTTTACTTTCCACTTGTTGGTGTTTTTGGCCTAAATGTATTTCTTGTGGACAACATTCACTGATCATCTTGCATTTCGATTGCATAACTAGCCAGAACTCTAATATAATTATCAGTATGTTTGAATTTCTGTCTACAATTTTGTTATTTAATTTTTAAAAAATATTTCTCATGTCTTTTTCTTCCTTTGTTTCTTCTTAGGCTTGCATTTTATGTTAACTATTTTTTTAGTGCCCATTTTCATTACCTTGGTGATTTTTTAATGACTTTTTTTTAGCTTTTTTAACGTATTTTAATATATTGCAATCTACTTCAAGTTAATCTCAAGAACTGTCGATATTTTGAGATTTTGCCTTACTTTTAATAACAGCCTGCAGCAGTATCATGGGTACTAACAGAGGACATGTGATTCACAGGAATGAAGCAAAGGCCTTTTTTACTCAAAGCAATAGTGGAAGCTGAAGGATTGGCATTCCCATGCCTGGTTCTTTGCGGACTATTTCCCACAGAGCAAACTGCAAAAGGTCAAGTGGCACTTGCAAACACAGTGAGTTTCATTACAAAAAGGAAACCCTATGATTAGCTTACTGAGATCTTATATACGGCCACGTAAGTTCCCCTCTGTTTTGCCCCAATGGGAAGATACCATCTCTATCTTCCAAGGCTGTTCGTTATACAAATGTCCTTGAAGGGGTAGTCCAAACCAAAGGTAAAAATGTCTCTGCTGACACAATATATGGAAAAGTGAGAGACCCATGGGGAATTGCCTTCCAACCATTAATAGTGGCTTAATTTAAGTTAAATACAATAATTTCACACTAATAGAACTCTATCCCACCCCCTTTTGTGCTATAATTTTTATATATGTTACATCTATATATTTGATCTGAAAAATACAGTGTTATAATTATTGCCTTGTAGAACCATGTGTCTTTTAAAGAAATTAAAAGATAAAAGAGGGACATATTTATAAAATAATTTATATTTACCTGTAAGGCCACAAGTCTAAACGTCTAAACCAAACTGACTCCATGACAGGCTTTAAGTTTCCCCTCTAAACTAGAAGGCCTGAGTTTTGGCTTCCCGGAAACTATCAGGTAGTTACACATTGCCCAAGGCAGGAGTAACCACCCTTGCAACACCCAATCAAGAAAGGCCAGGGACCACCCTCCATATTGTTAAGGGAGAGGCCTGGAGATAGAAACTATAGATAGGACCCTGTTCCCTAATGTTAAAGTTAACCTGTTAGTCACCGAACAAGACCCTAGGCTCGCTCTGTGATTGGTTGAATTAAAGGCACTCTAAATGTTGTAATTGGATCCCGCCAAAAGTAACGAATACTCTAGACAATGTGTATGGTCAAACCCGCTGTCAATGATGTTGAATAATTATGATTGGATCACTGTTCCCATGTCACAACTTCTGTAACTCCCCCATCTCAAATCCCATAAAAACCCTACTCTGCCCTTGTTCGGGGCTCTCAGCAGGGACCCATTGTGCTGGTGAGGTCTGGGAGCCCCCGAGCTTAAGCCCGTAATAAAGCCCTTTGCCTTTGCATGTGTGACTCGGTCTCCTTGGTGGTCTCTGGTCGGTGAGGATACTGCGATCTGGGTATAGCATATTCTTTCTGTGTATTTGTGTCAACATCTGGTATAATTTCCTTTTAGGCTGTCAGCCACCTTTACTGTCCTTTACTATACCTGGAATGGCAGGTATACTAGCAACAGTTTATCACAGCTTTTGTTTATCCAGGAATTCCTTTATTTCAGTTATTTTGAAGGTTGAAGTGTGTGTGTGGATGAGTGGGAGGGTGTAGGTTTGGTTGTTCCTGTATTCTAAACATGCCATTCTCTAGCTTTTTAGCATCTAGTTGTGTTTTTTTTTTTTTTTGGTTGTTGTTGTTTGTTTTGTTTTTTTCTAGGAGGGAGAGAGAGAGAGAGAGACAACGTGAGCAGGGAGGGTCAGAGAGAGAGGGAGACACAGACTCTGAAACAGGCTCCAGGCTCTGAGCTGGCAGTCAGCACAGAGCCCAACGCAGGGCTCGAACCCACGAACTGCGAAATCATGACCTAAGTGAAAGTCGGACGGTTAACTGACTAAGCCACCCAGGAGCCCCAGCATCTAGTTGTTTTGATGAGAACTCAAAAATCAGTCTTACTGGTGTTGCCTTCTGCATGACGAATTGTTTTCCTGTTGTTCTTTCGTTTTTTCCCTTTGTTTTTGGCTATTGACAGCTTGTCTATTTCTATATCTGGGTATGGATCTCTTAGGTTTTAAACTTCTATGGCATCATTATATAAATTAAATTTGGCCAGTTGACTGTCATTCTTCATTTTTAATCCTGCCCTTTGTCTCTCTCCTCTGCCTCTGAATGTATCTCTGTTGATGTGCCTGATGTTGTCTGGGTCTCTGAGTTTCTATTTATTTTTCTTTCATCTTTGTTTCTTTCTGGTCTTCAGATTATGCACATTCTATTGATCCATATTCATGTTCATTGATTTGTTATTCTGCCATCCCATACCTGCTGTTAAGCATATCTAGTTTTTAAATTTTTAACTTTTTACACTAGAATTTTCATTTGGTGTATTTATAGAATTTTTATTGTTTATTTATATTACCTCTTTGCTAAAGCATTTTTACATTTTTAATAATTTAAGGGTCATTTCCTTTGATTCTTTGAACATATATCTAACAACTGCATTGAAATCATTGTAAAATCTGGTATCTGGGTCCATCAGAAGTTTCTAGAAAGTAAGTTTTTCTTTTTCTTTTTTTTTTTAAATGTTTTTATTTATTTATTTATTTCTAGGAGAGAGAGAGAGACAGCGTGAGCAGGGGAGGGTCAGAGAGAGAGGGAGACACAGACTCTGAAACAGGCTCCAGGCTCTGAGCTGGCAGTCAGCACAGAGCCCGACGCGGGGCTCGAACCCACAAACCACGAGATCATGACCTAAGTGAAAGTCAGACGCTTAACCGACTAAGCCACCCAGGCGCCCCGAAAGTAATAGTTTTTCTGAATAAGGCTTACACTCTTTTATTTCTTTGCATGTCTCATTATTTATTTTTTAAATGTTTATTTTTAGGAGAAAGAGAAAGAGACAGGAGGGTGAGCAGGGGAGGGACAGAGAAAGAGGGAGACACAGTATCTGAAACAGAATCCAGGCTATGAGCTGTCAACACAGAGTCTGACCCTGGGCTTGAACTCACAGACCACAAGATCATGACCTGAGCCAAGATTAGAGGCTTAACTGACTGAGCCACCCAGGCACCCCTCTTCACATATCTCTTCTCTGTCAGAAATTGTACCTTTTACACAACATATTATAGCAATTTTACTATAAAATGGATTCTGGATTCTGATTTTTTTTTTTAGAGAAGAGTTATTGCCATTGCTGATTTTTGTTGTTTTGCTTTCCTTTGCTTTACGCTGTAACTTTCCTGGGCTTAAATATGGACTCCCTCCTCTGCAGTGTGTGGTCACTAATGCCTCTGCTTGTTTTTATTCTTACATTTTTAGCCTCAATTCCCAATGGCTGTACCTATCTATATTAGCTTAGTAGGCAACCAATGGTTTGTGAAAGAGTCTGCTCAAACCTAAAGCTAAGAAGAGTTCCACTCTCTTACAGTAGCTTTTAATACCTGATTGGAAAGTATTTCCAAAGTCAGGAGGTTTTCAAATCTTTCCATCCAGGCCTCTCCCATCTCCCATGTGGATGTGCGTAGTCCAGTGGAATCACTGTCATTTCTTGAAGATCTTGGGCCCATTTAAGTCTCCTCATTATGTACACATAGCTACCCATCAAGCCAGGACTAGGGAAGAGCTTGTTGAAGTCTCTCTGGCCCGTAATTTCTAGCATCACTCTGCTAAGTGTTTTGATTGGCTGGGGGACTTCCATACATTCCAGGCATGATTTAACCTTAAGCTAACAGAGCTATAGGCTTTCTGTATTTGTTTCCAAGTGAGTTTGCTACTTTTATTAGAAAGTATTGTTAGGATTGGACTTTCCATTCTGTGAAACAAATTAAGTATACTTCCTCCTCCAGTGAAACTTCCTGCTTTCACAGTTGCACTGCTCTGGTAGAACTTTATGCTGACTGAGATGGCGCCCCCAGCGATAATGACACAGGCTCCCACTGTTGTTGCCCCAAATTCAATGGTACATCGTAAGAAAATGCTTCTGTTTGTGTTTGGTTTTTGGCCTTTGGCAAACTTCCAGAATCTCGAAGTAGATATTTGTAACAACTTTGTACAGGCCCCAATTTGCTTCGGGGGAGACCATTTTCTGAGCTCCTTTTACCTCTTCTGGTTATAACCGGAAGTTGTCCTTGGTCTTTTTGATATGGTAAAATGAAACAAAACAAAACAAAAAAAACTGAAACTCTATCAAATAACTAACTTACTTTAGTAACTTTTCTCAGATATGTCTTGCTTACAGAGTCATCCTCTCCCATCCTGCCCACTCCTCCCTTTGTGGAGTTTTCAGGATCCTCTAGCAAAATATTCAGTAAACTGCTATCACTGCCCACATCAGACTCATTTGGATGTTTTCTCCATAACTTCTGCTGCTATGTCTCCTCAAACTGACAGTGAGAAGCCCTGTAAAAACTTCTACTAATGTGTTCTCTGTCGTGGTTAGTTTCTGTGCCTCTTGTGGGTGGGCAAGTGGGACTGTAGGTGTCCGTTCTAATCCCACACTACTGAAGAAGTACAGAAATCTGAGGAATTCTATGCTCTCAGGTTTGTGGACACACAGTGTCACTGTGGTGACTGCAAGAAGGTTTTAACTAGAAGTTGCAACACTAGGTATTATTTAAAATCATTTCTCCAAACACCAAGAGAGTTGCACCACCCACAACACCCCCTCCAAAAGACTAGGGCTTAAAAACAAAAAGGGAAAATAAAAATGCAACTAGAAATTATAATCTAAGTATCATATCTACCTTGTTCCGACTCTCTATCCTAACATACCGTCCTGCCCTCTCTCTTCACAGTTCACAGGATTGTATGGTCAGGAGCAAAGATTCAATATCATATATCTTTCTGCTTTACAGTAATACAGAAGGCTTTTTTTTTTAATTTGAAAGCTTAGTATTTACCAGTTCTTTTTATAATCTTTTCTTAAGGCAATGTCATTCTTCTGTCTCAAGGCCTCATTTGAGAGGATCGTCAGATACAAGGGAGAAACGTACCTCAGCTAGTGTTTATCTCCCTGCCACATTTGCAACAGGCTTCTCAAAATAGAATAAATCCCTTACAATCCCTGATGAATAAAAGACCTCCAGGACTTGACTTGATCATATTTCAAGGTGAGTCTTTGACCAGAAGCACAAATTGGCAATGTGAATATCACCACATACTGGAAAAGTGACATCCTCTGATATTTGGGAAACACTTAATCTATGAGGGAGATATGTAGCTTGGAAGATACTAGCCTAGTGGTCTCAATGCTTCCTTCGCATTTTAGTCAGCCAGGGAAGAGTTAGAATATAGCAATGTTCACATTCCACACAGAAATCGTGATTTAATTGTCTTGGGTTACGAACACTGTTTAATTCTATAATGTAGCACAGCTTGCTTGAGACTTTCCAGGAGGGGATAACAAAAGATTCATTTGGTTTTAGGGATTTACTGCACATACTATCAGAGAGGCACTGTATGACCTAAGGAAGGTCTCAGGTAATTGAAAAGTGCTCAGCCTATAGTTACTGTGTTTAAGGAACTGGTGGTTTTAAAAAAAAGTCTCATTTCTCTACTTTCTTTGATAGTCTTTATCTCTCTACTTCCTATTGCCAGCAAATGATTACTCATTGTATTCTTTATGAATAATCCTGGTCCCCTGACTAAAATATCCCAGGATCTGATAATATTAATGTTTTGGAACATCAAACAGAGAGCCTAATCTTGAATATAGTGACTGGCTTGAGTTTACCTGCTGAAGTACTTTACAATGTAACTACTTTTTCTTATATGACATGGCCAGCACTTCCGTCTCTGAACTTCTACAAGAATTTGTTTTCATAGGACAAGCTGACTGAGGCTTGATAGATTATTTTTTTCTAGGAATGCCATAATGAAATAGCACAGACTGGGTGGCTTAGATGATAGAAATGTATTTTCTCACAGCCCCAAAGGCTGGAAGTCCAAAATCAAGGTGTCGGCATGGTTGGCTTCTCCAGACGCTTCTCTCCTTGTCTTGCAGAAGGTCACTTTCTTGATATGTTCTCACATGGTCTCCATCCCTGGTGTCTCTCTGTGTGACTTAATCTCCTCTTTTCTATGTATTTATCCTTGTTTCCTTTACCTATAAAAAGGGGGGAAGAGACCATCAGAGTAGTTAAAATTAAAATGTGTTAAAATCATGCTGCATGTTGTGAAGACACAGTTCCCCAGGGATTACTTGTGTTCCTGTGCGGTCTCTTGACTTCTGAGCAAAGGATGTGTTTGAAGAGCAGGTGGAATTGGAGGTTAGAGATGGTATATTTGGAGTCATTCTAGGGTGGTGAAGATAAAGCCTTCTTCCCCTCATTTCAATTATTTGCTTACATTATCAGACATTTACCTAAAGATGGCATCCTATTCTCCCATGAAGGAAATTTGCTTACATTCTAGATAATGAGTAATTTCACTGTATCTGAAAGGAGGGATAGGAAGGTCACAAACAACTCTAATAAAGGTCAGAATCTTTTAAAATTTCAGAGATCCTCTCTTGTGGTGACAGTTTCTCACCGTGTCTCCCTGTAGGAATTGGGACATAGTGAACCATTGTGTGATTTTGCTCTCTTTTTGTTGCAAATAAGAAATGATCCATGTTTCTGACCCAGGGACCTCGTGTTCTTCTTTCAGTATATAAATATAAAATTCTGCCAGGCTAACTAGCTGCTTGCTAGTAGGGTAAAATTTCAGACCCTTCACAATATCTGGCTAATCACAGGTAACTACTAAATAAATGTCAGTTCTCATGATGGTTTTGTCATGAATGTAGATTACCTGAAATTGGAAAGTATACAGTCAACAAGAAAACTTGTAATTCCTCTCTTAGAATTCTTTCTTAAGGGTGTAATTTCATTCCTATATATTTACCATATATAGGAATTAAAAGTTTATTAAATCACTTGTTCCATTTATGATTTGAGGCAGAAATAAATTAGGAGTAAATGCTTGAAATAAATGAGAAGCAAAGCTCTGCCTGAAATTTCTTCAATTATATTAATAATTGGAATATTTCTTAGAATACTTGAGAAATTTCTTGATTGTCCTAATACAATATTTTTACCAAGCTGTAGTAAAGTCTATGACTTCAAAATAACCAAAAATCATAATCATCCTTTACACAACTGGAAGAAATGACTTTTGTTACATTTATTTAACAGAACCCTAAAGCTTAGCTCCAATTAAGGAGTCTGTTTGTCTTAAAAGAAAGGGATTGGGACATAAGAAATATTTTCACTTTATTTTTCCACAATTCCTAGAACATGTTTGAGTTCACTGCCTTGAGAGCATAAGCTCAGTAGAATCTATGACAAAAACAGGATACAGAGTATATAGCAGATTAACCCTATGTAATACCAATAGTTACAATACCTACCCTAACTGTTAGAGACAATAGACTGGAAAGTAGATGAAAAGTGCAAGGATCCAAATATCTCTAAACATGTGTACAGGATAACAAGTGCATCAGATGGTATAATTCAAATTTGAATTTTAACATATGGCTGATGCTAAAGTTTTTAGTGCCACTCATCTCCAGTCCTGTCCCATGCTTTTTTATTCCCTTCTCTCAGGGTAGCCCCCTAAGGAACACTGACTCTTCTTCCCCATTTTCAAAGTGTGATTTGAAAAACAATGAACAGAATAGCTTTTGATTTAATCTGTTTTTGGCTTCATCCTAATCTTGAGGAGATCTGCACTTTCACTACCCTTCCAGGTGATTCTGTTGCACACTGTTTTGAGTCCTACTTTCTTGGTCTTTAAGTCTCTGTGAAACATTCTCGTTATTTTAAAATTCAGGCCTAATAGTTTAATTATGTTCTCAATTGACTTCTAGTAGACCCTGCTGGACTATACTAATAGTACTCATATTGACACTATGCAAGCACTTCGTGTGTTATTTCTCCTAATTGTCACACCAGTCCTATGGAATAGTGTATTCCTATTTCACATATTAGAAAGTGAGATGAATAGTTAAATAGCTTGGTGATTCACTAACAGTTTGTCATTGGAAGAACTTGGGTTTAAGAATACCTGAAGCAGGCCAGTAACCCGAACAGCTAGATATTAATTCTACCTAGAGCCAGGTATTTCTGGCTAAAGATTTTATTACACCAGTCACCACCAGGCTGTCTCCATAATGTTTATATGAAATCATTTGCTTCTTTCTATTTCATAGACAACTATGCTGAAAAAAATTTACTCAGTGTAGTCATTATGTAAACAGACTACTCCCACCATTGAATTTTCCTTTTGATTCTACCTAATTTTTTTAAAATTTATTTCTGAGAGAGAGAGAGAGAAAGAGAGAGAGAGAGAGAGACAGCATGAGTAGGCGAGGGTCAGAGAGAGGGGGAGACACAGAATCCGAAACAGGCTCCAGGTTCCGAGCTGGCTCTCAGCACAGAGCCTGACGCGGGGCTCGAACCCACTAACAGTGAGATCATGACCTGAGCCGAAGTCGGACGCTTAACCGACTGAGCCACCCAAGCGCCCCAGATTCTACCTAAATTTTAACATGTTCTCATCAAATCACTAATTTTAAAGTAATTGTAAAATTCTCCATCTTTCCTACCAAACTTTTTGAGAAATTAAATTAGATTTTCATGATTTTGTTCTCAGCCTGGTTCTGAGATTGAATTTTTATCATATAATTTTAATAATAACAGAATGCTCAGTTACAGTTCTATAATTGTCCATAACTGATGGTGGAATCTAAACTTGGGGACTAAGAAGTATCAAGCAGCAAGGAACTGGAGGCCAGATATCCACTTCAGCACTTAATAAGGGAGGCTAAATTGGCCCTGCTCCCTTGACTCTAATCCAGTTTCTGAACCCTCCATTTCAAGTCAAGTAAGAATGTTTCCAACAAAATTAGTCACAGAGTTTTAGGGTTGGCTTCATTCTCGATTTGAAGGTCTACTCCTTGAACTATAAGCTACATATGCTTGTTTAAGCAGGTGCTGGGGAGAGAATTGAAGTGAAAATCTTCGGCAGGAAGAAGACACAAAATGGAGCAGCAGGCATAACCCTCACTTGATGTGGCCAGGATGCGCAAGCTTTCCCTAGTATTTATAGTACATGAAAACAAAATTTGAGGCATGTTGCTGGTATCTCAATCAGGAAGGCCGCCAAGTCTGCTGGCTGCCAAGCGAACAAAAGACTGTGGGATGGTAGCTGAAGGGTTGGAGGAAGCCAAGCCAAAGGAATCACCATCGTTGCATAACTCCTGTCTGTAAGTTTACCCATGTATACAGTGAGACAGCGAGCCTTCAGACCGTTGTCACATAGAACATCAGTGATCACCTAGAGGAGTGAGAAAAAATTATGTAGCCCAGAGAGACACTTGTTCCCTTCTACTTGTCTTGCTCTAATCCCCACCTAGTTAAGGAGAATGGAACCGAAGAGAGAAGAGAAAGCAGTGAGAAAGAAGAGCATACTCCCCTACCCCATGTGTGTTAATAGGGCCAGAGTTGAGCCTGATTTAGGCAGTGAAGTATAGAAGATGAGCATTGAATGAGATAGGAGATTAGACTATTAACACTTCATTAATTTTGTCTGACATTTGCAATCCTGACAAGAACCATAACGTTATAGCCACTGCCCATGAGTGGAGGAAGGGACAAAGTCATGGAATGTTTGTGTCTTACTTGGTTCGCACGGCTTAAAAAATAAGTGGAAACTAAAATGCAATCATATTCTTGAGAATAGAGAAATTTAATTTAGCTTTGCATTTTTTGTCATTATCATGTGTGCCAGTATCTCCTTATCTTTTTATTAATCTGAGAATTCTCTAAGTGTGGTGTTCATGTCAGTGGCATAGGCATCACATGGAAGCTTGTTAGAAATGTAACTTCTCAGGTCCTAAACTAGACCCACTGCATCAATAACTTGGGGGAGGTGGGGTGTAGCTGGGTGATGTGTCTTTTAACAAGCCTTCCAGGTGATTTTAGTACAAATTGAAGTTTAAGAATCACTGTATATTTTGTTTCCTATTTTGCATATCTGGAGGGAAAGAGTTACACAGATTTAACTTTAATTGATATTTTAGTGACAGTTTTATAGCTTTGTACGTTCATCACTTAATTTCTCTAATATTTGGTTTAACTTAAAATATTTTGGATCTTTTATTACAATATTATATCAGTATATATTGTAGTACAGTCTTACTCAAAATTTTTATATATTTTTTCCCAATGAAAATATCTCATTTCATAAATATATTTCGTTATTGGTGATTATTTAATATAAACTATTAATGAGCTATCCTACTGAGAAGCTATTCTCTTAAAATTTCTTTAGAATATTGTCTCTGGCCTTTAAAAATGCAAGCATTTCTGCAATTTTAGTAACATGCTTAATTCAGAATGACAAAGTTAAGATTAATACATTCTCAATTTATATCTGGCTCAGTAATCCTTAACAATTTATAACTGACCCATATTTAGCTAATAAAAGATTTTTGTTGCTTTTGAAATTTTATCATAGCCAGCTTAAATAAAATTAGCTGCTCAAATATGTTTTATGTCTGGTTTAATACCTAAAATGAATTTCTTGCCTTGATTGGTACCTGATTTTTTTCTTTACATTTCTTATCTGGTTTACTATCTAGGAATATCACCATTTTAAGTTAAAACGGGTAAAGTCCTATTCACTTTAAAAATCATGAACTTACATAATAAGGAAGAGGTTGTTTTCTATAACTATCATATTTTTTATAAAAATACACACACACACACACACACACTTCTATTTAAACCATGGCTTAACTCTACTTTGGAGTTAAAATAAGGGTGCATAACGATTTGCTTGGTAACTGTTTCTGGATAAAACAAACTTTTAAAATTCTAATCATAAACTTCTCAAATTACGATGTTGTGAATTGTAAAGCATTGCCACATTATATTTTCAAAAGATAGAGAAAAGAGACTAATATAAATGTGCATATTAATACAAAAATGCATTTCTACAAAAAATAGGTGATCAGTACAAAAGAAATATTTTGATTTCATGTTAGTATCCACAATATATTCACATGTCCTTACGGTTTTGGAATTTGACTTAACTCTGCTAGAATGGATTAATAACAAAAATAACAATATCACTGTGTTTTTGGATGTTTGAAGGATGTCAGGAATCTCTGTAAATGCTAAAAATACAGTATAGTATACCAAACAAAGGGAAGCTAAGAACATGTGAGGTCTAAAATTTGTGGATTTGGGCCAGCTGAGCACAGCAACAAGTAGTTCATTTTAGCAGCGTACACAAACACTTCTTTCATAGAGGAACACTCTGTCACTATTCTAGCCCCTCCGCTCTCCCTGAAAAATCCCATACATGACATTTGCATTGACTTCATCAGCTTCAAATCGCACCATCATGAATACTAGCACGTATTTTGTATTCTTTGCATCAATAACCAGGACAGGAGGCTAATTAGTGTACCCCCAATGCTTTAAACACAAAGTTGCCATAAAGAGCAATTCTCTCTCACAAACACCTCAACTTCAAAACTGTCAATTTAGTCAGAGATGGGATCTTTTCCCCCAGCACAAACTGCACCTAAATAGCTACCTATGTTAAAAAGTTTTAATTCTTATACTAAAATGTCAAATAATATTTAAAAAACTGTTTCATCTTCAAGTAAGAGACATGAAATTCTAAGTGAAATGAAGTCACTCATTGAAAAATATTATAAATTGATCTGACTGTTATTTAAACTTCAAATTCTGTTATAAATTAAATGAATTAATTCCTTGAAAGATATTATATAATAACATATAGTTAGAGTATTAGTTGTGGAAATGAAACTCAGAGACGTTATTGCTAGTATCTGATCCCAAAGCTAGTTGTGCTTTTAGCAAGTTTCACTGGGTTTAAACCTGCCATAGTTCTTAGAAACTCATTAATTTCCAATAAACAATATCTTGAGCATGAGAGTGAATGACTATGTATAACATTTCAACAGGATAAGAATGTGAAAATTTTATTTAAGTACTCAATGTTGATGATTCTTTAAAAAGATGTGATTGAAATAATTTTGAAGTAATGGTAGAACATTGTATATGTACATATAATACCTATGTATATATATTTGCATATACTTATACATACAGGTATAAACACAACCACAATTTTTTTTCTTTTTTTAAAATTACAAATGAAAATTTAAAAAATACTATGTTCTGGATTTTTTTTTCAGTAAAAATTAAACTAAAATATCTATCATGAGAGTTGAATCCATCCCTCATTTTGAAAAAATAGATACATGCAGAAATTTGTAGAAATCGGTCAAGGGAAGAAAAGACAAAACATCCATATGTTATCTGAAATTGTTTAAAATTCTCCATTTGTAATCATGTAATAATTATGACTGAGAGAAATCTCTCCAATTTCCCTTTTTCAGGAATAGTAAACAAGTAAGTATTATCATCTGTACGTGAGTCAGACTGTGTTATAACGAGGTCAACACTTCTGTGTAATTAAATTTTCAAAGCACATTTATAATTGAAAACCACTGTTGACAATAGTTTTTGAGAGTTATGTTACACTTGTGATAATATGGTTTGACCTGTAATGCCTTTTGAATATTTGCATGTATTCCAAAATGATCACCACAGTAAGTCTAGTTAACTTCCATCACCACACAAAGTTACAATTTTTTCCTTGTGATGAGAATTTTTAAAACCTACTCCTTAGCAGCTTTCAAATATATAGTAGGGTAGTTATAACTATAGTCACAATGCTGTGCAATACATTTCCATGACTTATTTCTTTTATAACTGAAGTTTACATTTGATCTTAGCCAAAATGCTGCAGTGAATATTGGGATACATATATCTGTTTGAGTAAGTGTTGCCATTTTCTTCAAATGAATGCCCAGATGTGGGGTTGCTGGATCATATGGGAGTTCTATTTTTAATTTTTTAATTTTTTTTCAGAACCTCCATATTGTTTGCTTTCCATAATGGTTGCGCCAAATTATATTCCCACCAACAGTGTAAAAATGTAATGCCTTGTCTACTACCTAGGAACTACAATTAAAATACATGAACTCAGTGCATTTAGAATGAACTTTTTAAGTAAAAGAAAACATTTCATATTTTGTTTTGTTTTTCTTTTTCCTTTTCAGAAACGATTAACAAGGTGGCTTTATTTATTTATTTAAATAAGAGGATCCAATTTTTCTTTAAAGTTTATTATTTTGAGAGAGAGAGAGAGAGCGCGCATGAACAAGGGAGGAGGGACAGAGAGAGAAGGAGAGAGAGACAATCCCATTCTGTCAACATGGAGCCCAGTATGGAGCTCGAGCTCAAGAACTGTGAGATCATGACCTAAGCTGAAACCTAGAGTCAGATGCTCAACCGACTAAGCCACTCAGGTGCCCCAACAATTTGGCTTTTTAAACAGATTATCCACTGTGATCTTCATATTAAAATTTAAAAAATATATAGCATATTTACCAAATCTGAGTAATAAGAAGCATATCATTAACAATTTTCTTATTATGGCTATGAAAAACTGGATTAAAAATTGTAAAACATTATAGAACATTCAACTAAATTTTCTCTGGAATGATAGCATTAAACTAGCAGATGAGTAAATTAATGAGTATATTAATTGAGAAATCATTAGTTTATATCTCATTTTAGTTATATACTAAACAAATCAGAGTATCTGCAACAATTTTAATTATTTAGCTAGATGTGGTCTTAAACTAAACTCCTCTTCTGCCTGTGTTGAAAATAGACTGCAGATGATTACATTTCCATAGACTTCAAAACATAAGCTTCTTTTGGTTTGAAATAAGAATGTTAAGGTTGCCAAGTATAAAGTTTATAACTGCTGTTATTTTGGATTATATAGAGTTATGAAAATCCAAATGTTTTACAAAGTTAAAAAGTATTCTCTTTTTTTGCTCACTTATAACTCAAAAATCTCTAAAGTCATTCTGCCAAAACATGCCAAGAAGCCCAGCTTCTTGCCATATGTCTGCATAATCTTATCAAATCACTGCTATTCACGTGCATACTCTCACACACATACAAACAAGGGATGCCAAGGATTAAAAATATATGTATTTTACAGAAGCTTGAATTGAGACCATGACCTCATTTGAACGCAGCATGTGGCCTATTTCTAGGGTTATTTTAAGCCAGCATTAACAGAAGTATGTATGTGTATTTTACTTAATACTCCCTGTATTGCCTGCTATAGTTTTAATGTATCCTAATAGTCAAGAATGATTGAAATAATCTAATATACATAATTTAGATTTTAATTTCATTTACTATGTACAATTTTATTTGTTTATCAGTTAATAATGTAAAACAATATAACTGTGAATGGCATTCAGGAAGCACCAAATAAGCATTAGCTATAATATAATAGTTCTTCAATATTTAATAGCATTAACTATAATTAAAACGCGTATAAATAGATTCTTAGACAAGGCTATTAACATCTTAAGTTCTTAAAATAACTAAATTCTGTTAATAAGTTGTTTATTAGATTTTTTTCCTTTGAAATGTAGCAGGGCAGCAATCTGTTCTGAGGTCTCAATTTTCCCAAGTTCCGTATTTCCTGTTTCTAGATACCCATTGATATCTTCCTATAATATTAGTCATCAGTTCCAGGCCCTGTTAGAAAACAGATACAAGGATTGTATTCTCTCTCGAGACATAGACTAAAGGGAATTTCCAATTTGGGTGTTCTAAAGTGTTTAAAGAATACCTACTTCATGCCAAAAAATAATTAAAAGCCATTTCTAGGGGCGCCTGGGTGGCTTAGTCGGTTAAGCGTCCGACTTTCGCTTGGGTCATGATCTCTCGGTTCGTGGGTTCGAGCCCCGCGTCGGGCTCTGTGCTGACTGCCAGCCTGGAGCTTGGAGCCTTCTTCAGTCTGTGACTCCCTCTCTCTCTGACCCTCCCCTGCTCACGCTGTCTCTCTCTCTCTCCTAGAAATATTAAAAAAAAAAAAAAAAAAAGCCATTTCTATACGTCTATGTGTTAGGGGGAAAAATACGAGTGGGGAAAAAGCAGGAGGAGTGAGCTCTTCTCCTTGTCTTAAATATCACCACATTTTGTTCCAGGATAAGTAAGTCTCAAATGCTTTAGAACATAGGAGGTTCTTTCCAAGCTGATCTCAGTTCACTCTTCTATCCTAATGTTTTATTGATTTTTAAATCCAAATCACCATGTCAAGATGTGTGTCCTTTCAGATTGTAATTTGCGTTTGGCATCTTTACCTTTTCTGTTTCATATCTCTCTGCTATTTATATTCACACTATCTTATAGCTATTTTAGTTTTTCTTATATTCTTAGTTCTAGCTGAAGGACTCTGCATTTATTTAATACGTGAACAAATGAGAACATTTTCTTGATAAACACTGAAAACTATGTATAATTCACCCAGTGGGAACTTCCATTCAATCCCACCATAGTGAATTTAGACCACTTCATTGGCACTCAGGCTCCAATGCGTGTATAATAACTTGGAGGTATTGAAGGGCATCATGTCAGAAGAATTTGCTCCAACTTACATGAAAATACCTGGAGGTAGAGGGGACTTGGCATTAAGAACTTTCAAAATCTCCCAGGTGATTTTAATGGGCAGCCATGGTAGAGACCCCAGGCATTGATGACTTTGTATCTACCTATAAGGTTTCATATCACATGTACTTATAAATGAGGCCAAAGCATCAATGAGCTCGGTGTTGTTGAAGTTAGTCTATAAGGTGGCTAATGTGGTACTACTGCCTGAGCACTTTTCCACTGCACAATAATGTGAAAGATTTTTCATGGAGTTCAGACCTATGGTTTATAACTTATTTCTTATGATTGGATTTGGTCATGGGTTTATGACTTGACCGTGTCATTTTATTTATTTTTATGTTTATTTATTTCTGAGAGAGAGAGGGGTAGACAGGGAGAGAGAGAGAGAGAAAGAGAGAGAGAGAGAACAAACAAGCCAGTAGGGACAGAGAGAGAGAGAGAGAGACAGAATCTGAAGCAGGCACCAGGCTCTGTGCTGCTCACAGCACAGAGCCCAAGGCAAGACTTGAACTCGTGAACCATGAAATCATGACTTGAGAAGAAGTTGGATGCTTAACTGACTGAGCCACCCAGGCATCCCTTAATGGTGTCATTTTAATCCTTTCTACAAAATCTTTTGCAGAGGCTTCTTTAAACTTTATTTGAACAAGTCACTTTGTGTTTTCCCCTTGACATAGTCTATACCTATTAATAGATTGCTCTAATTCTAGTCAATTTCCTGTTAAAAAACAAAATTCAGCCAAGTAAATTTGAATATCTAATTGGCTTTATTAAAGGATTCATGAATCGGGCACCATCCCATCTGGCAACTAGAGGGAAGCTCAGAGTTGTACAAATGGAAGGTTTTTATAGGAAGGAAGGTGGGGCATCCTTATTAGTAAAAGAAAAGGATTATTCCTGGCAAGGTTGCTTTTCATTAAGGAGAAAAATGGGCTCTTATTCAGTAGATGACCTCATCGTCCTTTAAGAGATGGAGAGGGCTCACATGGCAGATTACTCCATTGGCATCATTCGAGAAAATTCCTAACTGACATTTCTGGAAGAGGCTGAAACTGCAGATGGATTAGATATTAAACCTCAGTTTGAGGACTCAGCATGAGTGGCGCCATTTTTGCCTGTTGTTTTCTATTTAACATTTCTCATTTGGATTGATCAAAAATCAGGTTCCTTATAGTTTTCCCCGGACCTTTGCATATGAAATAAATCTGTTTATTTTCCATGTATAAGTCCATTGAATATTTGAAGATGGTTATTATATTGTTTTTCAAAACTATATTTTTATACTCCTCTTATGATATGTTACTTGGCTTTTGTTACTCTGTAACAATTCTATTTAAAGTGTAGGTGCTATACAAATATTTAATACTGTAGATCCATTATGAACTACCAAACATTAAAGCAAAATCATATATATTTGCGATGAACATTTTTTTTTCTTGGTCCAAAGTTACCCTTGCCTCCCTTCCTTGCTTATATTTTTATTGTGGGATTTTACATCCAAATACAGATGCTACATTTATCATGGCTTAATTTTAGTTTGTTTTACTTCATAATTCCCATCAGATAATTTTGAGGTCCAGTTCTAATCTAAAGGAAAAAGGATTTCTTGAGAAAGCTGGAGGCAGACATGTTTTTCAGAGTCACTTGGGCACTAATTATGAGTTCTCCTTCTGGAAAGGAAAGGCCTTGCTGATACAGTTTGTTTGGTTCAAGACCTCCATATGTTTCCTTAAAAGCAGCACATTGATTGACAATTTAAGAGTTTCCAAATGTCAACTGAAGCTCCATGCATAAAAGTTCAGAATCACGAAACAAATTGACTTTTTGGAAACTGATAACACCCTACTTCCCCTACCACAGCCTCTGGCTACATCTATTTTGGCATAGTGGAAAACTCATTTTCATTGTGATTTCTTACCCTTGGATAACTAAATTGGGAATGCAGACTGTGTAGAGTATGTTTATCTGTGTATGAACATGTGTAATTGCACGTTTGTGTCTTGTTTTGTTTGGGTAGGTAGGTATTTCTTTTCTCCTTATTTGGCTTGTCTGAAAAGCAACCCCCATCAGGTGTCAATTTTTTCTTCTTGTTCTGGCTGATTTGTGTCATCAGCAACCAAAATGACTTCATCAAAGTGATTAATAAAAATGCTGAGCAGAAAAGAACTGACGATAGGACTTTGTAACATAC
Source organism: Proteles cristata cristata (assembly GCA_017311185.1). Classification (NCBI taxonomy): domain Eukaryota; kingdom Metazoa; phylum Chordata; class Mammalia; order Carnivora; family Hyaenidae; genus Proteles; species Proteles cristata. Next base: position 355,807 of record JAESUZ010000960.1, on the reverse strand, counting down.
TACTTAAGACAGCCCCCAATACCTCCTACCTGTAGTTTGAAAACAATCTCTTATGCAACATTTCCTGGGACATATTTTTTAAGTAGTTATATTGCTCTTCTACCATCTGAAGACACAAAGAAGGCATCAGCTATAAACCAAAAAAAGGGTGCTCACCATATAATGCAACGTTGGTGCTCTGAACATGGGCTTTAGACCTCTGGAACTGTGAGAAATAAATCTCTGTTGCCTGTAAGCAAATAAAGTGTTCAAAAAATGATATCCCTAAGAATCCCACTGGCTTCATTTCTCACTACTGTTTAGTTTATTTCTCACTACTATTTTGTGTTCTCTACTGTAGGTTCTATTCCATTTCTTATTATTCTAAAACTCAGGCCAAAGGAACAGGGTTACCTGGGGTATATTGGTTTTGTGGCTTTTAAAATTTCCGATTGAATATGATGTGTCACTTTTTCCTACATCTTATTGGCCAGAGATAGTCCTAAGGACCATTAGCTCTGATACAAAAGGGAAAAGTGGGTATATTCATCCAACAGGTGGAACACAAAAGAGATAGATGGAGCTTTATAGATGGAGCCCGTGGATATTGGGGAAAAATAGTGCAATCTACTAAAGAGTTCTTTGTGGTCAAAACTTCTTATGGCTATATTTGCAGAACCAACAATAATGCCTAGAACATAATAAGATCTTAATACTTGTTTGTTTAATGAATGAAAGGATTGATTAATGGCTGAATGAATGATTGAGTGATTAATTTTGAGGTGCTGAGTACAGATGCCACTGAATACCAAGCTAAGGCATTAAATATTTTAACTGTTAAAACAATGAGATGTCATTAAAAGCCGTGGATCTAAAATATTTGAATAAAGAATAGCTAGAAATTTCTAGTGAAACTCTGGAGCAAAATATAACCAGAGACCATCCACTCAAGAGCCATCAGAGAGATTGTTAAACATGCAGATACTTAAGCTAATCTTCTGAATCAGATTCTACAGAAAGGCCCAGGAAATTGCTTTTTTTTTTTTGATGGACATATTTCATGATTTTAAAGTACTCTAAAGTTTGAGAACTTCTCACAGGTGCATATAAAAGATCAAAGAACTATTACCTAAACTTGGAGTTTAGAGATTTGTAGAGAGGCAGGTTCTGGAGAAGAGGACAAAAACACAATCATCAGACAGATGAAGCTGTTGATGTGTTAATCCTGAATTTAGATGTACTTTTTTCCCCTCTATCTTTTGTTAAAGTTTCTGTCTTCTTCATCCTAAAACTGACAAGACTTTTCTTAGATGAGGTTAGTAATTACTCAGAGAACAACATCCTTCTGACTTCTTTTTGCAAATTCTAACCTAATTGCTGGATTGCTCCCTGGAGGAAGGGGCCAGAGGTGATGGTACAATGGGGAGGGAGCAGGAAGGGGTGGAATGGGAGAAGAGGTGTGAAAGCTACACTTGAAATTGAAGGATGAAAAATTACAGGCGTTTGTCAGGACATCTGAGCTGAGTTCTCAAACTTACTTTCAGATGTCCAATAAAGTGTTACTTTTACTTTCTCAGAAAAATAGCAGCATTTGGGACACATTAAGCAATCAAAAAATGTTATCTATTTCAAATACATATTTTAGTTTCCTTATAGAACTCAATTATTTTCACATAAATATTCATCTTTTAGATTTTCATCTCCTACCTTCTAGGTATATATTTCTTAAATATATTATGAATTAATACATATTATTTTGCATTCTATTTTGAATAATCTATTGTTTTTAGTATCTACATTTCTTTATCAATAAATTAATACAAATATTTAATATAAAGTATGTAAATTAACAATTAGTTTTAAAATCTAGAGCCAAATGTGTGGCTCTAGAAACACCAAATAATGTCATTTGTAAAATTTCTTCAAACATTTAATATATTTAATATAATATACTTAATTATATTAAATAATAAATATTTAATATAAAGTATGTAAATTAACAATTATTTTTAAAATGTAGAGCCACACACTTGGCTCTAGAAACACCAAATAATATCATTTGTAGAATTTCTTCAAACATCATCTAATGTTATCATCCCTATGATTGTTATTGATGTTATCCCCATTATAGAGTACTATAATTGTTCATACTTTCCCAGTTTTTTAAAACAATCTTATTATAATACATTAAGAAGACAATGGCATCAGACTGCTTGTGTTTGAATTCTAGTTTTCCAAATTAATGGCAACAAACCTCAGTTTATTCATCTATAAGACAGATATAAAATACTACCTATCTTAGAGTATTATCAGAGCTGAATAACAGAATATGTTCAAAGGTATAATGCATGATACAGTAAGCCTTCAATTAGTATTAACTATTATTATTAGACATTGGTGTAATAATTATATTATCAATTATATGGAAAATATCTTATATTTCATTTTACAAATTTTAATTTCGTTAATATCAATGTCTATTATAATTTTACTCTGTTGATGAATCTGACAGGTTTTAGATTTTGATACATTGAGTGTATTTTATAGTCATATTTTAGAGAGCATGCATGGGAGTAAACTTTCTGAGTCCTCGTATTCTCACAAAGTTTATTTTTGTTCTCTTATTTTTAAAGTTTGTTTGGTTTGGATCCAGAATCCTAAATTCCAAATAAGTTTCCCTCCCATCAGTGTCATAGTGTTTGAATTATTATGGCTGTATTTAACACCAAATGTCTAATAAAACAAGCTCTTATGAATTAAGATTATTTTCAATTTTTCTTAAAACATTTTCTATGTAATCCAATTTTAATAATGAGAAAGTCAACATAACTTTTATTTTCATTCCTTTGTAGGCAATTTGTCTTACTTCTGAAAGTTTTCCATATTCTCCTTTTTTCCTAAATAATTCAAAAATTTTCCCATGATATGTGTCTTGTGGATCATTTCTCATTCTTACCACTTAGTACTTGACAGTTTTTATAAACATACAGGATATGTATTTCTTCAGCTCTGGGAAATTTTTTTCTAATATTCCAGATTTACCTTCAGGGTCTTTGTCCTAATATAATTACTAATGTAGTTATATAAATATATGCAGTAAAATTACTTTCTACTTCTGTATACTTCTGCATATTTTTATGACCAACATGTAAAAAAATAATTTTCAAAACTTATAAAATCTTGATTTTATCCAAATACAAATGTGTCAGGAATCTAAAAAAAAAAATGCATTTATGGAAGTGCAAGCAGTGTGGTAAAATTCATACAAAGAATATTTTTCAAAAGACTTTATTTTTTGAGTAGTTTTACATTTACATGAAAATTTAGCAGAAAGTAGAGATTTACCATGCACACCACTTCACTTTTCCTCTAATTTCCGCTGTTATTAACATCATACATTACTGAGGTACATTTGCTAAAATCGATGAGCCAATATTGATCCATTGTTAACTAAAATTCATATTTAAAATTAGGGTTTATTCTATGCTGAACATTCTTTTTAAATTTTTTTAATGTTTATTTCTTTTTTGAGAGACAGAGACAGAGCACGAGAGGGGGAGGGGCAGAAAGAGAAGGAGGCACAGAATTGGACACAGCAGTGTCCAGGCTCTGAGCTGTCAGCACAGAGCCCTATGTGGGGTTCAAACCTATGAACTGCGAGATCATGACCTGAGCTGAAGTCAAACGCCCAACCAACTGAGCCACCCAGGTGCCCCCGTGCTGAACATTCTATTGGTTTTGACAAGTGTTCAGGACAGTTATTCACCATTACAGTGTTATACAGAATAGTTTCACTGCTCCAACACTACTGTGCTTCACCTATTCATCCCTCCCATTCCCTCCAAAATTAGCAAAAAACTGATTTTTTTACTTTGTCCATAGTTTTGCCTTTTCCAGAATGTCATGTAGTTAGAATCCTACAGTATGTAGATATTTCATATTTGGCATCTTTCTCTCAGGGATATGCATTTAAGATCCCTCCTGTCTTTTGGTAGCTTGATAGCGATCGGTGTTTCTAGGGCTGAGTCATACTCCATTGTATGGATGTATCACTGTTTACTTATCTAGCCACCTCTTGAAATATATTTTAGTGGCTTCCAACTTTTGACAACTATGAATAAAGCCTCAGTGTGCAGATTTTCATGTGGAGATAATATTTCACCTCATTTGGGTAAATACTAAAGAGTACAATTGTCATATTACATACTAAGAGTATATTTAGATGTATAAAAAATCTGCCATTGGGACGCCTGGGTGGCTTAGTTGGTTAAGCGTCCGACTTTCGCTTAGGTCATGATCTGCGGTTCGTGGATTCGAGCCCCGCGTCGGGCTCTGTGCTGACTGCCAGCTCACAGCCTGGAGCCTCTTTCAGTCTGTGACTCCCTCTCTCTCTGACCCTCCCCTGCTCATGCTGTCTTTCTCTCTGTCTCCTAGAAATAAATAAAACATTAAAAAAAAAAATAAAAAATAAAAAATCTGCCACAATTGTTTTCTAGTGTTTGTACCATTTTACACTCAACCAGAAATGACTGAGCATTACTGTCACCTGCTATCATTGCCAGTATTTGGTATTATTGAGTTTTTGAATTTTAGCCTTTCTAATAGGTCCGTGGTGATATCTCATTGTTGTTTTAATATGCTATTCCCTAGAGATATAAGATAGGTAGCATCTTTTCATGTGCTTATTTGCCATCCGTATATCTTCCTTGAGGAGTTGGCTCTTCAGATCTTTTGCCCAGTTTTTATTGGACCATTTATTTTCTCCTTTACTTTTAAGGCTTCTTTGTATTTCTGGACACTATTCTTTTATCCAATAGGTGTTTTGGAAATATTTTCTCCTAATAAGTGGTTGCCCTTTCCTTGTCTAACAGTATATTTTACAAATTAAGAGTCTTAATGAAGTTCCAATTTATTTCTTTTTTCTTTTACGGATCGTGCTTTTGGTATTATATTCAAAGTCTTTGCCAAACCCAAGGTCATCTTGACTTTCTCCTATGTTATATTATAGGAGTGTTATAGTAGTGCTTTACATCTATGTCTGTGATCTGTTTTGAGCTGATTTTTTGTGAAAAGTATAAGATCTATTCTAGCCTCATCTTTATAGGCATGTGGATGTCTAGTTCCAGCACCATTTATTGAAAAGATGATCCTTTTGCCATTGTATTATGTTGCTCTTTTGTCAAAGTACAGTGACAACCATACTTGTTGTAGAGAAGGAAACATTTTAAGAATTCATTATAAAAATAAAAAAATAAAAAGGAGTAAAATTGCCAGCTTATATATAAATTATGTTCAGAATTTTATGTTTACAGTATTTATGCTTTAGGAGGAAATATGATGACTTTGATTTATTCTGGTCAGAAATTATTTGCATCTCCAGTAAATAAAAAATTCATAGTTTAGCATGTAACTATAGAGTCTGGGTCACAATCAGTAGTAAATAGTATCTCAAACAAAAGCACATTCCATAGGGATCTGAACTCAAATGTCACATCTTCAGGGAGGTCTTTCCAGACTTTACTACTTTAAGTAGTCTCTTCCTCAAGAACATTTTATCAGATGATGTTTTTATTTCTTTCTTTATATTCCTAGCCCTTGAGACTTTTAGTGACAAACACTAAGTATAAAAGAAATAGGACCTCTTATTTTTCAGGCCCCCTTACATTTAAGTTGGCTTTGTGATTTGTGGCTAGAGGTAACAAATCAGTTACATGCATGGGCATAGGAAAGCCCTTGTGAGACCTTTCACTTATATTGTATCCCACTGGGGAATGCAAGAAGACCTTGTTCGAAGGTGGAGGAGGAATGTTAAGATCTGAGCAGCCTAGATGGCTGATTAGCCACATAGATGGCAAGAAGCAGTGTCATCTGGACAGATATCTGAGCCTACACCAGATGGAGGGCAGCAAGAAATAAACCTTTGTGTGTACAGACTTTGGTGTTGCTTGTTAGCACAATAAAACCTAAGTTGTCCTAATTAATACAAGTATGTGCATCAATACAATGTATATATGTATTTTAGATGAATGGTAAAGAAAAATGAAGAAAATGTGTTTACTCCAAATGAGAAAAATCCTAAAGGCCGAAAAATAATTTCATTGTAGAACACAAGTGAATTTGTTGGGTCATGTCAGCATTCCAGAGAATTATGGGAGATTTCAGTTTAATTGTATACATGTGCCTCATATATCTGTGTGACTCGTACTGAGTAGTCTCTTAATTAACTAAAGTAAAAACTAAATTGAATTGAGTAATGAAAGTGTCTCTGAGTTACTCTCAAATTTCCACTCTGAAGAGCCTGCAGAGCAATCTTGAGGGTAAGAAGCAAGCATCATACATCTATCCAAGAGCGGATAAGATCAATCATCACTTTCTATTTATATAGTTAATCTTCTCAAGTTCAAATTTTGGTCTTCATTTTTGTCTTTGCTTATTTAACTTTGTTCTCTGTTTTTGTTATTTTTTGCTCTCGTTTGTCCTTTAGAACACTGAAGATTCACAAACTGCATTTGTCCCATATCTTGCTGGCTGCCTTTCTAACAGGTTCTGTCAATAAGAATCATTGGTGATAGATCAGAAAGGAAGAGAGAAAGAGGAGCTTCGTGATTCTAGCATAGCAGTTACAATGTCCCTTGTTATCTGTGTTTTCATTTTCCTTGATTTCTGTTACCTGTGGTCAGCCGTGATCTGGAAGCAGATGATCATCCTTCTGAGGTATCCTCAGGAGGTCAATAGTAGCCTAGTGCTTTTCCTAAATTACCCATCTCACTTCATCTTATCACATAGGCATTTTATTATTTCACATCATCATAACAAGAAGGGGGAATACAGGACAATACAATATTTTAAGAGAGAAAGAGATCATATTTATATAGCTTTTATTATGGTATGTTGTTATATTCTATTTTTGTTATTGTTAATCTCTTCCTATGCTTAATTTACAAATTAAACTTTATCATAGGTATGTATGTTTAGGAAAAACCATAGTATATATAGGGTTTGGTACTGTCCATGGTTTCAGGGTTCCACTGAAGGTTCTTGGAATGTAGCTCTCATGGATAAGGTGGGGGTAACTATTGTATTGGCATTTGCTAGCATTACTTAGAGCAGTAGTAGCAGTGAGATATTACTGGACTTGAACACATTTTGATTGTGTCACTGCCAACCATTTTATTAGTGTGCACAGAATTACTGCTATAGCCTCTTCGAGTGTGCAGTAGCTGATATAGGCTGATGGCCTCCAGTTCAGAGACATTACTAGCAACTTATATTTCTTAGAATTATCTCTTACAATTTATTCCTTCAGCCCCTGTCATCTTTCTTTTGATCATTCAACCCTCTGCCACCTGTATAACCATTCAGCCTCTATGATCAACATGGATTAATTTATGTTTCCCTGAGTTCATAGTGACAATATACTTGATATATTACAGGAAGGCAATGATGAGTGAATTAGCAATTTGCCCCTAATGACTGAATGCGATATGATGTGTAGCAAATGGACATATTTTTATATTTTATATGCACAAATTCCTTTAATAATCTGAAGTGTTTTGAGCAATCATTGAAAATTAAAGTAAGCACTCACAGGCATGAAGATTGAAATAGTTGTCTAAATTTTCATGCCTTAAAATTCATGCACTTTTCTCTATTGGATATATTGTGGCATTTCTTTTACATGCTATTTTAATAACCTTTTCATTTTTTGGTTCAGCCCAGGGCAAACTAGTTTAGAACAACAATTTTATACAGGGGTGTTAGAATGACTCTTAAAAGCATAGTAACCAAAACCAAGATGAATAACTGACAGCTTAACCATAGAGGAAAAAGAAATTTAAAAAAAAATAAAACAGGAAATGTTCAACTGTTATCATACAGAATAAATTGTAAAGACACATTCATCTACAGTTTTCAAAATGTCCTCCAATGTCTAAATTAATAAATTTTCCTGTGATATTTATCCATTAATAAAAGTTATCTTAGCTTTTAAAATTTAAAATACCATGAATATACAATTGAGTAAGTAAAATTACATACCAAATATAATATGTTTAATTAGGTAGAACAAGTGCAAAAGGCTATGGTACCTACATAGAAGATTCCTTACATGCCTAATGTTCATAAGAAGTTTCAACTTATGTTGATCTACCCAACATAATTTTTAACAGTGCCTTTTTTCACACTATAATTATTTTGGTTTGTGCAATAAGACATGGTTATCCTATCTGCTGGGAATATACTTGTCAATATTGTAAATTATGTATTAATATCCAATGGCTAACAGTTTCTGACATACAATGGTAGTGGCAAAAATTCTTGGTTGTCCCAAATATCCATTTTTCTAAAATTATATATTCCAATTTAGAATACAGATGATATTTCTTATTTTTTTTTATTTCCTCCCCTTCCCCAAGGAGTCCAGTGTGATTGTGCAGATAAGTTGAGATCAGATGGAATATGGACAGAAATGTAATCTGGAAACTTCCAGACATTTTCCTTAAGATACATTTTGACCTTTTCATCTCCTCCTTCCTGTCGGTTGTTGGGTTGCATATGTTCCATTTTGTAACATGAGATGGGGGTGTGGCAAACCCTTTCAGAACATGGAAGAATTCTGAACAGTATCTTCCTTGGTTCCCTGGGGAGTTAATAAACCAGGCACAGTAACCATCTTGGGACCACTTACATCTAGAGTGTGCTTATACAAGAGAGAAATAAACATATAAAGCACTTATTGGAAGCCAAATGTAGTCGTTATTGATTGAGTAGATCTTTAATAAATGTCCAAAGGGTGAATCAATTACTGAATCAAGATCAAGCTAGCATTCAATCAAACTTAGAAGCAATCTTTTATTTAAAATGATTTTAGCTTCAAGGTGAAGAAAGTCTAATTCAAATTACTCTGAACAATATTAATATATATTTAATCACTTAAGATAAATCCTACAGTGAACATAGGGTCTGATGATTTAATGGCATAGTAGTAACACAATTTATCCATACTCTTTCCATGGTCCCATTCATTGACAGTCATGGTAGATTTAGTATGATCACTGAAAGCAATAGCAACTTTATTCAGCAGGAAAGGGTTGGATGTTGCCTAGATTTTATAAGTAGAAACTGGGAAGTCAGTGGTAGACTCTTGTTGGCTTCTATTGTATTCATTCCTTTCACTGTGAGAATACTATATGTTGATTGATTTAGGCTGGGGTTTAATAAATCCCAGTAAATGTCAAGAAGATGAGATACTCATTAGAGTCCCAGACTATTCATAACCCATCCAACACATACATTAAAGTGGGGATGGGGGTAGTACAGGTGTATAGTCAGGAAAGGAATGATAGTCTCTGGCAGTCAATGAAAGTATCTTCTATTTTCTAGCACTTTTGCCACCCGACACTGATATTTCCTTTTCATATATACTTTCAACTGAATATCCTGTCTAGGATCTCAATGTAATATACATCCTGCTTCATCAGATACAGATCTTTCTTCACGACCTGGTGTGTACATATAGCATATCCATCTCTAAAGTAGGTGTATAGATAGAGGGGAAAAACTGAAAAATTCTAGAGTGAAGAATCTCATGTATAAAACTTTGAATAGAAAAGACCATCCACTTTAATTTGATCACATATCACACCATATTGGAGAGGAAAAAGTAAGAACTCTTTGAGCTGGGTGTAGAGTCCTCATGTGTACTCTTCCCCATAGCTTCATCTGAGATTGATACATATTACAGTTTTATACTACATTTTAAGTCTTAAATTTTAAGTTATACTAAAAACTGTTGTCTGCCACTGAGCTACAAAGAAAGTCTAGGTAAACATGACAAACTATTACTAAATTTCTTTAGCATTATTATTGATACCATAGTACTAATGAGGAAACAAAAAATTTAAAATAATTGTCTAAAATACTTAGAACATTTATCTGTGCAAATTGTTACATTTACAAGTTAGAAACTGATCTCATTTTGGTATGCAAATTACAGAGGAGTTATGTTTAATGAGAGTGAATATAGAAAAAAATAGATTTGGGACAGTTTGCTTATATATTTTTCCTTAAGTTTGTTTTATAAGTGCTCATCAATTTGCATTGCCTAAATTATTAGGAATTGAGGTTTAGGAGCTCATCACCATCCATTTAACTTTTTTGTAGAAAGGGGTATTCAAGAAAGTGAAAGTAGATTTTTATTTAAAGATTTTTTTTTGAATAAATTTAGCTTCAAGACTACTTTTCTCTAAATATTCCCAGGGCTACAATGATCACTAGTACAGAGATTTCAAATCATTTGAACTACAAAGTATTACCTGGCAGGTTGGTCTTATTTTCGCTCTTTTATTTCTTTGAGTATTTGGCAGGACTAATCATGTTGATTGATATGTGGTAAAAGGGACTGCTGGGAAAACTGCTTCCAAGCAAAGTGCTGCTGATGAAAATGGTGCAATTTAAGATTTTTAAATAAAGATGGAACAGTGTTAGTATTAGGAAATGCATGGATTTCAGTGGGAATTGGAATCCCACTGGAATTGGACTGATATCAGTTAATAGCTATGCTAAATTGCAAATGCCATTAGCATTTCCTGTCAAAAGAAAAACTGAGACTTAAAAATACCTAGAAAAGCTTTCTTTATAGTTTATTGTACATGATAAACCAATCCGGGAAAGTTCTATAAGTGGTTATCAGTGGTTTCCAGGTGAACTGTACATTTCTCTTACTTTGATACGTAGATGTCACTCTACTCAAATTTCTTGGTTAAATTATAATATGACAGGACAGATAATAAGGCATATTTTTATTCATATATTTACTAGTTAAAATTATTCCTAGTTATTACTAAAAATGTTGTAATAAAATATATCTCTAAAATACAAGAGGTTTGAAGTAAGGGGGTAAAGAAAAGATTGCTAAAGTCATGCGGAGTTCGCTGCCCTGTCAGAGAGTACCATCTGAACTCCACAGGGAACATGCACCAAATTCCATCAGGAAAGGGGCATATCAGGTTTGTCCATGTCAGGGTAATTGGTAGCTAGCACTGTGCCTGAAATGAAATAGATGCTCAATATATACATTGGTTAAATGAATGGATAAAATGGACATGATCTTGTCTTTTCCAAAACAGGGTGTCAGGAGACAAATGTCAAACAGGTTTGTGAGATTAATTTGACCTAAATTCTCTTTAACCCTAAGACTATACTTGGTGGTACGATGCAAGAGGAAAAGAAACATAAGCATTTTTGTTTCTTACGCAGAGAGCTGAATTATTTCTCTTTCCCACTAAGAAAGCTTATGTATTTTTATAAATGCAGTGACTTTATATTCCATAATTATTTTATATTTGTATATGAATGAATAAGTAAGGAGGTATGTACCTTCTGTGCTAAAATATTTATCAATACACAGACCATGCCAATAAGGAAAATTTCCTAACCTATATACAGTATCAGTGCACTACAATACTTTATTGCTTAGAAATTTCAAACTTTTCCATCAGATTGTTTTGTGTTCTTTGAGTAATCAGATACAGTTCTTGCATATGTCAAACAAACAGCGCCATGCTCAAAACAACAGTGAAAATAGAACAACAACAAAAAAAAGTATTGTAGGAAATCTGGGAAATTATAGCACCGTTTAGTGTTGCTCAAACTGGGAAAGCAAATAGGAAAAAGTCTCATTCGGGGGGAAATTTACTACCTTAAAAAGTCTTTCTAGGATATCAGAAATTCCCTAAAAAAATATTTATTTTTGTTTTGTAATTCTTAATCCTGAGAATATGCTTTAATTCTGTAGGACTTTTCTGTAGTGGAAAACAAATATCCACACATTTATGGAAACAATTTAAAAATAAGTGAATACAAAAGAAGGGCATTCAAAGGGACTAATGAGCCACATTTAAAGGAACATCCGGCCAGTTCCCCACATCACCCAAACACCCACACATGTTTTCACTGCCATTTAAAGGCATCCACAAGATGTTTTCTCCATTCACACTACTGACATACTTGTTATTTAGAAACTGCTTTTTTACAAATGTATTTGAGGAATGTGGCAGTTTTTCAGTAAAAGGTACACTTAATCTTCATACTTATACATAATAACTGCAAACAGAGATGAATAGTAATAAGTAGTGGTCCAGAGGAGTGGTATCAGAAGAAAGTGCTGGGTTATAAGGGAAATCAAAATGCGACAGGATACACAACCCAACATTACTCTCTCAGTATTAGCCGGCAAAACCATGGAACTTACAATGTAGATGACATTAACAGAAAGATGCCGATAGGTCTGGTTACTTTGGATACTATTTGAAACTACAGGGGAATGATGAGTCATAGCTTTGAAAATAAGTAAGTATAAGGAAATTACCAAAAAAGCAAAAAAAATTAAAAAAAAGCATAGTATTACGGATGAACATCAGTAGAACATAAAATCCTACTAAGAAATACCTCTTGTATCACTCAATATTCCCAGAATCTACACTACCAAAAAGGTAATAAAAAATACATTGATAAGTCTGGATAAAAGTGACAATTGACAATTGACAATTGGTTTTATGTGGTTGTGTTTTCTATGTGTGATTGCTGTAAATCTATGTATTCAATGAGAGGAATCAAGAAATGCATATATATGTAAATGTATATATTTTTAAAAATTACATTTATAAGTATATATGTATCAGTATGTATATATACACATATATAAAGAATGAGAATGATCAACATCATGAATAGCAATCTGTTAACTTTGAGTCCCGGATAAACTTCATAAAAACAGAACTGTATAAAGATACTAATATTGTGATAATTTCATCATTAATCAAATTGAAATATGATTTTTAAATTATTTTGCTATGGTAAAAATTCCTAGATTTCAGATTTATTTTATTAAAAATTATATGGGGGCGCCTGGGTGGCTTAGTCGATTAAGCGTCTGACTTTCGCTTAGGTCATAATCTCGCGGTTCGTGGGTTCGAGCCCCGCGTCGGGCTCTGTGCTGACTGCCAGCTCGGAGCCTGGAGCCTGTTTCAGTCTGTGACTCCCTCTCTCTCTGACCCTCCCCTGCTCACGCTGTCTCTCTCTCCTAGAAATAAATAAAACATTAAAAAATATATTAAAAAATTATATGATGATTAAATAATTGAATTTTATATGCTATGTAATGTTCCATTGAAACCCACATTTCTTGAAATAGATTTATAATGATAAATAATAATAGGAGCCAGAATCTTCAGATTAATAATAATAGAAAATATGGCTAAAATGCTAAATCTTTAGGAAAGTCAAATTACCCCATTCAAATACATATTTTATTTGTCATAAATTTACAAGTATGACTTCCCTTTGTCTTTTTTTTATAATAATATATACACAAATATAATCACCAAATGGTTTTATAGATATTTTACAATATGCAAGACTTTCAACCCTAAAAATAAAATGGCCAGTTATTTTGCTGGCAAAACGAGTTTATTTAGAGATAGCAGAGGAATTGCAGTTTGGGGCAAGCAAACTATGGCAAACAACAGTCAAGTTTGACGAGGCCAAGGGAAGGTCAGCTTTAGTAAGTTTTAAGGAGGCAATTGGGAAGGGTTATTTTTAACAGAAGTTCACTGGAGAAGAGCAATAATGAAGCTGTGGCAGTTTCTCACTGGCTACAAGTGGTAGATAGTGTGTTTTTGCTCAGGCACATAGAGATCTGCCTTACTTTTTTTAAAAGGAGAAAATAAAATTCCTATGGGAACCTTTTCAGTGTTAAGAATTCTATTCTTCCTGATGGTTACACAGACTACAAAAACTGGTACGTGAGAGAGTTCCCCCTTCAGGACTCCCCCCCTCACTCCATTTTAAACAAGATTTCCTTTACTATGTGCTCAGAACTCGAACACCATAAAGTTCTTATTATTAACTAAATTTCAGACTGAACTCATCATCTAGAGACAGTCTCTTCACCTCTCCTCTTTAAAACAAGTTACCTCTTAAATTTGAGCTTTGTTTCGAGTGTAATTGTGAGTGAATAAATTAATCATGTGCTATAACATTAAAAGAGAGGACAATAGGAATCAAGGGAGAAGTGAATGCACATGAACTGAAGAATTTAATGCTCAGCTTCAGTGCAATATTATGATTTTCACTTCAGCAGATGAGAAATAGCGGGGGTGTGCAATCTGAAAATCATCAGTACAGTTAGCTCTTCCCTGTTCCCACACTATAAATCCATCAACAATCTAAATACCAGAATATAACACCACAATCCAAAAGCCTTTAGTGTTGCAAACTCATCTGTGCTACTGCTGTATGTACAGCATACCAAATGTAACTATTTAATTATTTAGTACCTGTGTGTGTGTGTGTGTGTGTGTGTGTGTGTGTGCATGAACTTGTATCTTGCAAACACCTGCTTCTACCACGCATAATGTACACAGTCCCAAACGAGGGGTTGTGTAAATGATTCTTCTCCAATTTACTTTATACTGATATTTTGGCAGTGTTGCTACTGTGTCTAAAAATTAAACAGAATATAAAAGACATGTAATCGTTTTTATATTTTTTAATTGCCCAAAGCAAATAGGTCACAGAGTAATTTAGACAGCAGTTGCGTTTTATTACTTTGACAGTTTCCAGAGAGATAGCAATGAAATGGAAGCTACTTTCACCTATGTCTAGCGTGTCAGAAATATTTTATGTTGGCTTAATATATAAAAGGATTTTGTAACTTGGTAGTGATATCGGAGGACCATCTGGGACTTATAACATGTTCAATACTGGGTTTTGAGTCTTTAAGTAATTTAGTCAGAGCCAGTAGAATCAAATGTGCCATTGGTTTATTTTCCTTACTACTGCAGAACATTAATTTGGTGGATGATAAATTATTATTATTATTATTTTACGTTCTTGAGTAGCCTGTGGAACCTCACAGCCTGGACTTCTGTGTCCAATTCCCACAGAAGACAGTGGGGAAGAAAAGTCACCACAACACATAGTTTCTTCATATTTATAATTTCTAAGGAAAAGAGATTTTGGACTTAATAAGTCATGTAAATAAATTCATTTTTATAGGGGGATAAAAATCAATCACAAGGACTTTGAAGATTTGAACAAAGACTTCATTACTTGCCTGTAGCAAAGCAACTTAGAGTGCTATTTTTCCTGGAAGTGTATCTCTCAAGTTCTTGGTTGGAAGTCGTGTTCGATCTTGTATTAAATGGAAAAGATTTTGTGGAATATCTTCTCTTGATTGATAATGTTAGGAAATGTAGAGAGGATGGTCTGTGGCACCAAATAAGCCTTGTTCAAAAGTTCATTTCCAGTAAGCATTAAGTGAGTGAACCTGAAAGAGTCACTCAAACCCTAAATGTTTCAGTTACTTCTTTATGGTTTGCAGTGATAACAGTTGTTTTCAGATTTAGATAATGAGTATAAATTGCACATGGAGCACAGTGCACTTATCAGGTACTACAGGGATATCATGGCACTCTTTGATAAGATTCTTTTACTAAGACTTCCATTTTTAAAATGAAACATACTTCAAGTCATTAAATTATACATGATTATGTCTGCAAAATTATGTTTACTAGTGTGCCCTTAAATCCAGTGATCTTTGTTTCTAATAGCATTAATTAATGTTTTAGTGATGTGTTCTTCTAAATGTAATACTTCTCAACAAATAATAATGAACAATTGAAAAATTTTTTTAAAAACTAGTTCAAATATTTTTATGGAAAATTTTAATATTTATTAAGCACTGTTGGTAATATATACTTGAAAGAAGTTATTTTAAAAGCACATATTCTTTCCATATTTTTTCAGATAGTCATTGAGGCTTAAGAAGTTTAAACAGCTTGCCTTGGCTTATAAAGCTGGAGTGTAGCCTTCAAGGTTGTTGTTTTGGTTTTGTCTTTTTGTTTTTGTTTTTGTTTTTGCATCTAACTTCCATCTACCATGCAACATAGAATTTCTGTAGTTGTGCAGGTGAAGGATCATGAGCTAGAATGTCCGACAGATCCCTTTACCATCTTGTTCATGTCATTCTGATCACAAGAGATTCCTAAATATGATGGAAACAATTCCAAATGTATGGTATTAACTATGTCATGAAAAGCACTTTCAATTCTGTAACAATAATGATTCATGGACTACCTTCACAAATACAAAAAATTGCAAATTAAAGAGAGCTATAAATCAAGATTAGTCTCCTAGTTTCACAAAGACTAGAAAGAGAGTATATCGTATGTGGGCTGAGAGGCGAGAAAAGTATAGAAGGGAAAAAAATTAAGGTGTTCCTCCTGGATCAGGTATACAGTTTGAAGTTGCAAACTATATGTAAGAAAGGAGACTCATGCACAGGTCTAGCTTGCATATTAGATATTATGTTACATGCATCACATTATTGTCACTACTTTCAAATCCCTTGGAGATAACTCTCCCATCGTTGTCTCTACATTTTCCTTTTTCCTCAGAGTTAATTAATTTTCCTCTTCAAGCTCTGATGTTTCTGGTTTTCATTCCTATCCCACAAAGCCTCTCAACTTATTTTTATTCTCCTGTCCATGTTCAACATTTTTTAAAAATAAAAGTGTATTCTATTTCTTCATCTTTTTCACCTTTGGGTAAAGGCCTATCTCTGGCCTTCAAGGCCTTGTAAATGGCTTCTTCTTTTTTCTTCAGTACACTTTTAACAGGACTTCTCCTACACTTCCACCCCTGCTTTTCGCCCATGTGTTCTGCGAACAAGTCACGCTCTCCATGCTTTTGAACATGCTCTTCTGTATGAACAAAATCTCTTCTCCATACTTACTCATTTAGTTATCTAACAACTCACTTTTAGGTCTCAGCTGTTATGTAACTCGCTCTGGAAGGACTAACCTGCTTTATCTAGGTTGGATCCATAGACCTTTTGTATTTTCACATTTACAACATTTATGACACTTAAATTATTTGTTCATTGTCTGTCTTTGCCAAGAAAGGCAATATCTTTTTTTTCTGTCATGAAAATTCTACATACATTGATGAGGACTCTGAAGTTAATTTTTAAAAAAATGTAACATATGGAATGTAATATGTGAATAGAAAGAATGATACATGGTCCATGCTGTCAATTTAGTTTAGTTTATAACCTGGTTTACGTATTTCTATTTCTACACAGTTGAAGCAAATTATATTTATATTTTTATGGAAGTCAAGTGGTGGTAATTGAGGGCACAGTCTATCACTTATCCTTGTATACAGACCCAAAAATGGAGATAACTGGAAACCCAATGAGCTTTGAATTATTTTTGTTGTTGTTGAAGGGAAATTCAGATGGAGATAGTTTGCACAGAGAGAAAAGTTATAAGGTCAGTCACGTATTTTAAGATAAATATTTGTTATGACAAATGGCAAGATAATGAGTCTCTGCTAAAAGCAAAACAAGATGATCCCTTTTTATTGCAGGCTCTCCATTGGACTGGTACATATAATTAAGACAGGAGAAGTTTTTATTAAATCCTCCCTGAATTTGCTTGATTATATTCTGCTTTTAAGCAATCTGCAATCTATTCAGAATCTTTTTAGAGATCCTGAATTTGATTGTTTTAATTATAGCTCTGAGCTTCACATAAAAGCTCAGTTTCCTTTTCTGTAATGGTGGGGAATCTAATGGCACACTCACACATACACATGATAAATTTCATGAGTGGTTATGCCTGTTGAGCAAAAATTGATCTTCCCTTTCATTTTTTTCCTAAAATACCTACATCAGAATATCAGATTCAAAATCAGAAAGTCCAGCCCTATTCATTCTTTACCATGAGATTTTAAGTAATTTCATTAAAAACTTCAGTCTCCTTTCCAGTCCATAAAAATATATTTGATATTTCTAGACCACTTGCTTGGTGAATTTGAGGATAAAATTAAACAGTGACTGTAGAAAAGCTTGAATAATATCAATAGTGTTCCATAAATTTAAAACAACACTTTAACTTAGTCATCTCTTTTTTCTATACTAGCCTACTGACAACAGCGTTGTAGACCTTTATAAATGGGGGATCTTATAAGGACCTGTGCCTAGTTCTTTATATATGGATATCATTTTTCTAAGCAGAATTTTTACAGTGAATTTAATTCCTTAGTCAAGGACCCATTTTAATTTATTGTTGTGGTAAGTTTAAATCCAATATCCACACAAAATACAGAGTCACTTTTTATGTGCTATTCTACATCTGTAGCTCTCAAACTATACCATGGAGCAAACTCACCATCAGAACTTGCTAACACATAGACTATTGGGGCCCACCTCCAGAGGTTTTATAAAGTTGATTTTTTTTTTTAAATGTAAGTTCCTAGGTAGCATTTATGCTGCTACTCCAGTGGTAGCATGTGAAAAAACAGTGCTCTCAGATTTTAACATTCTTAGCAACTGCCTGGCTTTATTTCCCCAAACAATTATTTCATTGTCCTGAAGTACTCCTCAACATCATTAAAAAAAAAAAAAAAAGAAAAGAAAAGAAAAAAAGAAAAGAAAAAAGAAAAAAGAAAGAAACAAGAGTTGAGATGAACTACTTTAGAAGCAGGATTTCTGAATCCTCTTGCCAAGACCATACCTGGTTAAATCAGAATTGAAAGGCAGGAAGCCTGGGATTGCATATATGTTTTGTCCCCTAAACAAATTCAATAGGAACATTCAATAGGAAAAATCTATTTGAATAACTTATAAGCACTGTTTACATGGGTCATCCCAACCTAACTATGAGCTGTCAGAAACAGATGTCTATGGATTGGGGTACAGTGGTCAGAGGTGGAGATTGTTCTCCTTCCCTGCCCTTCATTCAAGCAAGAGATTTATGAAAAATTCACCTACTGTGAGTGTTCTGATGCAGATACAGTAGCTAGTGCACCAAGTCTGTAGGGTTGTTGACCAGTTAAGCACAAGAAATAACTTCCCTAGTTTCCATTACTTTATGATAAAAGTAAAACTCAAGAATTTGTTACCATCCAAAAAAAAGTGATTACAAGGGTCTTGGGGGCAAAAGAACCCTTAATACTCACTTTCTTCCAGTTTGAGATTTTGGAATGTCTATACCTTGCTTATCCATACTTACCCTCATAATAAAGCTTTGATTATGTGCCTTCATTAGGGAATGATAATTATTGTGATATGGGCTTTAATAGACCATTAGCGTATGAGAGTTAGTTGATATTTCATAAATGTTTCTCAACAAAAAAATACATATTATAGGGGCACCTCAGTGGCTCATCCAACTTTGGATGAGGTCATGATCTCAATTTGTGAGTTCAAGCCCCACATCAGGCTTGCTGATGTTAGTGCAGAGCCTGCTTAGGATCCTCTGTCCCCCTCTCTCTGCCTCTCCCCAGCTTGTGCTCTAAAAAGAAAAGAAAAGAAAAAAAAGAACATTTAAAAAAGTGCGTATTATGCATTTAAAATATTTATTAAATAATATAATTTATCAGGGTACATAACAACAGTGAAAATGATGGTGAAAGAAAAATACTTTTTAAGCTAATTTTAATCCTTTTATCAGCCTTTGTAAAATTTAATGATAACCATATTGTTATTCTTTAGATGCATATCATGTATTCCTTAGTCATTCATCAAATTCTTGTATCATAAATAATGTATGGTAAGAAATTATATATATTTTCCAGTGTAGGAGACATTTTACACATAAAAACCCTGTTTTTGATTCATTAGATAAATGGAAGTGAGCACCTTTTTTGTTTTAGGTTATAAATTTCTCAAATCTATTTGAGGAAATTTAAATATACAAAAAAGCTTAAAGTAGAAAAAGAAAAGTAAGCCATCTTAATATAATATAAAGATAACAATTTATTGTGTTCATTTTTAAAATTTTATTGTAGGTTACTAAATATTTAGTGCTGCTTTATTTCACTTTAAAAATTTAACATCCTGGGGTGCCTGGGTGGCTTAGTTGGTTAAGTGCCCCGCTCTTGATATCAGCCCAGGTGTTAATCTCATTGTTTGTCTCATTGTGGGGTTTGAGCCCCTCATTAGGCTTCATGCTTATGGTGTGGAGCCTGCTTGAGAGTCTGACCCCCTCTATCTCTGCCCCTCCCTGCTTGCTTTCTATCTCACTCTCAAAATAAATAAATCAACATTTAAAATATTTTAAAAATAAATAAAAGCTTAACAAAATTTTTTATATTCTTCATAAATATAATTTTAACAGTAATTAGAAGTAGCACTTAGATGTGTTTATTATGTTTAATATTCCATGTGGTAAAATCCATATTTTTAAATTTGGTCAAGTGTTTTCACAACATGAGACAAATCTTTTGTATCTTTTACAATTAAGTTCAAAAAGCCACTGTACTTGATTTTTGAAAGGATTTTTAAAAAAAATCGGGGCGCCTGGGTGGCTTAGTCAGTTAAGCGTCCGACTTTCGCTTAGGTCATGATCTCGCAGTTCGTGGTTCGAGCCCCGCGTCGGGTTCTGTGCTGACTGCCAGCTCAGAGCCTGGAGCCTGTTTCAGAGTCTGTGTCTCTCTCTCTCTCTGACCCTCCCCTGCTCACGCTGTCTCTCTCTCTCTCTCTCTCTCTCTCTCTCCTAGAAGTAAATAAAACATTAAAAAAAAATAAAAAAAAAGTTACAGTACTCTGCTTCTAATACTTTTATTACATGTTCTTAAACTAAGTTTAATACATAAAAATACATATATATATGTGTGTGTGTATATATATATATATATATATATGCAATTGGTGATTTTCACATCTGTATAACTATACGCTATTCAAGATATAGAGCATTATTAACTCTATAGATATATCTTTAGGTCAAGTTCCAGGCATTAGCATAACCTTCAATGCCATAGATGACTTTCACTTGTTTTTTAGCTTTATCTAAATAGAATCATATAACATGTTATCCTTTGTGTATAGTTTATCTAGCTCTAAATATCTTTGTGTGAAATATATACATCTTTCTACATAAAGTAATACTTGGTTCATTTCAATTGCTGTTTGCTACACATATGAATATCTATACCAATACTTCAGTTTTGACTCTTCCCTGCCAATAACCAATGGTATAATGAGTACATGTATAAAAATGTGACTAAATTATCAAACAACTAGAAACTGAATAAAGTTTTAAATAACCATATTGGACAGTGAATAATAAATCAATTATGTTATTAAATATTCATTATGCCCATGTAATCTCCATAAATTTTTAAAAATTCTCAAACAGGAACCTAAAAACTTTAAAAATATGTAATTTTGATAATATTTCTACAATAGATAATCTTCTCAACTAAATAGGTACAAAATCAGAAAGGATATTTTAATTAAAATTATACAATTATATTTATATCTTGTGGGCTCAAGCCCCGTGTTGCGCTCCTTGCTGACTGCTCAGAGCCTGGAGCCTGTTTCAGATTCTGTGTCTCCCTCTCTCTCTGCCCCTCCCATATTTATATACAATTTATATTTATATACAATTATATCTATATGTATTTAAAAGGTAAGTCTGGCTCCAAATTGGAAATTTAAAAGTTATATATGAATATTATCTAACAAAAATATAGACATATATATATGTATATAGACATATATATATGTAAGTGAATTTGAAAGTTCCCATGCTGTTTATTAAAATTTATACCTGTTCATATATCATATTGTTACAAAACTGTGTTTCAGTAGCAACTGAGAGAATTATACAAATGTAATTTGACAATAGTGTACCAACATTTTATAAGAGCCTCAGGACTCATTTCACATTAATTTAAGAAGTACCCAATGAAGGGGCACCTGAGTGGCTCAGTAGGTTAAACATCCAACTTTGGCTCAGGTCATGATCTCACAGTTTGTGGGTTTGAGCCCTGCCTTGGGCTCTGTCCTGACAGCTCAGAGCTTGGAGCCTGCTTCAGCTTCTGTGTCTCCCTCTCTCTCTGCCCCTCCCCCACTTGGAGTCTGCTTTCTCTCTCAAAAATAAATAAACATTAAAAAATTTTTTAAGAAGTATGGAGTGAAACCCATTGTTACATGCAAAGAGGCCCTGACTCATCTTACTATGAATGACTTCTTCACCATCATTTTCAACTCTTTCACATAAAATCCCTTCCTACCGTGATTATGACAAGGAATAAGGAACAAGTGTCACCTTCTTGGAATTAGAAAAGACAGATATATTAGGAAATGCTTTTTCTCTTTGTATTTCTGTTGCTTTCTTTGGACAAAGTTTATGCCTTGTAACACTAGGCTTAAATAATTCAGCCATCAGAGACAAAAATAAACAAGAAAATTTATGTTCCTTGACTAACTGATTTGTATTAGGAGGGCTTATTGTTTTGTTTTGTTTAAAATTTTTTCTGTTTGTTTATTTTTGAGAGAGAGACAGATACAGAGTGTGAATGGGGAGGGGCAGAGAGGGAGACACAGAATCTGAAACAGGCTCCAGGCTCTGAGCAGTCAGCAAGGAGCGCAACACGGGGCTTGAGCCCACAAGCTGTGAAATCATGACCTGAGGCAAAGTCGGACATTTAACTGACTGAGCCACTCAGGGATCCCATGAGGACTTATTGTTTACCCTTGCTATACATGATGAACACTGCTATTCTCATTTTCAATGTTACCTTTCATAAGGAAGCAAATTTTGACTAGTAGCTCTGATACATTGGGAGAGAAATATGGTCTGTAACAATATGCTCTCTAGGTTTAGCCTGGTTAGGTGGAGTTTATTAAAATTTCAATTCTCTTTTTTTCTCCCTCTCTCCCTTTCTTCTCTCACTCTTTGTACCTCTCTCCATTGATGGTGACTGATTCATTTAACAAAAACAGAGACAACCAATGTAGACATAAACTGAGTGTCATTGACATTCAGAAAATAAATGCTCTGCTCTCCATTTTATACATAAAAACATGACCTTACTATAAGCTTAGAGTCAGTCAATGTCTCTATTATCACATCAGAACATAGCAATAACTTAACTCTGAAAGAAATGATTTATCACTTCATTTCCAGAAATGCGTTTTCAATGTTTTCAATGTTTTTTGTATGTGCAATTTAAAGGCCTAACTTTATTCATTTATTTTGAGAGCAAGAATGTGCATGCAAATAGCAGAGGGGCAGAGAGTGGGATAGAGAGAATCCCAAGTAGGCTCTGCACTCGCAGTGGAGACTGACATGGGGCTCCATCCCATGAACTGTGAGATCATGACCTGAGCCAAAACAAATGTAAATCAGTTAGACACCTAAACAACTGAGCTACCCAAGCACCCCAAGACCTAATTTTCTTAAATATTTATGAGAGTTAGTCTTAGTTCGGCTTTGTTTAAATTCTGGCCAAAAACACTTGTGTTATTGTATCAGTTTTTTACAACATCAACTTTTATCACAGTATCAAAGCATTCTTTTTTTTTTTAAATGTTTTATTTCTAGGAGGGAGAGAGAGAGACAGTGTGAGCAAGGGAGGGCCAGAGAGAGAGGGAATCACAGACTGAAACAGGCTCCAGGCTCTGAGCTGGTAGTCAACACAGAGCCTGACGCGGGGCTCGAACCCACAAACCGCGAAATCATGACCTAAGCGAAAGTCGGACGCTCAACCGACTAAGCCACCCAGGCGCCCCCAAAGCATTCTTTAAAACACTTTTTTCATGTTTACTTATTTATTTTTGAGAGAGAGAAAGTGGGAGAGGGGGAAGGGGCAGGGAGAAAGAATCCTAAACAGGCTCTGTGTTGGCAGTGCAGAGCCAGATGCCAGGCTCAATGTCACTAACAGAACTGTGAGATCATGACCTAAGCTGAAAAAAAGGGTTCAGTGCTTTACCACCTGAGCCACAAAGGCACCCCAGAATCCTATTAGCATTATATTTTTTTAATTTTTTTTATGTTTGTTTATTTTATTTTATTTTATTTTATTTTATTTTATTTTATTTTATTTTATTTTATTATTTTGAGAGAGAGAGAGAGAGAGCTGGGGAGGGGTGAGACAGAGGGAAACACAAAATCTGAAGGAAGCTAAAGCTGTCAACACAGAGCTCAATGTGGGATTCAAACTCAAAGACCAGAGGATCAGGACCTGAGCTGAAGTCAGAAGCTTAACCAATTGAGCCACCCAGGTACCCCTCATTAGCGTCCTTAAATCTCGAATGTTTTTTGCATAAAATACATTAAAGTAATAATGTAGTTTTTCTAATGGTAGTATACACAGAAAAATTTTCTTTGTATATGGAGAATGTATTTTAATGGATGATTAAAGAAACCATGGTAGAACATAACATTAATGTCCTAAGAACAATAATGAAAAGATAACGTGTTAAAATGCAGACATAAAACTTGATGTTGATAACTATAAACACTTTATTCAGATTATGAGGAAGATGTATTGTGATGTTTTTAAATCTAAAAAACACTGAGCACTGTATTTACCATATTCAAATATTAGGACAGGATATACAGAGATACCTAGAATCTGTGTATGTAACCAGTCTGCTTCCAACAGGAGTGTATTTGTAATTTAATATACATCAATTAATATATACATTATTAATGTGCAATTCCTTTTGAGAAAGATGCCATTTTTCCTTCAAATTTGATGATTACATTCTACATAATACTATCATTCTCATTCATGAGTTATTATACAATATTGTCTTTCACAAGAAATTATGGTAACTACATGGCCTATATAACACTATCTCAACTGAAATAAATGTCTTCATTTACCCTGCTGTGTAAATATGTTCTACCCATGGTGTTTCATGCTGCTCTAGCCTATGCTAGAGTAACTTGTTTTGCATTCCAACTTTGTAGGTAATAGATGGCTTAAATATATTATTTGCCTTAATTTAAATGTGGTCAACTAAGTGATTATAAAATAGCTCTGTAAATCATAATTCAAATATCAAATTTTACAGAGTATGTTTTACAAATATTTGCCCCATTTTTTATTTTTTTTACCATTTTTATTTTTATTTTTGAAGGAGAGACAGAGCATGAGAGGGGGAGGGGCAGAGAGAGAAGGGGACAGAATTCAAAATGGGCTCCAGGCTCTGAGCTGTCATCACAAAGCCTCAGGAAGGGCTTGAACTCACAAACTGTGAGATCATGACCTAAGCCAAAGTCAGATGTTTAACCAACTGAGCCACCCAGACATCCTTATATTTGACCCATTTACAGGGAGAGGAGGACATTTGGTAATTTTTTTTCCACACATGCATGCACACAAGTGTGTCATAATCAGTAGTATGATATGGTGGATTTTATTCAAACTGACATATGTTCTAATCTTATTAAATGTTAACTTCTTACCATACCTTAACGTTAAATGTTAACTTATTAATTTGCGTGACTTTGAGAAAGTTTAACTGCTTTATAGCTCAGGTTGGACTTTTTTATAATAAATTATTGGTTAGATAGGAACTTTCTATAATGAATTATAGGTATGATAAGAGGATTGATTATTTGATATTGTAAATAAGCAAAACTTGGTTTCTAATCAATGCTCAGTAAATGGTATCTAAAATTATTACCATATTTTCAAGGTAAAAATAGTCATATTCTTTCTACTACTCTCCTTTGATGTTTCTCCCTTTAATTCTTTCACTGTTCACTTTACTACCTGATTTTGAATCACATTTCCACTTTGTTGTTAAAGAGCTAGGTTAACAAATAAAAGTAAGTAGCTGTAAACTAAATTGTAAAACATTTATTTTCATGTGCAATTCAATTTGTATACAGTGCTTGAATTTTTCTACTTAGAAATACAGAACACAAAAATTTGTATGAGGACTATATATTTTTGTTGCCTGAATGTCTACATTGCTATTTTACTATGCTTACAGTTGCATTTGAAATGTGTGTGTGTGTGTGTGTGTGTGTGTGTATAGGGATGGTGGATTTAGTTCTCAGTAAGCCATAAATAGAATCATCTTTCAATAAACATATTAAACTACATCACATTAAGTTGCTATAATATTAGCATATAAACAAAATGATTTTATTCTGTAAAAAATATTGTACCATTTCTTTAAAACAAAGCTGTTTAGATATTTCCAAAAGACAGAGAGAGAAAAGCTAGATTCTTTCAGTTATGGAATTATCTACTTCAGAATTAATATTAAGTCATTGGAGTATATTTCCATACTAGAGAATAAAATTAGATTAATAGAAATCCTATTGTTTGACTTTTATCCACCTTGCTTTTCTATTTTTTAATGTGTTAGCTATTTTATGTGTGTGTCTTGTAAAAGTAAATTCTTCGGTGCTGTAGGCTAAGGGTTTAGGAACTACTGGGCTTCAACCTCATAGTCACGATAAAAAGAAATATATGTGAAAACTCTACGACTTCATGCTTTGCTTCCGTCTGAAATATTTTACTTTACGTCTATTTCAAGTGTCTGAAAATAATTATCTTCAGAATATGTACTCTTATTAAATTTAGACTACCTAGCATTTGGTCAAATTGATATTTCTTTTATGTAGATTTTTTAGCTTCTAAAATCTTCAAAGTGTGTCTGAGGCCATTTCTGGAAGAAAAAGTAGTTCAGATACCATAATATTCAGTCTTGTAAAGTGTCCAATTCTTGTGGTTTTACTAAAGTGCTACAATCACCACCACTATTTAATTCTAAACAATTTTCATCACCCTAAAATGAAACCTGTTCTCACTGGCTGCCTTACCTGCAATTCCTGGCAACCACTAATCCACTCTCTGTCTTTATTGATTTGCCTATTCTGGGCATTACATATAAATAGAATCATAATATATGGCCTTTTATGTGGCTCCCTTCACTTACCCTAATGTTTCCAAGGCTCATCCTTAATTCATTTCGTATAGTAAGAGTCTTAATTTTGAATAACAGTTCTTACCAGTTCAAGTAATATTCAAACCATTTCAACTTGTGAAAAGTTATTTATTGCCATTCTGCAACTTTTTTTTCAAAGGTGAAAAGACAAATGTAAGCCATGTCCCTTCTAAATGAAGTGAGTTGGAGTTCTCATCCTTCACTTTATCTCTTTCCTTAATTCGCTTACTGTTTTGTGAGATCTGTGAAATAGAGGTGATATCTGGCCTTTGTCTGTCACAGGTGCCTGCCAGCAGCCATTATGGGCTGCATAAAAACTACATAAGATTCTTTTATCATGCACTGGAAGGTTGGTAGTGCAGGTAAAACCTTTTTCTGTCAGGTAATTCATTGTTCTCACCTTAGAACACAATTTAAAAAGGCCCAAGAGAAATGGAAAATGATCTTAATGTAGATCTAAAACTTTTAAGCAGAAGAAAAATGATGAACTGCTTTTACTTCCTTCAGAAATTTAATAGATAAATCAATCTCTAAATTTTATATAAATGGTGAGATGCATCAAAGATAAATCAAAGAGCCATATAAGAGCAAAGTAGGTGCTTGAAAATCTCTGGGAAGTCATGAGTAGCTATATTTTAGCGTGCACAGCCAGTTTTCAGGGCTCTAATTAATGTTGAATATTTTTAAATCACGCAAGCCAATACTAATGATAGGCAAGAATGGATATCCAGAAAAGTACACATGCTGAAATATAATTGTACAGTTGTATTACTAACCTAGTTCATATTAATTTTTTAAATGGGATACAGTGGCTGAGAAGATAAAACTATGAAGACCTTGAAATGAAAAATTCATGAAGGCTCAGTTTAGAGGTAATACCATAAGAATTGTGCTGTTCACTTCAGTTCTTTATTAGGATTACATAGGAAGCCAACAGAGAAAGATTTTACTTTGACAATTGATTAATTTTAATGTGGGGGCACTGATTCTAAATTTAATCCTAGTCATATAAAAGTGATATTATGTTTGCTGAATAATTATCTGAGATTCAAAAATAGAAGAAAAATTTGGGCATAGTCACCAGACAACCCACCTGTGAGACTAATCTTGTAATTTTAGTTGAAAACTGACTTAAATTCATGCAAATATTCTACAATGCCTCTGATATTTCCACATTAGAACTCTGGGCCTTCTATGTCCTAGCTGGGTAACTTTTAATAAACTAATGATATTTGCTGGGTCTCAGATTTCCCGTCTATAAAGAGATTGTTAGCAACAGCATCTATTGGAAAATTGTGAAAACTAAAAGATGGTTTAAGGACCAGGTACTTTACTGGGCACATGATCGACTCTTGGCATTATAATAATGGCTTCTTTCACTCTCTCTTCAAATTGGATCCTCATATATTTTTTCCCACCTGAAGTTTTAATCCAATTAACCTAGTTTAATTCAATCTTTCCTTTCTTATATATTCTAGCTGATGTAGCTAAGCTTAGTAAAGTGGAGAAAAGATGAGCTAAAACCAGAGAACCACAAACGCACTGAATTCTTATTCCATCAACAGTACCTTAGGAATGTTTCAAAAGTTCACATCTTCAAGGCCTTTCAGGGTAATGAAGAATAATAGCAGTTTTTAGGAAGATGAACAAAGTTGACTTTACAAAGTAATCTGGTTTGAATCTGGATTCACCATTTTCTTTGACTCCTTTCCAATTATTAGCATTATTAATAATTTTCAATGTTAGCATAAGCATAGAAACTCACATTTTACTCATTGCTTTCAGGTTCAGTATACTTATGCCATAAAACCTGTAAGACACATAGAAAATGAGGTCAATAATCTTTCCAAAGTCATAAAAATAAATGAAGAAATACAGCTATAAGAATCTAGTCTTAAGCATTCCATTTCCTAAAATGACTTATATTTGGAATTGGTAAATAGTTCAATGAATCCATAAAACTTACCATCCATGAGTTTGTAACTTATTTTTAACTCAGCAGCCCTTTCATTTTTTCTTTAATTTTTATTTTGCAAAGGTTTAACCATTTGATATCTCTCTGGCATCTGAGTCAGAGACCATAATGAAGCAGAGAAAGTTAAGCTAACAGTAAAGGCTGTTTCGTTACATTTTTAGTATAGGGAAATTGAAGAGATTAAGTACAATTAAAGCTGGGAATTTTCCCTAAATCCTGCTTATTCTCATACCATTCTATTCATTTGCATCTAATATATAGTTAATAATTTCCTAATTTTGAGATATTTATAGGTATCCATAGCAAATGTCATATATAACTTCATATTTTCTGTTAGGAAGTAATGGCTTGAAAAAATAACCAGTGAATAAACACTAGGATGAGAAAGTTTCTAAACATACTAAATGGAATCATGTCATCTAATATTCCTAAGAATTAGTAACTTTTAACGTGGGTGCCAGAGTCAGGCTCCAGCAGGTCCAGGGGTCCCTGAAGAATGGACAGTGTCAGCGAGAGAGGGAGTGAGAGAGCCTTGAGATTCTTTCTGGTCTCCAGGCAGAAAGGAGCCATCTCTGCTCTGACTGAGACTTAGCTTTATTTTAAGTGCTTGAGAGACAGCACTGAAGCGGCATTTGCCTTAGACAATAATTTTTGATGACAAATTTCTTTGATATGTAAAAATTTCCCAGAACATAGATTTGTAGAAGACTCCTGCATCACCTTTATCAATAGTGATTGAAGTAGGTGATTTAGATGCTTATCATATGGGGAAGGAAGGTATCTTTAGCATTCAAATACAAGACAATGTTTTTAGTATAGCAAAGGTAAAGTTAGTTCTTTGTGAGCAAGGAGAAGTATTAAGAAAAACAGATTTTTCAGGAAGCTCAATGTTTGCTCCCATAATCACAAAAGACGTTCCTACAATAGGTTCCTTCACAAGGTGAAATCAGCATATCAAGGCCAGAATAAGTCACTCCAAATACCAATCAACAAGGTGCTTTGGGGGGTAGTCAGTGCTCAAGCAGAAACAATTGAGTGGGGGTGGATATCGGTAGTCACCTGATGGCAAGAGACCCTGCAAATTTGCCTTTACCTCACAAGGAGTTTTCTTGACTAGTGAGTTCAGAATGGTTCCCAACATATGGGGATGGATCATAATCATATTTGAGATTGAACAGTGAAGGTGGTATTTTCTGCATGGCTACAATAAATCTCCTTTCTTTAAATTAAAGTCACTCTTTGAGTATTTTTGTAACCTTTGCCTAAGTATCTAGTAGTGCGATTGCTGAGTCATAGGTAATTGTATTTTTAACTTTTTTGAGAAACCTGTTTTCCAGAGTGGCTGCACCTATTTGTGTTCCCACCAATAGTTCAAAGGAATTCCCCTTTTTCTGCATATTTGCCAACACCTGTTGTTTCCCGTGTTGTTAATTATAGCCATTCTGACAGGTGTCAGGTGGTATCTCATTGTGGTTTTGATTTGTATTTCCTTGATCATGAGTGATATTGAGCATCTTTCCATTTGTCTGTTAGCCATCTGGATGTCTTATTTGGAGAATGTCTGTTCATATCCTCTGCCCATTTCTTCAATGGATTATTTGGTTTGGAGTGTTGACTTTGGTACATTATTTATAGATTTTGAATACCAACTCATTATCAGATATGTCATTTGCTAATATCATCTCCCATTCCCTAGGCTGTCTTGTAGTTTTGTTGATTGTTCCTTTGTTGTGCAGAAGCTTTTTATCTTGATGAAGTCCCAATATTTCGTTTTTACTTTTGCTTCCCTTGCCTCTGATGGGCACTTGTGATGAGCACAGGGTGTTATATGTAAGTGACAAATCACTAAATTCTATATCTGAAACCAATTTTACCTTATGTTTACTAGAATTTAAATAAAATCTTGAAATTAAAAAAGCATAATAACATTGTGCTTGGATCTCTAATATGCTGAAATTTATGCAGGTTTTGATTTTTTTTTTCTTTCAGGTTTTGATTTTCTAAAGAAAACTAAAATCAAATACTTTAGCATCTGTTGGTAGATTTTTAGAAAACCACATTTTTGTAGAAGTCTTAGATTTATTTTGATTTTCGTAAACTAGTACTTTAAAGTTGTCATATCCTTTCCAACACTAACACTGGAAATCTCAAAGTCACCTTTTGACTCTCACCTGAAAGAATGCATTAAATTAATTTGTCATATTTCCTTGTTTAATTGCTCACTAAAAATCCAATCTCTTGGTTTGTTTATATTTCTTCATATGGTGGTTATTGTCCTAATACACAGTTTAGATTAAGCTATTTCTTTCACAACTGTTTAGTGAGGATTGAAAAACAAATTCCTTAATTTACATACAAGGCTTTCTGGAATATGTCACTATACCTTTCAATACTTCTGATTATTATTCTCAAGTCTATCTTTTTTAGTATTTATGACATGGCAAATTGTCTGTAATCTTAACAATACTGTGCTAAATAAGTTGACAATGAGTATTATGAGGATCTGAAAAGTTGTCCCAGACCAGACAGCTAATTATATGGCTGGATTAAGATGCTTACTTAGTCTAGCTTCTTCTTCCAAATTTCAGCCAAATGCTAATTTACTATTCTCTGAAATTAGAGGTATATAGTATTTTCCAAAAATTGCCTTTTCTAAAACTTATCTCTTCTTTTCCCTCCTCTTTATGCAAAACCTGTTATTTTCTAAATTTGAACCCAAATCTCTTTATTGAGATTCTATTTCCTTACCCAGATGAATAATTCCATCTTTTATAATCAATTGGAATTATTTATACCTTTACGACAAAGATAATTTAGTCTGTTTTCTATTAAATTAGGTATTAGCTTCTATATTTTATTTAAGGCATCTTGAATACAAAAACTACACAAAACTATACCTTTTTTAGTCTTCTTTCTCCTTCTAAATTTGTTTCTATTTTTACCCATATATAATCTGAATGTCAGGCAGATTCAATCTGTTAGTTGTGATTCAACTTACTTGTTTCTTTTTCTTTTTTTTTTCTTTGCTATTTTATACAATAGAAATTTAACTACAGCTTTAAAATACATTACTTACTATATTTTGGATTCTTTGTATAAAATGGATTTCCAAAGTTTGAGGCAATATTAGGACAATATCTGCTGATTCTCAGAATCCTACTGAATACTAATACTGATTATATTTTAAATCCTGGCCAAGAACATTATAAATTAGGACCATGAAGAAATGAAAAAATAAAAAATGTCTTTAGTGATTAATTTTTTCTTTAAGCTCTCAGCTAAGTTTTGGAAGAAAAAACATGTTATCTTTAAAAACACATTTAAATGTATATGTTAGTGTTTCTATATTAAACTATTTATGCTTATATATTTATAAAAATACTTTTTGTAATGTTTCTTACAAATCATATAAATTGAAATAACAATAAAGTCAAATTTATACCATCAATAAAGTTTTCTCAAATGCGCACATATGTGTTTATGATAAACATATTTAAGGCATTGCACCAGTTTTGTATAAACCCCTTCCAAAAGAACAGAAAACTCCAATATTATAAGTTTCTATAATATTCAACTTTATGTTGGTTTATAGGAAGATACAGGACTAGGTTAAGTATTTTTCATATAATGTTTAAATTTAATACATTGGATGAGTTTTTACAAAATAGAAATAAAGCATAAATAAATAGTACTTTGCTAATTGAGAACCCAAGTCACTTATATTTTATGACTCATCAAAATTCTAGACTAGCAAAATCAACTCAAAGATTTAAATGATCTATTTCTGAGGTATTTGGGTTTGATTTTTCAGTAGCGATAGAAACATGTAATTGTAGAAATCACTAGACAGAATATTCATAGAATTAAAATAATAAATAGTAATACTCAGTATGTAATTCAACCAACTAAATAATTTATTTGTGGTAGTGTTTTAATATCTTATTTTTTAACTCACGTAGAATTTCGGTTCTGTAAAATGGCATTAGTTTCAATGTTAATTTAAAAAAGATTTTTAACATTTATTTATTTTTAAGAGACAGAGCACAAGCAGGGAGGAACAGAGAGAAAGAGAGACACGGAATCTGAAGCAGTCTGCTGGCTCTAAACTGTCAGCACAGAGCCTGACACGGGGCTTGAGCTCACAAACCATGAGATCCTGACTTGAGCTAAGGTTGGACACAACTGATTGAGCCACCCAGGTGCCCCAAAACTTTTTAGAATTAACTATAATTTGTTGTAGGTTGCAATGATATGTGCCTATCCTAATTATAAAAATCTGTTATAAGGAAATAAATGATTTTTAAAGGTACCATATATGATGGTTGATTTTAAAGGCTTTTAAATGAATACATTGATTGATTTTAAAGGCTTTTAAATTTACCTAATATTTTGGGGCAATTTTTATGAGACCAAATTTACTGGCCTTATAAAAGATGTCATTTATAGGGTATTTGTGACATGCCAAATTATCTCTAATTTTAACCACACTATGCTATATAGGTCTAATTGAAGAAGAGTATTATGAGGTTCCGAAAAGTTTTTCCAGACCAGACAACTAATTACATGGGTGAACTAGGATTCTTACCTAGGTAGCTGATTCCAAAGCTGGAGGAATAATAGAAGCTTAAAGAATCCTTTATAGTCTAGGTGGGTGAGTGTCTCATATTCAGAAAGACTTGAAGAACTAGGATTTCCTGGACTTGCTATCAACATATTGAATTAAAATGTCAATGACTCAATATAGTAGATTTTTAAAATATCTTCCAAATGACTTTGATGATCAGCAAGATATGAATATCTAGGTGAACAGGGTAGTCAAGTATAGTACAAACAGCACTGCATCAGAAGGGAAACTTATGTTTCATTTCTCTCTTGCTATTTAAAACTTTTAGGCAGATCATATCATGTTTAATGAGTTGCCATGTGGTGTCTACTTTTGCTCTTCATTTGCTTCCTGGTATGAATAACTCCTGTTATTGATGACAGGAAGATGCAAGGACTACCAAGAATGCTAGGAAATCAGCTGTAAACCACTGGAAAGCATATGTCACAGCTGTCTCTTTGAATGCCTCAAAAACAAATAAGCCTTGCCAGTGTTCTACATTATAGATTCTATTTTGTGTCTAGTCATCATTTTCCAGCAATAATCCTAATTAATCCTCAATAATCCTTGGTTACGTAGGCTACAGAATCATGGCACTTTTTTTTCCTCTAAAGGTCAGACACATTTTAGTGACATTTTCTTATTAGGATTCAAGCATCAGCCCCTTAGGGCTGAGTCAGAAGGTGATCTAAATGACTCATGCTCTTCAGTACTTAATTATTCTTTCTGACCCTGAGGATTTTTCTGGCTCATACTAAATACTGTAACTATTTTTCCATGAGAGTGAATTCTTTCCCAGAGGCTGACTTGGTATCTTCTCTAACTAGATCCCCAAAACAATTTCTCAACTAGTCTTGAAAGAATTTCTATGATAAAAATTATGGTGATTATAATATAGAATATGGTGATTACAATGTATAGAATATATGTATGTTTATATATACATATAGCTCATAACTTACTCTATATTGTACTATATATACTATATATCTAGTGCATGTATATTATATATATACATACACAAATATTTAGTAAATATTTGAATATTTAATTTCTGGCTATTTCATTTAAACCCCATTTATTTTGTACTCCAAAAAAATGTATTAAGTGGTTATAAATTATCAAAGGTTTATGGATAAAGACATTTAGACACAGAAGCTACTTAATATGCCCAAGAGAAAAGAGCTAATATATGACAGGTGAGACTAGAAATCTAGGCATTTTGGGTCGCTGAGGTGGCTCAGTCAGTGAAGCATCTGCCTCTTGATCTTGGGTCAGGACATGGCCCCACAGTTCAGCTGGTGAGATGGAGCCACCTCTGGTACTGCACTGACAGAGCCTGCTTGGAATTTTCTCTCCTCCACTCTCTGCCCCTCCTCTCTTGCATCCACTCTCTCTCTCAAATAAATAGAATTTAAAATCTAGGAATTCTGGTTTAGAGCTAATACTCTTTATAGGGGCAGTATTCATATTGTCTGTCACTGACTTTCTTCTTTCTCCATATTCAATTGATATAGTACATATATGCAATATCTACAAATTTCATTTCAATATGAATGAATAAGTCTAAATCTACAAAGGAAGATGCATTATTATTCAGATTGTTTAAATATATTAGCACAAGGATATCTTTCCTTTCTTTGGATGGTTTCTTAGAAAAGATCACATTAATAAAATGCTTACACTTTCTACTCAATTAGTCATGTATATATAATATATCCACTTTGTGTTTGGTACTGTATTTGATGGATTATTTGTTAAAATAGAAAAATATAACAGAAAAGTAAATTGTTATTGATGATCTGAGAGAACATTTTGTGTAACTAATGGGCACAATTTACATAAAGTAGTAAATTATTATATGTTGTACATTAGTACTAAAGAAAATTAAGTTTAAGCCAGAGGTATCAATGAGGAGATGAGACTTGAATTCAATATTTAAGGATGATCTTTAAAATCAGCAAAATACATGGAATTTTCTATAATGTATTTAAAAAATCTTACAAATATAAAAATGTTTGCATATAGAATAATGTATGTGGAAATTGATAAAATGAAATAGTTCTGTTTCTAATTTCCAGACAGTGTTCTGTACTATGGAGTGATTCTCATTACATGCATCTGTTTATTCGTTCAGAAATATTGTTGAGTGATAGCATTTGTGCAGGGTCTTGAGCAGGACATGTTTTCTGCTGCTGCTAAAAGATTTTACTTCCTTTTCTAATGGTAAAATAAAACTCTTTTAAGATAGAAATTATATATCAGCTATCCAACCATAAGAGAATCTGCAAATGGACAAAATAGCCTAGATGACAGGGAGGATCTCAAGTTTAAGCAAATTCTACCAGTGTCTACATAATTTCAAAGAAATGGCTTAGGCGAAAAACAAAAAGATAGATAGATAGATAGATAGATAGATAGATAGATAGATAGATAGATATAAATGTAATATTTTTCACTCACTGTAAGATTTAAAATATTCTTAATGACAAGAGTACTTACATTTAGTTCTTATGAAAATTTTTCTTCTAGTAGATTTGGATTATTACTCTTAACTGTCTTACAGTTGGAGTCCAGGGACCTATGTAATTTTAGCTACAATTAAAAAATAAAACAAATTTCTAGTTTCAGTTTTCTAGTTACATATAGATCACGTACTTAGAGTAATTGAAATTTTCACTCATCATCTAAATAAGTGACATTATAAAGACACAGTCTTACTGCTTATTGGACCAAAACTTGTTTGCTCCATATACACTGTAGAGGAAAAATAGTAATCAAATTAGTGTAATGAAGATGCACTCTAATACATTAAATAAAGATTTCAGTACCAAGTAGTTGATAATCTTGACTGATAAATATGACTTTTGTATAACCACCAAGCTTAATCTTTAAAAAATTACAGTATTCTATCCTTTACAAAAAGATCTAAACTTATATCAAATAAATATTGTCAAGATTGATTAATATAGTTGTTATTTTGACCTCAGATATCCAAATTGTAATATAATTACAAAGTATTTTTATGAACATCCATAAGGACACTTCAAATTGAGAGAAGATAAAACATAATTGTCGTGCTCATTCATGGAAAGAGCAATTAGAATAGATTTATTTTGAACATGAAGGAAATTTAGAGAAAAACAAGCATTGTTCCTCATCTGAGAAAGAAGTCTTGTTTACTTAAGGTTAATCATAAAAATAACTTACTTCATAGAATACACATAATGTAGTAAATTCAGATCTAGAGAAAAAGTACATTACAAAAGCCATCTACGGATGCATGCACTTTGCTCAAATAATTTCAACAAGAAATATTAAAAGCATATACATTGTTCTTACCATGGAACTAGGTTCTGGGGATAAATAAAGATAAAATCATTTTTTTGAGGAGCTAACAACATGCCATGGAAAACAGTTACATGAGCATTATAAAAAGATGTGTAAATCCCATAATGGAAATATATATAAATCAAACTTTATATATATTTCCATTATGGGATTTACACATCTTTTTATAATGCTCATGTAACTGTTTTCCATGGCATGTTGTTAGCTCCTACTATTTTGGGATTGGTTGTGGGTTCTGGAATGGGAAAGACTTGGTAGATGGTAACTGGGAAAGTACCCTGGAGAAGTGATTCCTAAGCTGAGTATAAAATAATCATATTAGAGGATATCTATGTGTATAAGGACATCTACTCAAAATGGGTGAAATGAACATATGCAGGAAGATAAGCATTGTGTTTAGGAAAATATATAATTGTTTTGGTGTTTCAACAACAGCAATTTGAATTAGAGAGGAGGGACAGACGTTGGAGAAATAAGAGACTACAACTAAAAAAAAAGTATCTTCTATCAAAAAATGGAAACTTTATCAAAAGGCAATTATGTTATCCCAACTGGTCTGAATTGTATGTACTACAATTCACTTCTGATCCTAACCACCGGGACTTGGCACAAACTCACAGACTGAGAGCAGATTCTTCTATAAGACTGCTCTCACTTCAGATGCCAGCTGCAAGTCTTGAAGGCATGCTCAGGCCATCCCACTTCTGTCCAACTGGCTACAATTTTAGAGGTTTCCATGGTGAATCCCATCAGGTTCAATAATTTGCTAGAATGATTCACTGAACCCAGGAAAATATTGTATGATAATTACAGTTTTGTCACACAGGATACACACAGGGTGTGACCTGGGAGAGAATGCACAACTTATGTACCTTCTCTTCATATGATCAAGCAGTGTCTGGCACTCTTCTGGCACAGCAGTGTGTTCACCAAAGGAAGTTCCACTAGGTTTCAGTGTACAGAGAATAAATTGAGATTTCATTATATGGGTATGATTGATTAGTTCAAGTACATGGATAGATTTCATCTCCAGCCATACTCCCTTTCCTAGAATTTGGGCTAGCTCCAAATTCCAATCCACTAATCAGGAGGGTGTTCGTCCTGGTGACCAGCCTCCCTTCTGAAGCTATATAAGGGCTGACCATGAGTAACAGCATGAAGAGGTTTCAATATTTATCAACCCTTGACTAATATGGTTTCATCTATTTTCTTTCTTCTTTCCTCATATTATTTTGAGTCATATCCTAGATACCATCCCTTTTTACTTATACATGTTTTGAAAGAATTTCAGTTTTAATTTGTCTTTACTCTTAG
Source organism: Proteles cristata cristata (assembly GCA_017311185.1). Classification (NCBI taxonomy): domain Eukaryota; kingdom Metazoa; phylum Chordata; class Mammalia; order Carnivora; family Hyaenidae; genus Proteles; species Proteles cristata. The sequence goes on along the minus strand of JAESUZ010000960.1, from coordinate 317,818 downwards.
TCACAATCATTATTAAACACTAAAGCACAAAGGAACACTGAGATTGATATAAAACTATGTAATAGGAACAAAGTCTTATTAATTTAAACAGGCCACTTTAGGGCTATAACAAGGAAGGGCAGCTATAATTTTTAGAGTCAAAAAGCTCAGGCATTACTACCACATCTTAATTCATTTTACAGTCCTCAATGAGACTATTGGATGTATTTCTTTACCTTCCACTTACAAAAGTAGAGAAGATATTTAATATGTAACTTACAATAGAGTTTACTAGTTTGGCAGATAGTGTGTATGTAGAGCACACCAAAGTAGTAAACGGGGCCTGGATAAACCCTGAAAAAAACAGTACTTTGGGTGTCTGCGAATTTTAAAAAATATGAAAAAAAAAAAGCAGTTTGCTGTTTAGGAGCGATACAAATTCAAAGCCCTGCAAAATACAAAGAGCTGCAAAAATGTATACCATTCTGATAGCATAAGTCAGTAAATAAAAGTTTGATGTGAAGTAATATAAATGAAGCCTTTAAGAGGTAATAATTTAGAACCACATAAATTATGAAACAGAACTGCCAATTGATCATGAAAGCAAATTTTATCCAGTTTTGTTAATCTCTTGGTCTGTGCATTTTTCTTCCGTAATTAGTATAAAGTAATTTTATAAAATCTGTTCAATGAGAAAGTGTTTTATTCTGAATAAAGTTTTATTCCAAAATAAAACACTTTGTTGAAATGACTAAATCCTGAAAATGCCTAGGAACATTCTTTAAAAAAAAAAAAAAGATTCCTAGAAAAGAGATTAAGAAACCCTGCTCAGTTTATAGATATTTGTTGGAGTCAGATCACCTAGAGATGGGCCACTAAGAATGGTATGCTCCAAATTATTTATGACAGGGATTTGTTTATGGAATTGAGGTAAAGGTTACACAATTTAGCTACCGTTGTTGCTTTGTGTCCAGTGGTTGCTCCGAAATAACTAGGGTGCAGTACAGAAGGACATGGTGTCAGAGAGAGCAAAGGCTAACTGGAACTTGTGAAGATGAGCTAGAACCCAGAAGGATGAACTGGAAACCAGATCAGCCTCTCAACACCTCGAATTGTCCAGCTTCAGTGATAGGGATGATTTGCAGAGGAGGCTGGTGCTATTTGTCAAAGGCATAAACAAAAATCTGGCTCAGGAGCCAGTGGATCTGGAGGAGGAGATGTGGCAGATGGCAGAGGAGGTGGAAGCCCAGTTACTGTTTCAAGCCAACAAGGTGAGTCAGCAAGTTTGCGACACTGTGCATGAGCTATAATTGTATCCAATCCTACACTGACACCCTGAGCCTCAATCTAGCTGTTGTTCACTTCCAATTTCTAAATCTTACACATCATGTTTTCCGTATGGCCAACCTTAGCCCAGAACATAGAGGGAAAGAAATTCTGGGAAACCTTGTTCCAGCTCAGCTAAGTTGACACAATAGAAAACTATCAAGATTCTTTTGCCATCTTGGAATCTATATGCATCTTTAATAACCATAGATAAGCTCTAAAACTCTTCTTCTTAACATGATGCACGCACTAACCATCTTCCTAAACAAATTTACAAACTCCTTATATTTGCCTTTGGCTGATGATGCTCAGTCCTCTTCAGGATGAGTCACACTTTCTCTTTGATGTTCTGTAATCTAAATATTGAGATAGAAGGTTAGCTACTATTAACATATCTAGAATTTGTTGATTTTCTGGAAAAACATTTAAACTATATCCCTTACTGAAATAAGTAACGATTCCTTAACTATTGTAGACTTCATTTCAGCAGATTAATTATGAGTTCATAATTGGTGTTTCTCACTACCTGTTCCCACTCCCAGTCTGTATTGCCTTTGCTCTCAGCAGTCACCTCAGACCTTGTACATTCTTGCTTGGTTGAATGAGCAAAACCTTTATCCCTAAAGTGGCTGGATCATTATACATTTTGACTGTACTGGGTTGATGGTTTTCCCATGGACTTTAACTACACGACATTGGAGTGCCTATAGGATCCTCAGAAAACCAAAAATTCTCCTCCTTATACCTTATTTTCTAATAGCATCACAATTTCTCTTTTCAATTTTTTTAAAAAAAAATTCTCTCTATTTTTAGAGAGAGAGAGAGAGCATGAGTCAGGGAGAGGGGCAGAGGCAGAGTGGATGAGAATCCTAAGCAGGCTCTGTGCTCAGTGCAGAGCTTGACATGGGGCTCTATCCCACAACATTGGGATCATGACCTGAGGTGAAATCAAGAGTCAATGCTCAATGACTGAGCCACCCAGGTGCCCCCACAATTTCTCTTTTATACTAACGATCAACAATCCCAGACATACAGCAATCTCTTCCTCGCCTATTTATTTACTGGCGTGAGTACCTAGAGAGAGGTCACAGGATAGAATTTCAGTTTGCAGTTATGTGAAATCATTGCAATGTCTCCTGGTAAAAACAGCATTTTATTTAATGATACTGAATCTGTTCTCATGTATAAAAGTATTTGTTTTCATTTTTGTTACACTTGCCTGGTCAGAGTATAATTATAGAATGAGTTAAAAAGGTTTTCATTAACCTCTCCCTTCAAACTACTTCGTCAATTTGAAATTCCTTTTCAATTTTTTAAAAATCTTTTCACACTATCTGCTACAGTTTCAAAATGAAACTCTCCTTTAAATAATTAACCTACTGGCTAATCAATGCAGTCTTTCTTACAGTGACTGCCTGTTCTCTCAGATTTTGATATTACTCTGTGGTCACACTGGGAAAAGTCCTCTTTTTTGGTGATAATTCTTCCAGTTGTAAGTTTCAAAATTTTTATTGCCACATTTCATCATGAATCTAATCATATGTGCCTTGTTTTATAAAAATCTAAATTTATTCTTGTTGTAGAAACAGAGTTCTTTACCACTTATGTGTATAGAATTCAATTATCACTGTTTTATAAGTGTTGCATTTTATTTCTTTCATTGTTTTAAATGTTATTCATCTTTTGGATGTGAAATGTATAAAAATGTCCAGAGAATAGTGTAACACAGATGCGTCTCTAACAAGAACAACAAAATAGTATATGTGCTTTTTATAAACTATGAGTTAAGGAAACATCACTTGTAAAGTTAACACTCCAGTTTGATTCCCTTGCTACACACTTGCTATGGATTATTGTACATCCCTCAAATTTATGTTGAAATTCTATGCCCTTTGTGATGGTGTTAGGAAACTAGGAGACAAGGCCTTTGGGAGGTCATTAGGCCATAAGAGTGGAGCCCTCATGAGTGATGACATTAATGCTTTTATTAAAAGTGGCCCTAGAGAGCTCTTTTGCCCTTTCTATCAGGTAAGGATAGATGAAATCTGGGACCTTGCAGGGGGCCCTCACCTGAACATGCTGGCTCTCTGATTGCCAGCTCTCAGAATAGTAAGAAATCTGTTTTTTGTTTTTGTTTTTAATAATCCATGCAGTCTGTGCTATTTTGTTACAGCAGCATGAACAGACTAAATTACCACTTGTAGAATCAAACGTGTGAAGTCATTTAATATACTTAAAGTTGGCATATTAACATTTTTTTAAATCATTCTATCTATTTAATAACTATTTCCCTGGTGACTAACATGTGGCTGACAATGGTCTAGATATTGGGAATCCAGCAGCGTATAAACCATAGTGTTTGCCATCTTGGCAATTATATACACATTGCCTCTCACTTCGATATGTTCACATGTCAAATGATCTTGTGCTCAACTCTTCTTCAGACATTCAATTACAGGTTTATTCCCTAGATCTTTTCATGATCAGTAACAGCCACCTCCTTCTTAAACTAATCTCAGTTGCAAGAATGTCAGTATCTGATTAACACCTTCTATTTTCTAGCTCACTAACTGTATTACTGCAATTACAACAATCCTTCTAACCTAGTATAATCTACAATCAATTAATACTTCCATCTACTTACTGTCTCATAATACTCATATCTTCTTTTTCCACATAACCTGATTCAATTCCATGATCAATCATTGTAATCATTCTCTTGCAAACATCCTCATTCTTTTCAATGCTCTTACTTTTTTACTCTCAGTCGCTAAAGCTGTTCCCCTGGCCTGGAAATATAACACTAAACTTGCTGAATTTGTCTAAAAGAAAACCAATCTTGCTGAATCTTCCAGTTTAAATCCATGATCAATGATTTCAGTTAAACCCCCAATGCTACTCCACCCTCACATTTTATTTCTCCAATTCATCCCTTCTCCCAGTCTGAAAGATGACTATTTTACATTTTTTTCTGACTTCAAGCATTGACCATTTCCTGCCTCTACTTACACTCAACTAATAGCCCTGCTTTATAGTTTCCCAGCAGAATTGAAGAAGACAGAAGAGAATATCCATAAGCTCTCATAATTTTATATATCCTCTAACTGTGTCCATGTGCTATATCTTGTGTTCTCTCACATTACCATTAATGAACAGCCAGACTCCTTTCTAGATTTAACACTTTTACATACGCATCCGATTCCACATCATCAGTGCTGTTCAAGCCACTGCTCCACTATTTCTCCCTTTTTCTCTTGTAGCATTTTTTTTCTTGCTACTAAATCTATTCTTACAGTATAAAACCATGTTCTTATGATTCTCATATTGAATCTCATAGGATTTCCCTCAGTTTCATTTCTTCGTATAATTATCCCCACTTCTCCCCCTTCCATTTCAGCAAAACTTCTTTACTTCATATATTCATTCTCTGACCTTACTTTGCTTCTTCCCTTTCTCTGTCAGGCTTTTGCCACTATCATTACAGCAAAATATCTTTAGGCAAGGTGCCAAGACCATACCTGAGGTAATTGCTCAGTTGCGAAACATAAGGGTCATTTTTCCATTCTCCTCCTGATCCATAGCACCATCTAATATAAATGATTACTCACTTTCTCTGGGGAAGCTCTTTCTTCCCTCATCCTCCAAGTAACTTCTCTGGTATGGTGCCTACTTCCCTGACCACTACGTCTGAATTTCCTTCGTTTAGTTCTCATTTCTTTGCATGTAGATCTTGGAGTACTCCAAGTGCCTATCTCTGACATATTTTATTTTTGGCTTACCTGCTCTCACTCAGAAATTTTGTTAAGTCTTGCACTCTATCCATACTCTGAAGAATTGCAAGTGTGTGTTTCCAGTCAGAATCTCTGCCAAAATTGACACAATTATTTAAAGGCCTATTGATATCATCACTTGAATGTCTAATAGGTATTTCAACAGTAAAGTACCAAAGATTGAGCTCTTAATATGCTCTCCCACCTCCCCCTAAATTCTTTCGTATTATATTAGTTTTCACAAGTTCCTTATTTCTAGTTGTTCACACCAAATCCCTTGGAGTTCTCCTAAACTGCCCCCCAACATTATTCAAGTCTATGTAGTAATCTTGTTTGTTTTACACTCAAAATTAACGTGAATCCAAACATCTCTTACTACTTCTGATATTATTAACATTTTGGTCCAAGGCACCAAAATATGTCAAAGAGAATAAAGCCTGGACTTCCTCACTACTCTCTCTGTTCCTGCCTTTGTTCTTATTATAGTCCATTCCCTTTAAGTTTTTTGTTTGTTTGTATGTTTTGTTTTTAATTAAAGTAAGTACTTTTTTTTTTTTTTTTTTGAGAGAGAGAATAAACATGCAAGTGGGAGAGGGGAAGAAGAACAGGGAAAAAGAGAATCTTAAGCAGGCTCCACACCCAGTGTGGAGATGGTGTGGGGCTCAGTCTCATGAGATCATGACTTAGGCTGCAATCAAGAGTCAGAGGCTCAACCCACTAAGCCACCCATGCACCCCTGGTCAATTCCCTTTAAAACAATGGTCAGATCACATTACTTTAGCTCAAAATATTTCAGTGGCTTCTTATCTTGCTTATAGTAAAAAGCTAAGTTCTATGTAATCTAGCTCCATAGGTACATTATGGGTGTTTTGTGTAGCTACACTAGAACCCCAACCTGTGCCTTATCCCTCCCTTTACTTCTACAGCACAAGACTGCAAGTCTTTTCTGAGGACTGACCTGAGCAATTGCAGTCATTGTGCCCTCAGAGCTGAGTGTCCCTGGGAATTTATGTTCCTTCAAGTAGTCTTGGGCTTGAGGACTAACTAACTTGCGGCGTTCTAAGAAACCCCAGCCATGTTGATTGCAGGTGAGATCAGATCTGGGGGGGAGGGGGGGTGGTAATTTGTACTCCGGAACTCCCCTATAAGACCATAGTCTTGCTTTGCTCCTTCACCTTCCATTTTTGATTAGACCCTTCTTTTATCAGGTTCGTTTTGGAGAACATTTCCATAATAAATCATTTGTGTGTATGTGTACTCTCAGAGTTTGCTTCTGGAGACCCAAGCCCAAGACAAGTCTCTATTCCAGTTTTCTCTTGGGCCACATCCCCTACTACCAGACTCCTTATTTACTCAGCTCCAGCTTTTTATCTTCCCTCTTTTGCTTTCCCCCATGATGGCAGGCATGTCCCCTTCTCAGGTCCTTTGCATTAATTCCCTAGGCCCTCTTACTCCAAGTATCCGTAAAGCTTAGTATTTCACCCTTTTCTTGTCCTTGTTCAAATTATACCTTCCTAGGGAGTCCTCACACCCAGCACACACTATATCCTATCTTTTCATCTTTCTTTTTGCCGTTGCATTAATCAGCTTAAAGTACAATATGTTTAATGGATAATACTTATTTACTGTCTCCTTCCATCACAATGTAAACATCCTGAAAGTAGGAAGTTTCGCTGTATCTCCAGATCCTTGAACATTCCTTGGCCCACTAATCTGTCAAGACAATTTGTTTTGAATGAACTGAATAAATACACACTCAATAATAATATGTAAATGTCGTATTAATTTGTACAGAAAATAGATCATACTGTATATTATTAGGTAGCAATTTTTGTCATTCACATTTAAGTAATCCATAGTGATATATATACATAAGGGTCATTTATTTTTAATTGCTTTATGATATTTTAGCATTTCAAAGTAGTTTTAAGAGGAAAAATGTATTTTTAGTCTACATTTGTATACATTTTTCCAAAATGTTTACTTATAGAAAAAGTCTGTACAGTTAAATTTTCTAGCAGTGAAAAAGTTAATATAAAAACCAATTCAATATGAAAATATTGTCTCAATCACTAAGCATTTCGGTTACGGTTTTCCTTTTATACTTTTACTTCTAAATTAAATTGAAAATTTTGGGTACAAATGTCACATTGTCATCTTATAAATATAGATAATCTTACCCTTTAGAAAGAACAATTAAATTGCAGAACACTTCCTGCATAGATAGGTGAATGACAAAATAGCATAGAACAGTAGTTCATTCTTTAAAATCTAGGCAAGAGAGGCTAATTTCAAGGTCTAACATTTCAACTTTGTCTTTAGCTTTGAAATAATTGCCAAAATACTTTCTTAGATGAAGAAATGCAATTGAAATGAATGGCAAAAGATCTCTACTAAAAACAATGTCCCTAAATGTTTGGATATATTCATGAAATGTAATTCATGAGAGATTTTTCTTGAAAGCTCAGAAATAAATGTAAGATTACATATTTTGAAATATCTTAGGATGGTGGGTTTAAAATGCGCACATGAAATATTTTTAAAGAAACTGATTTTTTAAATACTTCATAACAAAGTGACATTTGTGAAATTATCAATTTGATTTTCCAACACAGAAATGTGATTTGGAAATCATCAATCTATAAAAAAGTCTTCCTTTTTTTTTTTTTAATACCACATGGATATAAAATGTTTCTTATTGCCACTAGTTGTTCTTTGTGATCACAGGCCAGTTTTATCAGTGTATTTGAGTGGAAGGAGCTGTACTGTGTATATTAGGAGACCTGGATTCTGGTCCTCTGGTCCTCCTCTGGCTAATATTTCTCTCTCTTTTTTTTAAGTTTTTTTAATGTTTTATTTATTTCTGAGAAATATATATAGAGAGACAGCATGAGCAGGGGAGAGTCAGAGAGAGAAGGAGACGCAGAATCTGAAACAGGCTCCAGGCTGTGAGCTGGCAGTCAGCACAGAGTCCGACGCAGGGCACGAGCCCATGAACCGTGAGATCATGACCTGAGTTGAAGTCGGATGCTTAACCGACTGAACCATCCAGGCACCCCTCTGCCTAATATTTCAAAGAGGACTAAAATCTGGACATTTATTCAGATACAAATAGTGTTCCTATATTTGAAACACATACAGTTTTTAGAACTGTCTATAAATAAGATATACTATTTTCACCAGAATGTAAGCCATAACAATGTAAAGCAGTTTCCCAGTGTTCAGTTTTGGTATGAAAAATCAGATAGTGAAGTAACACATCATGTTATCTACTGGAGAAACATCACCATTACTAAGGAAGTAGTTGTAAGATAGCTTCAAATAATGAATCTGTTACACATCAAATTTCCAAGTGTTTTCAATTATAACCTATCATTGTGCTGAACACAAATTTGTGAGACCATGCAGACACCATCCTATCTTATGAGGTAATTGATACAGTTCCATTGTTATTCCCAAAGTGTGGCTGGTTCACTGTCGCCACACATTATCTGTCACTGAGAGGTTGGATGTATAAAGTGGTATGCCGGAGCCAGCTTGTAACAGCTCTCAAGGACAGGTTTTCCTCATTTCTTTCCAGATTCTGTGTTTAGTGACATAATACTGATAATGCTAATTACACCAGTGAAATTGGTAAATACTATAAATCACAGTAATTTTGTTTTGGGTTTTGTTGTTGTTGAGAGTTTACTAGCACACCACTGACTGTTCCCTCTCTCTGAATCAATTTTGGCTCTGAGACGACTTCAACCAATAGATTTTGGCAGAAGGGATCTGTACCAGTTTCCTGGCCTTATTCTTCAGAAATTGTCCTCTCCTTTCTGCCTCTTAGAATATTTGCTCTTGGAAACTGCCCAAGCAATCAGTGAACAAGCCCACATAGACAAAACTGAGGGTCCCAGTTGATGGCTAGCATTAGCTTGTCAGCCACCTTCAGCTGGATCCTTAAGCTGTGGTCAATCCATTCCAGGTAACAGTACATAAAACAGAGATGAGCTTCCCTCACCAAGTCCAGCCTGAATTGCAGATTTGTGAGCAAAGCAAATTGTTGCATTGGTTTTCAGCCACTACATTGTTGGGTGGTTTGTATTGCTACTTTAGATAACTGGAACGCAGAGACACAGCTTGAATGTAGACAAGTTAGGACTTGACACCACCTTTATTAACACCTTCTAATTCCTTCCTTTCCCCCATAATAGTACTAGAAAACTAAAGAATATATACCTTATCCTGAAGAATGCAGAGAAAAACCAAAGCTAGTGGTTAAACTACTGTTTTTCTAATGGTATTTGACAGACACTTTCAAAGCCACTATTGTGGAATCATTGCAGGCATTCTGAGTCAATGTTTCATGCATATATATATCTATAATAATTGCTTTCTCTTTTCCTGATTGTAAATTTCCCACTTAAGAATAGCACTTGAATGTCAAGTCATTTATCTTTGCTACGTGTCTAAATTTAGCATCTATTTTGTTTATCTGCTGACTACCACAAATATGATGAATACTAATATTGGAAGAATTGGCAGGAAACTGAGCATGCATATGAATCACTAAGTAAAATTATAGTAACATTAAGAAATTAACTGTAGGGTAATGTAGGTTATCTTTCTTATTGGTATATTTGAAAGCAATTTTGTAGATGTTTAAAACAAAGCAGTCAAGAGAGAATCATATTGCTAGTGATAAAGTGTTAGTAATTGTAGACATGTCCATGATAGCATTAAATTATTTAATAGCCTGCTATTAGTGAGTAAAAAATAAAAGTACAAATCAAAACATTAAATCTCCTTTCAAATATCTCAGGTCTTGATTTTCTGTCAGCATGAATATTGTGGCACACTAAATGGTTCTGTTATTATCTTCCTTCTCTAGACCTATTACTCAAAAATACATCTCTAACATAAATATTTTCTTGCACAGAACCTACCTTTTCATTCTAAGGGTTAAACAAACCCTAAATCCCTATATTCTATGCAGTTTCCCTTTTGAAATCTCAAAACTTCATTCCACTTCTTAACAAACTAGGTTACTGTCTTTCCTAATATTTCCCACACATTCTCATCCCTACTTTTGACCATATTGATGCCTCTATTCAAAAGTCCCTTCCCTCTATCTATATGTATTGAAGGTCAAGTAAAATATTAAGAATAAGTTCAGGGGCGCCTGGGTGGCTTAGTTGATTAAGCGTCCGACTTTCGCGTAGGTCATGATCTCGCGGTTCATGGGTTCCAGCCCCGCGTCGGGCTCTGTGCTGACTGCCAGCTCAGAGCCTGGAGCCTGTTTCAGTCTGTCACTCCCTCTCTCTCTGACCCTCCCCTGCTCATGCTGTCTTTCTCTCTCTCTCTCTCTCCCTCCTAGAAATAAATAAAAAATAAAATAAAAATTAAAAAAAAATTTAAAAAGAATAAGTTCAAAAACGATGCATGAAATATTCCCAACTACCCACCTCCAAAAATAATAGCTCATGTTCCTGTATTCACACTTCTCTATTATAGTACTTCAGTTATATTAATATTTATTTCTATTAAAGCACATTTGTACTACTACTAATTCTCCAATTTCCATATTACTTTTTTTTCACTATTAGTATTCTCTCTTAGTTTTAATGTAATAAATGGGTGCACAGACAGAGTTACTTCCTTTCCCTTTTGTAGCTAGAGGTAGTTTTGTAATAACGCCCTTGCAAACTGTTTTAAGGATAAACCTTTCACTTAAAAAATGACACTTCGGTTTCCCTTTAAATTTTTTCTCCTTTCCATGAGGTGGGACTTGGACTTAACACCCGTCAGCCAAGTTTGATTATGCAGAAAATAGCAACACTTGAGGGAGATGAGACACAAGAGGCGAGAGCCGTACTCCCTGGATGACCTAGTGGGTGCCTAGGATCGGATGACTGCCGATCCACACTGGACTACCTGCCTACCCCATGTACCATTCTATCTCTACCTAAACTATGTACCCTAATATAGTAATGCACTAATGTCCAGCTTTCTGAGTGTAGAAATTTTGCAGGTATCTTTTTCTTTCTCTTATACCTAGCACAAGGCCTTGCAGACATTATGTGTTCCAAATGTCTTTGCTATATTGCATTGCACTAAAAAAAAAATAATAATAATTCTATTTGTAGAAAAAAAAATCCATGTGAACTTTTGTTCATTAGATTGGTCTTATCAGCATTAGCTCATCTTATAGTCATCTATTAAAATAATTAGATCGTTACTTATACTAAAACGTTAAGGTATTCATTATTTATAATAAAAATCAATATGTTTCAGAATTACAGTATACGTGAAAAGGAAGTGCTGGCTAAAAGGATAAAAAGAGCAGAGAAGAAAGACTTCATGAAATATCTGTGCTTCATTTATAGTAATGCTATGTGCATAAAGGAACCTCTTAAAAATGATCCACAAAGCAAATGGTATTTCAATAGTAAATATCACAAAGACCAAAGGAAATTTAAATCTAATTCAGAATTATTCAATAAAGGTCAGTGAGAAGTAGGTGGGGGAAAAAAGAACATCAGATGATAGAAATTTTCAATAATGTCCTCATCAGAAAGGTCAATCAAAGTTATTTCCCTACTGTTTTCAAAGAAGATAAAACTTTTCAATTAAGAATTGTTGAGTAGTATTAAGAGAGAAGACTTTGCCTTCAGCAATTTTTTTAACCAAAAAAACCCGAAGCATTTTATCTTAATTCCTCACTGTACACAAGAATCAGGACTTTAAAAAAATAACAAGGCTAAGACTTTGCTATAAGCCCCCAGGCATCGGTAATATTTCTTTTCTCACATGGCTTCTGTCATCTTGTAAGCAGAAAGTAAAAGTCCTACTAAAGCCTGCTTCTGTGCAGTTTGATTATTAAACATCATTCTGAGTCACAGAGTCTCACAGCTTCTGTAAAAGCTATGGGAAAAGACATAATTCCAACAAAATATTCCATATAAATTCAGGCAGATCATGGGCATCAGGGACCTATGTGAAAAGACCCTTGAATCACAAGATTTCACCATGAATATAGAGAGTTGATGACTTTAATGTTTCTGGTTGAAGGATTCCACAGCATATCTGATTTCTGGTATATTTAGGGAATTGGCCTCATGATATGTTGTAGGAGCCACAAAGACCCTGGGAGAAGGGTGATGGGAGGGGAAGTTCCCTCATAATAGAGAGTGATTACAAACTGATGTGGTCTGGAATTTGGATGGTTTGGACATTTCCAAGGGGTCTCAAAGGAAAGTTGCTGGGGGTGACTGTGTTAGTGAACAAAGGGCTCATCCAAACACAGTGGGATCAGAACACAGGGACTTTTATGAGGAAAATATCTCAGAGGTGGGCAGAATGACAATAGTATATGATATAGCACAATTAAATTTAGAAGGAAGTAGAACTGATTTTATTTTATTTTTTTAAATTTTAACGTTTTATTTATTTCCGAGAGAGAGAGAGAGAGAGAGAGAAACAGTGTGAGAAGGGGAGGATCAGAGAGAAAGGGAGTCACAGACTCTGAAACAGGCTCCCGGCTCTGAGCTGGCTGTCAGCACAGAGCCCGATGCGGGGCTCGAACCCACGAACGGTGAGATCATGACCTGAGCCGAAGTCGGCGGCGCTACTGACTGAGCCACCCAGGCGCCCCTGATTTTCTTATATTTGTGTCGAACATAACATATAGCTTTAAATGTATCAGGAAACAAAGAAAAATCTTAGCATATACAAGCATCTTTAAGATGAACAGTTAGAGAAATCACTCCTTGGGCATATAAAAAAAGCAGTGGTGTCATTTAGACATCAGAAGTCTCAATAATAAATTACCATAGGGACCAGATTAGGGAACATGGAATTTGCTAAATCGTGGAAACAGTGTTATGTTGGTTCATTTGAAATATCCAATGGGCCCTTCTAAATATGACATAAATATATGTGGGAAAAGAGCACAAGGTTTTAATTACAAGTAATCTATGAAATTAAAATGTGGGATTATTTTGCTAATAAAAATGCTAAACCAATCCTGTTAAACATATGAAGAGTAGGCATTTTAATACACTGTTCAAATGAATATAAATTTTATTATACAAAATAATTGACTGCTTTTATAAAAACCCTTAAAATATTTTCTCAGTAATGCCAGTGTAGGGAATTTGTTCCAAGGAAACATTCAGAGAACAAATGAAGATTTACAAATATATTTAAAGATATTAATAAATAAAACATTTTGCAGTAAATAACCTATATAAGGAAATTTGTTAATAAGAATGGCATAGTTGCATATGGAATATATATAACTATTGTGAATTACATTTGATTTTGCCTGGTATCTATTAATGTGGAAGATATATAATATTAAACAGGAAGAGTAAATTATTTGAAACAAAGCAGTTATAATCCTATTTCTGAGAAAAAGTGAATCAAGTTTCTTAATTCTTACTTTGAGAATGTCGGTGTTGTCGGAATATCTAACACTGATATTTGAGCTCAGAGAAAAGACATTGGCTGGTTTGTATAACAAGGTTCTCTTTAGTGAAGAAATCATTATCATGGAATGCATTAGTAGCTGGGCCTTGATTGCCATGGAAAATATCTGGGTTTTGCCAAATCAAGTCTTGGGCCAGAATTAGTTTCAAATAAGGTAACACTGTAGACATGCACTTGGGAGAAGTGTGTGTGTGTGTGTGTGTGTGTGTGTGTGTGTGTGTATGTGTGTTGTGTGTGTGTGTACTCAAGTGATATTTCATTGTGAACCAAGAATTATGGTGGTATCAAATATTATGGTTTAGAATAACACTGGAGAGAGAAATTTTTTTTTCACCGAAGAAGCAAATGTTGACACTCTAGCAGCAATTTCTATTGTTACATGAACACATAAGGGAGAACACTATATAGAAATTGCAATAATAACATTGTATGCTAGTAAAAAGCAGCAATGGAAGTAGAGAATTGACTCTGGCTCTGAAGAGAGAAGATGATATCTTCAAATTTTACCCATTGGACCGAATGAAGGCATGACTCCTTGGACTCAGTAAGTACCAGATTTTTGTTTTTGCATTTTTTTAACTTGCCAATGGAGTGGACACTGTACCAAGAAGAAAAGAATATTTTCCACAATAGACAAAAACGGGGAAATAGAAATGTGATATTGTGACTTTATATTTTTAAACAGCCTATAAAAATGTGCTTGAACATTTACTGTCAAGTGACATGATCATATAGTACTTGATGATAGTACTTGATGCTGACTCTTCACAGGATGGGTATAGTGGGATAGGATATTTCTATAATAATTGTATCTAATTATAGAGAGAAAAGGCTTGACCTTGAGCAGCTGAAACAGAAATGAAAATTAAACAACTTAGGAATACAGGCTATTCATTAAATATAAGTGAAAGATAATTAAAAATATCAATAATTTCTTAGAATTCGAAAATAAATGGATAATAGTACAAACTTAGAAAATACAGAATTGTTTACACATAGACAGTACTGATTCAGTTTTGAAGTTTGTTCAATTTGACATACCAGTATGATATCTAGATGGAGAGGTGAGGAAAAGCAAACATGATTATATACACAAATCTTAACTTGAAGGTCTGATATTAAAATAATAGGTTTGAGAATCAACACACACAAGGTCATTGATACCACAAGAATAAGCAAGTTGGTGGAAAGAAAAAGTAAGAAAGTTTGTGAAGTGAAAAGAGAAACAGGTCTGGGAAATTCTATAAAACATAAATATCTAGAATGTACAAAAGATATAAATATGTTCATAAGAAGATATAAAAATAATAATGAGGAAACATAGAAATAAATGGAATAGCATTTCAATAATACCAAATGAAGTAACGTTCATTAGATATGGGAATTAGGAACTCCTTGGTGACCTTCCAAATAATAGCACTTTTAGCTGAGTGCTGAGAACAGAAGCCAGACTGCAGTGGGTTGAATAGTGAATGGGAGGTGCAGAAATAGACAAAAAGAGTCAAGGTTATTCCTTTGAGAATTCTGGAGCAAAAATAAGACAGCAACTTTGAAGCAGCTGAAAGAAAGAAAGGTCTGTGCTAGCATATCAAAGTCATTTTTATCTTCTGCCTAAAGATCCCCCCTTTAAGTATATTTAATAGTCTGGATGTTGGTAAAAGTTGAAACATGGTAAGGATTATTCTTTGTGATTGAAAAAAATCAAGGTCCCTTTGATAAGACTCTTTTAATCCTGTGAATCTTATCTTATGGTTATAAATGTAGTTAAAATTACACATTCAATCTCATCAAAAATATAGCATCTTAAAAGATTTTGGAGGATGAATAAGAATCAACTGAATTTCTCTGTATCCCTACAATTCTTTTCATATCTAGTTTCTTAATATGCGAAATGATTTTAACAATATTTGACCTCAGGTCAGCATTTGCATCTACCATCAGAAACAAGCACTAACCGGGAAGACCTGGGGAGTGACCAATTATGGTTAGATGACAGCGAAAACCAAGCAGTTCCATCAACAGTGTACCAAAAAGGGAATGCAATAAGAGAAGGAGGTTATATCTCCCATGGAAAATTTCAAAACAATTGAAATAGAATAAAAATGGGTGTATGTGTTATCATGATTATATGCCAACAATTCTAAACAATGTCTGTCATAAAATACTGCTTCCTTCTTTGCTGGACTACGTCAAATTCCACATTTATCCACTGTCCAGGTATGTACGAATTACTTATCAGTGTTGTAACCAATTAGCATAACATATTTTTAAGCATCCACTATGTTTCTAGGATCTCTTTAGATGCATAAAGACACACACACCTAAGCAGACATATACTAAGAAGACAATTGTGACATTGGCTTATTTTAGGATTCCTCAAAATTAAAAGGAACAGTTAAGTCATAAATTTTGTATACGTACTGTGCCTGGTTAACACCCTGGAAACGTTACACATTTCAACTATGCAAACTTTAATCCACCTAAATAAATTATGCATGATAAAAATATCTATTTTATACACTGAATAAACTGAAATTCAGAAAGTTAAGTGACCTACCAGAGGACATACAACCACTAACTGGTAGAATTAAGACAACTCCAGTCTGTTTTTTTCTCCACTAGTAGTTCTGAAAATTGTATGCCAAAGTTTTCCTAATTGCAAAATCTCTCAAGCTGCCAACTTGATACACGAGTATAATGCAAATATAATGCAAATTACCTCCCCCCCCCCTCGCCCCACGTATAGGATATGGAGAGAAATAGAATACTACATATAGTAAAATTAAATTAAACAAAACATGTTCATGAAACAAGTTTATATAAATGTATTTGATGTTCTAGTGAGCACTTTTAAAGGGTGTTAGAAATTGCTCAGAAGTGAGAGACTGGGGCTATCAGACATGGGCTGCCTCTCATCAGCCAGCTCTGTCCTGATTCAACACTCAGAATCTTTTCACAGTGTCATATTGCTGCTCTACTTAAGAAGAGAGGAAGAAGATTTTTCAATACCAAAAAATAGGGAGGAAAAGGTATGTATAGTACTAATGTCATGGAAAAATACCAAATGCATTAAATTTGTCATGCAATTCATTCTAAATAACAGTGCACTTCAAAAATGACATCCAAAATGATATTCCAAAAGCTATAGTGCCTGCAAAAATCTTTACAATGTACACTATTAGAGTACAGAATTTTAAACCAATTATTTCATTAACTGCCTTGCTATTATATGTACGACAGATTTTCTTTGGTGAGTGAATAGAGATGCAGATCAGGTTTGGTAATAATAGAGGCAGAGCATGAATAAGAGCTTTATGTACCAGTAGTTCTGAAAGTGGTAGCAAACTGAAAGGTAAATTAGAAACTGAAGGTGATGTTGGATTACAGTGTAACTTAAAGAGAAGGAGTCTAGAAGCTTTTATTTTCACCATATTACCTGTCAAGGCCAAATGGGAAGCTAAGATTCAGTTTATTTTTATATAAACTGTAAAATGCTAAATGATATTGTGACCTTTCTAGTTTTACTGTATGGAGATTACAGAGAGTTTAGTTGTAATGTATAATTTACTTGGTCTTGTCTATTTATGCTTTATATTTACATACAGAATAACTTTTAAATGCACAGAGCACATAGGAAAAGTTCACAAGCAATGTTCAAATTTTGCTTTGAAGCATAAGTACTTAATGTAGAAACCTGATTCTTCATAATAATATTCTGACTGAGCAGAGATAATATTTTTTCGGTGTAGTTGTACTTAGTTTTGTTATGTAAAGGAAAATGAGATATTAACTCATTTTGGACAAGTCCACCAGCTATTATATAAGGTATTATTCTGATAAAGCCAGTGACCAACTGTGCTCAAAAGAGCCTTTGTAGTTATTAAAAAGCAATTATTAGTAAAGTTTGGAAAATGCTCTCTTTATAAAAAGCTGATGATTTATAACAGGTGAAATGAATAGAGGAATAAAGAATAATCAGTTTACTGAAGAACAAGTAGAAAAATAATTGCAAGTAGAGAATTGATTTCCTAATTTTGATGATAGATGTATTATTGTCCTTTGCTTTCAACCAAACTCAAATGACAAATGATCAGACTTAAGAATGGCCTTCTTTATAGAGAATTCAGATTATCTATCACTGAAAATTTCTCTTAAGTTTTTAACACAATTCAAGGATATCACAAAAAAGAACATATATTTTCAACTATATAGAAATTGTTACCTATTCATATATGCACAGAGGCACATTCACACATGCACATAAACACACCACATAGAATACAGATTATGAGAAAATACATTAAGACAGGGATTTTAGGATTACAGAGGACATTATCCTACTGTATTTTTATATGTTTTCAACAAAAATTATATCACAAATTAATTTATTGGAAAATGTTATTTCTGAGTTAATCAGAAAAGTTTCCATTTGTGTCAAGAAAAAATGTATTCATGGTGGAATTGACTCAGAAATTCAACATTTGGAGGTTGACATCTCAGGTCCTCCACATACTTCAGCTGTGTGATAATGGACAAATAATTAAATAATTTTTTTCTGCCTAATCTAAAAAATATAATGTTTGAAGGATTTTTGTAAGAATTACATATAATTTTTGTCAAATTCACAACATGAGTTCTAATATATGGCGGGTTCTTTAACTTATTTTCCTAACTTTTATTCTTTTATTTATTTTTAATTTTTTAAAGTTTATTTATTTTTGAGAGAGAGACAGAGCACAAGCAGGGGAAGGACAGAGAGAGATGGAGACACAGAATCCAAAGCAGGCTCCAGGCTCTGAGCTTGTCAGCACAGAGCCCGATGCAGGGCTCGAACCCACAAACTGTGAGATCATGACCTGAGCCGAAGCTGGATGCTCAACAGACTGAGCCACCCAGGTTTCTTCTTTCAGAAGAGTTACATTCATAATAATTTTAAAGTATTTTTTTGTTTCAAAATAAATTATTTTCAATAGAAGCAGCTACTATTTGAACAAGAAGCTGGCTTTGAGTAAAGATGTTGGAAAAAACAGTCTTCCATTCTTTCATAAGGTGATTATTCTGGTTAGTTAAAATATGGTTCACAGTAAATGTTTTAGGATCTAAACCTTTTATTAATATTATTATTATTATTATTATTATTATTATTTTAGTTTTTACTTATTTGTGAGAGAGAGAAAGCACAAGTGAGGGAGGGGCAGAGAATCTCAAGCAGGCTCTACACTGTCAACACAGAGCCTC
Source organism: Proteles cristata cristata (assembly GCA_017311185.1). Classification (NCBI taxonomy): domain Eukaryota; kingdom Metazoa; phylum Chordata; class Mammalia; order Carnivora; family Hyaenidae; genus Proteles; species Proteles cristata. The sequence goes on along the minus strand of JAESUZ010000960.1, from coordinate 299,030 downwards.
ATGCTGGCTCCAACCCAGGAACCATGAGAACATGAAGAACAGAAGTCGCATGCTTAACAGACTGAGCCACCAGGGTCCCTAGTGTCTAAATCTCTGAGAAAAAAAATCTTTTACAAAATATTTATGGAGTTTTTCTCTTTCCTTTGTAAAGTACATTAAAGTTTGAGCAAAATCACAAAACAGTAACAATAACAAACTCAAATGCTAATCCCCTAATCTTCTTTCCTATTGCCAATTAGGTAGCAGGGAGTCTTTTGACTAAATGTACACATCATCTTATCTTTAAACTTTTGTTACGGATCACTATTCTTACTCTACCATTTTATTTTTTTACACTATTAAGACAATTTTCATAGTTTGATTGGATCATGAAGTATTTATTGAGACATCTGAACAAAGCAGTATGTGGGCCCTGAGACAGCTGCTTTCTCCTTCACGTATTTGGGTTGCCAGAGCAACATGTAAGTAGAATAAAACAAAACAAAACAAAACAAAACAACCTTTTGCATTACTTAAATTTTTCCAAGGCATGTGCTGGTAACATAAACTTCTGACAGATGCAACAAGTTGAAACAGCATACCTTGGACCATACTGCTCCCACAGCAGCCCTGCTCATTTGTGTATGATGTTTGGAGCATTTGGAGGAGTTATGAATAGCATTGGGAAGAGGAGGAAGGAGGAAACAGCCTGGCTGTTTCCTGAGTGCCTGACGGAGTGGGTAGGAGGAAGTTGTGCAGGGCAAGCCTGAACTTATCATTGGTACAAACCCAAGAACCATTGATGGACTTTAATACGAAAGTCTGGTGGAACCTTCACATGGTGGGGTCTTCATCAGCCTTGAGCTGGCCCAAAGCCAAGCTAATGATGCAGCTATCTGGCCTGGGCTGATGGTCCTGCACTGTGACGCTGTGCTGAATTTTCTGGGACAGAAGGCTAAACAACTTTTCCACAATGGCAGCTTTCCCCCAGACCTGCTCTTCATCCCATGTAAGGCATATGCATCAATATAAATTGCACCTCGTTGGGTTCTATCATTTTCAAATAACTGGTAGTAATGTTGAATAAAGCTGGATCCAGTCTCCTCCCAAGTTTACTGGGTGTCATGGGACTTGATGAGACTCAAGGGGCTAGCACGACAGCAGCAGTGGCAGAGGCAACCCAGTGCAGTGTCCTTACTTTATCATTTTAGAACTAAGATCAACTGTAACGTCTTTTGCAGTTTCAAGGAAAAAAAATGAATTTATAAAGCTTTCTGACAAATGATTAATATACTCAAGAATTTGATATACTCTCAGATATTCTGAAATTTATTTTCAAAACTTGCTTTAGCTGAAAATAAGTTGAAATAGATTTTTCCTCAAACAATTTATGTTATTATAGGTAATAGAAAGGTTATATGGATTGAAGACAAAAGTAAGAAGGCAAAAGATGCAATAGCAAAAATGCATCTCTTTAGGGAAATGGGCAAGAAATGAAAATATTGCAGATCATAATATATATACATATATATATTTTAAACCCCTCAGTGTATAATCCTACTTTTTGGATATACACATGTTTATACTCAGAGAAGATAATTAAAGGGCCCAGAGACTACCACAAACACTTCTCCATTCTCTAATTAGTAAAATTACTTATAATTAGCCTTCTGAAAATGCTCTTATCTAATTTCTTGAGCAGCCCTCAGAACCTCTGGCAGAGAGAATATATCCTATCAGCCACAGCAGCAACCCTTAGCCATTTCTTCAGATTAGCCTACGAACCATTCTCAGATGACCCTACTGAACTTCCAGATCATGGCATTAAAACAGTGACAGTCAGCTGGAGGGTTGCAGCTGCATTTCCTTACTTCTGTTAATGGTAAAGCTATGAAGTCTGCTTAAGGGAAGGATCGTACAAGTTCCATTTTCTGGTTGCCTAAAATTATTTTTCTGAGAAATGATCTGTATAGATCACTTGTAGTCAAATATTTCTATTTAAGAAGACCCTCAAAAACAGAATATATAAGGAATATTCTCCTTAAAATATAGAATAAATGTGCTACCTTTAAAGCAATATTTTTGGATAGAAAGCTTTAGAGACAAACAGGAAGGGTAAAAGCACATTGTGGCTCAGTGCCAGAGGTAAACACATACTGTATTAAAATTCACCTAAAGGTGAGGACTGTTTTATCTCATTATCTCCTCTGCCTTCCAACAAATGAATCTATGTTTATCAATATCCTCCAGTCATCATTGTCATCCATAGCCTTTAAAAAAGAAAGAACTGTAATATATGAAAAAATACAGAGAGCTTCTATACTAACTTTAGAGAATGTGAATCAGTCAACATTATTTAAATGTAATTACATTCAGTAGACAGAGCTCTGCTAGAAATATATACAATTTCCACCCAAAAGAGAAGTATATACTTCTTGTCAGAATTAGGACAAAGGATTTTGCATTTTCATAACCACGTTAAAGTAAATTCATATATATTTGCAAACACTGCTTTAGATTTATTATAGTAGTTTTACATTGTAGATGGTGCTGATCATATGGTACCAACTGCTACATTATTTATAATAGCTTATACTTAATTTCAGGAATTAAAAAAATAGAAGAGAATAAATTTTTATTGCCAGAATATGTGTCCATGTGCATTCTGATTTTATAATAAAAACACTGCATTACACTATTTTTAGTCAAAATTTGGCAATAAGTAAGTTTTAAATATAGAAGCAAGGATATAATTGTTTAAGAATTTTTTATTTGGGTATATCATTTGTAGAGCACAGATTCATTCATTTCTATTGACTAAGCATTTCTTGAAAACATAGGCCCAGTGCTTTATACTAAGATTAAAAAATTGGAAGATGTTCTTGACTTTAAGAAATGTACTGTCTAATTGAAAGTGACACAAACAAAAAGACAAAGATTATAATGTTATAATGAGTCCTATAATAAAAAATATGCAAGGTATATGCTGAGAAATCATAAAGGTAGACAGTAATTAAGAGGTTGCAAAAAAATGCTATTAGTGTTAAATCTCAATGTTTGATGAGCAGATTTTGCCTTGTTTTATAAGGTCATATAATAATATGTAATATTTATGTATTGTATAATATAAATGTGTTAGAATATAGGAAAATATAGACAAGAATGTGTCTTTAGTTGTTGTCACAACTCAGACTCATTCCTATGCCAGCATTGACGGTTATATGCTTTTCTCTCTTCTACATTGCATAGGGTAGCTGTGGGCTGCTGTAGAGTTTCACACAAATAGGCAGACACCCTATTAAACCTGAAAATTCATGGTCACCAGTTTCAACTTGGCTTTCAGCAATCCCTTAAAACCTATCAGTCTGTTTGGCTTCCGATAACAAAAATTCCATAAACTAGATGGTTTATACACAACAAACATTTATTTCTCACAGTTCTGGAGGCTGGGAAGTCCAAGATCATGGCTCCTACAAAGGTTCAATATCTGACGAGAGCCAGTTTCTTCATAGATGGCCATCTTTTCACAATAACCACACATGCCAGAATGGGGGAAAAAAGCCCTCTGGAGTCTTTTCTATAAAGGCACTAATTTCATTCATGAGGGCCTTACTTTCATGACCTAATCGCTTCCCATAAGCCCCACCTCCTAAACCCACTACATTGGGCATCAAATTTCAACTTATGAATGGGGGGGCGCGGGCATAAACATTCAGTTCATTGTAATATTCTAATATATTTTCTAATCAGTTTTTTATTTAATAATATCTACAACAAAGTTTTAAAATTTTATGGATGTCTGGGTGGCTCAGTTGGTTAATTGTCCAACGTTGGCTCAGCTCATGATTTCGCAGTTTGTGAGCTTGAGCCCTGAACTGGACTCTGGGCTAACAGCTCAGAGCCTGGAGCCTGCTTTGGATTCTGTGTCTCCCTCTCTCTCTCAAGTAAATAAACATTAAAAATTTTAATAAAGTAAAATTTCATGCATTCTGAGCATTTGACATTGTATTTCATTTCACTAAAAAATCCACAAGACAAAAAAAAAATCCAATTCCTAGCACATATAATCCAAACCTACTTCTGCAGACCTACCATCTGTAATTTCATACATGCTTTGGTCAAGATTGTGTCCCTCCTCTTTCATTTTTGCTCCTGGAACCCTTTTATTTCCAGTTTTTCTGCTCTTCTATCTTCAGTTTGTAAGTCATTATCTACCTCTTTGAATTTTATTCATGTTTACTTATGTATTCTAGTGACTTCTATCTTAAAATTAAAAGTTGAGATTTTATGATTCAATAACTGTTCTCTTTCCTCTTCATAGTCAGATATAATATGTGCTGACTACACAATTCCTGTTTCCATCTTCTCATCTCTCATGAACTCTCAGTGCCCTCCAGTCTACCAAGTAACAGCACCAGATAACTCCAAGTCAGTCTAGCAGGACTTTCCATTCAATGAAAAGATTTTATTCTACACAAGATTTGATATAGTATTCACGACTGTCAAGAACTCAGCTCAGTAAATATTTGCTAGTCTTCTTTATTTCTAAGGAATTCTTTAAACAAAATATAAATATAAGCATATAAGCAATGGGACCCCAAGAACAAAAACCGGTCATTAAATGTTTTCAATTATTTATATCTTTATACCCCAAAGTGACAGAAAACAACAGAATCTTCCTCAACTATAAATGACAGTAAATACATTTTAAAAGGAAGAAACCTAGATAGTGTTAATTGGGAAGACATTCTTTTATTTAGAATGGTGATAGCATGCATTTTCTCTAAGGAGAATTGCTAATTCTTAAGGGCATGCTTCCAAGTAGAATTGTAGCAAGAGAAATCCAGGCCATGACTTCTTGTCATGTAAGGAGAAAAGTTAGAAAGGGAGTTCTGCTGGATTTTAGCATGGACTGAAACCTATGCCCAATCTGAAGCCTGAAGGAAAGCGCAAAAGGATGGACAGAAGAGGTCCTGTGTTTGAGGGAGGGAGAGGTCACAGAGCTGAAAGATGAGGAAGAGGAAGTGCAGATAAGAATGGATATGGGGGCACCTGGGTGGCTTAGTCGGTTAAGCATCCGATTTTCGCTTAGGTCATGATCTTGTGGTTCATGGGTTCGAGCCCCGCGTTGGGCTCTGTGCTGACTGTCAGCTCAGAGCCTGGAGCCTGTTTCAGTCTGTGACTCCCTCTCTCTCTGACCCTACCCTGCTCACGCTGTCTCTCTCTCTCTCTCTCTCCTAGAAATAAATAAAACATTAAAAAAAAAAAAGAATGGATATGAAACCAGGAGAGTCTGTTCTGTGAAGAAAGGCTCCCTGGTGTCATAGACCATCCTAAAGTTGAAGTTTGAGAGGTTTCTCCTATACTGTGCAAGTCAAAGTCCAAGTTAACTGGAACTTGACTCTTAGTCCTTTCTTAGTTTTAACTCCATTTTGAGATTTCCCAAGGCTTCCAAGCAGAACTTTGCATTCTAGAATACTAATCTCATGATGTCTAACTGGAACAGAATAACAGAGGAAATGGAGGCTTGATGCATCCTATTCCCTTTTTCTCTCCATAGAAGTAAAGACGTCTATCACCACGAGGAGACTTTTATGAGGATTCCCCATGACAGGAGGAGGCAGTGAAGACAGCCACTGTTTTGGAGCAGTCTATACAAATGCAGGACAGAAAGTAAAACCACACTTGATAGTTCTCTGTAAGTTAGTTTGGGGACATCCTTTCAGAGGGAACTAGGACACATGTAATCACTCCTTTCTTCATGAATGCCTTTAAGAAAATTATTTCTAGATTTCTTCCACTTGTCCCAATCTCCTCCCATGATTTGTATCAGCCAAAACTTTAAATGTTCAAATTTCTGTCTTGGCCCAAATTTATCAGTCACCATAAACCAAGTGAATTCTATCTCAAAAATATTTCTTCAATAGAAAACTTGTCTAGCTTCATGGCAGCCTTTGGTCTAAGCCACTATGATTTCTTGGTTTTTTCCTGCAATAGTTTTCTAGTTATGAACATTCACTCTTGCTTATTGCTTCCAGATAATTCTCTACAAAGGATCCAGACAGTTCTTTTAAAATGCAAGTTTTATCTCTTGTTTTCTTGCATAAAATATTTCAGTGGCCTTGCTTGCTTTTAAATGAAATATCTAAAATTCTTACCATGGCATATAAAATCATGCCTAAATGTCTCATCTAAGAATGCTACACTCTCCCTTACTCCTACACCCTGAACCACAATCACAGTATTGGAGTTTCTCATACTTTCTAATCTCCTAGGGACCTTATTTGATCTCTTTTTATATCTCTGCCACAAAAGAATTTTCCTTTAGCCTTTACAAATCACTTCCTTGTTTCCATCTTGGATAATTTCTATATATCTTTTATAAATGATCTTAAATATCAGATATTTGTGGATGCGTTCTTCTGAACCCAAACTCGGACTGTATGCCTCTGGTGTCTGTGTGTGTGTGTGCATGTGGTCTATACTCCTTGTATCCTAGGTTTTCATGGTACTTTTCTAAGTATGTATATAATTATTATTTAGCTCTATCCTACCCTACTTGACCGAAACTTTATTTTGGAAAGGGACTGGGTCCATCTCAATTTAATTTTGTGCCTTCAGGAGCACAAAGCTGCCTTCTCCTTTTTCCAAGTCGTTTTTCTTCCCTCCCTAATAGAGTTTTTTGGATCTAAGTACATATATTTTCCTTAATTTTAATTTTTATTCTGAGAAAGACAGAATGTGAGTTGAGGGGATGGACAGAGAGAGAAACAGGGAGAGAGAGATAGGGAGGGGGAGAGAGAGAGAGAGAGAGAGAGAGAGAGAGAGAGAGAGAGAAAGAGAGAGAATCCTAAGCAGGCTCCATGTGCAGCACAGGGCCTCACACAGAACTTGATCCCACTAACTGAGATCATGACCTAAGACAAAATCAAGAGTTGGATGCTCAACTGACTGAGCCACCCAGGCATCCCTAAAGATATATATGCTTTAAAATAAGAGTTGAGAGAAATAATAGGTCAAGATATGAGAATAAATATAATCAAACATCAAAATAGTGACAACAGACAAGTGAGCCAAAAGAAAGGATATAAAGAGTCTAAAAGAGAAGTACAAGCCTAAAAGAGAGAGGGATCTGGAAAACTAATGTCCCAAGCCAGTGCCGATTATCTTTACAGAAATTAAAAATTTGAAAAAAAAATCCATATGGGTTAAAACTTCTTTTTCATTTTTTTATGTGTTAATAAAATATACTTTTTGAAATGTCACCCACCATTCCATTTTCAAACACAACAGTTATTTTAAGTTCTTCACGGCTGCTTATAGTCATTCCCACCTGCATATGGCTTTTTTTAATAACTACAATGGAGGTTCATTTTGTCTACTGACTGTTTCATTCAACTTACTATGAACATTTCCTTCAGTGTTTATAATAATCACTTTAATAAGGGCATACTATGCCACTGAATTACTACTATTTACTGTTGCCTGATTTCTAACCATTTTTCTTCTATTTTTTTTTATAAAAATAAGTCTAGTAACAGCTGGTGTAATGGTCATTTATTTTTCAAAGTCTTTAATATTTTTTAGAGTCTTCTTCTAAGAAAGTATTAATGTGAAAGTATGAATATTACTATGTGTCTAAATATAAACTTCAAAATGCACTACATGAATCTTTTAAAAGCCATGAAGGAGAGAGATGGCATAACTGTATATCAAAGTTGATGGAATATATGTAAGGAGAGAAAATATGGATTAAAGTCACAGTAACTGGACTAAATACTTCTGCTCTGTAAATTAACTGTCTTCCTTTCTTATCTTTCCTCTCCCTACCCCCACTTCTCACTCTTTTTTGTCTTTTGTTATCTGCTGTGATTGTTGACAGTCGGCAAAAGCATCCTAGTCTATGTGAAATTAGCTTTCCAAAAGGCAAAATTGCTATTTGAGAAGATAACATTCAAAATGATTCCTGTGAATCAAATAGTCTATTGTGAAATGGACTGAATTATGCATCGAGTTGCCGCAGATTGAATATTACTATTTCAAGAACTTTTTTTTTCCTCCCATACCTTATAAAATAGAAGCCAGTAAGTGGAAAGAATTAAAGGTTTCCTCTTTCTTTTCGATCTTGCCCCTTCCTGTCAGCCTCCTTTCCTGCCTCATTCTCTTTCCCAGTCATCTTCCTGAAGATATATATTTAAAACGCAAGTAATACATTCCAATTGTTTTGTTGATGTTTAATTGTAAGGAAGAGCTTCATCACTATAGCAAACTCATTTCACATTTCAGGAGAACACATTAACTTTCAGCCCAAATATTTCTGCCAAGGACTGTTTTGATACTGCTTTAATTTTCTTTAAGCCTAATTTTCTTTCTGTATTCGTTATGTAATGGAGCTTTGAAAACACTGGCAATCTCTGTGTTTTGCCTTGAGCTAGCAAAAGATTTTTTTAAGGAAGTACAATTGCTAAGAGAAATTAATGGGTAATTCAGCAACAATTTTACTCTGTAAACATAAAGAAAAAACGGACACATGAAGAATAAAAAGCTTAGAGAATAATGGATAAATGGTTACAATATCTATTGCAATGCCCAGTGTAAAAAAAATACAGATGGTGTAGATTTAAAAGGACATATGCACCCAACTTAAATATATTTTCTTTAAATAACATAATTCTCTAGAGTATGTCCCTAGGTATTTACAGAGATTTCAATTGCATTTTAACTGATCATTTGAAAAACTATAAAAATTCTGCAATTGTGAGAATGAGTGAAAGGATGAATCAAAGATGATTTTTAAACTCTGCTCAGCATCCTTACTCTGATAAATTAAATTCCAATGTGAACTATTTGGGAATCTTGTAGGGAAAAAATGGATAGATACATGCAAACAGTGAAAAAATCAGGCCTTCTATGTAGCATTTTCTACACATTATAAAGCATCATAAGTGTTGATTGCAGTTTCAGCACCAAGGTCATAAAACCTATAGACCATTCACCAGGTTCATCTTTTCAACCTTCCTTCACTCTAACCCTGCTTCCAAACCCCCTCACAAAACTCAGATTGCTCCATGCTCCTTTCTAGGTCTTGGTTACCACTGCAGCATCTATTATATGAAATGTAGCTTCATCCTGTTTTAGGTAGAATATGATGAGAGAAATAGACTAGTAGGACATACAATTTCAGAGATTATGCAAAGAATATCATGTATGCTTCCAGGGGCTGGCTAAGCCAGTCCCCAAATCCATACACCAGGATATAGGAAGGGCAGGATGGAACTCTTGGGCATAAGCTAAACCTTCTGTTCACTATGGAATTTCTTCAAGAAAACCTCACTTCTACTCTTAAGGTCTTTCCACAAGACTGAGCTAGGTTCACCCAGATGAATTAGAATAATCTCACTTACTTAAAGTCAATTGACAATGGAATTTAATTATACTTACCAAATGCCATCATCACAACACCTAGATTAAAGTTTGAATGAGTAACTGAAGGCAATAGCCTAGCAAATTAAAACCAAAAATGGACATCCACAGTCCATGCTTTGTAAACTTGGTACACATACACATCTGAAACCAAATGTAATCCTCAAATAAAGACAATAACATCGGGTGCCTGGGTGGCTCAATCAGTTGAGTGTGCAACTCTTGATTTTGGCTCTGGTCATGATCCCAGAGTCATGGGATTGAGTCCTGTCTTGAGCTCCTCACTGAATATGGAGTCTGCTTAAGATTCCTTCTCTGGAGAAGATTCCCCCATTGCACCTTCTCTGCTTGCGCACACATGCTCTCTCTCACAAACTCTCTCTCTCTCTCTCTCTCTCTCTCAAAAAAAAAAAAAAAGACAATAACAAAGTCATACTTCTATAAAACATGAAACAAGTGTCTTGCATAAATCTCAAAATAGACCAGTCCTTTCCCTAGGAAAGAATGCAAAGTATTGAGGTAATGCTCACTTTCTTCTTTGATATGCTTTAAAGTATATACTGTGATATGAAATTTATTATAAATACCTCTTACATTACATGACAGAGGAATAAGAGAAAGAAAAAATATAGCAGGTGTACGTATATAAATGTGCATATATACAAACATATTTATAATAAGAAACACAGAACTATTAGAATCCTCATTTCTGCAACTGATCACAGAGTTGTAGCAGGAATTTATAACTACTTTGTCCTCTACCAATTCCAATTCCATTCTTCAAGGGTCTAGGCAATTAGCAGTCCTATCTGAATTGTACTTTAACCCTGACTTTAATTGTAGGACATGCTAGTACTAGGAGATACCCTAGGGAATGCTCAGTATTTCAGACATACTCTTCCTCACTTCTATTGTTCAGTAACAACCAATTCCCCCTTGGTAATCTGGATCAGTCAGCCTAGACAGTAATATTATAATTTTCATCTTAATCTGCTAATTCAGAGGCATACAGAGCCCAATGTGGCCAGGAGCCAGTCTCAGCTTCCAGTTCAGTGATATTATTATTGCATCTCCTTGTGAACACATTCTTTCCTTTCCTTTGGAGCTAAGGACTCTAGACCAACAAATTTATGTTTATGGGGATAAGACATCAAATGTTTGTGTAATACAGAATGGAATCACTCCCATTTCCATTCTTTAATCCCTGTGTCAATGAATTCTAGCTGTGGAAGAAATTTCACCATATAATAGATGCCAATTTAAATTATATACAGACTCCTGCAGGATACTGCATAGGTCCCATAAGGTATTGTCACCTATCTGGCACTATAACAGAGTCTTCAGAAGGCTATTTTACTATTCATTTCAGGATGATGCAAACATGATAAGACCAGTGATTTTCATGAGCATGGGTCCATGCCACACTTTATTTGCTGTCCAGTGAATTTACTGAATAGAAGCAATGCTGTGTGGAATACCAGGGAAGTGGATAAGGCATGGTAGAAGTCCATGGGCGATAGTTTTGACAGAAATGTTGAGTGTAGGGCAGGTAAATCATATCCAGAGTAACTGTCTATTCCAGTGTGAATAAAGTAATGTTCTTTCTGTGAGGGAAGCTGTCTAGAGTCATCAGTCTACCATAAGGTAGCTCGCTGATCAACTTGGGGACCCAGCTGTATTCTAGCATGCCTAGTTTTATTCTCTACTTCTGGCACAGTAGACAATCAGCAGTAGTAGTCAGACCTGACTTGAGTGTAATTATGTGTTGTAAAGACTATGTGAAACCTCCATCCTTGACACCACTGTCAATGTGCTCATGAGCCCAATGGGCAGTGACTGGGGACTAGGGAAAGAGATTGACTTATATTCAAAGAATGGGTACTTTTACCCACTTGATTAACTTTTAATTTTAAAATGTTTTATTTATTTTTGAGAGAGAGAAAGAGAGAGAAGACGCAAGTCAGGGTGGGCAGAGAGAGAGAGAGGGAGACATAGAATTCAAGGCAGGCTCCAGGTTCTGAGCTGTCAGCACAGGGCCCAATGCAGGACTTGAACTCACAAACCATAAGATCATGACCTGAGCCAAAGTCAGAAGCCCAACCAACTGAGCCACCCAGGCTCCCTACCCACCTGATTTTAAACTACTGCAGTCATCATTTCAGATGCAGTCATATGTAAGGCAAGTATCTTTACATCATTTTCTCATTCATAATAATCTATACACATGCCTCTTCCCCAAATCACCTTGTTACCAGTTTTCTCAGTCATGTTCTTTCTATCCTGACCATTTGGCTAAATCATTAACCACAGCCAATGAGCTGCTATAGACTTGTGCCTCTAGTCATTTTTTCATCCAGGCAAAATGAACAACCAGGTGTATTACTCAGAATTCTGCCATCATGAAGGATTTCCCTTCACTATTGTTCTTTAAGGATGTAGTCCTACAAGTATCCACTTTAGGTGATGCTTGGATATCATGCAGAACCATCCATAAGAGAATCATTTTTCTTCTTCAGTCAACTATTCACAACCAACTTTCCATAAAAATATTGGTGTAGACTTCAACAGTGAAGATAATGGAGGATGAATGAAGACCAAAGGGAATTTGAGCCACTTCTTTACACAACATACTTAGGCCTTGAGGTCCTGGAGTAGCCCGATCTTGTATATATCGCTTCCATTGAACGATGTAGTACTACATGGCATGTCCAAATTTATGGCTTGAAGGCTCACACAATACCCAATTCATGGTTTCAACATCTGTGTAAAATCTCCATATCTTCAGCAAGGGCACTGAGAAGAGTAGCTATGGGAAAGGGCTGACTGGTACCCAGGAAGAAATAATCCTATCCATTTGATTAGTAAAATCTGCTGAAGTCACCATTTCATTGGGCATCTCAGATTGCCTGCTAACTTGGTAAACTGTGGATAAGCATCCAACTTTCTACTAAGGCCCATAGTAAAAGAAAAGGGGCTTTCTTAAATTGAAAGTAGTTATCTCTAGGGGATGATTGGGGTTTGTTCCAAAAATCTAAAAGTCATTCTACAACTAACCTAGTGATGCCTGGCAAAGCCATTGTACTTGCAACATCATTGGATTTACTGGATTATATGGTCCAAGTGTTAGAGCCATTTGCATTGCAGTCAGATCTGTTGCAGAGCCTTCTCTTATTCTGGGCCTAACTCATATTGAACAGTTTTGGTCACTTGGTAAATGGTTCAAAGTAGCATAAAGCAAAATAGGAATATGTTTCCAGGGGCATCTGGGTGACTCAGTTGGTTAAGTGCCATACTCTTGGTTTTGGCTCAGGTCATGATCTCACAGTTTATGGGCTCAAGCCCCACATCGAGCTCTGCACTGACAGTGTGGAGCTTATTTGGGATTCTCTCTCTCTCCCTCTCTGCCTCTTCCATGCTTGCTTACTCTTTCTCTCTCTTAAAAAACAAGAAGAAAATAAAGGAAAAAAAAAAGAATATGCTTCCGTATTCTGTGGAGGCCCATACATTTTCACACTTTTTTCATGGAAGGAAAGCCCAGATGCAGCTACTTATTCACCTTAGTGGGGATATTTCAATATGACCACCCCAATGGACCCTTAGAAATATACCTAAGATTAGAAGGCCCTGAATTTTTGTTAGATTTATTTCTCACTGTCTGACACACACTGTAGTTGATATATTATTTAATATGTAAATATAAATCAGGCACCTGGGTGGCTCAGTCATTTAAGTGTCAGACGTTTGGCTTCAGCTCAGGTCACGATTTCACAGTCTCATGAGTCTGAGCCCCAAGCCAGGCTCTGTGCTGGTAGTGTGGAGCCTGCTTGGGAGCTTAGGATTCTCTCTCTCTCTTTCTCTTTCTCTCTCTGCTCCCGCTGACTTCCACTGTCTGTCTCAAAATAAATAAATAAACTATTATGTATATATGTGTGTGTGTGTGTGTGTGTGTGTGTGTAGTATTAATATAAAATAATGTAACAAGTATAGTCTGCTCACCAGATCCAATCAGCAGAATATCAGTAGAATGGGCCAGCATAATATCTTGTGCAAGGGAAAGGCAATCAACGTAACTCAGGAAGTAACTTATGATTCAGGGCTGGAGAGTTGAGATACCTGTGAAGTAGGATAGTGAAGATAATGGCACTGATTGCTTTGCCAGCTGAAAGCAGTACATTTGGTGGTCCCTAATAGATATTCATAAAATAGTGTTTGCAAGATTGTATATGAGTTTTAGGGGAGATGCTGATTTGCTCAAGTAATAAAATCTTCCACATGTGGAATAGCAGTTGCAACTGGAGTCTATGACCTAGTCAAGCCTATGATAACCTACTGTCATTCTCCAAGATCTATTTTCTGCACTGGTCAAATTAGTAAGTTAAATGGGGAGGATAGGAATTTCCATGTCACTTCCTTCAACTCCTTGATGAGGGTAATCCCTGCAGTCCCCTGAATGGAGCATTGCTTCTGCTTTACTTTTTCCCCCTAGGTAAAGGCATTTCTAGTATCTTCCACTTGGTCTTTCCACCATAATAGCCATCACTCCATAGTTTGGGAAACCAAGATGTAAATTCCACCAGTTACTGAGTCTATCTATTGCAATTATACAGTCTGGAACTGAGGAAATAACCACAGTATATGTTTAGTAGACAAGTGGACTGACTACATGATGGATCTGAGCTAAAATTCCATTGATCATCTGACCTCCACAAGCCTCTATTCTGAATGATGGACACAGTGTGTGTCTCCAGGAATTAATTTTAGTTCAAGAACAATGCCCAGCAATTGCCAAAAGTATTATTTCCCTTTCTCCAGTATTCTCATTCTGGTAAGTCCTTTTGGAGAAAGATTCACAATACACACTTTGACATGATAACAGGGTCTTTCCTCAAGTAGACTTCTAGGTCTGTAAACTGGTTCAAGTCTTGGAGTTGACTGAGGAGCCATGACTCAGTGTTTCAGTGAGTCAAGATGGACTTCTGTGCACCTTATCTAAAACCCTCCTGCTTGTCTAGTTTAAGTAGGAATTTTGCAGCTCTTCCTTTTATTTCTTTTTAAAGTCACCATATTCAGCTAACCACTGCCATACCTCCCTATGAGTCAGATATTCTCACTGCTTAGACTCCACTGTCTATTAAGTTAAACATATCCACCTTATCTTTGCCAATTAAATGTCACCATCTGGCTTGTACAATTCTGAGATTGCATTATCTCTATTGCTTTTAGGAACCCAGTTAGATGGGAGCACTTCTCACTGTAATTTATGACTTACAGCAAGAACAACCACAGGGCCTTTCAGGGATCTTAGGACCCTACTCTCAAGTCTTTTTCTCCATTTTAGTGATAGGATGTCCTTTGGACCATCTGGGATGGACGAAAAGTTCTTACCTGATAAATTCACTCTAACACTCCCATCTCCTTAAACCCTTGGATACTTTCCTCTAAAGAATGGCAAGGCAGTTGTGGTGTAGGCTACCTTCTAGTTTCAGCCCTAGAACTGGCAAACTGTTGGAGCATGTTCTAATTCCTCAAGTTAAAACATGGAATCCAGAATCTCTGCTTAGTGAATCTATATCAAAAAATTCAACCTCATCCAACTTTTTGCTCTTTCCACCATGATCTCATATCCTTAGAATCTATTCACACATATATTTTCCAGATTTCTGTCAGTATAAATTGGAAAAAGTATACCATTTTTATTGCATAATACAGAGTTTCATGGGTTATAGTTTATACTATATTGTTTGGGGTCTGCTGGAAATGGAGTTTTGCTTTAGGTCTAGAAGCAAATTGTGGTCATGGGAGTATGTCTTCAAGAGATCATCAATGGCCTGCAAGTCAACTACTTCATGTTCACCCAATAATATCCCTTACATAAAGTCAGCCAATTGCAAATTTTAATCACGCAAAGTATAGTACAAAGTACTATACAACAGCTGATTTAGTGTTTGATTGAATAACTGGGAATTAGAGTCTAGCCAAATTGACACTGTCCCCTTCTCTCCATGTATTCCCCAGAAGTAGGCACCACACCCAATCACTCAGCTCTTCTTGGAAATGTAACCGTGAGACACCATTTCTTTATAATTGCTAAAGATACAACATACAAAGTTTGGATGCTGAAAATGGACACTGTTTTGGAAAGAGCAAAGCATAAAATGACAAAATGCAGAGAGAGAGAGAGAGAGAGGAATATAGAAATGCAAAGAGGGGTAGATCAGAAATGGATCAGAAAGTGCCAATTCTGCTTCCAGTTGTTCCTGAGGTACCATCATGCTGCAATCCTTGGATTAACAAATCCCAATATTCCTGCAATTCCTCTTTTAAACTTATTTTGATTGGGCTTCTGTTGCTTGCAATTAGAAAATATTCTAATTCTATAAAGTTTTCAAGCAAACGACTTGTGTGTGGGGGGGTGGGGAAGCACTATTGGAAAATGCAACACAATGAATAAAAAGCAAAGCAGGTATTTTGACAAACAAAAATAAATATAGGAATGCAATATTATTCAGAGCCCAGCCTCTGAAGTCAGATATAACTGCTTCAAATCATGCAAGCTGTGTGACTTTCTATTCATTAACCCTCCACCATAAGAAAAAGAGTACCTCCCATGCATCAAACATCATCCTTGACATGGAATTTATTAGGAATACATAATCCTTACTCATATAAAGTTTAAAGATTAGTGAATATTCCATATTTACCATCCCCAGGATCCTGTGTGCAGATTGAGGCTTCATGTTAAATGTCTTAACCAAAATCACAGGTAGTAAGAATGTATGCTATTGTCACAGACATCGTAAGGAAATAAGATATTACACAAAGTTTTTAGCAATTGCCTGTCATATAAGTTAGTACTTAAATCTTAGTTAACAAGCAAATGGCCTCATTTCTAACATTTTTGTTCAAGTTTTCTCTAAAGTCATTTTCAGCTTAGTCAATCATGACTCCAGATTAAAGATAAAAGATTACATGATTATGTCAGAACTAGCAGCTGACAACACTATTTTCATTTTCTTTTTTCTTCTTAATGAAAGAATCCTAATTTTATTCAAGGTGGCAGTATACCCATTAAAAAATAAATTTTCAAGTTTTTCTTGCAGGTTGGTATAAGTACATACTTCATTCTGGCAGCTGAGATAGATGTAAAAGCATTGAATGGTTCTGTTGAAGTTCCTCAATAAAATGTGAGACAGACATTCTGTAATGGGCTTTCTTTTGATTTTCTCCCCTTCTTCTCATCTCATTTCTGGAAACTATTTTGAGATGGAGCTGCAGCAGCCATCTTGTAAACCTGCAGGAGACCACTCACTATGGATGACAGAGCAGAAAGACAGAAGAAACTTCGGTCTTCGTTGATTGGACAGATCTACAAAGCTAATGGTCAACTGCTTACTTCTGCGGTTCTTTTATGTGAAATAACAAATCATGTTGTGTTTCATCATTGTAGTGTGGGGTCTATTATAACAGTAAAATGTAATTGCTACAGTAATTTTTTGGAGGTAACAAATTAAGGTCAGTGTCAATAGACAAAGATTGCAAAACTCAATGGCGTAAGGACAAATTCAGGTATGGATAGCTATTGGCATATGCCTTCTCTTCTCAGTGCTTTCCTCTCTGTAAGTCTAGCTCTAGCTTGAAAAAGGAATTTGCTTTTAAGAATGTTACATGCACTAAGATAATATCATATATATTTTTAGGAACAAATATAAAGTACTTGCTAAAAAACTGTTAGAACCAACAAGACTAAAGAACATATGTCAATCAGAGATAAGGAATCACTTGCATCTAAAGGTTTAAGTATTTAAACCCTAAGACTTGGAAACACCCTGCTGATACTGGTACACTTCCTTGGCATTTATCTTGTCATTTAAAATGTTCACAGTGTGCAATATATTGGGTTTATTCGGGAGATGGAAGACAGTGAAGGGACTGGAAAGAGAGGTAAACGGCACTAACCCTCTGTGATGGCATACAAGGTGTTTTGGGACACAGGTATAGAAATAAATGCATATGCATATAAATATATAACTTTTTTTAAAAAAAGGTGTCAATATATGTGTCAATATACTATGATATAAAAACAGAGACAAAAACAGCTTCACTGCTTAAGCAGATAATTAATGTTCACCCTTTCCATTAAAAATGATCTTACAACATCGAAATGTGAGAATTTAGTTCTCCATTCTCCATTTCCTGCTGCTTCATCTCCTTTCTTCTTCCTCCCCTTCCTCCACAAACTCTCCCAACTCCCCACATACACACACCTCCTGGGAGGGGGGTTAGCGCAAATCTGAAAACTCTCTGGTTTTCTGGTATTGTGTCCTTTTTGCAAAAGTTGAAATCTTGAAAAAAGATGAATCCATAAAACTATATCAGCTAAAAGAACTTATACAGGTAAAATTTAAAACTCAGATGAACTACTCCTGATCTTAAAAACCAAAATTAGGGGCACTTGGGTGCCTCTGTCAGAAAGTCAGGAAAACCCTGATCTCAGGGTTGGAAGTTCAATTCCCATGTTGGATGTAGATTACTAAAATTTTCTAAAAAGTCAAAATTAAAGAACAAAAGCCTAAACCTATACATGAAATGGACACATATCACATATACCAAAAACTTAACTGGAATTTTAAAGCTGAACTTGCCTTTTTATATTCTCTTCCATGTGCTTTGCCTTTTTAAACTGATTTCACTTTGGCACTGCTAGTGTGCCTCTGGAGTCACTTGCTCACTCTTTTCTATATTGCCTCATCAGCACACCTCCTTCAGGGACTACCCCCTCCTCCCCATCTCCCCCAAGACCCAACAGTAAAAGGTTTCCCTTTTCTAATGGCAAATCACAGGGCCAGACATCACTAACTCTTGGGAGACAACTGTTACCTAATGGTTAATAAGGCAAGTCAGACTGTCTTAGTTCATTACTCAATCTTGAAATCTTAGTCACAGCATATAAATTAAGAAAGGTTTTCTTTCTGTCTTTCTTTTTTTTCATACAATGGTGCTAATAACATTACTATCTTCTTGCACCTGTAAAAAAGATTAACAAAGAAAATATATGAACTACTTATAGCACAGTGTCTGGCATAGAGCAGATAGCCAGTAAATGCCAATTCTTTTTTTTTTTTTTTTTACAGATATGATTTTTATTTTATTATTTTTATTTATTTATTTTTTTTTACAAATAGTTTATTGTCAAATTAGTTTCCACATAACACTCAGTGCTCATCCCCAAAGTGCCCTCCTCCATGCCCATGCTCCCCTCCCCGCCCCCCACATCCATCAGTCCTCAGTTTTTGTCAGCATTCAAGAGTCTCTCATGGTTTGCCTCTCCCCCTTTCCCCACCATTTCCGCCCTTCTTCTCTCCATTGGTCCTCTGCTAAGCTCCTCCTAATCCTCCTATACGTGCACACATATGATATTTGTCTTTCTCTGCCTGACTTATTTCGCTCAGCATAACACCCTCAAGGTCCATCCATGTTGCCACACATGGCCAGATTTCATTGTTTCTCATTGCCATGTAGTATTCCATGGTATAGATAAACCACATCTTCTTGATCCATTCATCTGTTGATGGACACTTAGGCTCTTTCCAGGGTTTAGCTATTGTGGAGAGTGCTGCTATGAACATTGGGGTACATGTGCTCCTATGCCTCAGCATTTCTGTATCCTTGGGTAAATTCCTAGCAGTGCTATTGCTGGGTCATAGGGGAGTTCTATTGTTAGTTTCCTTAGGAACCTCCACACTGTTTTCCAGAGGGCTGTACCAGTTTACATTCCCACCAACAGTGTAGGAGGGTGCCCGTTTCTCCACATCCTCGCCAGCATCTAGAGTTCTCTGATTGGTTCACTTTAGCCAATCTGACTGGCGAGAGGTGTTATCTCAGTGTGGTTTGATTTGTATTTCCCTGATGAGGAGGGATGCTGAGCATCGTTTCATGTGTCTGTTGGCCATCTGGATGTCCTCTTTGGAGAAGTGTCTGTTCATATCTTCTGCCCATTTCTTCACTGGGTTGTTTGCTTTTCGGGCATGTAGTTTGGTGAGTTCCTTATAGATTCTGGATATCAACCCTTTATCTGATATGTCATTTGCAACTATCTTTTCCCATTCCGTTGGTTGCCTATTAGTTTTCTGGGTTGTTTCCTTTGCTGTGCAGAAGCTTTTAATCTTGAGAGGTCCCAACAGTTTATTTTTGCTCTTGATTCCCTTGATTTTGGGGATGTGTCAAGTAAGAAGTTGCTGCGGTGGAGGTCAAGGAGGTTGTTTCCTGCTTTCTCCTCTAGGGTGTTGATAGTTTCCTGTTTCACGTTCAGGTCCTTTATCCATTTTGAGTTTATTTTTGTGCATGGTGTGAGAAAATGATCTAGTTTCATTCTTCTGCATGTTGCTGTCCAGTTCTCCCAACACCATCTGTTAAAAAGGCTGTCTTTTTTCCATGGGATATTCTTTCCTGCTTTGTCAAAGATTAGTTGGCTGTATACTTTTGGGTCCACTTCTGAGTTCTCAATTCTGTTCCATTGGTCTATGTGTCTGTTTTGTGCCAATACCATACTGTCTTGATGATGACAGCTTTGTAGTAGAGGCTAAAGTCTGGGATGGTGATCACTCCCGTTTTGGTTTTATTTTTCAGGATTACTTTGGCTATTCGGGGTCTTTTGTGGTTCCATACAAATTTTTGGATAGTTTGTTCTAGTTTTGAGAAGTATGCTGGTGCAATTTTGATTGGAATTGCATTGAATGTGTAGAGTGCCATAGGTAGTAATGACATCTTAACTATATTTATTCTTCCTATCCATGAGCATGGAATGTTTTTCCATTTCTTTGTGTCTTCTTCAGTTTCCTTCATAAGTTTCTATAGTTTTCATCATGCAGATCTCTTGTATCCTTGGTGAGGTTTATTCCGAGGTATTTTATGGTTTTTTGTGCAATTGTGAATGGGATCAGTTTCTTGATTTCTCTGTTGCTTCATTGTTGGTGTATAAAAATGCAACCGATTTCTGTATGTTGATTTTGTACCCTGCAACTTGGCTGAATTCTTGGATCAGTTCTAGTAGGCTTCTGGTGGAGTCTGTCGGGTTTCTATGTAGAGTATCATGTCATCTGCAAAGAGTGAAAGTTTGACTTCCTCTTTGCCAATTCTGATGCCTTTGATTTCCTTTTGGTGTCTGATGGCTTATGCTAGGACTTCCAGCACTATGTTAAACAGCAGTGGTGAGAGTGGGCATCCCTGTTGTGTTCCTGATCTCAGGGGAAAGCTCTGAGTTTTTCCCCGTTGAGGATGATGTTAGCTGAAGGCTTCTCATAGATGGCTTTGATGATGTTTAAGTAGGTTTCTTCTATCCCAACTTTCTCGAGAGTCTTTATTAAGAAGGGATGCTGTATTTTGTCAAATGCTTTTTCTGCATCTATTGACAGGATCATGTGGTTTTTATCTTTTCTTTTATTGATATGATGTATCACATTGATTGATTTGCGAATGTTGAACCAGCCCTGTAACCCAGGAATAAATCCCACTTGATCTTGGTGGATGATTCTTTTTATATGCTGCTGGATTCGACTTGCAAGGATCTTGTTGAGAATTTTTGCATCCGTATTCATCAAGGATATTGGCCTGTAGTTCTCTCTTTTTGCTGGATCTCTGTCTGGCTTGGGAATCAGTGTGATGCTGGCTTCATAAAATGAATCCGGGAGTTTTCCTTCGCTTTCTATTTTTTGGAATAACTTGAGAAGAATTGGGATTAATTCTGTTTTAAATGTCTGGTAGAATTCCCCAGGGAAGCCATCAGGTCCAGGGATCTTATTTGTTGGAGATTTTTGATCACTGATTCAATTTCTTCACTCGTTATGGGTCTGTTCAGGTTTTCTATTTCTTCCCGTGTGAATTTTGGTAGTGAGTGTGTGTTTAGGAATTTGTCCATTTCTTCTAAGTTGTCCAATTTGTTGGCATATAATTTTTCATAGTATTCCCTGATAATTGCTTCTATTTCTGAGGGGTTGGTTGCAATAAGTCCATTTTCATCCATAATTTTGTCTATTTGTGTGCTCTCTCTTTTCTTTTGGATAAGTCTGGCTAGAGGTTTGTCAATTTTGTTTACCTTTTCAAAAAACCAACTCTTGGTTTCATTGATCTATTCAATTGTTTCTTTGGTCTCTATGTTGTTTATTTCTGCTCTAATTTTTACTATTTCTCTTCTTCTACTGGGTTTAGGGCGTTCTTGTTGCTCTGCCTCTAGTTCCTTTAGGTGAGCTGTTAGATTTTGAACTTGCGCTTTTTCTAATCTCTTGAAATAGGCCTGGAGAGCAATGTACTTTCCTCTTAGCACTGCCTTTGCCGAATCCCATAGATTTTGAATTGTTGTGTTTTCATTTTCATTTGTTTCCATATATTTTTTAATTTGTCTCTAATTGCCTGATTGGCCCATTCATTCTTTAGAAGGGTGTTCTTTAACCTCCATGTTTTTGGAAGTTTTCCAGGCTTCTTCCTGTAATTGATTTCAAGTTTCAAAGCATTGTGATCTGACAGTGTGCATGATATGATCTCTATTCTTTTATATTTCTTGAGGGCTGCTTTATGTCCCAGTATGTGATCTATCTTGGAGAATGTGCCATGCGCACTTGAGAAGAAAGTAAATTCCCTGGCCTCAGGATGTAAGGTTCTAAATATATCCGTCAGGTCCATCTGGTCCAATGTATCTTTCAAGTCCATTATTTCTTTAGTGATTTTCTGTCTGGTTGACCTATCCATTGCTGTAAGCGGAGTATTAAAGTCCCCTGCTATTAGCACATTCTTATCTAGAAGCTTGATTCTGTTTGTGATTAATTGTTTTAGATATTTAGGTGCTCCCATATTCGGTGCGTAGACATTTATGATTGTTAGTTCTTCCTGATGGATGGACCCTGTAATTATTATGTAGTACCCTTCTTCATCTCTTGTGATTGTCTTTAATTTAAAGTCCAGTTTGTCTGATATAAGTATCGCTACTCCGGCTTTCTTTTGATTTCCTGTAGCATGATGCATATTTCTCCATCCCCTTACTTTTAATCTGAAGGTATCTTCCTGTCTAAAATGAGTTTCTTGTAGACAGCATATAGATGGATTTTGTTTTTTAATCCATTCTGCTACCCTATGTCTTTTGATTAGAGCATTCAGCCCATTTACATTCAGTGTTATTATTGAAATATGTGGTTTAGAGTCTTTGTATCTTTTGTAGGGTTCATGTTTGTGGTGGTGTCTCTGGAATCTTTGTTCCTTGCAGCCTTTCCTTCAGAGCATCCCCCTCAGGATTTCTTGTAGGGCTGGCTTCGTGGTGACAAATTCTTTCAATTTCTGTTTGTTTGGAAAGGTTTTTATCTCTCCTTCTATTTTGAATGACAGGCTTGCTGGATAGGATTCTTGGCTGCATATTTTTATTGTTCATCACATTGAAGATCTCTTGCCATTCCTTTCTGGCCTGCCACGTTTCAGTAGATAGGTCTGTCACCACTCTGATGGGTTTCCCTTTGTATGTGAGGGCCCTTTTCTCTCTAGCTGCTTTCAAAATTCTCTCTTTGTCCTTGTATTTTGCCATTTTTACGATGATATGTCATGCAGAAGATCGATTCAAGTTACGTCTGAGGGGAGTCCTCTGAGCCTCTTGTATTTCCACATTTACTTCCTTCCCCAGGTCGGGGAAGTCTCTGCTATAATTTGTTCCAGGACTCCTTCAGCACCTTTCCCTCTCTCTTCATCTTCTGGGATTCCTATGATACGGATATTGTTGCGTTTGACCGTATCGCTGAGCTCTCGAATTCTTCTTTCCTGTTCCTGGATCAGTTTGTCTCTTTTTTTGTCAGCTTCTTGTTTTTCTAGAATGGTGTCTTCTAAATCACTTATCCTCCTTTCTGCCTCTTCAATCCGTGCATTGGAGGCCTCTAATTTATTATGTATCTCATTTATCGCATTTTTTTAATTCTTCATGCCTATTTTTAATTTCCATACTGTCTGTAGCCATAGTTTCTTTGATGTCCCCTATGTTTTTTTCAAGCCCTGCTATTAATTTTACCATTATTATTCTAAAATCTTGTTCAGTTATGCTACTGATATCTGTTTTGAGCAGTTCATTAGCTGTCATTTCTTCTTGGAGTTTCTTTGGAGGAGAGCTCTTTCGTTTCATCATTTTAGTTAGCTTTCCGGCTCTTGTTGGTTTTAAAGACCTGTTATGCTCTCTCTTTCTATGAGCGCTGCTATATCCAAGAAGACTCTTTGACTTTCCAGGGCCTATCCTTTCAGAGATTGTTTTTGAATGGTATCCCTCGGTCTCTCTTGTTGGGACCTTAGTTATTTTATTTTCCTATTCGTAGTGATATTTGGGACTCTTCACCTTGTGTACTCTAGCTTGTTTCTTGAGGTAGCCCTGGAAAAGAAAACAGACAGACAGACACACAGGGAGCAGGAGCACACAAACGCACAGGCTGATTCAACTAACATGCAAAGTGAGAGGGAAAACCAAAAAGTTAATAGAAAAGACGGAGGAAGGAGGGCGAATAGGGAGCATAAAATACATAAAAGGGTCAAAAAGGGGAAAAGAAAAGGAAAAAAGAAGAAAACCGATGGACAAAAAACGGTTTAAAGCATATACCTGGATTTCCCAGCTACAGTTAAATAGCCGTGTGTATGCAGTGCTGGTTGAAGAGCATAGAGAAAAAGAGAGAAGGCAGGGTGAGACAAGGCAGATTTGGAAATAGAATGAACAGGCAGAAGGGATAAGAAACTTTTTTCAAAGAGGTAAAGGGTAGAATATGGTTGGATAGGTGAGAGAAGGATGCTGGAATTATCCAGAGAAACTATATAGTCTAATTACTCCTGAGAGAAATAGCTGAAAAAGTCGGTAGGTGTAGAATTTACATTTACAGAAAGGACTTGTGATTGTTTAAGCAAGCTGGCAACCAGAGTTAATCAGGTCAGTGTTTTGGGGAAAAAAGCGAGAAAAGAGAAAGAAGAAGAAAAAAAGAGAAAAGAAAGGGGAAAAAAAAGAAGAAAAAAAAGGGAAAAAAACAAAAAAAAAGGGGAAAAAAAAGAAAAAAAAAAAGGGAGGAGGGCACCTCTCAGGCAGGGATGGGCGTGGCGTGATCCGATGCCTCAGGCGGGGGTTCTGCCCTGGCGATTGTGGGGAGGAGAGTGACGGTGCTCCAGTCCCTTCTTGAACCCCGCGCTGCAGCTCGCTTTGTTTTTTTTTTTGGCATGTCAACTCCCCGTTCGGGGGACGCAGCCGAAGTTGGTTGCACTCTTCAACCCAGGCCAGTTCCAATCTCCAAATCCCAGTCCGTGCTCCGCTGAAGTTGCCTTAGACACAGCTTCCCAGACAACCCCCTCGGGCTATTCCAGGCTCCCTGCTGAGCTCTGGGGGCGGAGTCAGGATCGCTGTTTCCTTCTCTGGGGTGCGCAGTAGCCTGAGCCCGCTGGAGTGAGGAAAACCGGGTCTCTCTATGGCTCGTCACCCGAAACACGAACTCACAGGTTTTTAGGCTCTTTGCCCTCTGCGCCTTCTGGGTCAGCAGCGCTGGAGCTACAATGGCGGCAGGCGCGCCGCCGCTGGAGTGAGGAAAACCGGGTCTCTCTATGGCTCGTCACCCGAAACACGAACTCACAGGCAAATTTCCCAGTTTTTAGCTCTTTGCCTTCCCTCTCGAGTTCCAGCCAGCCAGGAGCGCGGACGCCCGGTGTCTGCGTGTCTCTTTCAGGGGTCCCAGCAGCCCTGGAGCTACAATGGCGGCAGGCACGCCCGCGCTGCTTTAAAAACCAACCTCCAGTAGCGGCACAAAGAAGCAGTTTGTGTGCTCAGCCTCCCCCAGGACCAGTTGTCGCGAGGGGACCTGGTGTGCAGGTATTTGGCAAGTACGGTCTTTCTATGCACCGAGCGGAGATTTTTCTGTCTCGGACTCTCTCCTTTTCCCCTCTCACTCCCCGTAGAGGGTAGAGGGGGATCGCCTCCCACCCTGGAGGCTCCGATCCCGGCCCGATTTTACCTTCCCCGGTTCGCACTCACGTTAGAAGGCTTTCTCAGTGGATTCTGCATCCTTTTTCTCCCAGTCTCTCAGGTTTTGTAAGGTTTCCAATGGCTTCAGATCTTTTCTGTGTGATGTATGGGCGCGAGTGCAAGTACGGAGCTCCTTACTTCTCCGCCATCTTGCCTCCGGACCCAGTAAATGCCAATTCTTATTTAAGTCATGCTATAGTCATGTATTTAATCTCTTAAACCAAATTAGATTGCAAACTTCTTTGAAGACAGCACATTTCTCTCAATATACATCACTTTTAAAACTTAGCATATTCCCTTACATATAGAGAGCATTCAGTATAAAATTATGGAATGATACATCATCAATTTAATTTAAAATATTTATTGAACTTCTACAGTGTACCAGTCATTGTTCTAACAGGGAATATGTTGGCATATAAAACAGGAAGTAGACAAGTCCTTTAAGTTATGTCAAAAAATTAAAACCAGAAATTCCTTATCTTTGATTCAAATTTATCATGCCTGCTTCAGTGACACTTCTCTACAAAATTTCTGCTTGAAATCTTCTGCAGTATCACAAAATAGATAACCTGTCTTGTCAGAATTGCAAATAGACTCCGTACGAAACTAGGCCTGTCTTTGGAAAGCAAAATGCACTTTTATCAGGGTCTTTAACGCTGATGTAGGTCAGGGTTCTTAAGGACTGCAATGGAAAGGTAATTATGTTAAAGTTTTGTTCACATAACACGCAGTAATATATGGCAGTACAGAAGGGTTCTTGGGAGTAATTGAGGGGTGGTTTATCTAGGGCCAAGGGAATTGCCACACGAACAGAGACAGGATTGTGTTCACATAGCCAGCAGCATCCCTTTAAGGCACATACTCCCTGCCCAAAAACTTTCAGTGGCTTTTCATTACAGTTCAAATGCAATCCAAAGTTTACCATGGATGGTCCTTTGGTACTTCCTCAGTCTCATTCCCTACCAGGCTTCTTTGTTTTCCTCTTAAATGTAAATCCCATCAGGGAAAGGACAGTATTTTGTTCCTTGCTCCAGTCCCAATTCCTGAAACAACGTGTGGCAAGTTATATGTAGAAGTTCTTGATTCATATTTATTAAATAATGAATGATCAGGAAAAAAAAAACCCAAAAACTGTTATTTTCTAAAAAGTGAGGCTAATTCCTTAGGGCAGCCTACATACATGGCATCAGTCAACATTAATTAGCTTCAGAGTTTCAGGGACATTTATACACATTGAATTTACTTTTTATGAAAGTATAGTTGACATACAATATTATATTAGTTTTAGGTGTACAACATGGTGATCTGACATTTAAACACCCTACAAAATGATCACTGCGACCAGTCTAGTTACCATCTATCACTATGCAAAATTATTTAATATTATTGACTATATTCCCAGTGCTGTACATTATATCCCTGTGACTTACTTGTTTTATAACTGTTAAGTTTGCACATTGAGTTTAAGAGCACTGGCCTTTAAAGAGAAGTAGCTTCACTGGCAGCAGGGCGGGGGGCGGTGGTTGTACAGTGAGTCACTACAGAGCTTTACACACCCTCTGCAGTGCAAGCAAATACTCTGTCTTCAATTTAAGATTGCATCCAGGAGAAATAGATCTTTCTGTGGCTCAGACTCATCTGCCAATGTATCAAGAAGCACAGTTTGGCAGACAAGCTCTGTGAATGGATCACAGCTGGCTTCTGGCAGGAATCTATAGCCCGGTGGTCCCTGAAGCTACAGGTCTACTGTCTATACATTTTGTTATATCACATAGAGGCAGATTCTACTCTTCTTCTTTTTTTTTTTTTTTAATTTTTTTTTTAATGCTTTATTTCTGGGAGAGGAGACAGCGCGAGCAGGGGAGGGTCAGAGAGAGATGGAGTGACAGACTCTGAAACAGGCTCCAGGCTCTGAGCTGGCAGTCAGCACAGAGCCTGACACGGAGCTCGAACCCACGAACCGCGAGATCATGACCCAAGCGAAAGTCGGACGCTTAACCGACTAAGCCACCCAGGCGCCCCTACTTTTCATTGTGTAAAGAGGTAGAACACATAAGATGATCTGTGTTTTCATGTACCTCTTCCCAGGGACATAATCAACCATGATTTACAGTCCAGATTCTGGATTAGAAATACCATTTGTACAGAAAAATTTCTCTGTTTTACTGTTGTTAGGTAAGTTCTGTATCCAACATGGGGGTCAAATTCATGACCATGAGGTCAAGAGTTCCATGCTCCTCCAACTAAACCAGCCAGATACCCCTATTCACTTTTAAGAAAACTAAATATTACCTAATCATTGTGCTTGGCAACAGTCCTGGCACATGAAAAGCTCTCAATAGATGCTATCTAGTATGATTTCCTTTCGTATTTCTTGGAAGAGTCTCGAACATTTCCATTTATGACTTTTGCTAGTTTATAAATGTACATACACAGTTCTTTTGCTCGTTGCCTACTTTCTTTTTCATAGCAATTACATTTAAAAATAAAAAAAGATACCTCACGCTGGTCAGAGTGGTTAAAATGAACAAATCAAGAGACTCTAGATTCTGGCAAGGATGTGGAGAAATGGGCACCCTCCTATGCTGTTGGTGGGAATGTAAACTGGTGCAGCCCCTCTGGAAAACAGTGTGGAGGTTCCTCAAAAAATTAACAATAGAACTCCCCTATGACCCAGCAGTAGCACTGCTAGGAAATTACCCTGGGGATACAGGAGTGCTGATGCATAGGGGTGCCTGTACCCCAATGTTCATAGCAGCATGTTCAACAATAGCCAAATCATGGAAAGAGCCTAAGTGTCCATCAGCTGACGAATGGATCAAGAAGATGTGGCTTATCTATACAATGGAGTACTACATGGCAATGAGAAAGAATGAAATCTGGCCATGTGTAGCAACGTGGATGGAACTTGAGGGTCTTTTGCTGAGCGAAATAAGTCAGACAGAGAAGGTCAGATACCATATATTTTCACATATGGGTGGATTACAAGAAACTTAATGGAGGACCATGGGGTGGATAGGGGGAAAAGTAGCTGGGGAGAGGGAGGGAGGCAAACCGTGAGAGACTCTTGAATACTGAGAACAAACTGAGGGCTGATGGGGGTGGGGAAGATGGGAAGGGGGGTGATGGGCATGGAAGAGGGCACTTGTTGGGATGAGCACTAGATGTTATATGGAAAGCAACTTGACGATAAACTATGAAAGAAAAAAGACAGACATTTAAAAACTTATATCCTGCTTTACCAGGAAAATTGCTAAATAATTTTCAAATCTATAATTTAGGAAGAAAGCATTGGTAGGAAAATTGCTGTATGGTTTAACTACCAAATTAATGTCTAAACTAAGGCATTGACACACATTTTCTACTTCCAACTTGGAAACATTTATACAGAAATCACTTTTGATATCAGATATGTCTTAGTGTCTGATTTCTTCTCATGTATGTTAGAAAATAACATTTATGCAGTACGGTAGGTTCTTCACCTTTATTTTCCTGCATCATAATCTGACCTCTTATATTCCTTTTTCCCTAAAAGCTGAAGCATCTAATGGTGACAGAATCTGATTTACTTCAGCAATAATCATTAACCTATCCTTTTGGGTAGCTGCTGCAATAAGTTCAGGAGATTTGACAAGAATGAAGACACTAGTGTATTTGAAGATTAGACTTCAGTTAGTTAGAACTAAGGTTTATTAGCTGTCATGTGCAATAACCCAACTGGGATGTTGCTCTAAGAAAGTACAGGCGACAAAGAAATTGTTGTTCTCCTTTATTAAATAATTATATTGGGGAAATATGCCATACCATAGAAACAGGAGTTCCTATTACACGAAATATATTTATTTCCATATATAAAATACATATTTTTTAAAAAAATTTTAATGTTTATTTATTTTTGAGAGACTGGAAGAGATAGAGTATGAGGGTGGGAGGAGCAGAGAAAGGGAGACACACAGTCTGAAGCAGGCTCCAGGCTCCAAGCTGTCAGCACAAAATCCAACGTGGGGCTCAAACCCACGAACCGTGAGATCATGACCTGACTGAAGTTGGGCGTTTGACCCACTGAGCCACCCAGGGGCCTCCTATACAAAATATATTCTTAAATAAGTCTCAAAAATTCTTAAACATGTAAAAATATATAAAAATATTTTAAAGAGCTAACATGGTTTGTTCTTAAATTGTGAATCTATAAGATTAATTCATTAAATGATATCAGCCATATTAAATACACCTTATATATAATTGTTACATGTGATAATTACCTATTTATATTTTATATTTATGTAATAATTATACAATATCTGTATGTATTCTATATAATATATAATGATATATTATGTTCATATGTAGAAATACTAAGTAAAACATCCTTAAGGAAATGATGGAACATTTGGAAAGGCAGCCATTATATCTAAAGTATAATTAAACAAATTTTTGGCATAAAATCATATGGAAACACAGGTAACCAGTAGTATCTGATAAAACTTCTATGACTACATGGAAGCTTTTGATGCATCACTCGGTATGTAGCTCAATGATACTCATCCCCACCACACACATATAGATACAGGTCCCTTTCATGTCAGATAATAAAGCTTTATTGAATCATTTTCTTTGTTCTGCAGTATTTAGAAACACTCTATCCTTGCTCACCTAAAAGTAATCTAACATTTGATGTCTCATGATTTCTCACCCATACCACATGCCATTTTGACCATTGTCTTTATTGTCTAAGATAACTTTAGTTGAACATGTAAGTAGAGGTAATATTTAGAAGTACAAACTACTGTACATGTATGCATGTGTGTTTTACTCTATTTATCTTCTTTTTTCCTTGTTAGATGAAGGAGCTGTAGCAGAACTATAGTGAGAAATTAAATAATTTAGACTTCTTGAATGATTAAAGCTAAGAAGACTTAAGTTTGAAATACACTTGCTGAACTATCATTTTCTATTACAGAGGGTGGCAAACACATTCTGCCTAGACCAGAATAAAAGGTGAATTATTGGAAACATTTAGAGTCAAGTTCTGGTGGGAAGAAGAGAGTGAGGATAGAAATTCAGTTTGAGGATATGAAATTAAGTGGCAACTGATGCCGTATTTCCAGGCAGCAAATATTTTGACAGGCAGCGAGTTCCATAGATAAGAGGCTGAGAATGATGTGTAAATAACCAGGACTGAGTCACCCTACAAAGACCTTAGGAGCCCCAGTTTGATAAAATTCTTTCCCTTATGGTTGAGAGTGGTGTGGATAAGCCCAAGAATCAGTGTGACTGGAAATGCCTTCTGGCTGAAAAAGGAGGAGCCTCAAGCTTACGTTGGACGGTACAATAGTAACTAGAAAGAAGGAGGTCAGGAGAGACCAGCATAAATGACAAAGCCTGGGAGAAATAGAAAGCTGAATCCAAGTTGGATGCCAGATAAGGCAATGTCTAAATGAAATTCTTTAAGAGTAAGAACTAGAGAAAAACATCTGGATGTTAGCAGTTTACTCTTCAAGTAAAGAGAATAGTAGAGAAATAAAGAAATTGAACCAGGGAAGGCACCCTATAAACTGAGCACTGAGTCAGCAGTGAGCTTCATTCAACTGGAGAAACTAGGGGCCAGTCTCTGACACCTGATTCCAAATTATTCCTCCTGAGCGGCAAGGAAGTGGAATGTTCCAGTTCCACCAACTTCCATTGTCATTGGACTGTCACGGATTCAGAGCCTTTCCCAGGTGTCATCAAGTTCTCTGCATTCCCAGCGTGCCAGAATGGTGGCAAAGTGGGTTCAAAGTGTGCAGAGCAATCTCTGGCACATGCAAAACCCCTCAGCAGTAAAATGCAGGGGATGGAAGTTAGAAGTTAGACCTGTATATACTGAAGAGGCAAGAGTGAGAGCATAATAATGGGGCATCTACATCACCTGCCACCACACTGCACAGATCTACAAAAGCTGCACATAAATTCACTCCACCCTGTCATGCATTCTTCTGGAGTTATAACTGCTCATAATTCCCCACGGATGGATAGATGGATGAGACGGAAAGATTCATTCAGGTGCCACTCATAATTTTACATCTGGTTGAAAGCTTATCTTGTCTCCTGATAGCAGTAGCCTCCTTGGGAACCAGGGATTCTAGCCCAGCAAGCCTTAATGTTGCAGATACACTGCAAATTGCCCAGTTGGGTCACAAGGAGTTTCAGTGATAAGGGGCCAGTGCTACATCTATCCCTTAAGTCTTCAGCATGTGTTCTACTGTATGGGACACTGAAACTTCAAGTGACAAACTTGAAATACATTAGTCCTAACTGCTTACCTCCAAGATGACACAATCCAGGTTGCTGACAGCTTTCATGATAGAATCAGGATAACTTGCCAATTGTTGCACCTCCTTATCCATGAAGGGTTTTCTTTGTGAAAGGCAATGTTATATGAGATCATGAGGATAGATCAACCCCCTCTGTGAACTTCTAGATACTGGTGTTATGCTAAGAATTCCATTTAAGACAGGAAAAAGCAAAACCAAGAAAATGTATTAATCCAAGTCAAAATGAATTCCAGACCCCAGTAAGGAATGGGTTTTAACATAATTAACTTGTCATAAAGTATTTGAAAGATCAAGAAGAGGTAAAAGCCAGAGAAGCCTTGCTGAGTGAAAACTTTTCTCACAGAGGTATGCAAAATTCCTGTCCATGATCATAATAGCTATAGCATTATTGGTCCAATTGTTAGGTACTGGGATAGCTGAGAAGAGTGCCTGGCTGAGCTCTCCTCGATGGGTTTTAGGGACTCTTCTGTGGCATATCCTTCCGGATAGGAGAAAACACACCCCTATGCTCACTCCAACATGACCATCCACATATTTCTTAGCCACACTATATAATCTCTAATCTTCCAGTAGTCTTTCTGGCTTCTGCTTCTGAACAACAAGCCACAAGAATCACACCTTAGGAGTTCTCTCAGGCTAGTCTCCCTCCATACCAAGTTGATGTTCAGGTGTACCGCTGAGCTCTGTCTACTGGGAAGTTTTCTCCTCAGCATCATCTTGCAGGGCCACCTTTAAGTGATCAGTGGACCATAGGATTAAATAAAAGCATCCATAAACTACAATTTTCTGCCTGCTTTTTCGATCATCTGGTATACATAAAACACCACAAGGCTATGGTATGATCTAAAGAATGAGTACAACAGAGATGAGTGACATGGATATACAGCCCACCTTTTTGTTCAACTAACTTGTGTCCACTGGACCTTCTCAAGACCAAATATGTATATACTGTTTCATTTGCATAGTGAGTTGATACTTTGACAACCAAGCCTCATGATTTAACAGGTTTGCACACCCAGCTCATGATGGGCAGGTCAGCTGCAGAGTCGCTTATTGTTCCATGTTAATGCATTTAGTCTATATTTGGGTCTACCAACAGAGCAGGGCAGGCTCTGCTTCTCACCTGGGGAAGAGTTTTGTGCTGAGGATGGCATAGACTTAGAAATATGGACTAGTCGGGGTACCTGGGTGGCTTAGTCGGTTAAGCGTCCGGCTTTCGCTTGGGTCATGATCTCGCGGATCATGGGTTCGAGCCCCTCATCGGGCTCTGTGCTGACTGCCAGCTCAGAGCCTGGAGCCTATTTCGGAGTCTGTGTCTCCCTCTCTCTCTGACCCTACCCTGTTCACGCTGTCTCTCTCTATCCTAGAAATAAAAAAAATAAATAAAAATATTAAAAAAAAAAAAAAGAAATATGGACTAGTCTACCGTAACTACAGTCCAGTTCTTTAGAGTAGTTTAGGGTTACAAAACACATAACAAAGCACCACTAATTACTATCTATCATGGACACCTCTAGCAACCTGAGATCTGCTGGGATATATGGTCTAATTGGTAGAGCTACAAACATCATAGCTTGAATCTACTCCAAACCTGCTCTTCCTCTGCACCCCACTCAGAAGAGACTTTTCAAGTTACAACTAATAGTTTGAAGCCTTCTTCTCCAATGTGGTAAGTGCAGCTCTCAGAATACAAAGAAGTCCATAAGCGCTGTGCCTTGTTCTCTGAAACAGATGCAAGGTGCAATAATTTGCTCTTTTTCTTGAAAAATGGAATATGATGGAGACCACTAATACTATGTTTTATAAGTCTATGAGGATGACCCTCATCTCTGCCATTTCTCTGGATAAATTATTCCTTCTCATTTTTTACCTCCACCGGAGCAGAGCAGTATAGTATTAGGGCTTCCACTTGGCTCTTCCATTTTGTTCTTTGTCCACAGGTCTCGAGAAAAGTGAAAATTCTTGAAACTTGAAGTAAATCTGTCCCGATTACATACTGAAGTAACAGAGAAATGAACATAGGATGGAGCAATGGCCTACTGGTCTCTAAGAGATGGACTTGGATCAGGTTGCCATTTATCTACTAGGCTCCATAGTAATGAAGGGAGCTGACAGTGCTTTAAGAAGAATGGAAGAGAAATTCCTTGTAAATTCTTTTTTTTTTTTTTTAATTTTTAATGTTTCTTTATTTCTGAGAGAGAGAGAGAAACAGAGTGTGAGCAGGGGAGGGACAGGGAGACAAAGGGAGACACAGCATCTGAAGCAGGCTCCGGGCTCTGAGCAGTCAGCACAGAGCCTGATGTGGGGCTGGAACCCACAAACTGGATGTTGAGATCATGACTTGAGCTGAAATCAAATGCTCAATGGACTGAGCCACCTAGGAGCCCCTCCCTGTAAATTCTTAATACAAAGATTCTAATATTCCCAACTTGCTTAAAGAGTCTCATTTGTGGCCATGAGCATATATTATATTATAGAAAATATTCTTAGCGGGGCGCCTGGGTGGCTTAGTCGGTTAAGCGTCCTACTTTCGCTTAGGTCATGATCTCGCGGTTCGTGGGTTCAAGCCCCGCGTCGGGCTCTGTGCTGACTGCCAGCTCAGAGCCTGGAGCCTGTTTCAGTCTGTGACTCCCTCTCTCTCTGACCCTCCCCTACTCCGCTGTCTCTCTCTCTCTCCTAGAAATAAATAAAAAATATTAAAAAAAAAAAAAAAGAAAATATTCTTAGCTTTTCAGAGCTAGTGGTATGTAAATCAAGATGAGAGAGGGAAATCCCAGGAAAAAGCTTGATTAATATCCTCCAAATTAGCTAAATTTTTTAAAAAAATTATTTTTGGTGCACCTGGGTGGCTCAGTCAGTTGAGCATCTCACTTCGGCTCAGGTCATGATCTAGTGGTTTGTTGAGTTTGAGCCCCACATTGGCTCTGTGCTGACAGCTGGGAGCCTGGAGCATGCTTTGGATTCTGTCTCCATCTCTCTGCCCCTTCCCTGCTAGTGCTCTGTCTCTCTCTCTCAAATATAAAGTAAAACATTAAAAAAAATTTTTAATAATTTTTTAGAGAGAGAGTGGGGGAGGGGCAGAGGGACAGGGAGAGAGAATCTTCAATGGCCTCCAGGTGGGGCTCAATCTCATGTCTATGAGACCATGATCTGAGCCAAAGTCAAGAATTGAACCCTTAGCCGACTAAGCCACCCAGGCACCCCTAAACATTTTAAAATAAAAGTCGGCCCAGCACATTCATCTGTAAGTGAGAAATTTTATATAAATTATTATAATCCCCCACATGAGAGTTAGCCATGATGTTACACAGGAGGCAGAATTTATATTCCTTGGGGCACCTGGGTGGCTTAGTCGGTTAAGCGTCCGACTTTCGCTTGGGTCATGATCTCGTGGTTCGTGGGTTCGAGCCCCGCGTCGGGCTCTGTGCTGACTGCCAGCTCAGAGCCTGGAGCCTGTGTCAGTCTGTGACTCCCTCTCTTTCTGACCCTCGCCTGCTCACGCTGTCTCTCTCTCTCCTAGAAAT
This sequence comes from Proteles cristata cristata, assembly GCA_017311185.1. Taxonomy (NCBI): domain Eukaryota; kingdom Metazoa; phylum Chordata; class Mammalia; order Carnivora; family Hyaenidae; genus Proteles; species Proteles cristata. The sequence continues at coordinate 263,775 of JAESUZ010000960.1, read as the reverse complement.
AAATAAAACATTAAAAAAAAGAATTTATATTCTTTAGAGGAGAAATGGCAGCTATGGACTATCAATTGTACATAGTAGTGTCTCTTACCAGATTAAAATGGAAAGAATGGAGCAATTGCAAATGCAACATGAAAGGAAAATATCTTCTAATAACATTAAAAAATTTGTGCACGCCTGGATAAATAGGTCTTCCTAAGGAAGATGATAGTCAAAAAACTGACACACAAATAATGGAAAGGAAGAGCTTCCTTGTTCTGAATATGTGTAATCCACTCTTTCTATGGAAGAAAACAAAAACTGAAAGAATTCACCCAGTTAAACCGTAAGAGAAATAACAGCGAAACAACCTAGAAGCTAAAGAACTAATTTAGGGATTTACCAGTATTACCGAGTTATGAGCTTCTGGCATCTGTAAGCTACTTCACTTCGGAAAATTAATTTCATGCTTGCCTACTCCTGTAAAACTCCTGACTGAAGGTTCTCATCTAGGTTTGGAATGGTCAAAGAAATGTCAAAATTGTGTTTGAAGAAAGTTGAGGAGAAAGCTGTCAATGTCGCAGTAGTCAAGGATATTTTTCTTTCTTTTAAGAAAAATCAACCATATATGCTAAATTAAGGATATTCAATTAGCGATATTAGATGTAAACTTTGTTTTATTAAGAGATGAAAGAAAGAACTTATTTTCTTCTGAGGAAGACAAACTCTCATTTTGAGTACTAAGCCCTTCATGTATTATTTGAAGAAATAACTTCTTAAAATAGGAAGCATAACACATAATTTTTTTAGTTTACTTTAGGCTTAGATTTCAAATCTAGAATATTTAAAAAATATTTATGGACTAGGATTATCTATTATAAGTCTACACTTATTGATTTTTTCCCTATATAGTAAGTTGTTATTCTTTCAAGTATATTTGGATGCACCACAGAGAGCATTACCTTTCCTGGTTTCATGTGGAAAAGCAGGAGTTCAACATTTATATATCTATATAAAAACAGAAACAAATGAGAAACTAAAACTAATCCTATGATATTAAGAGAAATAAAGGAAAATGCTCAAATACTTGTCTACGTACTGGAAAAAACAGAATGTGTGTGTGTGTGTGTGTGTGTGTGTGTGTGTGTGTGTGTACAATCACATTTATGTGTATGTGTGTATATACAAATATACACCTGGTAGATATTTAGAAGACTGCATAGTTCAGGTGTATATTATAGTATCTTTGTTGGGCTTACAAAGGAAATACATAAGGTTTCCATAGGAGTGGAGAATTAAAACGCAAAGAATCAAAATTGGTAGAAGTACAGAATTTGGCTGAGCTTTTGTTCATCAAGGCCATTTTTTAAATGTTTTATTTATTTTTGAGAGGGAGAGATGTGAGAGAGAGACATCATGAGCGGGAGAGAAAGAGACATCGTGAGCAGGGAGGGTCAGACAGACAGAGAAACACAGAACCCGAAGACAGGCTCGAGGCTCTGAGCTAGCTGTCAGCACAGAGCTTGTCGTGGGGATGGAACCCACGAACCGCTAGATCATGACCTAAGCTGAAGTCGGACCTTAACCGATTGAGCCACCCAGGCGCCCCATATCAAGGCCATTTTAGAATGCTTACACTACAGAAGTGCTGGATATGGAGATGTGCCACTCAGACCACCCAAGGGAAGGTTTGATGGGAGCTATAGGAGGGTGGGGCTGGCTGTCGGGGGCAGGGCTGGCTGTAGGGGGCCGGCAGCAGACAAGCCCCAGTTTACTGCTCCTTCAGGTCTAGCCTAGCTGCAGAGCTCTTTTGCCCAATGTGTCACGCTGGAAGGCATGGGTGTTGGCAGAGGAAAACAGCTTATATCGTGATTGAGCAAGGTGCAGTAGAAAGGCCTGTTTCAGGCCAACCTGGAACAGCTCTGTTGGGCAGGCCTCGCTGCAGGGCTCTCCAGTGGCTGGCTGAGGCTTTGCCACAGTTATAACACCACTGGACTTCTTTTGCCCTTCTTGCTTCTGCCTCCTTTCCTTCACAGGTGCCATTCCTTAATAAATATTTTATACTCCTTATCCATTTCAGCATCTGTAGAAAATCCAAGCCATAACACAAATATTCCTGCACATCTAAGGGTTTCCCTAGACCCACATTGGGCTGTGACTGAATATTTCTCCCTGGTCTCTATCTCCCTTCTCTGATAGTCCATGGAAAGAAATGGTTTTGAGACATAAATGCAAAGTATTCCCCAAACTAAAAAATTAAACAAGCAAACTTCTAAAAAGATGTGGTTTTATATACAACAGTCATATTCAAGTTATGCCTCATCCAGTCTATCTTTCTAAATGTCCACATCTGCTCCCGATCAGCTATTCTGCCTCAAGAACTTCGGTGGGTATTTTGGGACTGAAATGTTATTTTCTGGATAGATTTCTACATTTTCTCCTAGGCAGCAAAAGATCAGAGCTCCTCTCAGAACATCACTGTTTATTATATTATATATTATATTACATTATACCTGATGCAAATCCCTGTACCTTCCCAGCACTCCTTGCTGGCATTTCTTCCACGGCCTCCTATTTCCATGTTCAGGAAGTGTTAAAAGATTCATTTCAGGTGAACTCACCAGAGGTGAATTTTATACCTTTTTTTTCTGTCTTGGATGGAGAACAAATCCCAAAGGACTTATTTTTTCACCAAAATTTCTTCTCATATGGCAGTTTCTTAGATTTTTTTAAGTGGGTACTTCTCACCTGGATGTCACAGGGACTCCTTGCTAGGGACTACTCTAGTTTCACCTCTAATTGAATATCTGCATATTTGGCCTCAAGGAAGCAGAGGTCTTTATGCCTATTCATAATAGCTCATTCTATATCATGCATACAAAGACTCCTATCTATGGCTTGCCATTATTATTTCTTATCCCTCTGATCATCTACAGTTCTGGTCATTTGGGCTAATGTCTCAAGTTTCTAAGATTTTGTATCTGAGTTACCATTACATGTATATCACCTGCTAACCACTTTTTGGTATCCTTTTTAAATTAATTAAATAGTATATTTAAATGAATAATGAAAATTCAAAACAGTCTCTTAGTCCCCTAGTTTCCTGGCCCAGGAATATCTACTCCGTGCCTATTTTTGCCTGTGTATGTTCCTATTACAACATTTTGTTATTTACAACAACTAAATACAAAATTTAGTATTTTAACTTATGAAAATTTTCCCATTCCTATTATTCCACATGAGGAAACCAAATTCTTGAAAGGTTGAATATTTCTCCCAAGGTCATAAGCTAGTAGATGAAAAAATCTTTGAGCTAGGTTTGCCTGACTCCAAAACTCCAAAAACACTTTGTTGTATTGTTTGCTTAAAGGTATTTGAATGAATGCAATCTCCGCATTTCTTGTTACAACAGGGAAGGTCAATGCTGGTGGCTCATAAGATCTTTCTCCACATTTTAAAAATGTACCTCTCAGGACACCTGGGTGGCTCAGTTGGTGAAACATCTGGCTTCAGCTCAGGTCATGATCTCACCATTCGTGAGTTCAGGCCCCACATTGGGCTCTGTGCTGACAGCTCAGAGCCTGGAGCCTGCTTCAGATTCTGTGCTTCCTTCTCTCTCTTCCCCTCCCCTGCTCACACTCTGTCTCTCTGTCTCTTTGTCTGTCTCTCAAAAATAAACAAACATTAATTTTTTTTTTAAATATGTCTCTCCTTCCATATATCTGAACACGGTTAAAATGTAGGAGTTTTGTTGCACCAAAATACTTTCCTGTCTTCTGACAGAAATCATCCCAATATTCAAATCATGAGGTCTATAATGTAAACAACTTCCTCTGGTGTTACACAGTGTACATCTGGCACAACTGTAGATAGCAGCCCTGATAACATACAGAAGCTTTTAAATTTAAGCTGCAGCATACAGCCAACATGTTTGATAGCTTACTAAATGGTCAGCCTGAACATATTTCAGCAAAAGGGGATTCATTTTCAACACGGTTACTATTCTTTTAAAAAAAGAGAAGAGTTTTCTTTTCTTTTCTTTTAATGTTTATTTATTTTTGAGAGAGAGAGAGTGTGAGCAGGGGAGGAGTAAACACAGAATCGGAAGCAGGTTCTGGGCTCCGACCTGTCTTCGCAGGACTCAAACTCACGGAGTGTGAGATCAAGACCTGGGCTGATGGCACCCCAAGTAAAAGAGTTTTCAAGACCACTCCTAGCACCAAAATACATGTATAACATAGAACCAGTAGCAGAGCGAATTCAGAGATATACAGGAAGCTTGGATACTATGTAAAGAAGGAATCTTTTTCTAGTAATACATAACTAGAGGCAGAGATTTGTAGCACATGTTGGAGGGAAGCTTATCCTCCTAAGAGATGGATTCCTGAGGATATAAAACTCAAAGCTTTTGTAGATACAGAAATTGTAGATGTAGAAATCTATAATTTTAATAAAAAATAATAAGAATACTCCTATCAGAAAGAAACATCTCAGATAATCATTGCATAAAAACACAAGATTAACAAAACTGAAACAAAGCACAATGAGAAATTTGAATGGAAAAAACAGGCGTGTTGGTAAACTATAATTGAATGTTAATGTCAACTCCACCAAATCTTTAGCTTTAATGCACAGATAGCCTGTCAGATAAATATCTTCACACTTTTCACTCCTTGTCAAGGTTCTGTGCACCTCAAACTAAACTTTTTACCTTGTTCACAAAATGTGGACTTAGATAAATCTGAGCTATTATTTCAGGAGAGAAACAATACATGCTGGACAGACTCCACCTGACTACTATAGCTTCTTGATTCTGGAACCAAAAGTGGGCAGGTCAGATAAGACAAGGACTATCCTGTGGTTAATTTTTCTTTATAACAGAAAATACTTTACTTTGAATGGGCTACAATGCCGTACAAAATTCAAAAACACATCAATTTTCCAATTCTGGATTAGAATTCATCTTCGAGCAGAGGGTGGTTAGCAACAATTGATAAGCATCTAGCAACTTCCAACATGCCCATGAAGACACACGGAAAGGAATAATGCATACAACATCAAAACGGTAGGGCTATGAATGGAAACCACCACCAATGTCTCTTCTGTGTTATCCATCTCTAAATGTGGACAGTCCATGTTCAGACCCTATTACTTTTACTCAGGTTAACAATGGTGAAGAAAATATTGGGCTGTCATTCCCTATGTCTATGTTCTTTAAAATATTTCTCTGATGACAATGAATTACATGTTTCTTAGAGAAAAGGTAGAAAAAACAGATAAACACCAATAAGGAAAATAACTTTCTCCATATTCCTCATCCAGGAAACATAATGCATATCCCGTTTAGTCCCATAGTTCACAGCACATTTTAATTGAATTTTATGTGATTCCACTAGAATTAAAATCATATAAGAATTTAATATTCTATTATGAAAATTTCCTATAGCCACTTTATTCTTCAATATTTTGTTTACCGCCCCCACCCTACTGCTTTACACAGTGCTTTAAAATTTTAAGTACCTTATAAAATGTGCTATTAGTGTTCTTCCCTTATCCTAAATCCTCCATTGACCAGATACTAGAAACTCTCTGGGTGTTTCATACTTTGTATTTTTGTAAACATACGACTTTGCACTGTATAAAAGGTCCACATATGTATTCAAGCATGTTATAAATGCTTGGACATGTTTGTCTATATGGCACAGTGGGGAGAGATTAGTGGAATCTGATGTCCAAATTCTAGAAGACCTATTCCAGGGAAACAAACATACTTCAATTTCTCATGAGAATGTAAACTGTTGTAAAATTTCAGGAGGACAGTTTGATTATAAGCAGAGGGGAAAAAAACACATTGTAAGGTAATTTAGGCATATGTTAAAATTCACTATGAAACGATTACATTAAGTCTGTTTCTCAGCCTCGACTTCCAGGTCCCATGACACTCTTCCCAATATTCATTTTGACTAGGTTTTACATATGGTCTATAAACATTCTATGTGCTGTCATACAGGATATATGCCCTAATACAAATGAGATCATAACATAACATTCTTCAGCACTTTGATCATTTTCATTCAAAAAATGATTAGGGGGATAAACCGTTCTGCATCCAATTTCTATATGTGGAATGGGGAAGTTTCCACATACCACCAAGCAACTTTCTAACATCAGTGGGATGTCTTACAATTTAACTCTGTTCAGACACTATTTACCAAAGATAGCATCAGATCCTGCTGATTAAGGGCTCAGTCCCACAAGACTGCTGCCCTTCCCCGCATCTCAGATGCCAGCCATAAATCCAGAGTATCACCTGTGCTTCTGAAAAACCAGCTATAGACTGTAGGCTTTACTAACTCCCTGCTTGGGTTTGAGTTTTGCTGGAATATCTCACAGAACTCATAGAAATGTTTTATTTACTGGGTTACTGTTTTATAATAAAAGGATATTACTCAGAAACATCCAGAAAGAAGAGAGAGATAGGGCAAGGTATGGAGGAAGGGAGTGGAACCTAATGGTGCTCCATGTGTACACCATTCCTGAAGCTTTCTGAAATCTATTGGTTAGGGTTTTTCCTCCAGGCTTCATTACATAAGCATGACTGATTTATTCATTGGCCATTGATTCAATATCTAACTCCTTTCCTTTCCTCGGAAATTATGGGGAGGGACTGAAACTTCCAACCCTCTAATCACATAGTTGGCTCCATGGGCAACCAGCTCCTATCCTCAGGTGTTTTCAAAAGTCACCTCATTAACCTAACTCCAGTTGTGATGTAAGGGGTTTGTTATGAAAAAGAAGACACTCATCTCACCCTTATGGCTTTGAAGGGATTTCTGAGAATGAGGACAAGAGACCAAATATTATAATAACAGTTGATCTCATTGCTCTCATGGCTCAGGGAATTCCAAAGACATTGGGATCTGTGAGCCAGGAACCATGGACAAAGACCAAACATATAGGAGAAACATATTTTGGTCATCTGAATGGCCTAATACATATTTCTTATAAATCACAATATCACACATGACAACAAATTATACCCACTTCATCATGAAAATTGCTGCCTGGCATTCCATTGCATGGATATCCCATATTAAACATCAGTGAAACTCTCTTTTTTAGCTTTGGCAATCCCATTGGTAGAAAAGCTAATAAACATTTCAATATGTTTATTACTAAATTGGCTGTAATTTGAGGAACTATTTATGTTATGTTTTTATTGCTGCCAAAACATATTAATGAAGACTTCATGGAACAACACAACATCCACCAAGTTCTGTAGGTCACAAATCCTAGTGTTTAGTCAAAAAGTTGGTGTGAACGCTTCCCTTCCCAGAGTCTCTGGAGAAGAATCCATTCCAAGCTCATTCTGGTTGTTGGCCAAATTCAGTTCCTCCTGGTGGCAAAAATGCAGTCTTTGTTTCCTTCTGGCTGTCAGCTGGGGCTCAGGCTTTGTTTCTAGAAGCTTCCCATCATCCTTATCATGGTTTCCTATCTTGTTTTCTCCAGCAGCAGCTAAGTCCCTCCTGCTGTGCGAATCTATCTGACTTCATCTGGAGATGTGATTTTTTGGTTTCAAAGGGTCCTGTGATTAGATTGGGCCCTGATGAATCTTTCATAACATCTTCTCTATATTATACTCTTTTTTTCTCCATGTAACATAATACACTCACACATTATAGGACATTGACATCTTTATGTGAGAAGCATTCTACCTACACATACATATAGTATATGTGTATGTGTGGGTGGGTGTGGGTGTATATACACACTGTAAGTTTTATAAACCTACAACAGGGAAAAATTTATGTCCATCTATTATTTTAGCCTCTTTTTCTCCTTTGAAATGCTGGATGACAGAAAAAAATGGTATATTTATAGCTCTTCAATGGGAAATAATTATAGCCATGAATTACACACTAAGAATTACTCTTTCATGTATAAAATCAACATAAATAAATTCACAGATGTGTACAGATCCTAAAAATATACCCAAAAAATAAAAATATCAAACCATATTCCAAGAACTAACTCATTAGACAAAATCATGAATCGAGAAATGGGAAATTTGTAGTAGTTAAACATTATATAATGTGTATGTGTGATTTCTTTCTATTTTTAGGTATGTATAATCTCAGTGTTAATAAATGTCTTATCACTTTCTTAATACCCTAAGGAGACAATATCAGTGTTAATAACGTGTATTCAGATATAGGATTCTGGCAGCATAAAGTATTAGGATATTGTTCGAGGTATAATATTAGACATTATGATAGGCAGCATGGTCCCCCCTCGCACCAAAGATGTCTATGTCTTCATCAACAAAATCTGTAAATAAGTTAGTTTACAAGGCACAAGAGAATTAAGGTTGCCGATGAAACAAAGGTTGCTAATCAACCCTACCTAGAATAGGAAGATTATTTAAGATTATACTCAGGTGGCCTCAATGTTTACAAAGTGTTTTTAGCAGTGGAAGGGCAAGGCTAGAAATGTAGATCAGGGTGATGTGCTGTAAGAAGGACTGAATCCACCCTTGCCAGATTTCAAGATGAGTATGGCCATGAGACAAGGAATGTAGAGAGTCTCTAGAAGAAAAAAGCGAAGAAAACGGTTTCTTTTGGAGCCTCCACAGAGAAGTGTAGTCCTGCCAATGGCTTCATTTTATCCCAGTAACACCCGTGTTGGACTCTCTCAGGATTATAATGCAATGAAGTTGGATCATTTTAAACCATAACATTTGTGGCAATTCATTACAGCAATAATAGAACACTAATATAGGCATTAGTTAAAGTTTATTTAAGAGGAGTTTTAATGATGCGGAAAATATTTGTTTTACAAAGTTAAGCTACACCTGCAGAAGCAAGCTTATATAGAATTATATAGTTTAAAAAAACGATACCGTTCACACTGACTTCAGTGACAAACTCTTGCTGTCTGAAAATATTAATATTTCATAGCAGTTACGAGCATGGTATTTATGGTTAAACTTTTATTTGAATACTATTATTTATTAGCTCTGTGTGGCCACTGGAAAAATAAAAACATGTTAATGCTTGGCTTAACCATTTATAAAATGGGGACAATTATTCCAACCCCAAATGATTTTTATAGATTTCCAGTGAGATGCTATATATAGTCCAGTCCACCACTATATGTACATAGTCTATTTGGCAAATGTGAGCTGGTAGCCAACTGCTGTTCTTACCCTTTCTATCTCCCAGTTCTTTTTTATTTTTCAATTTTTAAAATGTTTATTTTTGAGAGAGAGACAGAGAGAGAGAGAATGAGAGCATGAGCTGGAGAGGGACAGAGAGAGAGAGGAAGATATAGAATTCGAAGCAGGTTCTGGGCTCTGAGCTGTCAGTATAGAGCCCAACATGGGGCTTGAACTCATGAACTGTAGGATCATAACCTGAGCCGAAGTCGGACGCTTAACCAACGAGCCACCCAGCCATCCCTATATCTCCTAGTTCTTAAGGTCAAACAGTTATATTAAACATCCTCCTCACTACAGTGTTAATTTTCAGGATTAAATTACAGTTTCATTTTCAGGATACGATTAAGTGAAGTTTGGTAACTCACATGAATATCTAACTGACATAATGTCAGGAAGATGACCAAAGAGTAAAAATTTCAGCCCGTGTAGGGTAGATATTCGGTAGGTATCACCATCATCCAGGAAGTATAGTGTTCTGGCTTCTCAGAGTGCTCTAGTAATGTTAAGTTTAATCAATTCATAACTATTTTTTAAAAATTTTGTCAACTGCTCCCCTCCAATTCTGTAACAGTATTATTCCACATTTCTTCTAATGTCTTTTTTTTAAATATTTTTATTTATTTCTAGGAGAGTGAGAGAGACAGCGTGAGCAGGGGAGGGTCAGAGAGAGAGGGAGACACAGATTCTGAAATAGGCTTCAGGCTCTGAGCTGGCAGTCAGCACAGAGCCCGACGCGGGGCTCGAACCCACCAACCGCGAGATCATGAACCAAGCGAAAGTCGGACGCTTAACCGACTAAGCCACCCAGGCGCCCCTCTTCTAATGTCTTTAATGACAAAGCAAAAGAGCTGTGTGTTTGGGAAGCGGCGCAGAAAGAATCACCTGGAAGCTAATAACTGCCCTTACTCATTGTAATGTCACACAACCAAAAACACAGACTGAGGGAGCTGGATAGAACAGTAGAATCATCTAGTCTCACTTCCCTATTTTATGTATAAAGATAACGAGTCCCAATAGAATAAATAACTTGCTGAAGGATACAATGCTTCAGACACTAGGAATAAATCCTAGATGTTCCTTCTCTTAGTAACACACACTTTAGTGTTTCAATGTTTATTTATCATTTTATAACAAAACCCCTTCCTTATGTTGGTCCTGTCACTGTTGATCTTTTCATTGAAAGCAAAAATTGCTCAGTATCCTCCTTGGAGTAGAGCTGTTTGCTGTTATTTTGCCCGTAAGGAAGAATTCTGACCCACGTGGCATGTTGCTGTTGTCAAGAGAAAGGTCACGGGGGCAGCAGGTGGAAAGACTCAGCAATATATAAAAATCGTCTACAGCAAAGTTCACTCAGGTGTTTCTTTCTAATTCCAACCTCTTCCCTCCCGCATCTCCTTAAGAACAGGTGTGACCCCTGGAACATCCGAATCAGCAGGGGTAAGTGAAAGGTTATACAGAGTTGAAAAGCAGCAGAAAAATAGAAACATAAGCAAATTTAATAAATAGCATCTGTTTCCAATATGGGTTTCTCATATTTAAACTTAACATTCTATTTTTAGTTCTGAAAGGAAAAAAATGACTAATCTTGATCTAGAAACTGGTGACATAAAGCAGCACAGATTATAAAAGATAGTAATTCCAAAGGTCAAAGACATTATTATAAATGAGTTATTTTAAAACTTATACGTGTTATTTCATAAAATCATAAAGTCATGGGGATGAAATATATCAGTCTGTCACTTAGACCAGTCTCATTTATTCTAATTATCTTGTTCTCAATTTGGGGGTTTTCTCATTAGGAATTATCATTAAAAGTTCATAAGCTATTCTTGACAATGAATAATGAGCAGATTGTCAGATTTAGCCCATGCTGACATTTCTGTTCTCAATTTGATGGTTGTTGACCTCATTAGGTGCACTTATAAAACAAGGCTTAAAATCTAAAAAAAAGTTAGAGACTTGAAAGTAAACTACTCTATAACTTGTCATTATCCCAACCTTAAGAAAGTTCTTTTGATGTATTAACATTCTATTAGATGTTCAGAAAGAAAAAAAATAGTGAAGAGAAATGTTTATACAAACAGATGTTAATTATTCTTACTAAAAGCATTGGTACTTTATTAACTTTAAATAGGTCATATGCAGTGCACGTATAACAAATATAGTATATATTGTGCTCAAAATATTACTAAGGGATTAGAACCTATTTCTGCTAAAGGAGAGTATATTGCACATTTCTGAAATCTTTACTCATTAGCTGGTTTCTAAGTCCACTCAAGTGCTTTCATTACTATTTTTTTTCATCTTAACAAATTAGGAAGGTATTTTCCTTGGTATTAAAATAAGATAACTAGAGCTTTGTATTTGGAAAAAGAATCTATTTTTTTAATTTAGATATTTTTATTTACTTTTGATAGAGACACAGAGTAATAGTGAGATAGGGACTGACAGAGAGAGAGAGAGATACAGAATCTGAAACAGGCTCTAGGCTCTAAGCTGCTGGCACAGAGCCCAACAAGGGACTCAAACTTGTGAACCACGAGATCATGACCTGAGCCAAAGTTGGATGCTTAACTGACTAAACCACCCAGGTGCCCTAATATCTGTAATTTTAAAGAGAGATTTTCTCTGACATGTCCAAATCAATGACTTTCACATGTCAAAGCCAGCCTTTTTCTTGGTTGTTCTGAGTAACAGTTAAGTAAATGGATATCAAGTTATTGTTTATGAGTTTATTTTCTAAAAAGGGTATTCTATAGTGGTTAGGTTTGAAGAGTTCATTATCTCTTGAGTTTTTGCTAATTGTGTATTTTTATCAGTAAGTACCACTGGAGACAATAAACATGATCAAAGTTAAAAATTGCAGAAGTTAAAAACTAAAGCAGAATTGGTAGGGTAGGATTGTAAATTCTTAAGAAATATTAATCATGGAAACTTAAAGGATACTTAAAGGATATGGTAGCAATATACTTCATATGTAAAACTTTTGTCATTTCCCTTCTTCTTTACAGAATAAGAAAAGGGGATGGGAAGTAATATGTTACACAGGAATGTGCCAGCACATAACAAACATATAACACAGAAAAAATGTTTCTATAAAGTAAGCAATACTGAATAAATTCAGGTTTCTATTTATTTGAAACAAATAAGCCAAATACGAAGATGACTGATTAGTATTCTTTTACCGTTCAGTGACCATCAGGTTTTCAAATAAAGATAATCTGAGTGTCTTATGTTTAAGTGTCATGAGAGAAACAGAGTTGCTATGGGTTAAACTGTGTTTCCTGAACATTCATATGATAAAGTTCCAACCCCTAGTACCTCAGATTGTGGATATAGTTGAATATAGGGTTGCTGCATATGTAGTAAGGTGAGGTCATCCTGGAGCAGGATGAGCCGTCAGTCCAATATGACAGGTGTCCTTATAGAAATAGGAAATGTGAAGAGACAGACATTCACAGAGCAGGACACAATGTGAACATTAAGGCAGAGATTGAGGTGATACATCTACATGCCATGTGATGCCAAACATTTTTCACTCAGAAGGAATCAACTGTGACAGCATCTTGATTTTGGACCTAGAGCTTCTGGAACTGTGAGACAATAAATTTAGTTGCTTAAGCTATCCAGTTTGTGGTACCTTTTTAAAAATTTTTAAAAATTTTTAGACAGCCCTGGCAAAATATTATGGGTTATACCTGTACCAGTGTTCCCTTATGTTAGCATAGAGTTCTGAAAAGGTGGCATATTTGTACGTATACATGAAGAGAATAAAGACAACTCTCAGATTACCTTGCACTTAATGATAATAAGAAGATGTATTCACTGGATCTTGTTGAGCAGAAATAGGCAAGAGAAAGAAATCCACAGAAGTACATTAAAGGACAATATTCTTCCCTATTTAAACACTTAGAAGACTATAACAATAGAACACATTAATTTGTGGCAGGCACAGACCTCATGGCCATTATGTATTTATTATTTAAACTCCATCTCAAAAATGTATATAATCAATCACTGAGTTATGATAGCAGTTTGATAGAAAGTGGTGAATATTGACCAGGTTTTTATGAAAGCAATGAAATGTGTCAAAAGTATTCAGATAGTGTTACAGTAAGTCTATCACCTACATTGTGCATCAAATAAGCATGATGTTTTTGTATGTAAGTTTCATTCTTCCAGATAAAAATGCATGACACTCTTCTCAACTATATATAAATCATTTTGAGTTTTAGGTCATTTGGGAGTGGGGAAGTCAATTAACTTCAGTCAGCAGCATTGAGGCAGTGACAGTGGGAAAAAGGAAGGAGAGAAAAATAGCAGTTTAGACTTACATGAATATGCTGAATATAGATAAAGGTTTTCCTGGATGAAATCTATGAGAAACAAACAGCCAAAACCAAACACAGCAATGTAAGAATAACAATCATGACTAGCTGACAACATTGACAATATTCACTCATTTGTTCAACAAATATTTGTTGAGTACTTACTATGCACCTGGAATTAAACTAGACACTGGGAATATAAGAATACAAAACAGAAATTGTCATTATCTTCATGTTGGAAAAAGCAGAATAGCAAATTAGCAGTCAAATGCATATGATGATTTCAGGTTTTTATACGCACTTCAAAGAAAATCAAGGTGTTGTAGCTGCTTAAGATAAGGTCATAAGGAAAGTCCTTTCCAAGAGATTTGTAAGTTGAGGTGTAAGGGAAGGTAAGAACTCACCGAAAGACAAAGGAGCAGGTTTCTTGATTGAGAAAAGAAACAACAATAACAAAATACTGTGCTCTCCAAGAGAGGTCCACACTTCCTGTGAATGCCTGTGACAATGAATGACTTTTCCTGAATTGAGAGGATATTCTTCTGGATTGGAAAAAAATATTTTTATATAATATATGAAATATAATTTTAAAGTGTTGGACAGTAGACACATATTCCGTGATTTTCGTTTGCCCTGGAGCACATGCTACATTCTATACTACATGGGTTTATATGAATGCAGGTCTTAACTGTGATTAATTAATTAAAATATACCTTGGGTTTAACCTAGGATGATTTGCATATTTTGTCCTTAAAATATTATATAGTCCATTAGTCTTTGGACTGTATTGGATTTACCACTTACAACTAAACAGTGCTTATGATTTTCCATAAACAATTTACACTTTAGATATACAATTATTTCTACTTAGCACATAAGTAAACTGAGGCAAAGGCAAGTTATGCAAATTATCCAAGAGCATAGAGCTGGTAAGTAAGCAAAGGGCAAGATTTAAATCCAGGAGGTCTGTGTTCACAGCCCATGGACATAATACTCTTCTGTGATGTATTACTTACACATTTTGTTCAGATTATTTCAGAGTTATAACCAAACACATAAAATTCTATGGAGAACTTGTTTTTGCCTTACATGGCATGTTATGTTTTAATGATACTTGTCATCAACAAGATAAAAAATGAGAAGAGCTCTCTATTTTCTAGCTCACTCTTGTTCTCATCTCCAATACAAATGCTTATACTTATAAATTCTTATAATGTACAAGTTTAAATAATGGCAAGTCCTTTCAGACAAGTAGATTGTAAATGCATCTCACAGGCAAAGCAGGCATGGACTGGCTTTTATTCTTTGAAGAGAATACTGAAGGAAAAGATTCTAAGTATAGAAATGGAGGATTTAGAAAGGGGGCTTTATTAGACACAGCATGAGGCAAGGAAAATGGCTGCATCATTCTGGGAACGTTTTCCTCATTCACTTCCTTATATTAGACTTCAAGTTTTCTGATTCACTTTCCAAGTCGAAATTTTACCCAAACTCTCTAATTCTTTCCTTATGTCATTAATTACACAGAAACATACCGAGGAAGAAGAACCTGCATGAACTCCTTACATACTTACAAACCTTTATATCGAGCAAGACATGGAGGCAGGTACTAAGATAGAGACCGTGCCTTAAAAATCTTAGATGACTGGTAGAAAGCCAGCTACACAAAGGACTGTGATCGAAGATAAAAATGAACTTTGCATTATCTAGACTGTAACAAATCCAGCTTGACATCACCATTGTAAACATATAAAATATCCTAGAAATATTTTTTTCATTGAAGACTAAAATATCAGATTTCACAGCAATTGTTTATGGTCCCCTTATTAGAGATATAAGTTGCTGTTTAAATATGTTCAAAATAACTTCTGAACTTAATGCTTAGGCATACGGTGGCTCAGGGCGCCTGGGTGGCTCAGTCGGTTGAGCGTGCGACTATAGCTCAGGTCACTATCTCATGGTTCGTGGGGTCGAGAACCTTATCGGGCTCTGTACTGACAGCTAGCTCAGAGCCTGGAGCCTTCTTCAGATTCTGTGTCTCCCTCTCTCTCTGACCCTCCCTGCTCACAGTGTCTCTCTCTCTCTCAGAAATAAATAAAACATTAAAAATTTTTTTAAAAAGGAATACTGTGGCTCTATCTCTGGCCTGTGAGCTTGCTTGTGCGCGCGCATACACACACACACACACCTCACACACATTTAAATAAACATCCTCTCTCCATGGAAACTTCTTTGTTTTTCACTATTTTTCCTTCTGAAACTATGAGTATATGGAGTCTAAATGCCTCTAAGAGCTGTGGCTCGGTTTTATTTTTAGATTTTATTAACTGCTTTGTATATTCTACATTTAACTTACAATTTTTTATTGTTGTTCTCCCAACATCTATAAATAAAATTTGAAGACCTATCTACCTTTAGTTTACAGGAAAGAAGGCAGAACCTTATTGAATTTTACTGTTGGTGTTAGGAAAAGTTAACAAGGTGAATTGATTGTGCCTATGAGAAGCTAAGAATTTATTGCTGTTATTATATGATCCTCTAAATTTAAATGTGTTTCATCATTAGTTGTGAGTTTATATGTGGGAAGGCAGATGTTAGCAGTATCTTAGTTCTTTCTATTCAGAACTATATCATTAAATTTAGTTCGCTCAATAGAATACAGTATATAGCCAAATTGCCTTAGTATAAACAAGAGTATAAATTCAAAACTTTCAAATTACAGATAAACAATGAATGTCCAGATCCTGATTAAAATTTAGACACATTTATAGTGGTAAATAGAAATACTTAAAATATTAAAATAAATATTTCTATCCACACACAATATAAAGATAGTCAAAAGTAGTTCATCGTGTAAAAGCCTAAAGCTCTTTCATTTAAGCAACTTCTATTTCAATTTATTCTTTGATGTGTCAAGCTAAGCTCTAGAGAATTTCTCCCTTGAATGAGTGACTTTGCGTTGGAATATACTCTTTGAATAGAGATTGATGCTAGATTCATGCTATCAGTATTCTATTGCTTGCAGAGGAAAGAAAATCATTATTATAGTACATTTAATTGCATTAATGCTGAGAAGAAAAATGGTCACTGAAAGAAGTCATTTAAAATTGGTTTTGACAGCTATTGCCTAAGTCACTTATTTATAAAATAAGCTTTTTTGGATGTACAGACTTGTAAGCATGATTGCAGATAATCTGGTTCTAATTTTCTTTCTCCCACTAACTCATACAGCTATCAACATAAGTCATATAACTTCTCTGGCCTAAATGTTTTAATCTTTGAAAAAATATATAATTTACTGTACAAGATTTATGATAATAATAATATAGTTCTTAAACACTTTAAGACATATGAGTAGACCAATATTTTGGAATATTACAAAGGTAAAGAAAATTAAGGCATTATTTTTCTTTTAGATATACGTCAGCTGATCTGGAAAGAAAAAAAGATCAGTATAAACAAACATCTCAAGAAATATTTCTCTAAAGCCTGTGTGTTAGAAATACACGTAGATAGACTGGGTTCTCCTTGGGAAAATATAGCACTTGTATTGATTCTTTTGATAATGTCCTTATTCCCCATGGATCCCAACATGCTCCTGGTGCAGAATCTCTCCAGACCACACAGTACTATTGTGTTACTACAAGGATACAGTTCATCCATTACAGCATAATTACCGATGCCCCACAGAAGAAAAGCGCCCAGGCAAACTCGGGTAATGATAAAAGAAATAAGAGAAAGGGGAGAAAAGACAGTCAGGTCTTTTCTATCATCATAAGTGAAATGCACAGTGAAGCATCCTATAAATAACTAAAGAAAATTAAACAGGACTGGATTTTCGGTTTACAGGTAGAAGCAAGAATTTCAGACTTCAGAATCACATAGTTATTATCATTATTTCTTTGCAGACTCTATGAGTGAAATGGTTCTCTTTAATGGGGGCTTTAGTGCAAAAGCAATGTAGGTGGTCAAAATACTGGGGAAGAGAAAATTGAAGATAATCTAACATATTGTGATTAATTGAAGAATTAAAATAACTGACCAAAAAAAAAGAGGCAGACTGCTTTTGTAACATATGGTCACCACTGAACTTTTTTTTTTTAAATAACTATTGCTATTTACCTTTCAGAAATGTGCAAAGATAGAGACACTAAAAGAGAAACAACAGTCTTATTCCCAGCTCTAATCTGTTGATCTGTTTACACAGGAACCATGTAACCATGTTTGTACCACTTTGCTTTCGTGGTGGCCAGGCGGATAAAGGGCAGATGGCTATTACTTCTGATCTAGTCATTTTATCAGCTAGATACACTGTGGTGAAAGTACAACTGTAAGAAGGTGATAGGAGGCAATTTTCTCCATTGCTGTGCTAGTGTGTAGCTAGTGACTGCACAAGCCCTAAATAAGACAGAATTTACTTTCTGGATTTCCAACCTCCTTTACTGTTTTTTGCCACTAAGTTTTCTACCCTCTTCATATTTTCCATCACCTAAAGCCATCATTAGTCACAAATATTATTTTGAAGACTGAAGATCTATTAAATGAATTTTTTTCAATGATGAATATTCAAGAAATCACTAACTTTGCTCCTGGAACACTAGTTTATACTGGTAACTAAGGGTGATGGACAAAATTAGTGAAGTGTAATGTGTAGCTATAGTAATTACTTTAGTGGATCTCCACATTTTAGTGCCTTAGCAAAATAGAAGTTACTTTTCACTCATATCAATCTTCAACATGGCCATTTCTGGTCAACAATTAGGGTGACGTTGCTACAAAAAGATCAGGGATCCAGCCAAATAAAGCACTAGGAATCAACATTCAACTTGTAGAAGCAGAGACTTGTGTCAGAAGTTTTTTGAGTAAAACCTGGAGGTTGCACACATCATTTTTGCCAAAATTCCATTGGCTGCAAATCCGTAATATGATCTCTCTTAATGGCAAAGGATTCTGGGAGATATAATCTAGCTATGTGCTCAGGAGAGAAAAGAGATGGATTTTTAGGAAGAACAATCAACCATATCTTTCATAATCTGTCCTTCCAGTCAATAAGAATTGATTTCCAGCTTTATTCAAACTCTCATACTATATTCTCCCCCAATATAGTCTCCCAAAGGAGACAATCCAATGTCCATACCAGGTACTGCTTGTATCACAAAGTCCACTATTGTAGTTGGAACACATTATTCAGGTCCGGTACCTCATGGTCTTGAAATTTATTACTTGAAAGATAAATTATTTTGCCCTTACCAAATTCTCACAAATGCAATGGTAAAGCAGGTGTGAGATAACCTCGGTAAAAATACCCTGTGGTAAAAATAGACAATACACTAGGTACTACTCTCTGGCAATGATGGTTGAGTCTCCATCCTAGGAAAGGAGGGATTTTCTTGGTTAGATTCAGGATCTTTGGCATTCTCTGTTGGCACTTGATTCTAACCTTTGGGAGTTTCTTCATATCACAAGTTCCTCCATGATTACATCTGAAGTGAGGAGCATCCTGCTTGGGAGATGGATGCTTCCTTTGTTGCAAACATTTGAAGTCCTAGGATTGTTGTAGAACTGCAAAACATTTTTTTAAGTTTCTTTATTTGTTTTAAGAGGGGCAGAAAGAAAATGCAAGCAGGAGGGGGGCAAAGAGAGAATCCTAAGCAGGCTCTGCACTGTTAGCACAGAGCCCACCCTTGGCTAGATTTCAAAAACCATGAGACCACGACTTGAGGCAAAACCAAGAATCAGACCCTTAACTGACTGAGCCACCCAGGCACCCCAAAACTGCAAAACATATAGATGAGGCATTTTTGTTCTCAGCAATGTTTTTCTTAGAAAGCTTAGTAGATTTCTGATCCATTTGCTATTAGTCAGTTACATGCTAGTAAACATAGCAAAGTTCCTTTTTAGTTACAATTTTCATGCCTCCTTTTTCCTTCCTTCTGGTCCTCTATGCTTCTGAAATAATTTGCTTGATGGAAAGGAAACCCCCTGGCTATAATTTTTGCCAGAAGACTGAAACTCCTTTTAGCTAAGAAATTCTAATTTGTCTTTGTCATGCAAATCTTTTTTTTTTCTAGTATTATATCTTATTATTTAGGATCTAGAGGGTTTTGTCTTTCCCAAACATGTGTGGCCCCAAATTTATCACCCTTATTTCTTTCCACCTCTGCTCTGAAATTAGTTAATCCTTGCCTTTTCTTTTTTTTAACCCTTCGCTAAACATCAAATAAAAGCTAACAAACATGAAGCCTCTCACTTTTTCAAAATGCTTCCCTCGAGCTACAGACTTAGTAAGGCATGGTTTGCCTTCTGAATTATTGCAGATAGTAATCATTTTCTCAAATATCTCATCACTATATAAATCTTCCATATTTTAACCTGTAGTGGCTGTTATCTAATCAACTGCAACATGACTGTTAAGTCAATGGCAGCATCCCACTTCTATATATTTATGAATTAACTAGACTAAAGCTATCTGAAATTAATGCCAACAGTTTAGAGGCACAGCAGACTGGAAGTCTCTCTCATAGATATATATAATTTTACAACGCCAGTGTACTTGGTTGTAGATCGACTGTTTTTTTCTCCATGCAATAAAAAATTTACTCTAGCTCTATTTTATGGCTCCAAATCCTGTAGTTTAGGGCCTCTTCATTCAAGCTATCCAGACAGCAAAAGGGGAAAAGGGGCATGGAGATGGCATAAATAATTCTTAAAACCTTGGGCATGAGTAACACTGAGCACTTCTAGCCACATTTCTTTGACAAGAACTAGTAATAAGGCCACACGGAGAATAAGGAAAGATGGGCTATAAGGGTTAGTCCCTGGCTATATCTGTGCTATAGAAAGGGATAGGATTCCGGGGAAATGATACTGTCCCCATTTGTGACAGACTGTCACAGTACTTCATAATGTGACTGTATTTGGAGATAGGCTCTTTAAAGAGATAGTTAAAATGAGGTCATCAGTCATTGTAAGAAAAGGAAATGTGTTCACAGAGGGATGCAGATGAACATGGAAGGCAGACATGAACATGAAAGAAGACAGCTGTGTACACCAAGCCAAGTCTGGAACAGACCCTCAGAGTCCTCAGAGGAAAACAACCCTGCTGGCAGCTTGATCTCAGACTTGTAGGCTGCTGAACTGGGGGGGGAAAAAACACAACAACTAAATTTCTGTTGTTTGTCACTCAATCTGTAGGACTTGGTTGTGGCAACTTTAGGAAACTCATATAAAATGATAAATAGGAGTCATGACAATAATTAAAGTAAGTGTATGTATCAATTACATTGAGAGCAGGTTGCATTCCTATTCTGAAGGGAAAACAAGGGAAACTGTTGGATAAAGTTTTAAAAATATTTCAGGGGTGCCTGGGTGGCTCAGTTGGTTAAGCATCTGACTTCGGCTCAGGTCATGATCTCACAGTTTGTGGGTTCGAGCCCCACATCAGGCTCTGTGCTGACAACTAGCTCAGAGCCTGGAGCCTGTTTCAGATTCTGTGTCTCCCTCTCTCTCTGACCCTCCCCTGCTCACGCTGTCTCTCTCTCTCAGAAATAAATAAAACACTAAAAATTTTTTAAAAAATATTTCATATATATTTCAAATAGATAGAACAATGCACTAAAACACCAATTTTCTTTATATATATATACATATTATTCAAAAAGTCTAACAGGACAGTTCTCTTCTTTTACTCTTTGGCATCTATGTTCATATTTTATCCATATTTAAAAATATCATGCTTTTCCTGCCATAAGTCAATTATTTGTCATACAAAAGATGACTGTCCACCTGCCCTCTCCCCCTTCCACCACCTTATCCTCTGTCTCTTCCCATGCCCCCCTCAGATCCACAAGTCTCCATTGCAACAATCTCAAGCTGAAGATCCCCATAAGATCCATTTATGATTCCTTTTACATTCATAATCTCTGAATTTATGAACTCAGCACTTGTAAGCCAATTACTTCTAATACTCCTCATCCAAAATAATACAAAAAGAGAGAAAATGTGGGGATGGGGAGTGGAAAACACAAAATTATCCCTAGAAGCCATAGTATTGTTTTTCTTTTTAAAGTTTATTCATTTTGAGAGAGAGAGAGGGAGAGAGAGCAGTGGGGAGGCAGAGAAAGATGGAAAGAATCCCAAGATGGCTCCATGCTGTCAGCTCACAGCCCAGCACAGGGCTGGATCCCAGGAAGAATGAGATCGTGACTTGAGCTGAAACCAACAGTTGGATGCTTAACAGACTTAGCCACCCAGGAGGCCCATGCCCACCCCAGTCTTGTTTTTCTAACTGGTCATGAAGCCATCTTAGTTATCCTTGGTAATAGAGATTAACCATCCTGGCCACCAAAGAAACTCCATTTTCTACATCTTTTTTTCAGTGACACAAAAATTCTCTAAGTAAACATATAGGAGGAAATCCAACTTCAAGTTTATTTAGACCTTTTGGGGAAAGATTTCTTCCCTGGGAATCAATACATCTTTAACAACAGAGTCCAAAGTTACTGGATGTAATAGTGAGACAGTAAGAGGGGCCACTGCCATTTCTACCCCTTGGTCTCTTGACATGTATATTCTGCTTTTACCAAAATATATACTGGCATCATATATTGGCCACTGGTTCATTCACATATTATAATAGCCATAGGGTGTTTTCTGTCTAATAACACCATAACTAATGATTTTATTGGCCATTTCACTATTATTTCATGCCATCTTGTTTATCAAAAACAAAGAAAAAATTAAACATAGCTATCAGCAAGAATAGGCATGGCTTTCCTTAGGTATCTGTGCTGTGGTTCCCCTTTGGGGCTGTCCAGACTTCATATAGCATGTTCACCAGTGACACTTCAAGCAATGCTGGACCTGCAATACCATAGTACAAAATGGTATATTTCTTGTGCCACAGACCACTGCTTATTAAAAAATATGTTAAGTTTTATCAACTTGATACTTTAATTTAAAAATTATAAGTTTCATTATTTTACAATATTATAGAAAATCAAACATTATGTAAGAGCCAATACCTCTTGGACTTAGGAGGGTTAATATTAAATTATAACTTAAACTTTTAAATTTTTTATATTAAAAATAATGATAAAAATATATTTCAGAAAATGAACAAAACAAATATATATTTTATGGTCATATAAACTGATTTGTGCTGAAGACATGATATGATATTTGCTTTGCAATAATAAATCCACGTAAATCACATTTGAAATTTCTTTTTTTTTTTCACATTTGAAATTTCTAAAGGGAGCCCTTTTACATCTGGAGTATTAAGCATTTTCAGAATTTTGAAGAAGGAACTGTAGTTTATCATGTTTTTATAAAAGTGTTAACAGAATAATTCTACTGAAAGGTTTATGTAAATACACATTGTTAGAAAATGAGATTTCTAAAATTATCTTTGTGGTTCAAAGTTGTATAAGTTATGAATTAATTGCCAAATAATCTTTAAAAGAAACCTTAAAAAACTAGTAACCAAGACTGTCTTTCTGTACCTATCTTCAAGATAAACCTTCAAACACTAAAAAGACATAACACCCCGGGGGTTGTTTGACAGATAAGAAGAGCTGCCAAGTGGGGGTTATATCACTTTAAAACAAGTTCTTGAAAAACAAAACTTTTAAAGGTATAAGTCTACTTTTCTTAGAAGACACCAATCACTGGAATAGTTCACACAGTAAAAAATAAAGATAATACTGAAGGTAACCAAATATATACCTAATGAAATTATGAAATTCATTTTGGTAAAGAAATGGAATGGAGCACATTAGACTCTCTAAATTACATTTGCTTCTTTGCAATCATTTCTATATCAGATGGCACTAAACCTAGGTAACCTAATGTTTCCAAAAAACTAGAACTCATTACATGTAGCACTTTAAAACACAAAAACTCATAATAGCCTAAAGCTCAAAGTGTTAAAACTAGACTTTCCAATTACCTCCTTTTCCTCCAACACTTAAATCAATTTTGGAAGACAATTAGAGTGTCTAGAAATAACATATATATATATTTTTTCTTATTCTAGCAGTTTATATAATCATTTGTTTCTTCCTATCATTGCTACAATTTGGACGACAGTATTGATCTGGTTTTCATTCAGTATATTGAGGATTTATGAAACTCTATGTTATAGATTTTACTTTTACCTGCAAGCACCATTTCCTCCTTGTTATTACCAACACCAACAGTCTTTTAGTAAACTAGTCCACTCTATCCATGTTCTTCTACTGGAGGTCTTGAAAAATAATACATTATCTGACCACTTGGTTGGACAAGGCACTTTATGGACCAGTGAGCTTTTGTCTGGAATTTTTTTCTTTTCAGTTGGAAACTCTATTTCAAAATGAGGTATGTGTGTCTGGCATCTACCTGCTGTCGGCCATCGTGTCTCCAGGTGCAGAGAGGAAGCCTACCTGAGAAAGTGAAGACAACACACATACAAGTGGAGTGTAGAGATGGAGAGGAAAGCACTTTTGTGTTGTTTGAATCCATTATTCCAATCATCCCTGAGACCCAAGACCACTGGCCTTTTCTGAGGTTCTAAATTATAGTTGTATTTTACTTGCAACCAAGAAAACAGCCAGAAAGGCACAAAGTGTTGATGCTTTAATTTAGGACTACATTAGTTTCCTATTTTTGCTGTTACAAAGTAATACAAACTGAGTGGCTTAAAACAACACAGATCAATTATCTCACAGTTCGGGGGGGTAAAAAGTGAGTAATTTGGTCTCACATGGCTGAAAACAAGGTGTTGGCAGCACTGTGTTCCTTTCTGGAGACTCTAGTAGAGATCTGTTTTGTGGCCTTTTCCAGCTTGTAGAATTCTTTAGCTTGTTGCCATATTTCCCCTCAAAACAACAATGGCTGATCACGTCTTTCTCACATTGCATCACTCTGATTCTTCTGCCTTCCTTTTCCACATTTAAGAACACTTTTCATATATGGTGCAACTTTGATAATCCAGGATAATTCCCCATCTCAAGGTTACTTGATTATCAACTTTAATTTCATTTGCTACCATAATTACCCTTTGCATGGAATATAAGATATTTACAGGTTTCAGAGGTTCAGGAATTAGGACATGGACATCTTTTGGAGGCCATTAGTCTACTTACCATAAGCATCAAACTTCAAAACAATAGAAAGAAAGAATATAAAAATGATTGATAAAATGTATACTTTTCCTCACTATAAATATTTTAAGAGAAATCAGAAACAGGTGGAAGAGATTCTTATGCAAAATAATCATGCAAATTCACATTAGCCATTACTTTTACATAATAAAGAGGTTTAGGTACCCCCCCCCATATTCCTATGCATTTTTGCTAGTGATATTTGTTTTCTCTTATATAATATGGAAAGTGTGTAGTTTAAAATGCTGATTAAAAATGTCAGGCATGGATGAAGTGCCAGATATTTTTTATTCCTGCCACTCACTCAATGCTTGATCCCCTTTTAAGACATCCATCCATTATTATTCTACATGTGAAAACTTCCAGTGATGGACAACTCACTATTAGTGAGTTTAATGAATATCCAAACCTGTGGGCATTGAAGAATACCCTCAGGACACTGCTTCTAGGGCTCTTCATGGTTTGCAATCTTTGCTGACGAAGAAAGGAATTTCTGCATTTGATGCTTGCATCCAATTTCCTCCCACTGACACAGCAGACTGCAGCCCTTGGGAGCCAGTGAGAAACATGGGCTCACTGAGAGGTTGTGGGATTGCCAGCTCTGGGCCTGTAAGTCCTTGCTCTGGTTTAAGAGGAGACTGCAGATGAGTTTAGGAATAGGCATTCTTTCCTTGCAGTACCAGCAGCTTGAATTAGTAACACCATGTCTCACTAGAAAATATAGGCATTCTCTTACCCTATTGTACCATGTGAAACAACATAGCTGACAGTACATATTTAAAAAAGGTCAAGGGTACATTTCTTCTAGTGATTAATTTTGTTTCTGAGTCAGAACTTGTACAGTTAACAAAGAAAATGCCCATTTTCCTTCATAATGATCATAATTATGAACAGTCAATATGTAAGATCTAAAGAATTAGCACATGATTTTCCATTGTATTATATCAGTAGGAAGGACAGAAAGAAAAGGCTTTGTTATTTTTATTTATTTAAACTGTTTTGAGAGAGAGAGCCAGGGAGTGCATGGGGGTGGGACAGAAGGAGAGTGGGAGAGGGAGAGAATCTCAAGCAGGCTCCACACTAGTACAGAGCCCTATGCGGAACTCAATCTCTCACACTCAATCTCTCAGTTCATGACCTGAGCTGAAATCAATACTCCAATACTAAACCAACTGAGCCGCCAAGGCCCCCCAAGTTTTGTTATTTTTAAAATGATGTATTGCTGTCACTTACCTTATAAACCCAAACGTGGATAGATTCCAGAATATTCATGAATGCTTTTCTATATGAGCAGGAATCCCAAATTCTATAAAAACATGTACACTGAAATAGAAACAACTGCTTTTGATATGATACAACCTAAAATAAGAAATATCATCACCACCATTTAAGACCATTGAATGTGTTTACCAGAACCCCAATGAAACAAAAATAACTAACTCTAATACTGATAGTTGAGAAATAATCTCAGGGAATATAGCTTGATTTAGGAATACCAAACTATGGATTTTAGCCCTGAATTTGCCACTTAAATCCAGTGAGGTTTATAATGCAAGTAATAGGTTTTGTGGTGCAGACTAGGTGATTATCAAGGCTTCTTTTTCTCCTCTTTCTCACTGCTTGTCTATTGAATATTTACCTATTTATTGCATGGTTTTATTCTTGCACATGAACACACACACACACACACACACACACACACTCTCATACACAGACCACAGTAAACCTTATCTTCAAAAACATACTGAATTACTTTAAGGTGAGTTTCTTAAACTTGGCAGTATTGATATTTGGGGCCAGATAATTCTTTGCTGGGGTAGTAGGGATTCTGTGCACTGTAGGATGTAAACCTGCTTCTCTGACCTCTCCCCACTGGATTCAAGGACCAATTCCTGGCCTGTTGGGACAACCAAAAACATCTCCAGATGTTTCCAAATGTCACCTGAGGAACAAAATCTATGACCAATTTAAGAGTAATGTCTGTAAAAGATTTTGCAATAATAAGAAAAGTGAGAAATAGTCTGATTCTGACAAAATAAACCATCCTAAGTCTCATAATTCCTTGTATTTTAATTACACAGGATTTTCTCTAATAGTTTCAGTGAACAACGGAACTTACTGCCCTTCTTATTTTGGGTTATGGGTTTTTTCTTGACTGAACCAAGAAGTATGGCCAAATCATAGATTGTTTCATCACTTTTAAAAATACCTAATTACCAATTATTCAATCATTTCTGATACCCAAACAGCCATCTGTTTTCTTTATGCACAACTCTAGAGAATATTTGTTATATTAATGACTTTTTCAAAAAATAATTATATAACATTTGCTGCATATATATTATGGGCCAGGAAATATGCTAAGTAGTTTGTATGTGAGGTTCCATTGAAGCTTCTCCATAGCCCTATTTGTTAGGTCTTATTTCCTCTAATTTAGAATGCAGCTGAACCCCTGGAATGAATTATTTCTGATAAAGTTTCACAACTTGCTAATGCTAGACCAGAGATTTGTGCCAAGGCTGGTACATTTTAGAGCGGGCTACACTTCTACCTTGAATTTTACTGACTGTACACATGTGTTCCTCCCAACACTAAG
Source organism: Proteles cristata cristata (assembly GCA_017311185.1). Lineage (NCBI taxonomy): Eukaryota > Metazoa > Chordata > Mammalia > Carnivora > Hyaenidae > Proteles > Proteles cristata. The sequence goes on along the minus strand of JAESUZ010000960.1, from coordinate 236,514 downwards.
CTCCATGATGGATCTTTTCAATCAACCCTCTTGCTGCTCTCGTCACCCCCAGCATCTTGCATACAGGCCCCACTGAACTCTACTAATCTGCTTAGCCAGGAATTCTTTGCCTCATTTGGTCTCCAGACTTCAGAAATAACAATTTTCACTTCAAACTCTTCACATTACCACACCAGAGTTAAGAGACAGAACTCGATGGATTTTGACAGCACAGCTTGGTTATGTTGTAATTTTAATTTTGTGGTGCTCCCTACTGGTTGGCCTTTCTCTTCCATGCTACAATTCTTGCTGTTTTTAATAAACTCACCTTGGTGTGCTGCTCATTTTAATCAGCACATATGGAAAACAACAGGATTCTTATTTTTTAAAGTCTAGTCATCTTGAAGAAAATTTAAGTAACCCATGCTAAAAATGATTGGTTAGAAATGTTGAGACCCTTGGGGGAAATGTGCTGTGAGGTGAGTGTCATAATGTTGCAGTGCTAAAATAATGAACAAAGGAACTCATGTGGTACCAGAGTGATCTGAGCAGTACCCTGTAGCTTCAAAATTCTGCACAAGTTTAAGAAAAAAAAAAAAAAACTTGCTGGGAAGGGAAAAGTATAAATCAATGTATCAGTGGCAATAAAATAATACCTGACTGAAAGTGACTAGAACAATGAAGACATCTGAAATACCTCAAGATAAGAAGTTCAGAGGTGGGTAGAAGCAGGCCGGCTCACAGGCTGAATGATGTCCCCAAGGACCATGGCTCTTTGAATATTTTTTTGCCTCATTGTCTTGGTTACATCCATTTCTATAATTTTAAGATGGTGACAGCAATTTCAAATATCACCAACTCCAAGCATCATATAACTCATAAATCAGTGTCCAAAAGCAGTGAAGGATATCCCGAGAGGTACCCAGTTTTTATCATAGAGGAAAATCAGAGTTTTCAGAAACCCTGTAAGATTGCCTTTTTATAGTCTATTGGTTAGAAATTGGTAAGGCACACACTACAAACCAATCTCTGGGAAAAGGGAATTGTATTACTATAATTGGTTACATAATTGTTTTATTCATGAATCAATTCCTGTTATTTACTTCCCAGAGAATATTATCACTACATAACTAACAAAACTGCAGTCCTGTTAGAAAAGGAGAAAAGGGGAAAATGGCCATTGTTAGTCAATCATATTTGCCATATTTAGTAAATTTTACTAACTTAAGACTAAAGTGTTTAGGCATTAAATATGTAAGCATTAAGATATAACTTTGGCCTGCAAATAGCCCTTTGAATTTGGTCTACTTCCCTAATATAGGCTTAAAACAATTCAGTGATGATAGATCATGAAGTAGAGTATCTTGGGATAATAAAATGATGTTTTTCTTTCTTTCTCAGAAAGAAAAAGAAAGATTATTTTCTCAGTCCTCAAAATAATAAACACAGAGATGCAACTTCATAGACCATCAGAAAATAAAGAAAAATGCTCTGTGGAATTGGCTTCTAATTATAATCAGGAAGTGAATTTCTCTGCCCCTCACAAGTTGGACTAAATCTGGAGCCCATGGCATGAGGTTTTTGTTTGTTTGTTTTTTGTTTTTGTTTTGGTGATTTTTTGTTTTTGTTTTTTGAGCATTAGCTTCCCAGATAATACTAAGATATTATAAGATACTAATTCTAAGATATTATAATTTGATAATACATCATAGCAAACTATGTTTGGAAAACACTGCTCTAAAGGAAAGGCCCTTTGAGTTACTTTGGATTTGAAAATCCTAGTCTGATAGGAAATGACAGGCATTTTTATGTGGTTTTGAGCTTTAACCACTTCCAGCCCTAGACACTGGAGACTTAAAATTTTCTCCTCCTTCATTCTTCTTTCTTTTCTTCATCTCTCATCAACATCCTGTTGCACAGCTAACCTCCACAATAATTCCTTATACTGCCCTGATCCCTCCCCTCCTTTTGTATCTGACTCTCTCTTTGAATTGCCTATACTAGTTTCTTAACAATTTCCCTTGCATCTTGATAGGGAGCAAAGTCAGCCAAACCAGGACTCCTAATTCTTTCCATGTGGTATAAAAGAAAAAATCCAGCACAGATTGGTGATAGGAAAGGATTGCTTCTTCCTTTAAGCTTATCTCACAGTAATTAATATTGGAGTCAACAAGTATGATGGATTTGAAATGATCTTCTTTCCTTCCTTCCTTCCTTCCTCTTTCTTTCTTTCTTTCTTTCTTTCTTTCTTTCTTTCTTTCTTTCTTTCTTTCTTTCTTTCTTTCTTTCTTTCTTTCTTCTCTCTCTCTCTCTCTCTCTTTCTTTCTTTCTGTCTTTCTGTCTTTCTTTCCTTTCTTCCTTCCTTCCTCTTTCTTTCTTTCTTTCTTTCTTTCTTTCTTTCTTTCTTTCTTTCTTTCTTTCTTTTTCTTTCTTTCTTTTCTTTCTTTTCTTTCTTTCTTTTCTTTCTTTCTTTCTTTCTTTCTTTCTTTCTTTCTTTCTTTCTCTCTTTCTCTCTTTCTCTCTTTCTCTTTCTCTCTTTCTCTCTTTCTTTCTCAGTAGGCTCCACACCCAATGTGGGTCTTGAATTCATGACCCTGAGATCAAGAGTTGCAGGCTCTACAGACTTTTGTATGAGCCAGGCACAACAAAATGAATTTTTGTGAGGTTAGAATTTGTGAAATTCCAACATCATTTATATAAGTATTTCACTGAAAGTAAGATTTGAAATTTATTATTTATTTGATTCTAAAATATGCATGCCCTACAGTTATAAAAATATTTTGAAGACATCAAACAAATAGCTCTCATCCATTGAATAGTAACTTTCTAAACCAGAGAGGCAGTATCATACATTTGCCATGATCAGGACTATTGGGATATAGGTTTAAATCTTAACTGTTACCATGTACTTAACCATGGTTAAGTTAATTAACCTCTCTGACTATATTTTCACAGTTATGAAATGGGTACATCACCTCTTTTTCAACATTGCTATGAATATTAGATAAGAGTTATATTACAACACTATAAACATTGTTACCTAATTAGTCTTATTTTTAGAGACAGAGGTGGTAGTTTATATAGAACTATAAATATATGTATGCTATTCTTTCGTACAGATACAGTAACTCTTTTAAGAGAAATAACATGCACAAAACTATTCAAGCAGGTAAATATCAGTTTTAAATTGACAAGAAATAAAATGACTTTGAAATCTTATATTATCTGTGTGTGATATTTGTCATCAAATATATGAGTTTATAAGGAGACAATTATTATTATTCTTTTCTACCAGGAATCAGATTATCGACACATTTGAATCTTGTGCCAATTGATGTCCAGCTTTTATTTATTAATCCAAATAATGAAACCAACCCAGGATTTAACTCAAGCAAAGATGGATAATATAATCCAGTGTAATTATATTTACTAAACAAAAATATGTTTCACAATTTAGACCCACTACTGTCCTTATTAAAGTAAGGATATATATCCATATCTATGACAATTAAATATAAATTGATGCAGTTACTACTTAATTGTGGTTAATTATGAGGTAATTAATAAAGCTTTAATAAATAAATGTCAAGATAAAAGGGAGATATAACTCAAAGAAAAAGACTAAGAGTGATAAACTTTTGATTAGATTGTATCATCAATCACTATTTACCCTAATTTCAGTTCATCCAATACTGTCCTAAGGATAGTTTTTTCTTTTCTCTACAGTAAAACTGGTCAATGTAGGTTTTTAACATACAAAAGCTTAAATATTGCTATTACAGTATTTTTTCCTTAACCAGATGTTACCTTTAGACAAAAGTTCAATGTTTATGGTTTTATTACTGTATCTTTTTTGCACACTCAAACATTTAGTCTAATAGGAGAATATATGTGCCTTCTTAGGGAGGCTCCAGCCTAGCCCCGTGGTATCTGTGCAGGAGTGAGGTAGATGAGCATTGAATTAGAAGTAATGAGGGATGTATTCTGGGGAGGTAGGAAGATGGGATTTTCAGCCCCAAAACCTACACCCTCTTTTTCCTCACAACAACAGGACCACAGGAGTCTCTCAGCTTCTCTCAGCTTTGTGCTCACAGCAGTACGTGATGTATTTTCCATTTTAGCTTTTATAAGAGGAGGAGAAAATATAAGTTTCCTTCTCCAACCAGAAAATCTATTCTTAGAGTCTTCCTGCAGCAAGAACCATTTGGGCATCACCTCTCTGTCTGTAATGATTAGTAAGACTGTCTCCAGTTTGTTTGACTTAAAGATGGAGTGAAATGCCCTCATCTGCTGCTTATATTTCTGAGAAGTCCCCAGGGTACCTTGGCTGACAAACTGACCAAGTCCCTAAACTCACAGCCTTTCCAGACAATGAGAGAGAAGCATGTCTTACTGCTTGCCAGTCCTTCCTCGTCAGAGCCACTCCTTCCATCTTACCTGCCACAACATACAAGTCTGGGAAGCCTGTGTTTTGCCACGTCTAGAATTCTCATTGACACTGACACATTTATCCCACATTCTGTATTTTCCTCGGTCATTATACACATATCCCTTTGATTAGGGACTTGATAAATGGAATCTAGCTTCCAAAAGGTGCCATGGTCATTTATAACATTATATACTGCTGCTTGTCTTCTGCAAAGCTTTGGCTAATTTCCAAGTTAACCCAACAGCATCTTACAAGAAGACTTAGGCAAATAGGTCATATTCTACTCAGAATTCTGTCTAATATGCAGTTTCAGATTTTCTGGTAAATTAATACAAACCTGATTGGCCATAACGGCCCATTTATTTTAAAAAATTTAATGTTTATTTATTTTTGAGACAGAGAGAGACAGAGCATGAGTGGGGGGGGGGTACAGAGAGAGGGGAGGGTTAAGGGGAGATACAGAACTCAGTCGGGCTCCAGGCTCTGAGTTGTCAGCACAGAGCCTGATGTGGGGCTCAAACTCACAAACTGTGAGATCATGACCTAAGCTGAAGTCAGTCGCTCAATCATAATGGCCCATTTAAACCATTAGAGTCCACAGGACCATTAGAGTCCTTTCTATCAGATGTAACAATCTCTGATAAGTCACTTCCCATAAAACTGCTCTCAAATCAAAGAGCAGTCTTAAAGAACTAAGAGATTCTTTTTCACCCTCCCCTAAGTCTACAATGTCTCTGGAAAACAAAACGCAGAACACAAAATTTCATGTGGGTACTGCTCCTAGATGCTTTTCTGATCATACTACATATCCTAACAACAATGGCATACCCTTCCCTAGATCCTTTTTTGTCTGCCTACCACATCTTTCTTGTACATCCCTGCTATTGTCCACCACTGGAACTTCAATGGATACTTAATATCACATAGCAAACTTACAATAAGTTTTGGAAGGCTTGGTATGGTGGCATAGACCAAAATTTCATCAGCCGACTATGCAAGAGATTAGGTGTTCCTTTAAAATGATGGAGATTACCATTGCTATAGCCTCTCCATTGATTTTCCCCCTAGACTTATAAATCAAGTCTTTCATATCATGCCCTCTAAGACCCTATTTATCAAACGATAAAATTCCAATGTGTAAAACCAAAATACTCTGAAAAAAAAAACATATTCTGTGCATCAAATAACTGAAAAGGCCCTATTGTAGATGATTTGTCTTCTAAAGGAGAGATTTTGTCTACTGTCTTAGAGAGAAAGAGAGAGATAACTTATTTCTAACTTCGATCAGGCAATCGAATGGGGGATGAGCTGCAGTTTTGGCAAGGCTTAGTTACACTCCAGTTGGTCACCCTTACTTCAGCATGATTCTGCAAGGCTTTCAATTGAGGGGCTGGTGTGTCTTGGTACTTAGAGCTAAATAATTGAGAGAGAGTCATTTATGCTTTTCAGGTATTTTAGTATGAATCGTGTAGGTTTTTGCCACATTCAATTTCAAAACTTGCACATGCCACGAGGGAAAATCTGGCCCCACATGTCAAAGTTCATCACTCCATTCCTGTGCAAATGCTAAAAATTTCTGTTGGGTTCTTGTGTCCCACAGAAGGCCCAAGACTAAAATCTAAGGTTTTGGCTGTAAGGGATCATGGGTAGAAAAATAGCAAGTGACTATATGACCCCCATCGATAATTAGACCTTAACTCTCTGACATTCGATTCATGTCTGTTTTATTTTCTGAGCCCTGTCCTTGACAGTTTTTTGTTCCCTGAATCCCTTGAGAAGTGCAAAACTGCATGCTACTTTACAGAAGCTTTCAATCCAGCTGCTAACATCATACGCAGCCAGACTTCAGTAAATATCATGCAGGGAAAATCACCACATCTTTGAGGATTATCAAATTTCCAATTTTATCACTGCAGTCCTACACAATCAATACAAGATTTGATGGGAACTCTCTCTGCCAGCAGGGAGCTCTGCCTGTGCCAAACCTCAATCCTTAGGCTACACTAATAATGAGAAATCCCCTGGGTGAAGATGTCTGCAATCCCACCTCACTTCTGAGAAGCACTGGCTGGAAGTTTATCTAATCCAATCCTCTCCCCATGCATACTTATCTGAGGACTTTAATTATATGACTTTAATGTTTTACCTAGCTTTCACAGCTGTCTTTGGTGGGAGTATGATTGTTGCCTACTACCTTCACTCAGGAGCAGAAATCTTATCAATGAGTTAAATGAGACATCTAGGTGGATTGTTATCAGTTTTAGTCCCTATAGTATTTGACACCATCTAGAAACCTGCTTTGCTCCAGCAATGCCTGTATTTCTTCAAATTCCTTTTTCACCCTCATGACTAATTCTCTACTTATCCTTGTTGAAGAGCAGTAGAAATTGCTACTCCAAAATTTGCCTGTAGGAGATATGGGTATACCATCTCCAAATATGCTGCTTTGATATAATAATTATTTTGATAATTATAATTATAGGTACTTGAGAAACAGCAAATGGAGGAAAAGACTTTTTCAGAACTTCCTTTAACTACCTAAAGTCAGATCCCTACAAAGGGACTCGATTGTCATAAATTCCTTTCTAGGGAGTGTCATCACAGGAGAGGAGACTGGAAGTCAACATCACACCAAAACTTTGTCACAAACTATCACACCTCCATCTATTTTTCCACAAGGCCCATTCATTTTTCTTTTAAAAAAACACATTTATTCTCTGGCAGGAGGCCTTCATTTCCACACCCCTTTCCATATTATGATGTATTCAAGTCTTAGTTCTAAGGCATCTCAGGATGTCACTCATTTTTCCCTGGGTATCTCCCACACTTGCATGTGGTATACATGTAAATAAAACTCTGTTTTTTTTTTCCTCTCTATTTTAAGCTATCTTTTTAAAATTTATTTTTGTTTTTATTTATTTTTGAGACAGAGACAGAACACAAGTGGGGGAGAGGCAGACACAGAATCTGAAGACAGGCCCCACACTCTGAGCTGTTAGCACAGAACCAGATACGGGGCTTGAACCCATGAACCATTGAGATCATGACCTGAGCTGAAGTCAGACGCTTAACCTACTGAACCACCCAGGTGTCCCTAAGCTATCTTTTTATTATAGGAGTCTTAGCTAATAACTCTAAAGAGTAGAGGGAAAATTATCCCCCTCTGAACTACACAATGAAAGTCTCTATCATTTACCCCTCTAATTCTTTATCTTTAGAGACTTCATTGTGTGCCATGGCTTGAGTGTCCTTGAGATGTTTATGACACTAAATTTACATGTTCCATCCAATATCTTGATTTTACTGAAGATACATATTTCTAAACTCACCTCATCTTCCATCTTAAATTTAATCCATTTCCTGAATCCTCTATCTCAGTGAATACCATCCCCAGAAGTGTACTTTGTCATACCCCTACTTATTTCTAGCCTTTGGTTATTCAGGATCCCACTCAAAGTTGTTAATGTTGTGATTCACCTGACAAACAGATATTAATGAAAAATTTAAATGTGTTAAATGTCACTTCAAATAATCAAAATTAAACTAGAAAGAGTATATATATGTGTATATATATATATATATATATATATATATATATATATATATATACAGGATAAGGTGTCTAAGTAATGGCAATTCTTTATTTTTCATTTTCAACTCTGGATCTCTATATGACCCAGGCCATGGGATCCCTAGGAAGTCCTCTGTATTTGTATGGGATTCATCTCTTGCTTCTCTCACACATCATATAAAGAAGTCCAAGGTACTTTTCTAAGTACACATTACAATAAATATATGTCCTAGAGGACAAATGTGTCTAGCAGAGAGGAGAAAGTATTAAGAATTTTACAAAGTAACAGAATGAATTACAGATTAAGGGAGTTGATGTAATAATAAAATAGGATGAAAATGTATACTGATGCTCTTGTCATGCAAAAACTTCTGGAGGCCCCATTTCAAAAGGATAGACATTTATTAACATCAATAAGCTCAAACCTAGTGCCTACAATTGACTTAAGTTTGGTTTAGCAAATGAAACAGAGTCATCAATATTTATTAATCTACCATTAATCTACAAGATGCTTCTGGCTTTTCCACTTATAAAACTAAAAAAATAATATATGAAATATGGGACAGGAATAATCTCATATGCATTTTTGAAATAGTTGTGGAAGTATAAATTCTTAATATATCTTCAGAGATGAAGCATTTTATTTTGATTTATTTCTGTAGTAAGTTGGATCTGTAAAACTTTCCATTTAGACCATCCTATTATCACAGGCCTTTTACCATAGGGTGGAAACTTACATGGGATTTGGCCATTTGAATTCTAAAGTAATGCTAAGAAATAAAGAAATAATCACAGTATTTTAAAAGTTCTATTGCTCCCAACACAAATGAATGTTGTTAGAATTGCCAGTTCAAAGTGGTAATTTAGGGTTCATAGGAACTAATGTTAGCTCAGAATCAGTATTTAATATTCTGAAAAGTTTGACTATTTTTTCCCCACTGTTCAACTATATATATTAAATATTGTTATAATAATTCTTTAAGAGAAAGAAGGTTCCAAAACATGCTGTGATTAAAAGTCAGTCCTTTGAATCATTCTGCCTGGATATGAATTCAGAATTGATCACCTTCTAATAATATAATATGACCCTGTCGAAGTAAACTAACCTCTTTCTGCTTGAGTTACCTTATCAATATAATGACTATGTCAATACCACCTGACCAACGGAGATTTTTCAATTAATTGAAATGATCTATAGGGGCACCAGCATGGCTCAGTCAGTTAAGCAACTGACTCAACTTTGGCTCAGGTCATGATCTCATGGTTTGTGAGATGGAACTTCACATTGGGCTCTGTGCTGATAGCATGAAGCCGACTTGGGATTCTCCTTTTCTTCTTCTCTCTATATTCCTTCTCTGTGTGCATGTGCACAGGTTCCCCCCATTCCCTCAAAATAAGTAAATAAACTTAAAAATTATTCTATACAGTTAAAATACTATCTGACGCGGAATAAACACTCAATACGTGCCATCAGTAATAGTAATGGTCATTAATAATAATATGAAAATATGATATGGACACTGAATCTTAGTTGAAAGATCTCAGCTTCATGTATGCATTCCATTGACATCATCCACTTTCACCAAAAAACTAATCTCTTTTTTCTTTTTGCTAATCTCTTTGTCTTCACATCTTTTATTATATATAATCAAGCAGTTTCATTTTCTACTTTTGGAAATGGTTTTTATGGAAGAGGACAATTGAACTGCAATTCTTTTAAACACATGTTTCTCCATTGTGAATGAAAGAATATATTTAGTGTTCAGTTCTTCAGGGTCAAAGATGGAGCTATTTCTTCTTCATCTAAATTTAAAGTTTTTGGTCCAATCTGTCTCTGTTCAGCCCCCCACAACCAAAGTGTAATTTCGTCTTTCATTATAGGCATTGTTAACTATTTCACTTGATCCCAACATTGTATTTATCTTTGATTTTGCTCTACCTCTAAAATGTAGTGGGCTAATTTTAGGACTGTACTGAAGGGCTGAAATGTGTTATTTCTAAATTTATTCTTGCAGCAAATTTTCATGAATAATAGAATTTAGTATTCCTTCTCCATTATCTGGTTATAACCACTATTACAATACAGTATTCTTAGAAAAGTCTTTACATTTTAAAATCTGTTATATAAAGCCTCCAAAAAGTGATATAAATACACACTGTTCCAAGTTACTAACTGAAATCTACCTGAGATGACCTAGTTTTGTCATATTCTTAGTTTTAAAAAGGTAGTATCTATAAATTTTGATCTTCTGTAGAAATTACTGTAATATTCACCCATATATAGACATTCTACTCTAAATTACTTTCAGATGGACTTGTAAATGCTACACACATACCTAAGTCACACATCTTTCTGTGTAGAGGGAAATGCCTCTTTTCTCTCCATTTTCTCTTTTCCTATTCCTTTGGTCAACATTTCATATATTTAAACCTATAATCAGAGAATTTCCTGCTGCCAACACATCTGCGAAGAACAGTTGAAATATGCAAGAACCATCCAAATTCAAATGAAATTCAAAAGCAAGTCAAGGGGAATACTCAGAATGTGAATATGAGTCATTAGAAAAAAACATAAAAGCCTTAATTTAGGAAATTAATCATTATTAGGTGTCTATAAAAATAATATTTAAAGAAACAATCCCAATAATTTTTCAAAAATAGTACTGTGGCAAACATGTACAGATGCTTTATACTGCACTGACATTGCAATTTGGTGGAGGAAAGGATGGCTACCTTACTTAGATCATATACAAATACACCACACACACACACACAGACTGCATGACACCAGTTGGGTATGCTTAAAGCAAAACTTGAAAACTTTTTTTGTGGAATCCAACAAGGGTCTTGAACTCACTATTCTGAGATCAAGACCTGAGCTGAGGTCAAGACTTGGGCATTAAACTGACAGTCATCCAGGAATCCCAAAACTTTAAAACTTTTACCACACAGTATAGAGTAATATGTTTTTCATATTGAAGGAACTTAGAATTTCTTAACATAGTGAGACATAAAGGAAAATATCTTAAATGCAAGTACATTTGAAATGGAATACTTCTATACATCCAGAGTCATCCTACAGGAGTGTCTGGGTGGCTCAGACAATTGAATGCCAGGCTCTTGATTTTGGCTCAGGTCATGATCTCACAGTCATGAGATCAAGCCCCACATCAGGCTCCATGCTGGGCGTAGAGCCTACTTAAGATTCTCTCTTTCCCTCTTCCTCTCCTCCTTCCCTGATCACACTCCCTCACTCAGAAAGCAAATCATCCTACAATGCAACTAGAGGATATTTTCAACACAGAAACTTTTTAAAAAATATTTATTTATTTATTTTTAGAGAGAGAGAGAGATGGGGAAAGGCACAAAGAAAGGAAGAGAGATAATCCCAAGCAGGCTCCATGCTAACACTGTGGACCATGATGCTGGGCTTGAACTCACGAACAATGAGATCATGACCTGAGCCTAAATCCAAAGTTGGACACTTAATGGACTGACCCACTCAAGCACCCTTCAATAAAGATAAGAAACTTCTAAAGATAAGAAACTAAAATATATAAAATATATAAAATTGTACATTAAAGAGTACAATAAACACACAATATGCAATTCATAGTGAAAATGAGAAATAAATGAAGTGCTAAAATTATAAAATATTGTTGAACCTTACTAGAAATAAGAAAGATGCATATTAATATCACAATAAAGTACTGCAACATACTTACTACTCAACTTCTGCAAATAGACATGAAGCTTAAGGGTTTTTTTTGTTGTTGTTTTTTTTTAATATTTTTATTTTATTTCTAAGAGAGAGAGAGACAGCGTGAGCAGGGGAGGGTCAGAGAGAGAGGGGGACACAGACTCTGAAATAGGCTCCAGGCTCTGAGCTGGCAGTCAGCACAGAGCCCAACGCGGGGCTCGAACCCACAACCGCGAGATCATGACCTAAGCAAAAGTCGGACGCTTAACCGACTAAGCCACCCAGGCGCCCCATGAAGCTTAAGTTTTTAATTATAGTTCCTTTCTTCTAAAATCTGATTTATGCTCAGCTTACCATCTACCAAACCATCTACCAAACAGACGCATTTGTTTACCTGGTTTAGTCACTGCACTGAGCCTTTACTCCTGAAGGATCTAAGTTGATATGACTGTCATCAGAAAAAATACTCTTGATATCAGCTCAGGTCCTGATCTCTCAGTTTGTGAGATCAAACCCTGCATTGGGCTCCACACTGGAAGCATAGAATCTGCTTGGGATTCTCTCTGTCCCACTCTCTCCCTACCTTGTTCATACTTTTGCTCTCAAAATAAATAAATAAATATTTTTAAAAAGAGAGAAAAGAAAAAATACTCAGTAAGATTGTAAAGTTTATGACATTTTTTAAGATTCATTATCTGACCCATTATACAGTCTTTTTTATACACTTTAAAATAGTGTATGTTTTGTAGTAGTTGTGCATATTGTATTATAAAAATATTTAGGTCAATTTGGTTGATAGTCTTCAAATCTATGCTCTTGTTTATTTATTTGGCATTCAAATACTTTAATACCATATTATGATGTTCACAGTTTAAATATGAAATCAATGCAATGTTTTGCAGTTTATTAAGAACATTTTAATTTACAGGTTTGTTCCATATAAGTAACTCAATTTACCTACAAATGAGAGAGAATAAGGAGGTGGAGGTAAGCTTTTGACCTCTGGGCTCACTCATGCAACTACATACCATTAGTCTACAGGCTTAGGACTGGGACCTGCTAGGTTTATTTATTATTGGTCTAGTAGTTTAAGAAATTACTGAGAGAGTGATATTAAAGTCTCCAGCTGTGACTATGAATTTGTCTGTTTCTCCATTTAGATTTATAAAATTTTGTGTATTTTTAAAGTTCTGACATTACATACATACATACATATTTAAGACTATTATATTTTCTGGTGAATCAAATCTTTGCAATTATTAAATGACCTTCTTTGTCTCTGATAATATTCTTTACAGCCACACCACCTTTCTTCTGCTTTCTCTTAGCATGATATGTTTTCCCCATAGTTTTAGCATTTTTGTTTTGAGAAATAATAAAATCAGGTCTTACTCTTTTATTCAGCCTAACAACTTTTGCCTTTTTTTCTTTCCTGGAGTACCTAATACATTTACACTTAATGTAATCAGAGTACAATTGATTTTTGTTATTATATTTGTTTTTAAAACTATTTTTATTGTAATTATTTCCTTTGAATTATTTAAATGTATTTCACATTATATTTAGATTTTTTTTCTATTTTTCAATCCCAACCTTTGACCAAAGACATTTTAACCTCTGACCATAAAATTAGGTATATCCCCATTCAGACTATGTCTTCTACTCTATCCATTCCACCTTCACAGCTTCCACTTCTTTTCCCCCTGAGCAATAAATTTCAGCTACTTCAGCAGCCCACATCTCCAATCTCTTCAAATTATATATCATCTTCCTCAGACCAAAGGTTGAGGTGTCTGGGTGGCTTACATTATTTGTTTTCCTTTTTTTAAGAACCAAAGACTTAAACAAATGTTTTTTAAAGTTTATTTATTCATTTTGAGAGAGAAGAGAGAGAGAGGGTGAGAGGGGTAGAGAGGGACCAAAAGAGAATTCCAAGCAGGCTCTTCACTGTCAGCACAAAGCCAGGTCTCATGAGCTATGAGATCATTACCTGAGCTAAAACCAAGAGTCAGACACTAACCAACTGAGTTACATAGGCATCCCAAAGACTTTTGTTTATAGAGATTTTTTTTAAGTTTACTTATTTATTTTGAGAGACAGAGAGAGGCAGAGAGAGACAGGAGGAGAATCCTAAGCAAGATCCACACTGCTAAAACAGACCCCAAGGCAGGGTTCAAACTCAGGAACCGTGAGATCATACCCTGAGCCAAAATGAAGACTTGGACGCTTAATAGACTGAGCATTCAGGCATCCCAGAACCAAAGACTTCTCTTTATACAATTGCTTGAAAGCAATCAAACCATATACTTTGTCCAGTTTCATGGACAGATGTTTATAGCAACAGTGCATGTCAAGAACAAGTTACTATGTTATGGCTGGAAGAAAGATGTCCCAGGATCTACTTTTCATAAGGATACTAATTATCGGTAGAAGAGGTTCTGACCTGAAACCCAGACATTCACTGCAATTATTCCATCCAGGAGCGGGGTTGGCAGGGTGGTGGAGAGGAGGTCTTTCAGTTTCCACACCAATTTTTTTTGTTTTGTTTTTCCACCAAAAATTCTTCTGTCCTATGGAATGTGTGCCACACTGTTAAGAACAGATGGTGGAATATCTTGCATCACAACCAAGATTTTCTGCAGACCCCATTTTTCTTTCTTTCACGTCACATTTTAGAGTAGATAGTCCTTAAGTAATCCAATAAAGGGATCATGAGAGGATGCCCATAAAGTTCTGTGTCTTTATGGAGGTAGAAGTGCAGCATCTTGTCTGTCATTTTAATTGAATATGTACTTTATTTAAATTTAACATACATCAATATTCTTAAGATTAATCCTTCCAGCCCACTGTTTGCTTTTTCATTTTTGTTCCATTTTTTCCTTCTGCCTTGCTTGTTTATTAGATCAATTCTTTTTCATATTCTACTTTATCTCTTCTCTCGTATTTCAAATAAACATTTTTGTTTTATTCATTAATATTTTATGGGTTGACTAGGGGCTTAAAATATTCATGCTGTCATCCCATCTATGAATATTATATCAGTTGGAATATAATATAGAATATAACCCCCGATACTCCATTTCAACTTGGTCTCTTCTTGTGTGACCCTGATGTTTCTACTGATTTCAAGGAACCTATTTCCATTTCAACATCCCTATCATCATCTCTGAGCTACAGAGCATTAGCACTGCTGCATTCTCCTTACCAATTCAGTTTAAAAACTGGTGAGAAGTTCATTTAAGAATATTTTTAGATGCTAAGTGAATTCTATATAACATTTGCAATCCAACCTTCTCATCTCTCTGGGCCATCATCTGCTGTATGCTAGGGAGAAGCTGATATTTCAAGCTCATTAACTGTATGCCATCACTGAGTCCAAGTTCAGTTTATTTTAGCAGATTATTAAAACTATTTGGCCTTCAATCAAGGTATTGAATTCTAATCCCTTGTAACCACTTCCATATTAATACAATAATCCTATTGAACCTTGATTTTTCATCCTTGACACAACATCTTTAGCATATAATCTATGTGTACTCTCTATTGACATTGTCTGGTGAGAACTTTCTATTCCTTCACTGTATAGTTTTCACCTCCATGAGTGTTCCTTGATTTTTTTTTAAATTTTTTAATATTTTACTTATTTCTGAGAGAGAGAGAGAAAGAGAGAGAGAGAGAGAGAGAGAGAGGGAGAGAGAGAGAGAGACAGCATGAGCAGGGGAAGGTCACAGAGAGAGGGAGACACAGAATCCGAATCAGGCTCCAGGCTCTGAGCTAGCTGTCAGCACAGAGCCCAATGCAGGGCTGAAACCCACAAACTGTGAGATCATGACCTGAACCGAAGTCGGATGCTTAACCGACTGAGCTACCCAGGAGCCCCATGAGTGTTCCTTGTAATTCCCATGTGAACTATGTTGAATGCCATGGATAGAATGTCTGTGCTCCTCCCATTCATATATTGAAATCCTAAACAAAATGTGGGAGTATTAGGAAATAGGACCTTTGGGAGATAAGTAGGTCATAGTGCAGAATCATCATGAATGAGATTAGTACCATTATAAAAGAGACCTCTTCCACCTTCTACAATGTGTATACAGTGACAAAAAAACAGGATTCCCTTCAGCAGAATCTGACCATGCTAGCACACTGATCTTAAACTTCTAGTCTCCAGAACTATGAGAAATACATTTCTGTTATTTATAACCCACATAGGCTATGATGTTTTTTTATAGTAGCTCAAATAGACTAAAACATTGGGTATCCAACTTAATTCATGGACACAGATGAAACACATGCTGGTAGGATGTATCCTAAAGAGAATTAGCATTACTGTGTTGAGTTTAATGCTTAAAAGATTTAAGGCAGACAAAAATTTAAGGCAGACAATAATTTCCCTAGATAACTTTGAAAGAGCTTCTTCCCATAGTTACAGAATTTGAGATAGATTTGTGGTTACAATTTCTTTGTTTTATCCATATCTACTCAGATATCTCTGTCTCATACTTTATCATCCCCCTCCTTCTCCACTAGTATACCTCCCTACCTTGAGAACCCAGGGAAGGGTGAGTGTTGATTTTGCACTGAATCTATGGGATCCTCAGAATAATTCCACATGTAAATTTTGGTCACCATCACACCTTGTAGCTGCAAGGGGAGAAAGTAGAATGTGAAGAATCATCTGCCTAATGTCTTAATGTTTAGACATAGAAATGGAACCCATTAGTTCTGTACATATGTACATTTGTGAGAACTCATTGACATGCAGCACCTCAGAGCAAAATAACTAAGAAAATACGGTCTAACTGAGCAAATACATGTAGAGTCCCCACTCTATTACTTTGGAAGAAGGCAATAACTATCAGTTGGTCATGTATGTATATGGTAAATTCATAGGCCTTATGGGAATAATACATTCCAAAATTGGGAATGTGGTTTAATAATAAGAGGAAAGAAAATAACATTGGAGTTAGAAATAAAACATTGTTTTAGGTGAGTATATATTCCATATTTCATATTTTAAATGATGTATTAGTGTCCTATCCCATTGCCACCAAGCGATTTGATGCCCAGACGGGGCGACAGGGAGGTGCAGAGAATCCTGCTGGAGCTGCTGAATCAAATGTACGGATTTGACCAGAACGTTAGCGTCAAGGTGATCATGGCCACGAACTGAGCAGACACTCTGGATCCTGCCCTGCTGTGGCCAGGACGCCTTGCAAAATTGAATTTCCACTCCTGGACCGCCGCCAAAAGGGATTGAAGCTATCTATCACCAGCAAGATGAATCTCTCTGAGGAGGTTGACTTGGAAGACTATGTGGCCCGGCTGGATAAGATTTCAGGAGCCGAAATCAACTCCATCTGTCAGGTGAGTGGAATGTTGGCCGTCCGTGAGAACCGCTACATTGTTCTGGCGATGAACTTCGAGAAAGCATTCAAGACAGTCATCACGAAGGACGAGCAGGAGCATGAGTTTTAAAAGCGACCCCTCCCCCGCACCAAGGGCCGGGGCTTCTCTCACTCCCCCGACCTCTGTCCCAAAACCTAGTGTTCTTTTTTTTTACCCAGGATTGGTTTACTCAGTAAATATACAAGATTGAAAAAAAAAAAAAAAAAAAAAAGTAGGGCTTAACACAATACAAATGTATTCTCTTATAGTTCTGGAGGTCTTTAGTCTAAGAAAGGTGTTGACTGTTATGTGCCTTCTAGGGGTTTCAGGTGAAGAATTTATTTCCTTCTCTTTTGCAGCTTCTAGCTATTTTCTATATGCATTTCTTGGCTCATGGCCCTTCTCCTTTCTTCTAAGTGTATCGCTCCAGCCTCTGCTTCCATTGTCCCATCTCCTTCTTCTGCTTTTGTTGTTCTTGTCCTTCATATAGGCCATTCTGATTATGTCAAACACACCTGGATACCTCAAGATTTTTTAACTTAATTTTGTCTGTAAAAGTCCCCTTTATTATAATAGTAAGAAAACAGTCTTACTACTGAACACATTTTTACTATGTAAACCACACATGGGAATTAGCATACAGATATCTTTGAGCCTATATTTTGGCTTATCATATGTGGCATGATCTTTATATATAATTACCTTATTTTGTTATATACCTTCATTACACTGTAACCATAGAGATGCCTTTAATGGAAATTCTATAAATCAATGAAAGCTTTGAAAGAATCCTAAAAAAAAAATGAAGAAAGGAAAAATAGAAACTAGCATAGTAATATTGATCGTGCTGATGTTCAATTAGCCCCATCAGATAAATTGTAGTATATAAATTATGTAGCTAATTAAAATTAATTAATTTGCTAAAATTTAACATAGGCAGAATAAACATGGTGGCATCTTGTAAGAATTCCATCCTTGCCCTAGGGAAATTATGTAAAAGTTACCCAAATAGAGTAAATAAATGAAACCACAAATTCCATTTTCAGGACAAGTAAGGACAAGCAATTATTTAGCCTTAAAAATAGGTATGAGGGCAATTTAACTGAGTGTTAAATGAACTTTGGCTTCCTGGAATAAAGCACAATTAGTCATGATGCATTAATCTTTTTTCTAAACATTGCTGGATGGTGTTTGCTAACATTTAATTAGAGATGTTACATCTATGTTCTTGAATTATATTAAGCTATAGTTATCTTCTTATAGAGTCTTTGATTTGAAAAGCAAGGAATGCCAACCTAAACCATACTGAGCTGGGCAGCTTTCCCTCCACTTTGATTTTTTGGGAAGATTGTGGGTAGAACTGATATTAGTTCTTTCTTGAGTATTTGCAAGAATGCACCAAGGGAAGGCAATATGAAGAAACACATGGAGAACGGCATATGGAAAAGGGGTATTGGACTGATGCATTTAAAAGCCAAAGAAGATCAAATACTTCCAGCAAACTACTGAAAGCTGGCAAGAGGCAAAGAAAGATCCCCTTACAGTTTCAGAGGGATCATCATCCCATAATACATCATGATTTTAAACTTCTAGCCTCCAACAAATTTCTGTTGTTTTGAGTCACTCAGTTTATGGTACTGTTAGAATAACCCTAGGAAACTAATACAGAAGGAAATGATTTAAAAAATAAAGAAAAGAAACATGAAAGGAAAGGAAAGTAGTAATGTGTTCAAAAGTGGTGCATAATTATCCAAGGAGGAAGTCCAAGTATCTCTTAATTATATAAAATAATATGATCAATTTCATTCACAGTAGGGCAAATCCAAACTAAAATTGCATTCCATCCTTTTTTTTTTCCCCACTTTCCAGATTGGCAAAAACTTCAATATATCATAGTATGCTTTGTTGGAGAGCATATAGAGAAATAGGCATTCTCGTGGATTCTTGGAGGAAGTTTATAATGCAAATCCATACATAACATCTATAGAAGTCTGTGCCACCAAGAAAATAAAAAAGGGCTAAACAGTTTGATCAAGAAGTTCTACTTCCAAGAATTTATTATACAGCTCTTCTGCACAGATATAAAATGAGTTACTTGCAAATGTTTTGTTTCCAGGAAAATACTGGAAATTATTTTAATGCTTATCAATAAAGTAGTCGCTTAATGAGCCAATGTAAATCTTCAAAATGGCATAAGAAAACTCCATATGTGTTGAATATAAAATATTCTCCTAAATGCATATTTAAGAGAAAAAAAATAAGATTGGAATAATGTGGATGGTGTATTACCATTCATATTAAGAATAAGAAAATAACAGTTTTTATATTTGTAAATGTTTGTATATATATATTTATTATATATGTATAAAATTTTTCCATAAGAAAAAAATAATTACCTATATTTTTGGCCTATATTAATTTGTATGGCTGAGGGAGAAGAATATGAAAGAGAATTTTGCTTTGACAGTTTTTACATTACAAATTTTGTTTTTGTTTTTATTTTATTTCTTATTTTTTAAATTTATTTTTTAAAATAGTTTATTGCCAAGTTGGTTTACATATAATATGCAGTGCTCATCCCAACAAGTGCCCTCCTCCATGCCCATCAACTCCCTTCCGCTCTCCCCCACACCCGTCAGCCCTCAGCTTGTTCTCAGCATTCAAGAGTCTCTCATGGTTTGCCTCCCTCCCTCTCCCCAACTATTTTCCCCCTTCTTCTCCCTCATGGTCCTTCGTTAGCTTCCTCCTAATCCAACTATATGTGCAAACATATGATATATGTCCTTCTCTGCCTGACTTATTTTGCTTAGCATAACACCCTCTAGTTCCATCCATGTTGCTACAAATGGCCAGATTTCAATCTTTCTCATTGCCATGTAGTATTCCATGGTATAGATAAACCACATCTTCTTGATCCATTCGTCTGTTGATGGACACTTAGGCTCTTTCCATGATTTGGCTATTGTTGAGAGTGCTGCTATGAATATTGGGGTCCATGTGCCCTTATGCATCAGCATTTCTGTATCCCTTGGGTAAATTCCTAGCAGTGCTACTGCTGGGTCATAGGGGAGTTCTATTGTTCATTTTTTGAGGAACCTCCACACTGTTTTCCAGAAGGGCTGCACCAGTTTACATTCCCACCAACAGTGTAGGAGGGTGCCCGTTTCTCCACATCCTCGCCAGCATCTAGAGTCTCCTGATTTGTTCATTTTAGCCACTCAGTACATTTCAAATTTTGAATATTAATTGTGCTTTATTAAAAATTTAGAGAAGACTAAGATTTGATAGAATTCAACACAATTTTGTTAAGCATGATATCACATAGAGTTCCTTGGTTTTATTTTATTAGTGTAATAAGTACTGAAATGGTAGTCTCGCTGTGCCAGTTACTGTTCTAAGACTTGTGGACTCTTGTGGGTCTGCTGATTGGCAGGTACCAGAGTTGCACAGTGTAAAGGTGGGCATTTATCCAAAGTACCTGATGCTGAGAATTTGAAAATAAGAGACATTTACTACTAGCAGCTAATAAGTAAGAGGTATTTTGGTTTATTTTAAAGGATTACACAAGTGATTAAAGTCTAATTTTTACCTCGAAGGTCTCACAGTCTAATTTATTACTTAAGTGAACATTTATGACCTTAATTAGTAATGACTGCTCTATTTAGATTCTTTTACTTGTTCTAACTTTTGAAATTGTAGTCTTTGGTTTATCTACTTACAGTAAGTTATTACTGTTCAAATTTTGCTGGTTTTGTGAGTCCTCAAGCAACTAATATCCATTACATGAGATTACAGCTGATGATTCTTGATGAGATTCTTGTGTGTTTATATGTTTTATTGAAAAGCAGTGATGGTTGTGTTCTGGACTACTTTTTTCAAAGGTATTTGTATATTAAAAGGACTTGGAAGTTAGAGATATTGTCTTCTTCTGTGATGAAAGGCAGATGTGTTTCCTAACCAGGATTATAAAGACAGTATCTTCCTTCAGAGCAAAGGGTGGACAGACAGTTAACCCTTATAAACAATTACCCCCTTATAACACTGGGGTTTCTACTGACCACGAATCCTCACCTGTGACATGAACCACAACATGTGCAGCATACAGAAGGCTTCCTTCTGCATCTTTCACTATGGGAATTAGGGGGCAAGAGAAAACAGATACAGATGTTGAGTTCACACCACCTGCCATGCTGTTGTTCTTGATTCAGGAGTCGCCAGTCTCTTGCTATCATCTAAGAAACTGGGACAAGCTAAACTGTTTGATTGCATTAAGGTAAAATCTCATATCCTCCAACTTTTTGTTAGTTGTTTTTAAAGAACTATTTCTGCATTTTGTTTGTTTGTTTGTTATAGCAAGAGTACTTCTAGATACAAAATACAGACTTCTATTATGACAAATAATTATATACTTTACTTATTTTTCTAACGATGGATCTAGACAAACCTTAAAATTTTGTGTATAGTCATAAAAATATTAGAGGTACACACACTATACGTTTATACTTATTACTTCAAAAATCATATAATATCTTTAAAAATAAATCATCAACATGACTGATGAACTGTACAGATGCCTATCTTTCATATGTTCAATAACTAAGCTAATTTAATTTGAAAACAAAATGGGTTTTGAAGCCAAAGAAACATTTTTGCTTTCCAATCATTTATTTAAAAATTTATAATGTTAAGGTAACTGGGTTCACTGTATAGATTCTTAGTAATAAGAGAATTTGTGAATAAAAATAAAATCATTAAGCTAGTGTGCTTATACTGATGTTATAAATAAAAGCCATGTATATGTATATACATAGTAAATATGCAACTTGGGGGAAAGTGTATTTTTAAAATATTTGTTGTTTTAAGAAAGAATGTATGCTTCATAATGGAATTCAGCTGTATGTTAGAGGAGTTGCAATATTTTTTAAGATCTCCACTTTTAAGAACTAATGTAAGAATATAATTGAAAGCAATGATGTAAATAAAGTATTATATAATATATCTGCAATGGGAAAAAAACATGAATTCCGTGTATCTTACAATTAAAATATTGTAAACATATACATATTTTAATATCTGATTCTATTGACTAGTGTGATTTTTTCAGATTTTCCAATTCATTTCTTATGTGTGTATATTGTTTGTATTAAAAAAATGAAATAAAAATAAGAGTTATCTCCTATAAGTCTAGAACATAATGTATACAGAATTTTTATAATTTATAGAACAAAGATAATCATTTCCCAATTTATTTTCTTTTTATAAAAATGGGAAGAGAACTGATAATACTTTAAAACTTCCTAGAAGTATCTAAGAATATAATGAATTTAAGTAGGATGAAACAGCCTCAAACTTATATGAAAAAAGTTGATTTATCTGATGGAGTTTATATGTTTCTGTATCTAACTTGCTCAAATGTAATCTGAGCAAGTCTCAACTATAAAAAATACAGATACCAAATAGTATATTTTTCATCCTCATCAAACTGGATGTTAAGAAAATCGTAAGTGTTTGCCTCTGTGCAGAGGGTAAAATCAAAAAGGAAAAGATATAGCCTGAAGTTAATCTATTTTAGTCCACAAATCCATTGTATGTATACTTTCATTTTACATTATTGGAAGAGATGCTGAGGTTTAATATTTAATTTAATATGCTGAGATTAGAAAATTTAGACTTTTAAAACCTTTACGAATGAAACTAGTAAGAAATGACTGCCATTTAGTTTTCCCAGGTTTACTGAGATATGATGGACAAATAAAAATTGTGTATATTTAAGGTATTCAACATGATGATTTGATATTCCTACACATGTTGAAATAAATACCAGAGTCAAGGTAATTAACTTATCCCATAACCATCACGTCACATAGGTACCTGTGTGTGTTTGCAGTGGGGGATGAGAACCCCCCACCGAGTTTATTGTCAGCAAACTTCAGATTCACAATATAGTATTTTTTTACTGTAGTCACCAGGCTACCCATTAGATTCCTGGAACTTATTTATTTTATAACCACCACTTAAATTTGAAAGCTGGTTTTATCTCTATTCTATAATACACTTCAATTTATTTTAGACAATTCTTTGTTTTAGAAATTATCAGAATGGATTCTTTAATGAAGTAATGTCTATTCATCAACTTTGAATTTGTCTTTAAGATAAATTTAAATGCTCATTTTGGAGAATGTAAATTATTAGACTAGTTTGTTTATGATCTAGAAATGTTGTTCCTATAGTAATGGTTCAAACTCGTGCACTGTATTCCATAAACAAGGTCTGAGGGGGAAAAGATGAAACACCAGTTTCAGAAACTCTAGGATTTAGCATCCAGGTGACAAAGTATCATATGGGTATTCAGAAAGCCTTTTTCTAAGTAATTCTTCACTGAAACCAAAGCATCTTACACACTGGACTGGATCACCTGAGAACAACCATAGTCTGGGATATAGGGTGAGTTTGTCATGCTAAAACCTGGAAAGAGCCTAAGCGTCCATCAACAGATGAATGGATCAAGAAGATGTGGTTTATCTATACCATGGAATACTACATGGCAATGAGAAACAATGAAATCTGGCCATGTGTAGCAACATGGATGGACCTTGAGGGTGTTATGCTGAGCGAAATAAGTCAGGCAGTGAAGGACAAATATCACATGTGTGCACATATAGGAGGATTAGGAGGAACTTAACAGAGGACCAAGGGGGAGAAGAAGGGCGGAAATGGTGGGGGAAAGGGAGAGAGGCAAACCATGAGAGACTCTTGAATGTTGACAAAAACTGAGGACTGATGGATGTGGGGGGGAGGAGGGATGGGCATGGAGGAGGGCACTTGTGGGGATGAGCACTGGGTGTTATGTGGAAACTAATTTGACAATAAACTATTTGTAAAAAAAAAAAAAAAAGAAATGATGGGAGCAGTAAAGAAATGAAATGTAATAGGGAAAATTGGTAGAAAATGGTTGCTAAATTGGATATCTATATAATGGGGTTGTTTTTGAACCCTGAAGTCTCTGTAGAGTAAAACTCCAGGGTACTATGTAAGAGCAAGGGGTAAAGGTTTATTTAATCTACATTAGTAGAGTCTTTCATTCTGTCTTTTTATTTCACTTACTTATTTTAATTTTTTATGTTTTATTTATTTCTGAGAGAGAGAGAGAGAGAGAGAGAGAGAGAGAGAGTGATCAGGGAAGGGTCAGAGAGAGAGAGGGAGACACAGAATCTGAAGCAGGCTTCAGGCTCTGAGCTAGCTGTCAGCACAGAGCCCGATGAGGGACTCGAACCCACAAACCATGAGATCATGACCTGAGCCGAAGTCAGAGGCTTAACCGAGTGAGCCACCCAGGTGCCCCTACTTATTTATTTTAAAGTTTATTTACGTTGAGATGGAAAAAGACAGAGGATGTGAGCAGGAGAGGGGAAGAGAGAGAGAGAGAGAGAGAGAGAGAGAGAGAGAGAGAGAGAGAGAGAGAGAGAATCCTAAGTAGGATCCACACTGTTAGAACAGAACCTGATGCAGGGCTCAAACTCACAAACCGTGAGAGATCATGACCTGAACAAAAAGTTGAGAGCCAGATGCTCAACCGACTGAGCCATCCAGGTGCCTCACAATCTTTTTATTTTAAAACCTGTATGAACAACTTCAAATTTAAATAAAATAGAATAGTATTATGAACTCAAATATATCCATCTCTAGATTCAACACCTGGATATTTCTCTCTCTGTCTCTTCCCCCTACCACCCCCCCCACCCCAGAAGCGGAAGTGTCTCAAAAAATATTTCTCAGATATCTTGACTTTTTGCAAACATCAAGATCCATCCCTTAGAGATTTAGATTCAATTGATCTGATCAGAGACAATGGGCAGTGGTATATATATATATATATATTTAAGCTCCTCACATAATTCTAATTTTTTACTAGAGTCAGAGTAGTACCCAAATCCTTATTTGTGGTACAAAGAGAGTATTGGACTTGAATTAAGGAGACCTAAGTTCTAGTGTTGAATGACATTTTTATGAAATAAAATAAATTATATGAACTTTCCAGCAAGTACTTCATATATTGGAAGATACATTTCTTTGGACAAAAAACAAAACAAAACAAAAAAAAGACATTTAATATATGGGCCTTGTAGTACTTTACACTTTTGAAATTATGATAGTCTTAATCTATGAAGTAAAATCAAAGAATAGTTCCATTTCATACAGGTTTGATACCCAGGAACTAAAAACCAAAGTAACACAATACCCTCCACGATACATTTTGTTAAATTCTCATTCAGTAAAATTGTGACTCTCTAGGTACTAACTGAAAATAGCAAATATGCTTTTCAAATTTTAGGAATACTTTTGCATTATCTCACTATATTAAAATGAAAACTCATTTTCTTTCTGTAAACTGAAACACATTAACGTTTAGAAGTTCCTTTTTTAAAGCTTTTTTTCTCTTAAATAATATGCACTTATTTTCTGTCTCTCAAATAGTTCTAAGTGTTTTATGAATATTAACTCAGCTAACTCTTTGAGCACCTCTACAACGTAGGTACTCTTACCTAAATTTTACAGATAAAAATTCTAAGTCTTAAAGGATTTCATTAACTTGCCCAACATAACACATCTTTACTAATAGAGAATTGCCGATTTTGGTAATAATATTTTAACCATTAATGTTTCAAAGTATTTATCATATCATCAGTGATTTGGTCAAAAGAGTATATATATTTTTTCAAATCATAAATTCATGAGCATAATAAAATGATCTGGGTATTATACTAATCAATATTAGTATTATCATTTTTATTTTATCTTAATGTAATTTATCCTGTCGATATAAAATAAATATAATTAAGCTAAAAGTAAGTTACAAAGACACTAAATAAAAAGTTTGAGGAACTCTGGGATCTTCTAATTGTTAAACTATAGCTAGCTTTAGAAATATATATAATTGAAAAATTATTATTTAATATAAGAATAATTATCATAATAAATATAGATTTCCCCAAAATACCCTCATTTGAGTTCTATCTATAACAAACTCAGCATTGCACAAAGTCTAACCAATAATTCAAAATGACTGAATTCCAAACTGATAATGGACTTCAAGAAGAGCATGCTGTCCATATAGGAGAAAATGTCTTTAGTTAACATGTTAACAATGAAGGGCATTTTTGTGTTAACACAAAGACCTTTATTATCCCCTTTATGGAAAAAGGGAATTTTGAGACAGAGATATCATGCAGGAACTGGTCTTTTCAGAATGTTTTCATATAAGCAGATTTGAGACTTTCAAATTACAAGTTTAATAAAAAAGAAGTTATTTTTCATTAGCTTCCTGGGTTCTATATTAGTTCTTTATTTCTTCATGTGGCTTTAAAGCTTTTGTTCTGCCTTTTTTATTAAAATTTTTTTCAGGTATCTATTTACTTTAATGGTGTGTGACAAAAATTTCTAAGTGTATTTAGTTAACAAGCTACATTTAGTTGCCTAGAATGTAGTGAATATTTTAAAACAATTTACTTTAAAATAATCAGGTCGTGAGTCACCTGGGTGGCTTAGTAGGTTAAGTGTCTGACTTGGCTCAGGTCACGATCTCATGGTTCGTGAGTCTGAGTCCCATGTAGGGTTCTGTGCTGACAGCTCAGAGCCTGATGCCTGCTTTGGATTCTGTGTCTCCCTCTCTTTCTCTATTCCTCCCCGACTGCACTCTGTATGTCTCTCTCTCTCTCCCTCAAAAATAAAGATTAAAAAAATAAAAAAATAAAGAAAATAATCAGGTCTAGAGTAAAGAAAAAAAAAATCAGTAATGACATATGTTACCTGAATACCTTTACAGGGATACAGGTCTTCAAAGCCATCCTTGAGGATCATCAGTTTAGCAAAACCTCTGCCAACTACTTAGACTGTTAGGACAGCATTTTCTGTACAGTCTTTCCTCATGTAAGACTCATTTGCAGAGGGAATCCTGCTGCTATGCCTCCCTCTAGCATCCTTGACCTTTTATTGAACTTGAATGAGTTATTGCCATCGAATGCTTATTGCTATTTAGAGCAAAGCATATAGAGGACACTAGCATGTATCAAGGGAACTCTAAATATGGTATTTCACAATTATATCAGAAGTGAGCTGAAACAATGTAAAATGGCAATTTTACTTTAATAGAGAATATTGTTAGAGAAATTACATTAATTCTGTAATTACACAGTAAGGTCATCTATGTGTTTTGTACTTTCAAAATAAAATTCAAATTATAATATTCACAAAAGCAAAGATAGCCATTCTAGTAACTATTAGGAAGATAAAAAGGCATTTTAAGCTGACCTTGTGTTAAGGAAACACTCAGACTTGAAAGTTCTGCTCAGCAAGTTCCCTTGCACCTTGATTTAGTGCTCTTAAGAGATCTGTGACTAGCGGATTGCTCACCACAAGACTCCCTAATTTGTTCCAAATTATCACAATTAGGGAAGGAGCTTTAAAGCTTCCATCATTACACAAAGGCTGCCTTTGGTCTCATAGTATTCTGCTTTGGCATTATAATTAGATAGTTTGAGGGTGTTTCATTCCCTTTGAAAAATTAAAACTGGAGTAATTGGTCAAGAACTGCAAAGCTATATTTAAGACATAATTCTACTCTTGGGTTATCAGAGTTTTGTAATTGTGTCACAGAATTCACTCAGGATTGAATAATAAAGTAAATTTTATAATTTACTTTATTTAATAATTTTACTTACTATTCAATATTAAAGTAATTTAAAATAACAATTGCATTTATAAATGGAAATAGCTGATCATAGAAAACATTCTGCTTTAAGTTGAACATAAATCAAACACTAAATAATATTTATAAATAATTGTTAAAACATAGATTTAGAGAGCAAAGAATAGAAAATTTGTAAATAATGTTTAAATGCTTGTTAGTTTATCTCAGACAATACTAAATAACTTCACTTAAAAGAATTTGTATTAAGAAAATGATCAGAGCATTACACAGAGTATGTTCAGTATTAGGTACAAAATGCTCATAAAAGCCTTATTTATAATATGCAAAGTGTAGAAATCTAAATGTGAAAAAACAGGTAAATGAAATTTAATGAAGTATATTACAAAATGCTATAGAGACACTATAAAAACAGTAACAGTTGAGACTTTGAAGAATATTTTACAGAATAAGAGCTTGCTTATGTATTTCAAAAGCACTCAGTGTTCTCCTAATTAAAAATATTAAATATTAAATTCATATTTAACTTAATTAAATATAAATTTATATTTAATTTATATTTATAGAAAAATAAACGGAAAAATGATGAACAATTTCTTTGCATTGTGTGATTAAGGAATTTAGTCCTTTTTTGTTTTTAATCTATTTCTTTCCTTCTCCCTCCAAATCTTCAATTAATATTCTTCAATAATTTAAAAATATGAAACTATGCAAAGTAGCTTACATTTTTACCTTATCTATCTATATTGTTTTTAAGCATAAAAAGAAAAATGGAGCAGCTGTGTGCCTCAGTTAGTTGAACATCTGATTCTTGAATGTGACTCAGGTCATGGTCTCACAGTTTTTGAGACTGAGCCCCAGGTCATGACCGGTGCTAACCCTGCTCTCTGCCCCTCCCCTACCCATGTTCTCTGTCTCTCTCAAAAGATAATTAATTAATAACCATTTTTAGAAAAGGAAAGTGCTGGGTTTAGGTACTAAAAATTTCATTCTATGATTGTTTATACCTCATATGAGCAGTCACACATATTACTCTTTAGTGCCTTACTCCTCATGGTTGTCACATTAATATTTACATATTGCCTGCAACTTAATTGTAAAATAATTGACAGATTAGGATGATGTGTAAATGGCCACTGTTGCCAGATTTTTAATGTCTGAAGTTAACTAGTTCCTTTTAATATCAAATTGTAAAGTGCAATACTTAAATGTTGTTGTCAAAGTAGCTTGGGTTTTTGATTCCAGTTCTGTCACTTAATTTATAATACAGGGCAAATTAAGTGAACTTTTTAAAACCTCACTTTCCTCATCTGTAAAACAGGAATAATTAAGGAACCTACTACATTGTGTGTGTGTGTGTGTGTGTGTGTGTGTGTGTGTGTGTGTGTGTGCACGCGCGCAGGCGAGAAACAGAAAAAATAATTAATTCATATATTAGAGTTCTCCAGAGAAACATAACCAATAGAACGTATGTACATATTAGAGAGAGTGAGAGAAAAAAATATTTTAAGTAATTGGTTTTCCTGACAGTGGAAAGTTTGTGAGTTGAAAATCGGATGGATGGAAACCAGCAGGTTGGAGAACTAAGGCAAGTGCCCAAAGGCAGAGCAGTTGGAGAGCCAGGAAGAGTCAATGTTACAGGTGAAGTCTGAAGACAGTCCAGACACAACCTGGTCTTGCTCAGGGGAAGGAGAGAATTATTTCCTTCCATTCAGGCTTTCAACTAATTGGATGAGGCCTATCAACATGTAGAGGGCAGTGTGTTTCACTCAGAGTCCACTGACTTAAATTTTAATTTCATCCCAAAACACCTTCAGTGAAGCATCCAGAATATTTGACCACATATCTCGGGCATTGTGGCTGAGCCAAGTTGACACATAAAATTAACCATGACAGTTCATGTGTAACATGATTCCAAGTACATAACTCTAGATATTCTTAATATTAGCTTGTCAAACTAACTTGGTAATCAGCTTTATAATTGGACTTGCTTTGGTAACCATCACGAAAATGACGTAAAGCTATTCCATAAGTATTAGAAATAGAAAAATATGTATTCTTTAAAAAGAAAAAGAAACAGAGAGAGAGAGAGAGAAAGGAAGGAAGGAAAGAAGGAAAAAAGGAAGGAAGGAAGATAAAGAAAGAGAGAGGGGAAAACACAGTAAAGAAGTTCACAGAAAAGTGTTTCCTGAGTAGCAGTTTATGAAAGGTAACTTTCCTTTTTTTTTTTTTTTAACTTTTCTGATATTTACATGTGACGTTCTTTATTTTGTTTCTCACAATTCTTTTTTAGCTTCCTATATTGTTGAGAATTCCAGTGCAATTCCCATTCTTACTCCATTGTCATTGGTGTTTGCTTCCACCCCACCCCACCCACAGATACTTAACACATCTTCTCATCACAGGCATTCTGATATTCTTAATGAGATTTCTTGAAGTGGATTTTTTTATCCTGCAGTGTTTTGAGTGTCTACCAATCTGGAGAAATATGACTCTTTTCCTTGGGAAATTATCTTGTATTATCATAATAAACATTTTTATCTTTCCTTTATTTCTGTCATTCTTTCTGTAAATTCTATCATTATACTGCAGATGTCATGCTTTTTTAATCCATCCCTCATTCATCATTCCCTTATATTTCATTTTAATATCTTGGAAATTTCCTGAAGTTTAGTCTACAATTCTGTTACTAAAGGTCCTTTAATTTCAGTCCTGAAATTCCATGGAGTAAAAATGGAGACCCAAATACAATATGCCTCAATATAAAAATTTGTCAGTCATGCTAACTATACTCTGAAAAGCATGTTCTTTTTTTTTTTTTTTAAGATTTTTATTTATTTCTAGGAGAGAGAGAAAGACAGCGTGAGCAGGGGTAGGTCAGAGAGAGAGGGAGTCACAGACTGAAACAGGCTCCAGGCTCTGAGCTGGCAGTCAGCACAGAGCCCGACGCGGGGCTCGAACCCACGAACCACGAGATCATGACCCAAGCGAAAGTCGGACGCTTAACCGACTAAGCCACCCAGGTGCCCCTGAAAAGCATGTTCTATCCTCCTACCATAAAAAATAACTTCATGAAACCTGGGTGGTCATATTAAAATTTAGAATTCTCAAACTGCTTGGAATTCCATGTCAATATACAATGGTATACAGGAATAACGGTTTCTCCCTACCACCTGACCCTCCACCCCTGCATACACCTAACTATTTCACACATTACAGTGCTTCACCACATGCATTCAAGTATCTCTGCTACCACATCCAAGTTCAGTCTATAGTTTTTACAAACAGCTGTCCTTGACCACCCTTGGGTTTAGTGGAGCATACATTGGTAGCATGATATATGCTCAGAAGAAATCTAAAAAAGACTGGAAAGTAGACCCTTAGCCATTTGTGCAGAGTGTTTCAAAGACCCAGTTACACGAAAGTTTGGAGTGGGATTTTGGGTTCTAGATAGTCACAACTTTGTTCACTTAAAATTGTCATCCTAAAAAGAGTTATGACCAACAGAGTCTACTAAAATATAGGACCAGAATAGGATGGCCTGGCATTACAGAGAACTTTTAAACAATGACAAAATATGTCAGTCAAGCACCATAGAAACACTTATCGACCTACTTCCACCCTTGCCAGCTAAAGTCAAGCAGGGTATCTAGATTTCCATCCTCCTGAGGCCCTAAAGATATGGCCCAACACATCCACCCTCATTTGAGGTAGTGTCAGAGGATAGGTAGGAGGCCGGGGATAAAGAGAACCCTGTCCCCAACCTACCATGTTAGTGGGGACCATGGGGAGAGCCTGGATTTCCACCCCCACCTAACCATAAGAGACTTTCCTCCCATTCCCCATGAGGATAGTGTCAGAGGAAGCCTGGTGGAGAGTTACAACTTTTACCATCCGCCAGTGAGAATGAGGCCATCCTGATTATGATGTGGTCCACATAATGAACTAGAATTTCTGGCTCAAGCCCAGGTGAGCTGAAATGAGAACCCACTCCCCACCACCTGCCACAATGTCAGTGGAGGACAGGTTGCAGATTTGAACCTCTGTCTCCACCCGACAATAACATGGCAGCAAACCCCCCTTTAAAAAATTAATGTTTGTTTATTTTTGAGAGAGAGAGAGACAGAGTACGATTAGGGGAGGGGCAGAGAGAGAGGGAGACACAGAATCTGAAGCAGGCTCCAGGCTCTGAGCTATTAGCACACTGGAACTCACAGATTGAGAGATCATGACCTGAACTGAAGTCGGTTGCTTAACTGAGTGAATCACTGAGGATGCCCTAGAAAACCTCTTTTTACTGCTAGAAGAGTCAGAGAAAAGCAGTTAAAATGGTTTTAAATAAAATCTAGAAAATCAGAATATAATATAAAAATGTTCAAATTTCAACAAAAAAATCTCATATCAAGAAGCAAAATGATTTCAACTCTAACAAAAAAAGATAATAGATAAAACATCAAGGTGGCAGATTTGGGGAATTTTCTGTCAAACATTTTAAAGCACAAATGTAAAAATGTTTCAGTAACAATTATGAACATACTTAAATAAAACAATAGAAAGACTCAAAAAGGTAATATAAGATTTCAATGAAGAAACAGTAGAAAAAAGAAGAACCAAATGAAAAATCATGTAACTTGAAAATGTAATAACCCAAATAAAAAAGCTGAGATGATTAGCTCAACAGTAGAATGAATTATAACGAGGAAACAGCAGTAACTGGAAGATGAAGGATTATAAGTTATGTGATATGAACAGAAAGGGTAAAAAAAGAGTCCCAAAGATATGTAGCACCCTTAGTCTATTAAGCCTTCTATAAGAGAATACAATGGACTGGGTGGCTTCTAAACAACATGTCTTTGTTTTCACAGTTCTGGAAGTTGGGATGTCCATGAACAAGGCACTATCAGATTCAGTGTATGATAAGAGCTCACTTCCTGGTTTATGGATAGAATTCTTTTCTCTGTGTCCTCACATGACAAAAGGGGTGATGGAAGTCTATGGGGTTTCTTTTATAAGAGCACTAATCACTTCCCAAAGGGCCTACCTCCTGATACCATTATGTTGGCGATTAGGATTTCAATACATGAATTTTGGGACACACACATTCAGTCTATAGTAGGCACTATAAAAAAAGATCTAACATTTGTGCCATTACATCACTGGATAGAGAAAATAAAGTGGTTGGAATGGAATACATGCGGAGTCATATCATAATATTTCTAAAAAGTAAAGACAAAGGAATAGACTTTGAAGTGGCCAGAGAATAATGACATCTTGCCTATAGAGAAAATATTTTTGAATGACAGCATATTTCTCATCAGAAAACACAAAGTCCAGAAAGAATTGACACAATACATTTCAAGTACCAGAAGAAAATAATAGAATCCTAAGTCAGCAAAAATATCCTTCAGAAAGAGGGTGGAAAATTTAAAAATTCTCAGTTGAATGAAAAGATAACTTAATGCCTGCAGATCTGTGCTATAAACAATGGCTAAAGGAAGTTTTCTAAACAGTGGGGAAACAAGAAAGAACCTTAGAAGGGCACCTGGGTGGCTTAGTTAGTAAAACATCTGACTTTCAATTTCAGCAAAGGTCATGATCTCACATGACCTCTCATGAGAGACTTAAATGTGAGACAGGAAACCATCAAAATCTTACAAGAGGACACAGCAACCTCTTTGACCTTGGTTGCAGGAATTTCTTACTAGACATGTCTCTAGAGGCAAGGGAAATAGAAGCAAAAGTGGCTATTGGGACCTCATCAAGATAAGAAGTTCTGCACAGTGAAGGAAACAATCAACAAAACCAAAAGGCAACTTGTGGAATGGGAGAAGATATTTGAAAATAACATATTGGATAAAGAGTTAGTATCCAAAGTCTATAAAGAGCTTCTCGAACTCAAAATCCATCCAAAAAAACAAAAGCCCAGTGAAAAAATAGGCAGAAGACATGAATAGACATTTTTTTCAAAGAAGATGTCCAGATGGCTAACAGACATATGAAAAGATGCTCAGCATCACTCATCATCAGAGAAATACAAATCAAAACCACAATGAGATACCACCTCAAACCTATCAGAAAGGCTAAA
Organism: Proteles cristata cristata; assembly: GCA_017311185.1. NCBI lineage: Eukaryota > Metazoa > Chordata > Mammalia > Carnivora > Hyaenidae > Proteles > Proteles cristata. The sequence goes on along the minus strand of JAESUZ010000960.1, from coordinate 202,657 downwards.
ATTAACAACTCAGGAAACAACAGATGTTGGTGAGGATATGGAGAAAGGGAATCTTTCTTGCGCTGTTGGTGAGAATACAAACTGATGCAGCAACTCTGGAAAACAGTATGAAGGTCCCTCAAAAAAATTAAAAATAGAACCACCATATGACTCAGCAATTACACTACTAGGTATTTATCCAAAGGATACAAAAATGTTTATTCAAAGGGACAAAAGCGTCCTAATTATAGCAGTGCTATCAACAGTAGCAAAATTATAGAAAAAGCCCAAATGTCTAACAACTGATGAATGGACAAGAAGATGTAATATATATATATATGATACACACACACACACACACACACACACAAATACACACAATGGAATATTACTAAGCAATAAAAAAGAGCAAAATCCTGCCATTTGCAACAATGTGGATGGAAGTAGAGTGTATTATGCTATGTGAAATAAGTCAATCAGAAAAAGACAAATATGATTTCATTCATATGTGGAATTTAGGAAACAAAACAGATAAACATTGGGGAAGGGAAAATAAAGAAAAATAAAATTAGATAAAAACAGAGAGGGAGGCAAACCATAAGAAACTCCTAACTATGGAGAACAAACTGAGTATGTGTAGTATGTATACTGTAATTTTACAATAAAGTAAGCTAGAGAAAAGGAAATATTATTAGCAAAATCATAAGGAAGAGGTAATATAATTACATTATTGTACCGTATTTATTTTTTTTTAAAATTTTTTTAATGTTTTATTTATTTCTAGGAGAGAGAGAGAGAGAGAGAGAGAGAGACAGCGTGAGCAGGGGAGGGTCAGAGAGAGAGGGAGTGACAGACTCTGAAACAGGCTCCAAGCTCTGAGCTGGCAGTCAGCACAGAGCCTGACGCGGCGCTCGAACCCACAAACCGCGAGATCATGACCCAAGCGAAAGTCGGACGCTTAACCGACTAAGCCACCCAGGCGCCCCGATTGTACCGTATTTATTGAAAAACTCCACAAATAAGTGGACCTGCACAATTCAAAACCGTGTCATTCAAGGATCAACTGTACTAGGTTCATGGATTAGAATACTCAACATAGCAAAGATATTAACTCTCCCTGAGTTGATTTACAGGTTTAAGACAATTCCATTCAGAATCTCAGAAAATTTTCTGGTATATGTAGAAAATATTATTCTATCAATTTATATGGAAATGCAAAAGAACCAGAATAGTTAAAACAATACCAGAAAAGAATAAAGTGAGAGGAATAAGTCTACCCAATTTTAAGACTTATAATAAAAGATACATAGTTCATGATTGTGTGGTATTGGTAGAAGGACAGAAATATAGATCAATGAAACAGAATACCAGCCAGAAATAATTCCACATAAGTACATCCTACCAGTTATTGGTAAACATTCAACATAATGGAGGAAAGATAACATTTTGACAAAGTGCCATTCAAACTGGCTACCTGTAGTCAACCACGAAACAAAACAAAACCCTTGACCTAAATCTCACACCTTATATAAAAATTAGTTAAAATGGGTCATGTGCCTAAATAGAAAATGTAAAATCATAAAAGTTTAAAAAGAAAATCTAGGAGAAAATAGGATGTGGAGATAGAAAAGAGTATTTAGAGTTTATACCAAAAGCATGAAAGAAAATAAAAGAGAGAGAGAGAGGGAGGCAAACCAGAAAACATGCCCTTAACTATAGAGAACAAACTGAGAGTTGCTGGATGGGAGGTGGGCAGGGGGTGGGTTAAATAGGTGATGGGGATTAAGGAAGGCACTTGTGATGTTGTATGTAAGTGATGAGTCACTAAATTCTACTCCTGAAACTATTACACTATATGTTAACTAGAATTTAAATATATATTTCAAAAGGACAAAAAAAGATAACATGAATATTAAAATCTGTTGCTCTGTAGTAAACCCTATTAAAAGATCCTATTGGGGCACCTGAGTGGCTCAGTTGATTAAGAGTCGACTCTGATTTCAGCTCAGGTCATGTTCTTACAGTTATGAGATCAGCCCATATCAGGCTCTGCACTGGATGTGGAGCCTGCTTAAGATTCTCTCTCTCTCCTCCTTTTGCCCCTCCCCTGCTCTCACTCTCACTCTCTCAAAGAAAGAAAAATATTCCCTATTAAGAGAAAGGGCAAGCTGTGATGAGGTGAAGATTTATGCTCACACACACACACACACACACACAAAAACTTGTGTACATGAATGTTTATAGAGCCCTTATTCACAATAACCCAAAACTGGACAACACCCAAATGTTCTTCAACAAATGAATGCATATTAAAAGAAGAGAAGAAGAGAAGAGAAGAGAAGAGAAGAGAAGAGAAGAGAAGAGAAGAGATAGAAAGAAAGAAAGAAAGAAAGAAGGAAAGAAAGAAAGAAAGAAAGAAAGAAAGAAAGAAAGAAAGAAAGAGAAGGAAGGAAGGAAGGAAAGGGAAAGAAAGAAAGAAAGAAAGAAAGAAAGAAAGAAAGAAAGAAAGAAAGAAAGAAAGAAGAAAGAAAGAAAGAAAGAAACTGTAGTCAGTTCGTGTCATGGAATACTACTCAGTAACAAAAGGAACAGAACACAGATCCACACTACAACTTGGATAAATCTCCAGAGAATTACACTGAGTGAAAACAACAACAATAAAAAATAAAGGTTAGATACTACATGATTCCATTAATAGCAAATTCCTGAAATGACAAATTACAGAAATGAGGAACAGGCTAATGGTTTCCAGGGAAGGTGGATAGGTGGATGGCAGCTCTAAAAAGTCAGTGTGAGGATTCCTTGTTATAAAGGACCATTTTTGATGTTGTGATCTAATAGCTTTGTAAAACGTTATGATTGGAAGAAACCAGGTAAAGGACACACTGAATTTCTCTGTATGATTTCTTACAATAACTACATGTGAATCTACAGTTATCTCAAAATAGAGTTCAATTTTAGTAGGCTTGTGTGGTAAACACCTCCCTTCCACAATGCCTACTCTTCATTGTAGTAAAGTTTCAGAAGGGAAGAAGTTAACATCCTCCATCTACCATCCTTAACCAGAAACTTAGTGTGTTCACTTCTTCACACCTACAGAATTTCTCTCTTGGTTTTAGAAAAATTTATGCTTCGGGGCGCCTGGGTGGCTTAGTCGGTTAAGCGTCCGACTTTCACTTAGGTCCGACTTTCACTTAGGTCATGATCTCGCGGTTCGTGGGTTCGAGCCCCGCGTCGGGCTCTGTGCTGACTGCCAGCTCGGAGCCTGGAGCCTGTTTCAGTCTGTGACTCCCTCTCTCTCTGACCCTCCCCTGCTCACGCTGTCTCTCTCTCTCTCTCTCTCTCACCTAGAAATAAATAAAACATTAAAAAAATTAAAAAAAAAAAGAAAAATTTATGCTTCATTGCCTAAATTAATACTTAGAAAAATGCAAAATTGATATTTGGAAACTTTATTATAATTTGACCCACAAGGAGTATTTTTGAAAAATCCCAGAGTGATGTTTTTGATACAAATTTTTAGTTAGACCTGCCAAATTGGCCAGCCTGAACTGAACAGTTAGTAAAGCCAGCTTGTGTGTGGTGCAGTCTAGCCTTCAGTCCAAACTGAATTAATCCCAACCCATTTTGCAGCTGAAAATAATATTTTTATTGCTTGATTTTACAGAATTGTTCCCTGCATTTAAGTCAAAATGCCATAGATCTTCACTAAAAATTAGAAAATTAAACACATCCAACTTCTTGTATTCTTAATGATATGGTAATATACACACATTTTCAAGAAAAGTTGGAGAAATTGTTAAAAACATAGTTTCTCTCCATTAGTAAATGGCCAGAAAATTTTCTTTTAAAAAATTATTTAACATTCATTCGTCAGAGACAGAGTGTGAATGAGGGAGGGTCAGAGAGAGAGGGAGACACAGATTCTGAAGAAGGCTCCGGTTTCTGAACTGTCAGCAGAGCCCAACATGGGGTTTAAACCCACAAACTGTGAAATCATGACTTGAGCTGAAGTCAGATGCCTAACTGACTGAGCTACCCAGGTGCCCTGAAAATTCTCTTTATAATATAAAATGTTTTAGGAGGAACATTCAAAATGAGAATGAATTTATTCCAAAACAAACAAACAGGAGCAAAAAAAGTGTCCTGAGCTCATGTACTGAAGTTTCCTATTCATTCCCTGCTTTATCATTTAGGTTCCAAGACTACATCTGAAATTATTTGAGGAATATTTTCTCAGTAATGACTATATGCTCAAATGTTCTTTTATTCAATTCCAAACTGAAACATTTAAAAGAAATAAAGTGCTCCAGTAACTTTAAATCATTCCCTACAATACATGGCAATTTGAAACTATTGAAGCATTTTGTAAGGGTTTCTCTTTCAAAGTGTTAAATGTTTAGGGATTATAAAGAGTTATTTATTACTATACTTTAGATTTATTAGTATCATTTTAAAAGGAGGAGGGTTATATGTTATAAATCTATCAACTAAAATAGCATAAAGTATATTTAATCAATATAAAGGCAGTAAAGAAGCATATGCTGACTAAAAGAGGAACAGAAATGGAAAACAAGAGCCATAACCAATTTTGAGGTCAGACTTTCAAGGACCATAAATGAAGAAAGAGGCATAATAAACACATGATAGTGATTTAAAAATCCTATATATCTGGATTTAAAATTTTAAAAATATAAATAAATAGTCCTTAGTATGAAGAAAAACAATCCTTAGGCCAATTATAAGTGACATAGATTTGAATGTCACTTGAAGAATACAGGTCAAAATTAGTAAAACACCAGGTGTTTAGCACTTCAACCAAGGCTTCCAGTGATTTCCACTTCCTGGCATACACGGCATTGGGTAAGGTCCTGTTCTCAAGTCTGAACTGGATGCAGAGACTCATTTCTTAATAATAAAGTGTGACAAAAGTGATTCTGCTTCTGAGATTAATATCAAACAAGACAATGGCTTCCATGTTCCATGTTACGTGCCTTCTCTTGCTTGGTTACTCTATTGAAGACAGCTGCCATGTTGTAAACTGCTCCATGGATGGACCAAGATAGCATGGAACTGAGATCGCTGTCCCATAAGCCACAAGGGACTAAATTCTGTCAGTAACTATGTTGGTGGCTTTGAACATGATACTTCCCAGTAATGACCTATAAGAGGTTGTATCCTCTGCTACCAGCTGGACATTAATCTTACGAGGAACTTAGAACCACTAAACTATTTGCAGGATTTCCAATCCATATAAACTTGGAAATAATGTTTGCAGTTTTAAGCCATTAAGTGGGTTAATTTGTTAACATCAATAGATAACTAATATACACAGGTAAAGCAGTATCACAAGGGAAATAAGTCACTTTAAATATATTTATATGAAAAGAAAAACAAAACAAATATTTTCACTAAAATGTTCAAGTCAAATGCTGATAAAAACAGAGTAAACATAAAAGCATAAAGAAATACAACAATAAAGATATTATAAGATATAAGTGAAATAAATAGCAACAAAAATTTGATTAGTAAAGCTAAAAGCTGCTACTTTGTAACATATTAGTAATATAACATACTAACAAGAAATGAAAGAGAGGTGTTTAAAATAAGACTGCAGAATAGATGGAGGGAAACAAGCCATCATAACAGAGTAAAACATGAAGGAATATTATTAATAGTCAAGTAGATTTGAAAAATTAGACAAGATGTGTTAATTTACTGAAAAGCACAAAATACTTAATTTGGTAAAGACAAAAATGAAAAATGGGTAGTTCCATAAACATTAGTGAAATTTGAAAATTTGAAAATACAGAGGCCTAGGTAATATCGTGCATATGGTTTACCAAGACTTTGAGGAACAGCACTTTGAGAGTTAATATTTTGTGTACTAACACAAGTAGTTCTGAAGCAGAAAAAGGGTTAAATTTGATTAACTAATTTTATGGGGATAAGGCAAAATTCATTCCAAAACTAGATAAACTAGATAAGTGGATTACAAATAAAGATAATATGTCATTTAGAGTTATTAAATATTTATTAATTAATCAATAACTATTAAGTTCATAATATTCACTATTATTACAACCATAATACATATTGATTATATTAGCCATTACTATAGGTTAATGTTATATTATTACCATATGTAATTTAAAAATGTTATTATTAAAGTCCATTATGTTTTAGTCCACTGACTGACATACATTTCAGTCATTTATTTCTTTTCTAGGGTTTTTTTTTTAATGTTTTATTTATTTCTAGGAGAGAGAGAGAGACAGCGTGAGCAGGGGAGGGTCAGAGAGAGAGAGAGTCACAGACTCTGAAACAGGCTCCAGGCTCTGAGCTGGCAGTCAGCAGAGAGCCTGACGCGGGGCTGGAACCCATGAACCGTGAGATCATGACCTAAGCGAAAGTCAGACGCTTAACGAACTAAGCCACCCAGACGCCCCTCTTGGGTTTTTTTTTTTTTTTTTTAAAGCACACTTTCAAATCAAACGTTTCTATTAAATATCTGCAAAGGTATCAGATAAAAAAAGATCAATGAAAAGTAACAATGATTTTTTTTTAAATGGTTTTGTAACGAAGTACCAAGACTATTTTTTATATTAGTTAAATTATTAAAGGTGTCTATTCAGAAAAGACACTTTTGAATAAAATGTTAGGAGAGCTTTCAAGACAAAAAACTAATTTATGCATTAAAACAAAGCAAATATGCTTCCTTGGGAATGCTTTGCCTACAGCAATGAGTATTTTATTATTACTTTTTATTAAGGCAGTATAGATATACATACAAGTGTATATCATAACAATCTTATAGGAGCTGAATATCATAAGTGGGAAACCAATTATAAGGTTTCTCTGAGATTTCCAATTAGCTACACTACACATCAAACTCGAAGTAAGACTAGACTGGATCTCAATTCTTGGATCAGCTCTAGTTACAAAACTTTCAGATATCCTTTCAAGGATAATGATTGTGAAACTTAACTATATGGTAAGACGCCAGGGTTCACTCATTCTCATTATTATCTTTGTATAGATGCTAGGGTCATAACACATGTGTATTTTGTTTATATATGGCATATATACATTAGTCAAGCTCATATGGTTCTAGGATTGATGTGTAATTTCTCTGTTGTTGCTATTCAGATTTCAGAATTTTGTAGACATAATTTTAGAAAACTTATCAACATCACATCATGTAAGTAAATGGAATATTATTTATTCATTCATGATAGAAGTTTCAAATAGCACTCCCTCTACCTTTTCAAAGTTAAGAGACACATCTTTAGAATAAAGGTACACAAAAAATAACCTTTAGAACATAAAGAAGTGACCGGTAGCTTAAATGTATTTAATATTCATTCAGAAAATATTTATTCAAGAAGTTCTGTGTGTGAGGCATGACTGTACATACTGCAAAGTCAGTATTAACAAAGAAAAAAAAAGCTCTACCCTCATTCAAATGGGAGGAGATAAACAAAAATACATAAAAATAGTAAGTATACTGTATAAAAATAAAGAAACATATTAGATGGGAAAATAAATCATAAAAAGAGATTAAGTTCTGTTAAGATAGGATGTTCAATTTTAAATAGGTAAGACTTCACTGAATATGTGGCATTTGGGGACACCTAGGTGGCTCAGCAAGTTAAGTGTCAGACTCTTGATCTTGGCTCAGATCATGATGGCACATTTCGTGACTTTGAGGCCCATGTCAGGCTCTGCACAGACAGCGCAGAGCCTCCTTGAAATTTCTCTCACTCCCTCTCTGCCCCTCCCTCTGTCTCTCAAAACAAACAAACTAATTAATCAATAAAAAAAAAAAAAGAAAATGTGGCATTTGAATAAAGACTGAATTTTGAAAAGTACGGAGTAATCTCTGTATTAGGGATATACAGTATTCTAAACATTGAGAGTGAGAATACCAGTTTTCTGAGGAAAACTGCCTGATGTGTTTGAGATACTTCAAAGGAATCATGGATACTCGAAGATATAATGCAAGATATAACTAGTAATGAGCTGCCATGAATTAAGACTAGAAACCTGTAGGAGTAGGGATATAAAAAAAAAGATCAGGAATTGGGTTTGGGGTATACAAGGATGGAAATGTTTAGTAGCTACACATATGGAAATGTAGAGTTAGAAGTGAGTATAGAAGTCTGGAGTTCTTGGTTTGGAGTGTAACTTTTGGTGTTTCAAAATACCAGTTGTGTTGCATTTTGATGGCATTGATCCAGTCCCCAGACGGGATAACATTTCAAAGAGAGTGGGGACAAACAGAGAAGAAAAAGTATTAAGAGTACAGTAGGAAAAAAACCATGAGATTGTTGTCCCCTGAAGCAAAATATAGAAAGCATATCCTGAAGAAAGTAGGGAGAAACTGAGTAAGTGCTTCTCGGAGGACTGAGAGAGTCACTCGTTGGCTGGAGCAGAATGGAACCAGGGCTGGTGCTTAAAGTTTATATTATCCAACAATACAAATCCTTGAATTTAAAATTAGGTGCAATGTCGTATAGGAGGATTAGGAGGAACTTAACAGAGGACCAAGGGGGAGAAGAAGGGCGGAAATGGTGGGGGAAAGGGAGGAGAGGCAAACCATGAGAGACTCTTGAATGCTGACAAAAACTGAGGACTGGTGGATGTGGGGGGGAGGAGGGGTGGGCATGGAGGAGGGCACTTGTGGGGATGAGCACTGGGTGTTATGTGGAAACTAATTTGACAATAAACTATTTGTAAAAAAAAAAAATAAATAAATAAAACAAAATTGAAACACAAAAAAAGAAGGACATAAAAATAAAATAAAATAAAATAAAATTAGGTGCAATGTGGGGCGCCCGGGTGGCTTAGTTGGTTAAGCGTCCAACTTTCGCTCAGGTCATGATCTCGTGGTTCGTGGGTTTGAGCCCCGCGTCGGGCTCTGTGCTGACTGATAGCTCAGAGCCTGGAGCCTGTTTCAGAGTCTGTGACTCCCTCTCTCTCTAACCCTCCCCTGCTCACACTGTCTCTCTCTCTCTCCTAGAAATAAGTAAAACATTTAAAAAAATTTTAAAATTAGGTGCAATGTTATATATTTATTTAGTGTGAGAAGAGAGTTTGCATCAGATTACAGACTACTTCAGAGAGGTAGCATATATGACAAATATTATAAAATCCAGAGAAAATAATATAATGGTTTTATTTTTACATAACTGCTTGATATACGTCTGTGATTTATTTTTTTTCTGTACGATTTTGGCTGCATACTTTTTGCTCACTATCTTTATATGCTAAGGATAGTGCAGTATCATCTCCGAAGAGAAAGTAATCAGTCTTTTCTCCGACATGTTGGTCTTTATTTTTATCATTTTGTCAAGTTTTTTCATAAATTTTGACAACAAAATTCATAGGTTTCTGTGGACATATACTAAGAGTTTGGCATTGAAGTTTCTGCCAGTCTTCTTTCTTTCATTTTATATTTTTTCTTTTTATTAGTAATCTGTGAATTTGTCCAAAAATTCTTAATATTAATTTGAAATTAAGGGAGAAAACAATTCAAATAAAGTTGTGACAATAGTCTACCAAGTAACCTAATGTTTAATTAAATTATTTTTATGCAATGTGCATTGTGTTGTTGATAAATATTTGAAGTTTTATTTCTGGAATAGTTATTTTTTTCAGGAAATTTTACTGGAGGGTAGAGCCATGATACTGTTCAGATATGATGTGTCAGATAGGCTCATATTCAATCCAATAAGTGGAGATTCATTAATATTTTACCTCACATACAGATGCATTTACTGCTTATGTCATGGACCTACAAACATAGTTTCTGATGAATTCTGTTTTCACAATTCACAGAGGGAAAAAAAAGTGCAGTGTATATACACTTGTTTGTACTACATCATCAAGTGTATTCCCGACAGGTGAGAACATTCATTTTGACTAGGCATTGATAAGAACTAAAAAGACTGCTTGCAATGCTCCACAATTGATGACTGGATAAATTTTCCACAGTCTAGCATCTGGCACTGTATATTTCAGGACTTGTATCTTATATATCGTCTACATACATCCAGATACCAGGTGCAGAGGCTGCAATTCACCTGCACCTTTACATCACAACTCTAGGTGATTTGCATAGTGGGTGAGACAGTATCCTTTGAAGGTATTCCTATACCACTTTGACCAGAAATAACCATATTAAACTAAAATTCAATGTCTTTCCAAATGAACTTGCGCTTGGCTGGATTTCCAAAACACTCTGGACCATTGTCCTCAAAATCAAAGAGAAGTATGGAGAAATATCAAAAGGAAGAAGCATTGTTTCTAACTGTATGAGAGAAAATATTTCACTTTTCCAAACTTTATGTAAATATATTTAAACTAGGACCCTTCCCAATTAGAGAGATAGAAGTGACCAATGAAAGTGAGGAGTGCCAGACCTTAAGCATAAGGGTCACAGTATATCTATCTTGATGTGGAGTTTGATTACAATGCTGATAAAAACAATTTGGTGGAATGATGAGAGGAAAAACCAAATAGGAATGGGCTTAAGAGAAAATGGGAGGAAGAATCTGGCTGTCATAGAGGAGGAAGGCATTGTAAACAGAATGTAGTACATGTGACATGCCTTTGAGATCGTTTTTATTTACATTTTTTCTTTGTAATTAAATTCTGGATGAAAATTAAGTTATATTTTATTAAAATAACATTGAAAATAATATATATATATTTAAATGTTTTATTTATTTCTGAGAGAGAGAGAGACACAGTGTGAACAGGGGAGGGTCAGAGAGAAAGGGAGACACAGACTCTGAAGCAAGTTCCAGGCTCTGAGCTAGCTGTCAGCACAGAGCCCGATGTGAGGCTCAAACCCACTAACCATGAGATCATGACCTGAGCTGAAGTCAGACGCCCAACCGACTGAGTCACCCAGGTGCCCCTAAAATAATATATTTAAGAGAAGATAGAAAATAGTTTAACAGGATAAATTGGAAAGTGATCCACATTTATTCAACAAGTATTCACTCGCAGGCATTATGTCAGGTACTACAGATGATGATGATTAGGGAGGAGTGATCTGTGCCCTCCTGGATCTAATGTTCTACTTGTTGAGACATGGATACATCAAGTAAACTGGTTCATAACTCATTAGGATATGTAATAAGTTATACTGAGGAAGTAATATATATACTTGGGTAGAGACACAGAATAATTAGTGGTTATAAAGGAGATGACATTAAGTTAGTGACTGAAGATTATGAAAAACCTTTCTCAGGAGGTGGCATTTAAGCTTAAAGATGAAGAATGAAAAGGAGCCATCACAGGGGAAATCCATGAGGCCCCATGTGTAGAACAGAGTAAAAATGCAAAGGCTCTGAAGTAAGAAAAGTGTAATTACATTCTCAGAAAGATATGAAAACAAGCACGTTATAACCAGAAACGAATAATCATATTATAAAATCAAAATTAAGATAAATACAATGATTGAATTCCTCAGTTTTGTTAGTTCATTTGAAGTTCTTAATAGGCATAGGTGTCTAATGGCTACTTTTTTAGACAGTGTAAGGATTATTTGTATCTTCCCAGAAAGTTTTTCTTAGAGAGCATGGAATTTACTTCCCAGTAGTGAGCCATTATTTCTTCTGGAGTAAATTTAGTAAAATTATATTTATAGACTTAAATATTTATAAATATTTATTTATATTTATATAAAAAACAACCCTTTTAACACGTGTCATGCATACATATGTGCATTCATCATTCTTTACTCCCTATAGAAAGAGATAACTGAAAAAACAGAGGTATTTTAATAAATGACAATGTCTTTATTTCTCTTTGACTAATTGCACGTACTGGAACAAATGGATTTTAAAACATTTCTTGTTCATTGGTTATTGTCTTGGGCTTGAGAATAGAGTGGTGTCTTCCTATTGATCCTGTTCAGATGAAGCTACACAAGTATTATTGTCCATCCTTTTATTTTTGTCACAAACCAGGCGAAAAATGGGGCCAGAGAAATATTTCAAGCACTCCCACTCCCCCCACCACACACATACAAAATATAGCTGTGTATCATGAAGAACTGCTTGAACTCTAGGGAAAGAAGTAGAATTGAACCTGACAAAAATACTGATTATCACCTATTAATACCCAAGATAGAAAATGAAGGAGCAGAAGGAAAATGTTTTAATAAGGAGTGATTAGAGGTATTATGAAACTCCTATTTCATTGCTTACTATAATACAATACCAAGATCTAGCCGAGAGAAGGAAGCCAATCTTATTTTAGGCAATGTTCATAATTTTTCTTTCATCTCTCTGTGCACCATCATAGCCTTAAGGAAGGATCTCCTCATCTTTCTGTAGGCCATTCCATTTGCCACCGTAGTGCTTTCAGAACTGCCAATTTTACACCCACACCCCCTTACTGGCTTCTGCTGATGTTCCACACTTTACTTAAAACATTTTTATGGCTGTCCATGCACTGAAGTGTTAAATATTCGCACTCAGACTTTCTGGTATATTCTTACATTTCCTATGTCATCCCTGGCTCTAACTGGGTGTTTTTCACATTTGATCTATCTATGTCTCTGTGTACTTGTAATAACTTTATCCTCTGATTCTAATTCTGTCTTTACTCATTGTTTGTCAAATAAGCTCCAACGTTACCTCCTCTGTGAAGTCCTTGCAACGAGTACCCACCATACTCGTTGGAGTAAGGAGGATCATGGCCTCATTTGTGTTACCAAGGATTCTTTGAGGGGTGGATTTTTTTTGAGGTATGTACTCATTGCACAGTGATATTCATACATACAATTTCTGAAAAACATGGTGAACCAAAAAGGAATTTTTTTTTAAATTTTGAGTTCATTTAAAACTTTTGCCATACATCTAGAAACTGCTCAGTAAATATCTCTTCAAAATATAAATGTATGTAAAGACATACATTTGAGGAATAAGATGAAGGTTATTGGTTTTTGGAAATGTCATCTGCAAAGTCAAAAAAAAAAAAAAGGCCTATCAGCCATATAACTCAGACGAAAAAAAATAAAATAAAAAAAGAACAGGCAATTGAGACAATTCCTTTTTTTATAGTAGTGTCTGAGTAATGATTTTTTAAAATAAGTTTTACCTTGTCTTTGTCATATAATCAGTTGGTAAATAAAATATAACAGTCATTAAATAGTTTCAATTATTTCCTATATGGCGACAGTCATTTTATATTCATTGGTATTGAAAACAGAAACTATATTATAGATACAGTATGATTTTTCTTTGGTTTATATATTTTACATTTTGTCATCTTTGTTCAAAATATTCCATGTGATTTTTAATTAATATGTTAATCTATATTATATATACACACATTGCATACTATTAACTTCATTGAACACATTTACTTATTTATTTAAAGTTTATTTATTTTGAGAGAATAAGAGAAGGAGCTAGGAGGCACGAGTCATAGAAGGACAGAGAGAGAGAGAGAGAATCAGAGAGAGAGAGAGAGAGAGAGAGAATCCCACGCAGGTTCCATGCTGTCAGTACAGAGCCTGAAACTGGGCTCAATCCCATGACTGTGAGATCATGATCTGAGCTGAAATCAAGAGTTGGACCCTTAAACATCTGAGCTACCCAGGGCCCCTGAATACAACATTTAAAAGTCAATATTCTGAAAGCTAAATTAGAAGTCCTTACTTCTAAGACAAAATTGTGTACCTATAATCAAAATTTTATAAACACTAATGTTTTTCCCTTGTCAATGAAAGTTGTCAATAATAAAATCAAAAATTAGAAATTAATGGATTTAGACCCTCAACTAATTCAAAAATGACAAGCTATATATTAACTGACATTTTTGGCCCATTCTAATGAAATGTCTAGAAGAGTGTATATGATCAGATGTATATGCCTACTATTTCAAATAAGCTTTTACTTTTCATTAGTAATGCTATCTGAAGAGTAGATATTCTGGAATTGTGTCTAACTTACTGGAAGTAGTAACTTATAAATAAATACCAAAATAAAGTGTATTAGGCAACCAGAAAAGATGGTCATTATGAACAGATAATAAAAATGCTAAATCACCAATTTCCTCTTCTTCCTCCCCTTTAAGGATGTCTCCTGAATCTTTATCTTTTTTCTTCCCAAAAGAATAAAAAAAAAATACTGGGGCGCCTGGGTGGCTTAGTTGGTTAAGGGTCCGACTTTCACTTAGGTCATGATCTCACGGTTCGTGGGTTCGAGCCCCGTGTCGGGCTCTGTGCTGACTGCCAGCTCAGAGCCTGGAGTCTGTTTCAGTCTGTGACTCCGTCTCTCTCTGACCCTCCCCTGCTCACGCTGTCTCTCTCTCTCTCTCTCTCTCTCTCCTAGAAATAAATAAAAATTAAAAAAAAATTAAAAAATACTTTAAAAGGGATTTTATACTTCTTTTTATCCCAGTATTTGCTTTAAAATGTAATAAAGTATAGACATTACATTAGTGTTCATCTCTTCTGCTGTTTATTAATCTTAGAGTAGTTGATAAACATAGACATGATAATTTAAAATGTATAAATAAGGATGCCTTTGCTTTTAGGTAGATGTCTCAGGTTATTCCCCTTTAAAAATCTTATCCTACACTTTCCCTCAGCAATCCACTACTGAAATATTTGTGTCACATCTTTTCCTACCCAATAATTATACCAATACCAAATCCCAATATAAAGTGTTGTATTCCACAGAATTAATTTATTTAAGTATCCTCATTGCTAAAACTCTTGAATTCTACGAAGATCTCTGATCCTGTAAGACTGACACATTTTTCATTTCTGTACTTCATAAAGCTGCCATTCTCATGATTCCATAGTATACCTAAGTTCATGATCCATTAAATAATTGGGTAAAATAATTTACCCTATTTACATTCAATTTTACTTCATACCTACTTCACTGATGTATCAGACACATTTCTCAAAGCTGAAGATTAACACAGCCATGTTGACTGGATTCCCTCTAAATTTTTAACTACAAATTTTAAATAGGAAGCATCTCTGCTACCTAACCTTCTATTATATTTCCTGTGGGAATTCATTATTCAATATCCTAAATATGTATTCCACATCCCCTGTTCCTCCTTAATTTTTTCTCTACTTTTTACTCTATCCTGATTATCTTTTAGTTTATACACACACACACACACACACACAGCACAGAAGAGGATTTTCATTTCCTTCTAAAACTATGTCCAGCTATGACACACACTCTGTCTTCTCTCTTAGATACAATGCATTTCTACTCAAAGACACTGTTCTGGAAATTATTCCCTTCTTCTATTTTAATTAATGTTCATTTCTATGAGAGCATTTTCATCGAACTAAAAAGCTTATGCAAAATCTCTTCTTTTTCAAAAAATAAAAAATCTCTTTCATTACGGTACAGAAACACAGAAGGATATACCTATATTACTAAGGCCACTTCACTTATTATTCCTTGAATCTACTTTAAAAAGTCATATGCATTGGTGTCTCTACAGAAAATGCTCATATTGAGGTTATGGCTATAATTTACTTTATCATGACAAATGGTCTTTATCTTTGTTGATTTCCAAGCAATGCCTGATGCAATTGATCTCAACTTCCTTCTTGAAACATAGTCATCTAGATTCTGGGAAATCACAATTTCCTGATACTTATTTTTTTACATAGCATGCTTCTCTTTTCATGCTTCTTTGATGAATATCCTTCCTTTTTCCTACTTCAAACCATTGTGTACTATAGAGCTCAGTACTGGAAACTCTTCTCCTCCTTTCACTATGTCTACTGTCATTACCTAGGTAAGCCATAATACAACAGTGGATTTAAATTATACTTATAAATAGAGCAATCTATTTTTTTCAATCTTCAACCCAAAATTATTTCAGAAATGCTAGAAAACCAAGCATGAATATCCAACAGCTTCCTTGATGTCTTTGTATGGAGGCATGGTAGACATCTCAAGGATAACATATTCAAAATTAAACTCTTAATTTCTCTCTCATGTAAAGCCACCCCATTATCAAGTTCTCATCTCCCAGTAATTCTTTTTTTTCCTAAAAATGTCCCCTTTCTGTTACTTATGGGGCATAAATTCTTAGAGTTCATCTTGACTACTGATTTTTGGCTTCCCCTCCATATCCAAGATATAAGGATACAATAAATACAGATTGTTACCATTTCTCACTACCTCCGTGACTATACCTCTGGTCCAAGCCACTCTCAACACTTTCCTGGAATAGTAGTAAATAATCTATTTGCTCTCTAGCCCTTTGTTCCTACTTTTTTTCAACAATTCCTGCTTGAAACAGTATCAGTTCATCTTAATGCCCTAAAAAACACCTCAATGGGCTATCTTAGATTTTAAAGAAAATGTATGCATCTACATGGCTTACTATGATCTGCATAGCTGGTATTACATCTCTTATCTTTATTCTCATTTTAAGATGTTCAAGTTATACTTGTCTCTTTGTTAATCCTTGCACATTCTAAGTATGAACAGGGTTATACATTTTTTAAACTTCTTCTGGAAAGCTCCTACCTGCATACTTAAATAATTGTATCCTTTACCTTTTTCAGTTGATACCAAAGAAAAGGCTTCTACATAACTATCTAAAATATCACCCCTTACCTGTTTATTTTCTTCATCTAATTTATGTTCTTCATTGCTCTTATCATTGTCTAGGCTTATATGTCATATTTATTTATTGCCAGTGTCCTGAAACAGACTGTAGCCTCCATGAAGGCAGATAATTTATCTCCAGCACAGAGTAGGTACATAGTAGATGCTCAATAAATATTCCTAAACAATGAATGAAAGATTGCTTTCATCTATGAAGAAAATTTTACATTATATATCTGGATTTTTTGAAGTTCCATGAGAAGTTGAATTATGGCTTGGATTAGTCAGGGTTTGATGAAAAAAGTGAAATTACTCTGAGTAACATTGAATAAAAGATTATCAAGATTAGAATTTTGCAGCTCTGAGAGATGGTTGGTCACCTCTCTTTGTATATTCTCATATTCTCAGGACCTCTGCATGTGTTCTCAGCTAATTTGGGTTTTCTCACTATACGGTGGCTTCAGTAAAGTGGACCTTCTGCCTTGACAGTTCAGGGTTCTGAGTAAGAGGCCTAGTGAATCAAGCAGAATTCACACTACCTTTTATGACATAGCCTCAAAAACATTTGCCTTCACTTCTATCACTTTCTGTTGGTTTCAAGTGAGTAGCAGGCCAACCCAGATACAAATGGGGGGTATCCCAATTAATGGGGCAATGGTAAAGTCACATTGCAGGAGACCTTGGGGTAATAGGAATACTGTTGCACTAATATTTTTGAAAGTATGATTTTTAACCATTCACTCTCTAGCCACAATAACTCACATTCTCACATACAGTACACATGCATCTTTCCCCCAGGTCCCTAAAAGCTTCATCCTGTTATGGAATCACAATAGGAAGCCTGGAAGACATCATTTACAAGCTCAGATGAGCATACATTCCTCTGGTATAAGTCTTGCTACATCTATCGTATTTAGGATATCTAGAAGCTAAATAGAAAAATTATGTGTCTCCCCTGCCACCCCATTCCCACTCCAAAACACTGAATAATGTCACAGGGATGGGGCAACCACTATGGACATTCTCATTCAAAAAGTGATAAAAGGGAAGCAACAGTAGTTAATGTTCACAGCACCTCTGAAATCCAGCAGGACATATGTTGCTGGTCTCTTAATTAGGGCTCAGTCCTTTTCTTTGGCAATTTTCATCTTGAATATTGGCATCTAGAATCTGCACTTTTGATTCTACTTAGTAGTTTTCATAAGACAACCAAGTTTGCAACTGAGTTGATTTTGTACTATGCTTCCTGACATAAACGTTTGGGAATCCAAAGAAAGGCCTCTTTTCATTTTGTATATTTTTCATCACTTATAACTGTAGGTAACTTCCACCAGGAAAAAAGGTATTTAAAATGTGTGGGGTTTTTAATGAATGGTATTAGGATGTATTCAATCAGAAAAATGCAATAACCAAAAATCTGAAACAGATACTTCCCTAATTCAGGCTCTGGGTAAAGCCGATATAGGACAATGCTTTTCAATTTCTTGTAATCCCCACTGTGTAAGAGAAAAGATCTTGAAGGCACACCTTGGGGTTCACTGGAGGACTTTGGTCTATTTGAAAATGCTTGAGTTATTCGTTTAAATCTTTCTGAACAAAGGATTTTACAATCCCACACTGGCTTTTATTTTTTGCATTAGGGTTCTTGCTTACTGTCAGAACTCTTTGTTAGCTGAAAAGATTATTCTGAGCCCTTTACACTTCCTCCAAGTTCACTCCAATGCAGAATAACTCATTCCTTAGTATACCTCTCTCCTTACTCGTTTTGTGATAAACTATCTCTAGGTGGTAGCCTCAACATTCTATCTAGAATGTCCTTAGAGCATCAGGTCATTAGGCATGTTTTACTATTTTTCATGTTAGCATAGGTGACAATTTAGCTGCATTTTCTGACACTATAATATGGA
The DNA here is from genome assembly GCA_017311185.1 of Proteles cristata cristata. Lineage (NCBI taxonomy): Eukaryota > Metazoa > Chordata > Mammalia > Carnivora > Hyaenidae > Proteles > Proteles cristata. The sequence goes on along the minus strand of JAESUZ010000960.1, from coordinate 184,155 downwards.
TCTCCTTTCTATAACTTCCAAAAATAATTTCCTCACTCTTTTTTGTTTTTAAACTTTAAAGTTTTTTTAATGCTTATTTATTTTTGAGAGAGAAAAAGAGAGAGAGAGCATGAGTGGGGAAGGAGACCCTGAATCTGAAGCAGGCTGTCAGCACAGAGCCCAACATGGAGTCTAACTCATGAATAATGAGATTATGACCTGAGCCAAAGTCGGATGCTTAATAGACTGAGCCACAAATGTTCCCCTCCTCCCTCTTTGTTAATGCCTTGCTGAAAATGTCTTCAAGTGTCTTTAAACTTCTGCATTTACTCTGATTAAAGTTCGACCTCCTTCAATTTATGATTTGCTCAGAGGCCTTCTGGCTTTGATCTAATACTCAGTTCAAAAGCCAATGACATATTCTTTAAGTTGTTGCTAACGGTATGTAAAAACACACCCTCTCCTGAGCTTAATTTAGATTCACATATGAGATGCACCTCCTGCCACTGAACTGGAGATCTGCTAGCGGGGTACACAGGAAATTGGTGGGTTTGTGTGGTTTTTTTTCAATTTTTAAAGGAAAAAAATCATCAGATTTATTATTCTGCTTAATATTTTAATGGAAAAATAACTGGAATTAAGCTATTCTTACTATATTTTGAAGGGAAATTGTCGAGTAAAAAGAGAGAAATAATAAGTGTATCTTAATTCTTGATGATGTCTTTGAACTGCTTAATGAATCAATCTCTGAGTAACTACACCTTGAGCATCTTAGATGAGTTGGTGGATATTTTTTTAATGTTTCGTTTATTTTTGGGACAGAGATAGAGACAGCATGAGTGGGGGAGGGTCAGAGAGAGAGGGAAACAGACTCTGAAGCAGGATCCAGGCTCTGAGCTAGCTGTCAGCACAGAGCCTGATGCGGGGCTCGAACTTACATTCTGTGAGACCATGACCTGAGCTGAAGTCGGATGCCTAACCGACTGAACCACCCAGGCACCATGAGTTGTTGGATATTAAAGAGAAGCAAATCTCATCTTCACCAGTCACAGATCTCTGCTGTACTACATATATAAAAGTAGATAAAGAGTCCACACAAATAGGTCCTTCATGAGGAATAAATAAGATGCTTCTAGAAGCTTTCCTGTCAAATATTATCTGCTTAAAAGTTTGTAATTATCTTTAGGAAACATTCGTTTTAACTATAGGTTGAAGATGTCTAGATCTTCGTATGGAATTTGGTTTATCCTGTGGTGAATATTCTTGGTACCTCAGACTAAATAGTTTAGAATTCATTCATATTCCATTAATAAATACACAAATATTTTAATATACCACAGTTGATAGCAGGAGAGGCTGCAGGTTTATGGATCAAGGGAATGTGGGACAAGGCAAGCACTAAACGGATGGACCATGGTTAAAAAGAGAGAGAGAGAGAGAGAGAGAGCCTACAATGTCACACAATCACCCAAAGTACATAGTTTGTATTCTGTTTCAGTCTCAGTAACATATTTTATATGGGTTTTGACAAATGTATAATAATTAGAGAACATATAGTATAGTCTCACTGCCCTAAAACTCCACTGTGCTCCACTCCCTCCACTCCCTCCCTAATAGCTCCTAGCAACCACTGCTCTTTTTTACCCCTGCCATAACTTAGCCTTTTCCAGAATGTCATTTAGTTGGAATTATAAGGATATAGCCTTTAAAGATAGGTTTCTTTCACTTAGCAATATGTATGTAAGTTTCCTCCACATCTTTTCATGTGTTGATGATGAATTTTGTTTTAGTTTTGAGTAATATTCCATTGTATAGATGTGCCATAATTTATCTGCTAACTTACTGAAAAAATCTTGGTTGCTTCCAAGTTTTGTCAACATTAATAAGCCTCTATTAACATCCATGGACACATTTGGCATGGACATAAATTTTCAACTCATTTGAGTATCATCTGTTCTTTTTTTAAATTCCAGGCAGTAATCGACTCTTTATTCCTGACATTATTTCCTAAAATAAATTACTTTCACTCAAACCTTCTGTGGGTATCTTCTTTCATATGTCCCCTGGGTAAAACAGCTGACTCTCATGGTGGAACTCTGGAACTGGATCATTCATGAGTTAGATAGCAATACCACATATTGCTGATAGTAAGTAATGTGGTGGTCACCTCTGATACACAGGGACATCACAATTATAACCATTATTACCTGGTGGCAGATTCAGAAGAGACATAGGGAATAAAAGTAAAGCATATGCATTAACATTATAGGTCCTAAGATGTTTACCAACTATCCATCAGGGAGAGATTCAGGTGGAAAGTGAAGCATTGGTTTATATGGCAGCAGTGGCATATGATTCTGATAATTAAAAGGATTACAGGTTGATTGGCTTTGCATTCAAGAGGCTAGAGACCATAAAATAAAACAAGTCTAGGTTAACTAACTGTCAATTCAAAAAATTCTGTGAGAATCTAAATACTTTATAACAGCATGTAAAAACATCCTTATCCCCTGAAGTTTTAGAGGATATTAATGAGTGTCAGGCCCAGGATTTAAATATGAGGTCCAGTAACTGCAAAGGTGCTGCAAATGCATTCTGCCTGTGCTCCCATCAGGGCTGTGAGGAGAAAAGTGGTGGGACTCTAGGAAAAGGGTAAGAACATTTGGAATGATCAACTGAGAACTTTGTACCTCCAGATTCCCATGACATCTCTGGACCAAAATAAATGTCTTCCCCATCTTCTTGGCCATCGTTTCCCTCAAACACTGCTCTAGCCAACAGCTTCTAGTAACTAAAATACCAGAGCACCTCACCTCCTCTGTACCAGTTACTTTTCCCAGTATTTCTCTGCAACCTTCGAGTTGCACACCTATAGGAAACACTGGGGATTTGAGCTTGCACAAACGAAGCATCGTTGAGATTTAATAGCTCACTAGGGAACTCCTGGGCAATGGGAGAGGGAGTCAATGAATAAAGTCTGGCCCTCTCTTCCAGGCTTTAGATGGACTAATGTGAATTTCAGCCTACAGGGCCCCTTAAAAGATCCCAGATGGATTGTGAACCAGCTGCCACATTGATGGACCAGCTTGATAACACTCTTGTATTGACTCTTTCTGTCTAATATTTTTCAGTCCTCTACTCTTGGTCCCTGTGTTTTTCTAAATAAGTGATTTGCATAAAAGACTTTAGTTTAGGCTTTGAGTTTCTAAGGGAACCCAGGAATAGATGCAGACCAAATGTTTATAGTTTAATGAATCTATTAATAATAGGAATTAATTCCCTATTCAAAAAAGTAATAACTCATATTTATAAACCCAGAAATGTCTCTCTTTCTTTTAACCATGGTCCATCTGTTTGGTGCTTGGCTTGTCAAGTAAAAATAAGTGTATTTAGTCTCTGGGCCCACAGTGAATTACTACAGCATCTAGATAAACACTATGCCTGCTTGCTCAGTAAACAAGGTTTTGGGAGCTCTTACCAATAAAGATGTTCTTTGTCTTCTCAATTTAGAATGAAGATGTTGTTTGCCTTCTAAATTTAGATTGCAAACTGTTGCTGCAAATTAAACTTACAAAATTTCTAGACTTTTATTTAATATTTTATAGAAGTCATTTGCCTAATTTCAAAGAAGACAAGATAAATTAAAGCTGATTCAGAAAAGAGTAACACCAATAGTTTAAAAAAAATGAAAAATAGGACATAGAGTAGAGACAATGTTTTATATCTCCAAGACAACAAAGATTGAATAAAGTCTAGATGCTCAGTATTTAAGAAGTATCATATGTATCTAAAATTAATGTAATTCAGTTTTTATAAAAGTTTGCTTATCAGATGGGTGATTTCATTAGTTTTTACTAGGAAATAGACTGCAATCATATTTTATAGTCAACAATGCTCTTAAATTTCAGCTTTTAATTTTAAACCAAAATTTAAAGTAAAACACTTTTGATAAAAATATGAATCTGAGAAACATCAGTTTCAGCAAGATGTTAAGATAAAATACCGGTTATTATTAAGGCAAGACAACTGATACTAAATCTTTAGTGTTTATAATTTTTAAAGTGTTAAGGAAAAATGTTGATATTTTTAATGTTTTCTTATTAGACAACAAAAGCCTTCATAAAATGCAAAGAAAGATTTTTAGTAGAACAAATTTAATAACAGAATACTAATTGAACTGCATGGTAACTTCTCCAACTTGTTAATGGAATATTCCATTTAATCATTTCACAAATGAAACAGATGAATTGTTTTAAAAATTCAAAAAACAATTGAAACATAAGCAGTTATCATATATAGTTTTGCATAATCATAAAATATGAGAACATTAAAAAATGAATTAAAATATCAAGGTTCAAATAATCCAGCATATAAGGTATCTTCATCATATATATATAAAGGTATTTCATACCATATATGTCAAATAAATGTGAATTTCAATAAAACAAGAGCAAACTAAAGAATACTCTGAACTAGCAAATACAACAAAAGCTTTATAGTTCTCTTGGCCCAAGAGGGCATTATCATTTACATAATGTGTGACTGAGTCAATAACAAGGGCCATTTTGATCTCTCAGAGAATGTGAAGAAAAATAAGGCAAAGGAACCATACACAGGAAAATAGAAAAGAACAGCATCCATAAAACAGATTGTGCATTGACCATGGGAATTTCAATTACTGGGAAACTGTCTTGTGTGATAGTTTTGGAGTCAATAAAGTAGAATGCATGGTCTTAGGAGGAATGCTGGACGATTTTCACACACTGTCTGTTATGAAACATCAACAGCAAAGTTAAAATAGGAACTCCTGAATAGAATTATGCCGAACAAAGTAAGTTATCATGAAATTCCTAGAGTCTGGTGATCACTGAACTTTCAAATATTTTCAGCTTCTATTGAAGTAGACAATGTCTGTTGTTTTTAATAAACTATGCAAACTACCATAGCTTTACTTCTTTGTCTTCTTACCCAGAAGCCTTCAAGTTTTGTTTTCTTTGAAAGCAAAAGTTTTTCTCATGTATCAAATTCAACAATCATAAATAACATAACTCACAAGTTTGGATATATTTTTTTTTCTCTGAATGAATTTCCTACAATTACCTTAAGCCTAAACATGGTGATCATAATTCAAATGTCTTTGTGGAACACCGACCTAATAGATAATTTCCATATTTTTCCACTTTAAAGGGTATTCATATGACAAGTTTAACATAACATTTAAAAAAAGAGATTACCATTTAATGTAATTTAAATTTGAAACAAAAATGACATACATTTTATTCATGCTAAATCCAAATCTAAGTACTTAACATGCATGTTTAAAAAAGTTTAGAACTTTTCAAATAGCCACAGTTACCAAGTTATTCAGGTAAAAATTTATTTTTTGTGTGTGAACAACTGTCATATACCTGTGTATATAAATATGTCACTTCATTTTCAATGAAGAAAATATAAAATAGTAATTTCCATTATCTTGGGTTTCAAAATCAAAACCAAACTGAGATATCTCAGCAATATAAGCAAATATGAATGGCAGAGATGAGGAGAAGAAGAAGGAGGAGGAGGAGAAGGAGAATCAGAAGCAGAAGCAAAGGTTAAACATAATTGAATTTTATGTGAAATTCACATAATGTTCATTATACTCTGATATATTATACTCTGATGATTATATTATCACTATAGTCTGATATAATAAAACTATATTTTATGTATAAGAACATTTTTATGATTCTTTTTTTTAATGTTTATTTTGGGAGAGAGAGGGAGGGATGATGAGTGTGGAAGGAACAGAGACAGAGGGAGGGAGTGAATTCAAGCAGGCTTTGCACTGTCAATGCAGAGCCGGACTCCTAGCTCAATCCCATGAATCGTGAGATCATGACCTGATGAGATCAAGAGTCAGATACTTAACTGATTGAGCCACCCAAGTGCCCCTATGATTCTTTATACAATGAACTAAAATCTAACTAACTGTACAACTAATGAATTCAGTGAAAATCAAATTTCCTTTTTAACTGAATTACCTGATTGTCTTGATATAAATAACTGATCTGAAAATAAAATGAGTAAATTAATTATGATTACTATTGGTATAAACATTTTCTATAATACATATTCTTTGAACAATTTTATATCTAAACAAAATCACATCATCAAATGGCTGGCTTCTAACTCCCTTGGAATTCAGTCTAAGAAACTACCTTTCATGCCATGCCATAGAAGAATTGTGACTATATAGAAACATGTAGAGAAGCAAATAAAACAGATCAAACAAAGAGTACAGAGAATATTATGAGCCATAAAAGAAGACAGTGGAGCCTAGAGGGTAAGAATTTTGAATGAGTGATAGACCAACATAGTTAAAAGCTTCATGCCAATACCTGATAGGTAACTATGGGGAAATTATTTAATCTTTTAAAGTTGCAAATTTTTCACTTAAATGATATTTCCAAATACATATCATGCAGTCAGAATTATCTTGCTACTGAAACCAGATAAAGACATTACAAAAAGAAAACTACAGACCAATATCCCTGATGAACACAGATACCAAATCTTCAACAAAACATTAGCAAACCACATTCAACAACAACATATGAAAAGGATCATTCACCACAATTAACTGGAATTTATTCCAGGGATGGAAAAATGGTTCAAATATTAACAAATCAATCAATATGATACAAAATGAAGACTAAAAATATGTGATTGTCTCAATAGATGCAGAAATAGATTTGTCAAAATTCAACATCTGTTCATTAAAAAAAATCTCTCAACGAAGTGAGTTTAGAGGGAAAATAGTATCAACATAATAAAGGCCACATATAACAAAACCACAACTAACATCATGTTCAATGGTGAAGTAATGAGAGCTTTTCCTTTAAGATCTGAACAAGACAAGGATGTCCACTCTCATGACTTTTATTCAACATAGTACTGGAAGTCCTAGCCATGGCAAGCAGACAGAAAAAGAAATAAAAGGCATCCAAATTGGTCATGAAGAAATAAAACTGTCACTATTTGCAGATGACATGATTCTACACACAGAAAACCTAAAGACTCTACCAGAGAGCTATTAAAAGTAATAAATGAATTCAGTAAAATTGAAGGATACAGCACTAATATACAGAAATGTATTGTGTTCTCATACCTTAATAAATAAAAGTAGCAGAAAGAGAAATTAAGGAAACAATTCCACTTACAACTGTACCAAAGATAATAGAATTTTTGGAAATAAACTTAACCAGGGAGGTGAAAACCCATACTCTAAAAGCAATAGAACACTGACAAAAGAAATTAAAGGTAACACACACACAAATTGAAAGATAGTTCATGCTCATGGATTAGAAGAATCAATATTGTCAAAATGTCCATTCCACTCAAAGCGATCTACAGATCCAACGCAATCCTTACCAAATATCAACAACATTTTTCACAGAACTAGAACAAATAATATTGAAATATGTATAGAGCCAGAAAAGACTCCAAATAGTTAAAGAGATCTTGACAAATGGGAACAACCCTAGAGGTATCACATTCCCAGATTTCAAGACATACTATAAAGCTATAATAATGAAAACAGTATGGTACTGGCACAAAAATAGACACATAGATCAGTGGAACAAAATAAAGAGCCTAGAAATAAACTAATGCTTATATGGTCAATTAATCTATGATAAGGAAGCATGAATATGTAATGGAAAAAACACAGTCTCTTTGATAAATAGTGTTGGGAAAAATGAACAACTATTTGGACAAAAATAAACTGGCCCACTTCTTACACCATACACAAAAATAAACTCAAGTTACATTAAAGCTGTAAATGTGAGACCTAAGACCATAGAAACTCACAGAAGAAAAGCACAGGCAGGAATTTCTTTGACATTGGCCCTAACAACATTTTTCTAGACACATCTCCTCAGACTAAAATAAACTACTGGGACTACACCAAAAAAAAAAAAAAAAAAAAAGCTTTTGCACAGCAAAGAACACCATCAATAAAATAAAAAAGCAGCTTACTGAATAGGAGAAGATATATGTAAATTATATATAATAAAGGATTAATATACAAAATATATAAAGAACTTACACAGCTCAATACCAAATCATCATCATCATCATCATTATCATCATCATCATCATCATCATCATCATCTAATTAAAAATGGGCAGAAGACATGAACAGGCATTTTTCCAAAGAACATATAAAATAGACCAAGAGACACATGAAAATAGGTTCAACATCACTAATCATCGGGAAAATGAAAATTAAAACTACAATGAGATATCTTATACCACTCAGAATGGCTAGTATCAAAAAGACAAGAAATAACAAGTGTTGGTGAAGATATGGAAAAAAGGAGACTTCATGCACAGTTAGTGGGAATGTGAATTGGTACAGCCACTGTGGAAAATAGTATGGAAGTTATTCAAGGAATTAAAAATTAAAATACCATAAGACCCAGTAATTATACTACTGGATATTTACCCATAGAAAAATGAAAACACTAATTCAAAAAGATACATGCACCTCTATGTTTATTGAAATGTTATTTGAAATAGCCCCTATATGGAAACAGTCTAAGTGTCCACTGACAGATGAATGGATAAGGAAGAAGTTCTATATATATATATATTGTATATGTGTGTATATAATACATATAATGAATTATTACTCAACTATAAAATGAATGAGATCTTGCCATTTGTGACAACATGAATGTACCTAGAGGGTATTATGGTAAGTGAAATAATTCAAACAGAGAAAGACAAATACCATATATTGTCACTTATATGTGAAATGTAAGAAAAAAAATAGAACAAACACAAAAGAAGGCAGAAATAGACCCATAAATACAAAGACCTGGTTGTTGCCAGGGGAAAGGGGTTGGTAGTGAAAAGATAAGGGAAAATGGGAAGTACAGGTTTCCAAAAGAAAGGGAAAAAAAAAAAACTATGTATAATATCAGGTAATAGGACCATATTCATACTGTTTTATAAATTCTCATAAAATCTCATATGCAATGAGGTAACATATACAATAATTTTAATATTGAATGTGTATTATATATAAGATGCCTGTTGTTAAATGTTTAATAAGAATTCTTTTTCAACTATTACCCCATTAGGCATCAAATGAAGATAAGTTAAAGACAAAAGTTTGAAAATAATCAGAGTAGGTAGTAATAATCTATCAGCCAAAAAAAGTTAGAAAGGCTACCTAAATAGCTCATCAAAGGAGTGTAAGGTATAGATAAGCCAATAGAATAATCAAAGGAGAGTGAGAATTCTGACAAAGTTTTGTGTATTATTGCCCCAGATCTCTTACTAAAATAAAGTTCTTATTATTGCCTTTCATTGCAATATAGGCCTGGAGATACTAAGGAAAATGTAAGTGACTTGATAATATAGTACATGAGCATAAAATATCAGGAATTCAGAAGGTTTGCTTTATATCTCAAAAACTTACATAGGTAGAATTACGAAGAACACTAAGACTGTGCTTTCAACTTCTAGTATGAAAAGAGAAAAAAGCTATGAGAGTTATGAGTGGAAGGTACAGGGAGCCTGTGTCCTATGTGGATAAACAGAATTCTGCATTAGTTACTTGTCAGCTAGATAATGATGAAAATCTAAAATAACAGGAATTCACTACATTTGCTTTGATTACAAATCATTCATAATTATGATGGATCACCTCTGAATGAGGTTTAGGTTGTATATTCTCCCTTCAAATATAGTACACAGAAGAAAATATTATTTATCAGATACAGTCATATCATCAGACTATAATTATTTGTTCAATTTTTATTTATTTATTTTTTATTTATTTTTATTTATTTCTAGGAGAGAGAGAGAGAGAGAGAGAGAGACAGCGTGAGCAGGGGAGGGTCAGAGAGAGAGGGAGATGCAGACTCTGAAATAGGCTCCAGGCTCTGAGCTGGCAGTCAGCACAGAGCCCGACGCGGGGCTCGAACCCACGAACCGGGAGATCATGACCCAAGCGAAAGTCGGACGCTTAACTGACTAAGCCACCCAGGCGCCCCTGTTCAATTTTTAAAGATATTACTCTGTCATAGAAATTTCCTAAATTCATGGTCACATTATAATATTGGCTCATAATTGAAATAAATGTTAACCATTCTCCATGGAATTACTTAATCAAACTCCTTTGAGAATCACTATCAATTTTTCACCTGTGATTTCATCTTGCCACCATGCCCTCCACTATGTACTTCACAAAATAAACTTTTTCTCCTCTGTGCTCCCAAAGAAAGTTGAACATACATAGTTTTATAACACATTATGACTTACTGTGACTTATTAGCATATACATTCCGCTAGACTTTGATCATTTTTGGTTAATTCCATGTACCTGGCTCATAGTCAATGCATACGGAGCAAGTGAATATGTATATAAGTACTGGTTTCCAAGTGTCTAATAATATGTAGTAAAGTATGTTCAATTTTTGAGAAAAAATAAGCTATAAGAAATTTTAGTTATATGAGACAATATTAGAGCCTCCTATATTTTTTAAACCTATATTTTACAGGAACAGTAGGACTCCTAAACATTGTCAAAATATGTCTGTATGTGGCCCTTTAATAAAACCAGATAGCTAACATTTTACCATTAATTTGAATGTTGAGTTGTATTTTTAAATTAAAATTTTCAAACTTATACATAATTTTGGTAATGAAAAAACTGGATTTTGAGGTACCCCATACTAAACTTTTGCCAAATATTAATATCACCAGCTATAATAACATAGGTGATTATTTACCTTTAAACAAGGTATAAAATATGACCATTGTACAGAATGTAATAATCGCCTTTTTAGAATTTAGTGGCAGAAATTTTTTGTATGTACCTTTAATTATTAATTTGATTTTTATTATTTAAACCCAGATCTCTGAATTTTCTTCTGTGGAAGCTGGTTTCGGTTCATAAATTTTCGTTACACGTTATTAATTTTAGTCACTTTTCTTGAGCTTAATATGCTTTTGCAAAACACTGTAATACACATTAAATCCCAATAATTTGGGAAAATTTAAAAATTATGTGTTTTTTGATAACTTTATTATGTGATTAAGAATTTCATAATTTTAAAAATGAAATTAATGACTCTGGAATTCCTATTCCTTAGACTATTTAAGATGAAATATATAATCTGTCAACCACAATGGATCAAATTCATCTTTTCCCAGGCATTAAAAAATATGGCACAAGTTCATGACTGATCACAAATCTTAACCTAGATTTGGATTCTCACATTATAGGCTGGAGGAGTGAACTATTTGACAGATGTAGTAATGTCATGTGAGTTTCCCTGTAGTAGTTATTCTAACAGAAATAATGATTATGTAAGCAAAAAATACCTGCCCTGACCATTCAATGTACACAACGTCCACACTGTACTCCCCATCATTATAATTATTTGGAGCCTACAGGAGTATGATTTATAGATAACGCTTTTGAAAGAGAATTTTCCAAATTTCAAAAGGTTAAATTTTGCTTTGGTGGAGGTTGTCTTCTCTATTGATCAATAAGTACTGAATAAGCAAAAAAATTGTAGCTGAAAAGGAAGAAACCTGTCCAAATTACTCTTTCTTAATATTATTATTTTTTAAGTTTATGTATTTATTTTGAGACAGTGAGAGAGAGAACAAATATGAGTTTTGGAGAGGCAGAGAGAGAGGAAAAGAGAGAATCTCAAGCAGTCTCCATGCTGTCAGCACAGAGCCCAATGCAAGCCTCCATCTCTGAACTGAGCCAAAATCAAGAGTGGCACACTTAACTGACTGAGCAAGCCAAACTCCCCTCTTTCTTGACATTATTAAAAAAGCAATCTTATCATTGAGTTCAGCATGTGAACACATGTGTCTTGCATGTTTGAGTAGATATACAATCATCGAGAGCAACTTCTTATAAATAACAGTAGGTATGGACTAATATTTGACAGTTATGTGTTTCACATATATTTTCCCCCTCAGGTTATAAAGTGTTTTTAAAAAGCAATTAAAATCTTGTAATGTGGCTTACAATAAAGAAATGGTAGGATAAATGTAAAGTGGGCTAAGGAAATTTTTAAATGCCAGTTATGGGGTTTATATATTAATAGCATTTTTAAGCTCATTTGCTTAAAAAATACACAAATAACAATTTTTAAAGGATCACTATAAATTAGTAAAAAAAAAAACTTTTTAAAACTCAATCCATTACTCACATATTTCAAGAGATATTTGTTTTCCAGAAACGCTAACTAGAGACACTTTCAAACAAATATAACCTAAGGTTTCTCACCAACAAATCCTAACTAGAATATATGCTAAACGATGTGACTGAGTTGAGTACATAGTGGTTCTGAGGTGGAAGGTTTTATTTTTTCATCAATAAGGAATGATCAAGATAAGCAACTGTTTTGGGATAAATATAAAAAATATTTACTATATTTTCTTAGGGCCCCCATGGCAAAGTACCATAAACTGCGTGACTTGAAATAATAGAAATGTATTCTCTCACAGTTCTGGAGACCAGAGGTATAAAATAAGATGGCAGCAGGGACACCTTCCCCCTGAAGACTTGGGGGAAGCAAAACCCCTGCCTGGCCCCTGCCAGGCCCCTGGTAGTTGCCAGCATCCTTGGTATTCCTGGCCTTGTAGCCACATCACCAATTTCTGCCTCCTTTTTTACACAAATGTCTTCCCTGTGTGTGTGACAGTGTCTTTGTGTCTTCTTATTAAGGATGTCGGCCATACTGAATTTAGGGACCACCCCAATCCAGGATGTCCTCATCTTACCTAATCACACCTCCAATGAGCCTATTTCTGAAAGAGGCTGCATTCACAGGTACCTATTGTTCTTTTTCTTTTCAATGTAATGTTTCTTGCAAATATTTTCCAGGTAAAAGTTCAAGGCCCATAAAACATGCCACTTACTTTGGCAAATCTATCATCTTCTTAGCTCTGTAGTCTCTAAAATCTGATTTGTCAGGAAGAAGGACTGTTTCTTTACATTGACTCATCTTACCAAAGTTGTCTTTTAAAAAAAAAAGGGGGGGGGGTTCTGGTTTAATTACTGATGTGATAATTATAGCTCCTGTTGGGACTGGATTCTCTGAGTGAGTGATAGATTATCTTTGTGGAGGGTAAATGATAATTATGAAAGGCTGTTTCATGCTCATAAGAGGAAGGGATACTTAGACAACAAAAACATTCCTTCTCTCTCCACCTCTGCCTTTTTCTGGCTTAGCAACTTAGAATCTTGAAGGATGTTAGTCATCTTCTCTAACCACTGACACCTGGAAAACAGATTCATTCCATTTTCACATTGATTTTTATATTCAATATAAGATTTAGATATTTAAATTGGAGACATGTATTCTTTTCAAAACTGTTTAAAAAGCATATGATAAAGTATATGGTATAAAGCCCATAATAACATCCATAAGCATAAATGGATTCAATAAAACCTACTGTATCAATGTAAAATGCAGCTCTAAAATATAGGTATGTAATCTTCTACTTATCATATACTCTTAAAACTTTTTAGAATTCATTGAAACTACTGGAAATGGCTACCATCATCAGTGGGAATTAGCAGTTCATGTTTATTATCTTCAGGCTTTATGTGTCTACAAACACATATGTATATATACACACCACATATATATGCATATATGTATTCATACATATTATATATACATATATATTCACACACACACACACACACACACACACACACTCCATTAGAACTTTTTTTATAGAAAGAAATCATGATTTTAGCAAACCGAGGAATGTAAACATTACTTACCTCCATTTAAGGCATATTTTACTTTAATATATTGAACTTCTCCAACACCCAAACTATTCATTTATAATGCGTACAGGCACTTTGTGGTCTTTGGAGGTCTTATTATTTAAGATAGGATTTCTGAATCTGCTTCTTTCATATATTTTCTACCGTTCTGAATTCACTGCTAATGATGTAGAGTGGGTATTTAAGGACAAATTTACTTGTTAAGAATACATACATTTGGGGCACCTGGGTGGTTCAGTTGGTTAAGCATCTGACTTCAGCCCAGGTCATGATCCCATGATTCATGGGTTCAAGTCCCATGTCGGGCTCTGTGTTGACAGCTCAGAACCTGGAGCCTGCTTCAGATTCTGTGTCTCCCTCTCTGCCCCTCCCCTGTTTGTATTCTGTCTCTTTGTCTCCCAAAAATAAACAAACATGAAAAAAAATTAAAAAAAGAATACATACACTTGTAAAGTTTCATGATCATGGGTATAGCTATGTTGGATTTTCCATACTATCTAAATCAAGAGATTGTCTAAAGAATATGTGCTTGTACTATGCGGCGTCATTTTCTTTTGATCCAAAATGCTGATTTTCATTTTTATGGAAAAAATCTTCAAAAATAATTGAAAATTTTACCATCTCAGTCAGTTGAGTGTCGGACATCAACTCAGGTTATGATTGCATAGTTCGTGAGGTAGAGCCCCATGTTGGGCTTGCTGCTGTCAGCGCAGAGCCTGCTTTGGATCCTCTGTTCCCCTGTCTCTGCCCCTCTCTCAAAATAAATAAAACACTGTACTCTATAAAAAATAAATAAAACATTAAAAAGAAAAAGGACACAAGTCGCCTGGGTAGCTCAGTCAGTTAAGTGTCCGACTTCAGCTCAGATCATGATCTCACAGTTCCTGAGTTTGAGCCCTGCATCAAGCTGTGCTTGACAGCTCAGAGTCTGGAGCCTGCTTCAGGTTCTGTGTCTCTGTCTCTCTCTGCCCCTTCCCTGCTTGTGCTCTGTCTCTCTTTCTCTCAAAAGTAAACAAACATTACAAATACAATATAATACAATACAAAAATAAAATATTTGAACATCTCAACCTATATATTGTTTAAGTCCACCAATAATGATAGTAATTACAAATATATATTTGGTATGTGTAACAGACTGATTAAAACAACTTATGTACATTAAAGAGCTTCTTCATGTACAATGAAGTTCTACATCAAGACATCAGATAATTGCATATAATTAATATTGTCCTTGTGTGTGTCTTAGCAATTGGCTATACTGGCAACCGAAACGTCAATAAAGTCTAGTTGAGCCACTGTCTGATTACAGTTGTATGAAAGACCCTGAGCAAAAACCAGGTAGCCAAGTCCTTCCCAGATCCCTGACCCATAAAAACTATGATAAGAAATATTGTGGTTGTTTTAAGCCACTAAGATTTGGAGTGATCTGTTATGCCGCTGTAGTTAATTGTAATGAATCTGATCCAAACCCAGTGTGGTAAATGCCAACTTCCACACTGTAAGAAATCAGCCCATCTTCTTGTTGGTATTATACTTCTGGAGTAAATTCCCTGGTTGAAGGTAAAAATTTTTAAGGGTTCTCTCTCTCTGTATTTCTTTGCCTATCTCTCAGTAAAGGATGTATGGTTGAATTCAGGTTAAGATATAAAGGCATAATGTCCCTCTATTGTATTTTAGTCCTAAGTACAGCATGAGGTAGATATTAGATATTAGTTATATTAATCATATTTATACATTAGTAACTGAGGTTGGGTGTTGTTGATGAATTTACAAGTGAAAAACAACATACCTCGTGTACTATGGGGACGGGAATCAAATTTATAGATCTCTTACTCAAAATACTTTGTCAATGTTTTTAAGCAAGTTTTTAGGATTTCTCAAATACTAGTCATTTAAATATTTTCCTAATATTTTTACCATGTGGTACATAAGTACCACTTGTGTTCTCATGTAATAAGTAGTTTTCTTAATTGAATTACTTGAAAAATTTAGTCTGTTCTAAAACACATCAATGATATTATAAGTTTGATATGTTTGTAATAAATGTTATTGGAAAGTAATTAGGAACTCATGCTTCCAAATATAATTGAATAATTAGTATCAGAATGGTTCTTCTGCTCTAAACAACTATCAAATTTGACATATAGATGAAGCAATTATTCTTATGTACTACATGGCAAGCAACCAAAAGTGTTATTATTTTAAAAGGGAAATACATGAGGAAGCTCCACATTTTCCCTGGCTTCTGTCTGAAGGGAGCCTCCTTTCCATAGCACAGAGAGATAAAGTCCATGCAGAACATGTAGCTCTCAGTGGGCTGAGAAAGTAGGCTTCAAAGTTCATTACTATTCTATAGTTGGAGTTGTGGGCCCAGGTCCTGAAGAAAAGAGAGCTGCCAGAGCAAGTGACAAATACTTGTAGAGGTTCACTGTGGTTCCCCAGATAAAGGCTAAGCTGCACCTGTACAAGGCAGACTTTGTGAGACAGGGAAGATTCTGTTGCTTCATGGCTGAAATGTGAATGAAGGCAGTTATTTGGGGCTAGAGACACAGACAGTTGGAATTCCAGCCAAGCCAGATGACACAGACCTCACTGATCTTTTCAGTCATTCATCTGAGAACCCAGATAGGGCATCATTTTGGAGTTTATTAACACAACCTAGATAAAGAAACATGTCCTAGAACTAAGGATGAAAGTGAAATTTATCATGCCTTAAAAAAATCTTCATGTAAATAAATAAAACAAGTATGAAAGGTCATGAATACCTGCCGGCTGTGCATTTGACCTTTGAAACAAAATTCACCACCCTTTCAATGGAAACAACAGGAGCGCCTGGGTTGTTCAGTCGGTTAAGTGTCTGAGTCTGCTCAGGTAATGATCTCATGGCTCATGAATTCGAACCCTGCATTGGGCTCTATGCTGACAGTTCAGATCCTGGAGTCTGCTTTCGATTCTATGTCTCTCTCTCTCTCTCTCTCTCTCTCTGTCCGTCCCCCACATATACGCTGCCTTTCTCTTTCTTTCTCTCTCTCAAAAATAAATAAACATTAAACGATTTTTTAAAAAAAAGTAAATAAATACAACATACTTGGAATGGGACTTCTTATGACTCTACAATGGACCTGTCATGTCCATCATACAACTAAAACTGCCTTGGTTTGAATTTGTGAACTATTAAACTATTACAGAATCAAAGATAACCCAAATTTTGGAATGTGCAAGAAACAAAACAGTGGGAATAAATTAGCAATTAAGAATGTCAATAAATCTAGAAAATCATCAAATATATTTAAACTAAACAATACTAAATGAGCCATTGTCAAAATAGAAATCACAAACGAAGTTAAAATATGTCTTGTTTGTAATTCCAATGATAGGAAAACATCAAAATTTGAGAGTTGCATTTAAATAGTTCCTAGGATGAAATGAAATCATGGTAAATGGTAATAACAGAGAAGGTGATGAAGACTGAGAAGAAAAAAAGAGAAATAGAATGAGAAAAAGGAAGGAGAAAAAGGTGAAGGAGAGGAAAAAGAGAAAGAAAGGGGAGGGAGGAAAATGTGAAGGGAGTAAAAATTAATGATTTTATTTCACCTAAAGAAGCTAGGAAGATGAGAGAAAAATACCCAAAGCATTAGAATGAATTAAATTATAAAAACAAGAGCAGGAAAATGCCCATCCCCCTTTAAAACATGTAATAGAGAAGGTAAAAGCATAAAACAGTTTTGTTGGAAAGATTGTTGTTTAATGTCTTTTAAGAAAAGTAGGCAAAAACATAGGAAATATAACCTACCAGTATCAGGAATGAAGAGGAGACAATCCTTTAGATTTTATAGATATTAAAGATAGAATAATGTACTATTATCAACAGTGTATGCCAGCATATTTGAAAAATTAAATGAAATATACAAGACACTTTATAAATAACCTGTTAGTAAAAGGGATAGAAAATGAGGTCATACGTCATATATATTACATACATTGCAATTTAAGTGAATAGAAAACCATTTCCACAAAATAAAACAAATGGATTCACTGATTTCTTATGAGTTCACAAATTTAAGAAAGCAATAATATAAATCTTACAATATGATTATATGACTGCTCTTTTTTTTCTGTTAATGTCATATATTACATTGTTACTTCTTTGATTTTAAGTAACTATGAATTTCTGGGATAAACCCCAATTGGTTAATGAAGTATTATCTTAATTTATTAACCACTGGATCCAATTTTCTAAGAAGTTTAAAAGACTTCTGGGTATATGTTTGTCAGGTATATTTGTCATTTTTTTCTTGTACATTCTTTATCATTTTTATTAAAAGGGTTTTTCTAAAATGGGTTATTAAATGTGTTGATACTGACCTGATACAACTCTCCAAAAGACAGCTATAAAATAAACTACTATTGTAAACAAACAGTTTGGGTAATAAAGATGTTCAATATAATAAGATAAAATATATCTTAAATAGAGTAAGTAGTGTTTCAGATTCCTACTTTTGCTAAAATCATGGGGTTTCTTGTACTAAAATTTAATAGCGATGGTGTGTGTTTGCATTTATTTAGTTTTCAATAGAACACTTGTGTTGTTATTGAATACTAATGTGACTAAGATTAGGGAGTTAAGCAGCATTGCAGAATTGTCCATTTGTCTTCTTAGGAAGATGTGTAATTGACATTAGTGACAACTATAAAATATAGCTTGAAAATAGCTAGTTTTCTTTTTTTTTAAGATAGACCAGAGCCTTAGATACATTTACATTTACTTATTTGATATCTATATTAAACTTTTTTAAAGGAAATTTCTTTATTTAAAAAAAAATTTAGTGTTTTTTATTTATTTCTCAGAGAGAGAGAGAGAGAGAGACAGCGTGAACAGGGGAGGGTCAGAGAGAGAGGGAGACACAGAATCCAAAGACAGGCTCCAGGCTCTGAGCTAGCTGTCAGCACAGAGCCTGACGCACGGCTCAAAGCCTCGAACTGTGAGATCACAACCTGAGTCAAAGTTGAATGCCCAACCGACTGAGCCACCCAGGCGCCCCTAAAGGAAATTTCTTAATACAAATAACATTTGACATTAAAGAAATGCAAAGATAGTCATTCCTATATATTGAAGGCTAGCAATGCTGGGTGCATTTTTATCAACTTAATTCTGAAAATGTCTCCTATATGAAATTATACAGTTTCCTATCTGATTAGATAGATAGATATTATTTTCTAATTCCCAATTTTGGCCTCTGTGTGGTAGCAAATATTTTTAAAAATCTTCAAGTGAAGTATTAGAAGAAGGCAGCTTTTACAGTTTAAAATACGCAGTTAAAAATTCCATTTTTCACAGTTGATAATGCAGCAAAATCACAATTGTAGCAACTACTAAAATCAAAGGCAATGATAATTATGTATCATTTTACATATGCCAAATACATATTACTAGGTATAGGTCCAAAATGAATAAGTATTGAGTGAGAATTTAATTTGCTGCATGAGTAAGAAGAATTTTAAATAATGAGCTTTATAACTTTATTGTTTAATATAATAAATTAATATAAAACCTCAGTAGTCTTGAGATATAATAGAAGTTTAGTATTTGAAAATTCTATAAATATAGGGCCTTTATTTTATTCTAATAATTGGCTATAAGATTTTATTTCTATGTGGAGGTCCTATAGTTGTATGGTGGCTTACGAAAGAATATATAAATATATATATATATATATGCATCTCCTGTCTATTTATATGGTTGTACATGCAAATTATATATTATATATATATGCACAGAGTTATATGTACACACATAGGTACAGATATATATATATATATATACACACACAAATATATATGCAGATAAATACATATATACCTAAATATAGATGTGTGGGTTTGTATGGGTTTATGTATGTTCATATATTCCCTAGCTCTATCCAGTAAGTTGCACTAGAAGCAGTGAAACTGTAGTAGCAAAATCAAAACTACTACCCATAGTTAGTTTCTAAATACATATTTTCTAAAACATAGTTGGTTTCTAAATAGTATTTTTCAGGGAAAAGAATCAGAGTTCTTCAAATTGATACTTGATTCCAATGCTGGGGGAAACAAAGGGACAACTTGAACAACAAAATGAATAGCATGGCCTGAGATTATAACCCAAAGAAACAAATATTCATGAGTCTATGCTGATATAAATAAAGAACAGAATGAAGATAAAAGATAACTCCTCGTTATAGAAGAACTTCAATGAATAAATGGAGAATGAATTAGGGAAATAGTAACTTACTGCTTGAGATGTCACATCAGAAACAATTGCTTTTGTCAATATCCACCTTCTACAAAATAACTGATCAGTGCTTTGCAAATATGACAATGTTAGTGAAAAATAAACAAAAGACTGATTGTCACAGATTGGAGGAGGCATGGTAATTCAATGGGGAATCTGGGTGAAGGGTTTATGGCACTCTCTAGTAGTTTTACAACCTGCTTTTATATTAAATTATCTCAAAATAAGAAGTTAAAGTAGGGATGCCTGGGTGGCTCAGGTGGTTAAGCACCAGACTCTTAATTTCATCTCAGGTCATGATCTCAAGGTTGGAGAGATTGAGCCCCACACTGGGTCTGTCAGCATGAATCCTGCTTGAGATTCTCTCTTCCTCTCTATCAGACCCTCTCCATGCCTCGCACGTGTGCGTGTGTTCTCTCTCTCACTCAAAATAAATAAAATAAACATTAATTTTTTTTAATTAAACGATTAAAATAAATGGATGCATAAAAATAGCCTTTCTATAACTTTAAATAATCAAACAACGTGTTTGATTTTTTAATCAAATATCTTAATAATATGTTGAGTAACAAAAATAGAGAAAAAGAACAGTTAATTTTTATTTCTGATATTAAAACAACTACATTTTAATAATATGTTTGGAATAGAAGAATGACCAATTATTGTTGAATCAAAATAAAATATTTATGATATAAACTCTCATATTATTTTTAAAGAGATAAACATCATTATTAGCTGCTTTTTGTTTTGTTTTTGTTTTTGCGTGTGTGTGTGTGTGTGTGATCCCCTCATGTACTCTTCATTAATTTATTCTGCCTGCTTACTACAGGCATGGGCATGTGACCAAGACAGGGTCAAAACAATTACCCAATATTCCTAGCCATAATTAGACCAAAAAGAATCTCTCACTGAAATAATTGTATCTGTTTCCTCTCAATTTTTTGGGCTCTAAGGGTTAAATCCCAATGACCTTGTAAGGCTGGTGGGTTTTCTAGTAGAAGTGTGTATACTGACAGGCAAACAGAAGCAAATTAACACAAGACACCAGCACTACCTCTACTTCCCACTCCTTTATGTTGGGAGGGTGGAGTGAATGGTGGTTGGTATTTTAAGTCCATAGATTCCACCTTTTATCTCCTTCCTGTTTATGCAAGTTCCGCTAATATGGAGTTAGATTTCTGCCCTTTGCTTATTCTGTCCTAATATTATGCTAGTATATTAAGCTCAGTTTAGCATGCCAAAAAAACTTGCTTATAACCATCTCAATTTTTGCCTTATTTCCACAAATAATAGTGCCCTTTTCACTTTCAAAGTTATCCTACTTAGCTAGATAAATTAATCAGTTATGATTTTCATAGGATATATGAAATTATTTAAAATTTTAGAATCTTAAAATGGCAAGGGCATTTATAAAAGTTATCCCAACATATTTTGAAACTTGCGATTCTGATACAGTATTAAGTTTTGGACACTGATGGTACTCCAGATACTTGAAGTTGTTCCAAATCACTATGCTGTGTTAACTTTCCCAGATCATTTTGGATATGCCAAGTTGTTATGTTCTGATTTAATTTCTAAATATGCAGGAGGAGGCCATATTTCCAAGCTATGATATGGTTTCCAATAACCTATGACTAGCCAGATTTTCAGGCTGTAATGATGCCATTTCCAAATACCTTTAGGCATGCCAAAATTACATGCTTTGATTTAATTCCCAAATAGTTAAGAATATGCCAGATTGTTGGACTCTAAAGTCATTGTCAGAACAGTTCATTTCCTGAGAGAGAAAAATCTCATATGAATAGATTACTTTAAAGTTTATAATCTTGTATCATTTATACATTTGTCTTTTTCCCACCAAGAAACTCTTATATCTTTGTGTTTATTATTATACTGACAACCTTTTTACCAATGCCTCAATAATATGAGGGTATATTTACCTACGTTAATTATTAAGAAATTTTTAAATTAAAAATTCCAAAATTAATCTATCATTTTCCAAACTCCTACTAAATTTGCTCTACTTTATGGCTTTTTAAATTCATAGTAAGACAGGTATCACCCACATTCCAAAATTTGTGTTAAGCCATTTCACTTTTTACAGAATACATACATTGTGCCTGTTCTCAGTAACTGAAGATTTTCACTTTTATGAAAAAAGCTATAGGTCAGAGAGATAGGATTTAATTTGTTTTATTTTTTTTTCACTTGTTTGCTTCTATTATATCCAGCTTACTTTATAACATTTTTGGCTTCCTCAAAATAAAAGGTAATTATCCACAAGTATAATTGATTTATTTTGTGTTCTAATATCTTTCAATTATCTTAAACATAAATCCTTTTGCTCTTTTCTTGTACATCTTGGGGAAAATTCTTGACTCTCCTCCACAAAATACTGTTTTTATTTATTTTCTTAGGGATGCTTTCTTAAATTAATTATAATAAACTCCCCTACCCAATTAATCTACCTTCCTAAAATGTTAGCTTATCTCTTTCCTTGTCTTACTCACTTTGTTTATTGAAGTATATGCTTCAGAGTATTTCCTTATCATTGGGTCTGCTATTTTATCATCAGATATTTGGATGTTTAGGATTATTTTTACAATTATGTCTAGTCCACAATAGATTCTATTTTAAAAATCCTTTAAACTTTTTGTTTTTGCCTCTGATTATATTTTTTCAAGTAAAAGCTCCAATTTTACAACTTCATTGTTTTCCTCATATTGAAGAATGCTTTCAAATTTCCATCATTAAGAAGAAATTGTTCTCATCATTTGTTTATTAAAATTTTTTTTAATGTTTATTCATTTCTGAGAGAGACAGTGTGAGCAGGGGAGGGTCAAAGAGAGAGAGGAAGGCACATAATCTGAAACATGCTCCCGGCTCTGAGCTGGCTGTCAGCACAGAGCCCGACAGAGGGCTCAAAGCCACGAACTGTGAGATCATGACCTGAACTGAAGTCAGATGCTTAACCAACTGAGCCACCCAGACACCCCTATTCTAATCATTTGAAAAGAAGAAATCTATTTGGGTCATGATGGCCTTCACTATCTATAGATTATCAGAATTTAAAGCTGACTGGCTGGTAAGGATAAATGTATTACAGTTTTCATCTTCTATCAATTAGATGGCAAGTATGGATGGAACAGTTGATCTTGAACAAATAATTCCTTAATATTTGTTTTTCCTTATGGTGCTTTTAAGGTATTATATATGCATTTCTTGTTTCTATCTAATTTTAATTTGAGTCTGGCTTTTGTTCAAAGTACAAGTTGTGGTTCTGAGCTGCCTGTCAGCTCAAGGAGAACTGTACTCTTTCATATCTTTTTTGGCTGTAGTTCCTGCAGAAACCAGGCACAATCTCACTGCCTCTGCTCTTATTTGTTTATTTTTGTTTGATTGTTTTACTTTTTCAGTGTTTATGCCGTTAATGCTACTAATCTGTAGAAAGTGAAGTGTATATAAGCGTTAGTTCCTACATGAGTCTCATAATTGCATATTGACCCCAATACTTGGCTTTCCTGATATGATTCAATTATTAGAATTTTTTTTACCTTTCAAGGTGGTCTCTCCTTCATCTACAGCAATACTTCCTTTTCCCAGATGAGAGAAGCTTAAGTCCATCTTCTGAGCTTGTCTTCAATCTACTCTAACCCAACTATACCTTTACGATTTTTCTTGAGGTTTCTGGTCTCCAGATGATTCCCTTTCCTAGTTTATATTCTTGCAAAATTTCCTCCTTGTATTAGGTGTTTAATTATTTAAAATACTTTTGGTTTTAAAATTTCTTAGTTATCTCCATGCCTTCTCAGAGACTGTCAACATTTCATTTTCAAGAAGGATATTTGTAGATCTCTGACTTAACAGAAGTGATTCAGATTATTTTTTCCTGAAATTTGAAATACTGGTTTTAGATAGTTCAAATAGCTTTCTAAGGGCACTGAATTTTTAAGGTGATATAAACTTGGTATTTGGGTCTGCGTTTAATTAAGTAAAGATTGGCTAATGTGCTTTGTCCAGCATAGGGGCAGAAGAAAGGAAGTGACATCCAGAAAGCAGCAATGAGGGTCCTTGAAATTGAAGTTTCTATTTACTTGTTATAGTGCTGCTGGGGCCTGAAATTTCTCCTTGACATTGACCTGGGTAATATTCCTTATCTATAGAGTATGTGGATTCTGTAGATAAAATTAACTAATCCTTGTTAAAAATAAATGGAAACATTTTGAACTAGAGATTTTAGATTTCTAAACAGATCTAAGCTAAGTAAACTAATTATGGAGTGCCTAATTTGCCCTAGAAGTAGTACCAATGGAAAGAGAAGAATAGAAAGATACTGAAGCATGTTTTGGAAAAAGCTGAGGGATTTCTGATGGACTAATTTTAGGAGTTGAGCACATAAAAGAAATTAAGAAATATTACTAGCTTTCAGCTTGAAAACTGAGCAATTGGTGGTACCATCTACTATGACACAGTGGAGGAGGCAAAACCAGAGTGTGGTTATGATTGGTAATTGTTTTTTATTATATTTAGTTTTATATGCTTGTTAAATCTCTGGGATCTCAGTCAGGGAGGCAAATGCATGAGTCCAGAGAGGTTAATAATAGAAATATTAATGTCAGAAAAATCAATGTATGCACAGAATGGACAGCTTTAGGAGTGGATAAAATGTCCTAGAAAGAAAGAATACTCAGAAAAGAGAAACAGAAGCCCATGACTGAGACATGCAGTCAAGCACATGATGGATATTTTACATTCAGTGGTCACTCAGATAAGAGAAAAATAATACAGAAAAGTGTGGTGTCAGAATAGCCAAAACACTAAAGTGTGTTAAGAAAGAAATCATGTTTTCCTGTGATGACTACCTGAAGAAAAATGCCTAGATGATAAGGACAGAGAAGTGACTTATTTGGCAACAAGAGGACTGTCAGTGACTTCCATCTTGGCATTTAGGTGGAACTGATAGGATTGCACTGCAGGTAGGGATAGGTTATAAAGAAAGTTTTTGATTTGAAGGGAACTAGACAAATGGCTTGATAACTGGAATAAGATGAACCATTGAGGCCTTTGAACTTAAATGCTAGACGATGTTTTGGAAAGAGCCTAAGTATCCATCAACAGATGAATGGATCAAGAGGATGTGGTTTATCTATACAATGGAATACTACATGGCAATGAGAAACAATGAAATCTGGGCACGTGTAGCAACATGGATGGACCTTGAGGGTGTTATGCTGAGTGAAATAAGTCAGGCAGAGAAGGACAGATACCATATGTTTGCAAGTATAGGAGGATTAGGTGGAACTTAACGGAGGACCATGGGGGAGAATAAGGGGGGAAATAGTGGGGGAGAGGGAGAGAGGCAAACCATGAGAGACTCGAATGCTGAGAACAAACTGAGGACTGATGGGGGTGGGGAGGAGGGGGGTGATGGACACGGGGGAGGGCACTTGTGGGGATGAGCACTGGGTGTTATGTGGATACCAACTTGACAATAAACTATTTGTAAAATAAATAAATAAAATAAATTAAATAAAAAATAAATGTTAGACCATGTTTGTAGACTGATGGTAATGAACAACAGAGAGAGAAAAATTTTACTTGATAATGTCAGAGATAATGGATAACTACATAAGTAAAGTCCATGAAAATGAGAAAGATCTAACAAATCAGAGCATCAGTATTGGTGGGGGCGGGGGCAATGAGTTCAAAGCAATAGAGAAAGTTGAGAATAGGAGTACTGACATTGATAGGTCAGTAGATGATTGAATGAAGATGAGTAATTAAATATTTTCAGTAATGGGTAGTAAAGAGAAATCATCAAAAGCCAAACTTTTCTGAGTCCAAATCCACCTGCTTTACTAAAATCTCATTCAACTTTTCTATCACTTATTGATCATTTATATCTGGTGATCACTCATCTAGTTGCTAATGAAACAGTTGAACAAAAAAGAGAAAACTTCAGCTCTCAGGTACTTTACATTATATTATCATGGAATGATGAGTTATGGCAAAAAAAATAGCAAAGGACATGTTGTTATGGATGGGGTAATTGTAAAAAACTCTCTTATGGAATCATATCTGAGCCAAGACTTGAATAAACTGAGGAAGCCAAACATGAGAATATGTAGAAGAAAAGCATTCCTGGCAGAGGAAACAATAAATAAAAATGACTGTAATGACAAAATGCCATGCTTGAGAAACTGAAACCAAATATTTAATAATAGTAATTTAAAATATTGCTGTTATAAAATTTAAGACTGTTGTAAAGACTAAATTCTATAACATATGCAAAGCCCTTAGCAAATAGCTAAATGCAGTAAACATTCAGTAAATAACAAGTACCACATGATTATTTTATCAACTCACATAGATATTTTACTCGGACTAGATAGCCTATAGAGTAGAATGTGGGTTTTCTTTAGGTTGTGAATATTTAGAGTCTTTATATGTATTACAAAAGTGCCATTATTGCTGAAAATACTGTTAACATCTGCTTTTGAAATTTCACCCAGTTTGTTTAGAAAGTACAAATATCCACATGCTGTGCAATTCTTTCCTCTCTATTCAAGACTGAACTCAGAAGTGAACTCCTGGAAAATATTTGGTTTATCTCCCTTCCCCAAATGAGAAACTACATCATCTTTTTTTCCTGTCCTTCAAAAGTACTTCCATTTTAGAATTTCCTACATTGCTATATTTATTGATTTTCCCATAAGCCTGTGAAGACTTCTGTGCTGTTTATTCATTCAACAAATAGTTACTAAGCATCTAATATTGGCTAGGTGTTGAATTAAATGTAGGGGACAGCAATGAGTAAGACAGAAGATCCCTGATCTTATTAGGCTTTTATTCTAATTTTCAAGGTGGTTAATAAATGTCAAAGCAACTAAGTAAATTTAATATCAAGTAGTGATATGGGTTACTACTAACAACAGCAAACTCCTATTGTTTTACACTGTGCAAATGCTGTTCTAATTTTTAAAATATGAATTTAATTTTTATGAAGGAATTAAAGCAGAATAGTATAAGGAATGACTGAGATGAACTTTACATATGGGGTAATGTTACCTAATTGCATTTGAACTGTTGGAAAAAGATCAATTGTCATGTAGAAACATTAAATAAACTTTGGAGAAGGAAGAAGGGAAAGGAGAAAGAGAAGGAAGAAGGAAGGAAGAGAAAGAAGAGAAAAGGAGACATGATGGGTTATAATGTTAAAAAATTTACATAGCCTGCATTGTAATTAAAGGGAGGTCTGAAAACGCAGGAAACTGTTTTGATCGTACATTGTGGGAAAAGAGTTGTTAGCTAATCTTCAGGCAGAATAGACAGATATTTATAAAATTCATTTCCTTTTATTCCCAGGAAGTTGAGTTATAATATTCATGGTAAGAAAATCCTTATTATCAGTTGTAGAATCATGTGTACTTAAAAGACAATCAATACTAGTTTAAAGTGTCTGCTAGAACATTACATAAGAATGATTGTGTTTGGCTGTGAGCATCTTAGTCCTACCTTATTTGGAATATTATAAAGTTACTGGGTCATAAGAATTCAGAAACAACTCAAGAAGTTCTCAACTAATAATATCCCCTCATAATTCCTTCCTATTTGTCCGTGGTTGATTTGAGGTCTATTCTCAGGGAAGAATTGATAGGAGCCTAGCTTCTGGTTTATGAAATCATTTTAAAAGAGTCTTTCTCTGAGCTAGATTTGGAGTCAGTGTTTGATTGAATTCAATTGCTTAAGGGTATAATATCTGCTGAAATAAAATCTCTAGATTCTACTAGCTATACGCTATGTGTCTTCCTTTAATTTTCTCTGGGACTTCAAAAGTGCAATAACTTCTAGGGAATGGCTCATGTTAATCTGTAACAAATCCCCCAACAGTTTTAGAGTCTCCAAATTCAGTAGGACATTAAGCATTTTCAAGAGTCCCTTGTCATCTCTCCCTTTTCCACAAAGTATATTTCAAACTTTTATCACTCTCATCTAGCTCACTATCTATCTCATCATCTGATTCTCTGAAGACCCAACCTTCCATTTCAAGTGGATGATAGAATTTATTAGAGGATCTATCTGAACTTTTTGCCTCCTTCTACTGTCAATCACCACATGTAAAAATCATCTCCTTGTTTTTGTTTGTTTTGGTTTGGTTTGGTTTTGGGTTTGTTTGTTTTCCTCTCTCTTGCTCTCTCCAGGTGCTGTTTTGTCTTGTCATGGTTAATACCTATGCTGAAGGGGCACCTCTATTTTTCATCTGTGTCAGTCATCTAGTCCTGTGTAACCAACTATCCCAGAATTTAAGGCTTAAAACAACAACCATTTATTTCACTCATGATTTTGCAGGTCAGCACTTTGGGCTGGTCTCAGGTGAGTAATTGTTCTTATCCAGGCCCCATCCTTCATACATCTGCTGTCAGCTAGAGGGTAATAGCTGGGGCTGGTGGTTTATGATGTTTTGTCTAGGACAAAACTGGAATAGATGAGGTTTCTCTCATGTGTTATTCTCCAGCTGGCTTGTCTGGGTTTGCTCAGGGCATCTGAGTTCCACAAGCAGCCAGACTGCAAGCCTAGTGCACAAGCAATGTTCAAGACTGTTCTTGCCTCATATTTACTATTACTGTCACTTTGGCCAAAGCAAATTTTAACACCATCTATATTCAAGGGGTAAGAAAGATCCCATCTCTTAACAGGAGGAGTTAAAAAGTCATATTTCAAGAGTAGAGATATAGGGAAAGGAAAAATATCTTCATAGTTCATCACAACATCCCACTACTTTTGGGGGCAAGATAAGACACAACCACATAACCAGACACAGAACAGAGAAGTTCACCTACTCATAAAAAGGTGGGCTTTGACTATATCTTTGTTACTTTCAAACCATAGGGTATCCATTCTTTACTCCATATTGGACACTTATCATAAAATTTATCATCGGATTACTTGTTTACACATTAGGAATTTAAAAAATGTGTCTTGGGGCACATGGGTGCCTCAACTGTTCAAGCATCTGACTTCAGCTCAGGTCATGATCTTGTGGTTCATGAGTCTGAGTCCTGCATCAGGCTCTGTCTGACACCTCAGAGCCTGGAATCTGCTTTGGATTCTGTGTCTCCCTCTCTGTCCCTCCCCTGTTACCACTCTCCCTCTTTCTCTCAAAAATAAATAAAAGTAAAAAAAAGTTTGAAAATGTGTCTTGCTCTCCCTGGCTCCTGGAAGAGGGTTGGATACAATGTAGACACAAAAGGTATAACATTTACGTATTTATTCTTTATTGAGCAGTACATAGTCTTGCCCTTTTATAACTGCATTATAATTAAAAAGTATTTTCAGCTCAATCTTCCACCCTACTTTCCTGTTTCTCTCTGTGTCATCTTTTATTATTAGTAAAAATGAGGTTTTCTTCTCACAGGCCAAGAAGTAGAGTGGGAAGACTATGGGTTTAAGGTTAGGGCAGACATCTGTTCCAATAATAGATTGCATAAGCACTAGTTGTATATAACTTTGGGAAACTACTTGCTCTCCTTAGAATTATCTTTCACATGCATTAAGATAATCATACTGACACCCCAGGATTGTTCTGAAGATTAGAAGAACTGGGGAAATATTAATCTTAGAGATATAGAGTAGTGATTCAGGAAGTTTGTGATAATGAAAACTTAAACTGAGAGGCTACAATATAAATGTCATTGATCTTGTTGGAATGTTAAAATACTTGAAGGGTTAGGTTTTAAATCATTTAATTGGTAGTTTAAATTGTATATAAATATATTATTATGTAGTTTAAATTGTATATAAATATATTATTATGTAAATATATATATCCATTGTCATGGATTTTTATATTAGATATGCTAAATTGTGGTCACTTTTATATTAAATATGCTAATATTATGGTTTACAGTTTTTATATTAGATATACTAATATTTGGTCACTTGCGCTAGCTTCCTCAGCCATCCTGAAGGATCCTAGCTCTTCTCCCAAAAAAGGGAATTTTTTTAAAAACAAAACAGAAAGTAGTGATATAAAGTAAATAGCAGTGTCTTATACAAAATAAAACTATATTTGGATGCTATGCTTATTTCCCACCACTAAGACTATTTAAAATAGAGGTCCAGAGGTTGGTTCCAAAAAGTACAGTGCCTGAAAATCTTTACCCACGTTAAATATTCAGTCTTTTAATTCCATAGATACTATATTTTCTAAATATATGTTTGAAAGTATTATAAAAGGATATAAAAGGATAAAGAGCCTAGTTCCAGAAAGTTAAAACATTTAGAATTCTTTATTTTGGTTACTAAAAAACTCAATGTTCTTTTCTTAGAAACAGACATGCTTTGCAACAGTTAAAACTTTTCAGATTTCTAGTCATGAGTCAGCTTCATGAGGAGTTCCAGCTATTTTTTTTTAAAACTGTTTTCCAGGAAAAACAAAGTAAACCACTTTGTGGCTCTCCAAAGATTTTCTCCCTCCTCTCAGAACCCCTGAGTGCCATGGGAGCCAATGATCTGTAAATTTCTATACTGAATCACACATTTTGATGATTTGAAATGTCTGTTCTTGAAAGACTTTGGGTTGATTGTTAAAATGCCAATTTCATTACTTTCCTCTTTACTACTGAGACCAAATCTGTATGAATTAGACTTTGGATTTGTGTATTTAACATGTTTCTTAGAGACTCTTTGAACTACAAAATATAGATATTCAGCTCTACATAGATGGATGATCTAGCCTCCACAATACATAGATCATGGGCATCCCAGAGGTGCTATAATTAATAGACTGTGCTTCTAGCCAACTCTTCTGCCCAATAAAAGCACTGATCATTTCACTGACCACTGACTACGACCCACCCTGCTCATGTCCATCTCATTCTTGCACATCTTGTCTCCATTTAACCTACTTAAAATTTCTGTGAAGATACCGATAAGAAGAGTGTTTGGTAAAAGAGCAGGTATGATGGTACTCATGTTCACAAAAGGTCCTTAGTGGACCATGTCAGAAGAGAGAAGGAAAATATAGGCACTGCACAGAGTGATGTGGTTACCTCAGATACCTCTGTCTCTTCAGCCCTTTGTGGCAGGCCTACTGAGGCCTGGAAATTTCTTCCAGGAACAACAGATGGTAAGGTATCCCTGATATTTAGGTCAGAATAATCATCAGTCATTTGCTGTATGAAATATCGAATTTAGCATTGGAAATATGCTCTGGAGTGTTAAATAATATGAGAGTGTGTGGGTTGCATTACACTTGGAGTTTTTAAAATCAATATTATTCCTCAAATGGGGAAAAAAGTATTTAAATTTGGGTTCTTACATATGCCATTAAGATACACATCACATTATTTTGAAACTACATAGCAAAGGGGCTAAAAG
Organism: Proteles cristata cristata; assembly: GCA_017311185.1. Classification (NCBI taxonomy): domain Eukaryota; kingdom Metazoa; phylum Chordata; class Mammalia; order Carnivora; family Hyaenidae; genus Proteles; species Proteles cristata. Next base: position 152,701 of record JAESUZ010000960.1, on the reverse strand, counting down.
ACTAAATACATCTTGAAGACCTATTCCTAAAATTTCAGCCTCACTTTGCCTAAGGACTTTGCTATGGTGGAAGAATGGCGGAGTTCTATTAAACCACACAGGGCACTGTGAAACCTTAGACAATGTACCAGGATATCCAAAACACTGAGTTATACCATTGACTTGCATTTGTGCCAAGCCCTGAGAAAAACATATGATGTACATGAAAACCACCAAGTCAAAGGTACAGCAAATGTCAAAATGAGCAATCAAAACTATCATGAGAGTTTCTTTTAAAAATAGGATTAATTTGTCATCAAACAATTTTTTGACATTACAATTGTGTTCACTGAAATTATGGTTACTCTCTGTTTTTTGGGCTTTAATAAAATGAAGAAAAATGAAGTTATTAAAGTCAGCTTCTAAGGTTACCACAGAGACCCATTCTCAACCCAGGTCCATGTAGTTTTAATGACAATAACTTATTTATTATTAGCACTCCCTAGGAAAATCAGTTTGTAAGAATAAAGAAAGGAAAAAGAAAACCAAATGCATTATCTTTACAGAAAAGTACTTTATACTTATTATACTTGTCTCAAGGTTAATTCCTATAAAATTTATTTTTAGTAGTCATGTATAATTCTGTCTTTTTATTTCCTTGATCTGCACTAGCTTATAACAGCTTGGCATGACATTATTATGTGATTGAAAGGTAATAATCAAGGCAAAAGTATCACACTTCCATGTTCTTCCCTCTTCTGATTTTAATAGTATAGAGAAAGGCAAAAAAAAAAAAGCCTCTTAAATTATTTTGAAGTATCATTCTTACATAATGTATCCCATATAATTCTATGAAATTAGTTACCTTTTAAAATAATCTAGCCCTACAGTTAATGTGTATGGCTTTTCCAGTTAAATTTGCATTTTCATAAAATAATATTGTTCTTTCCAAATTATCAGACTTTTCATTGTTTAGTATTTTTTAAGAGCCTGACTCTTTAAAAATCTAATAAGTGCACTAGAATATTATTGCATATAGCAGCAAGCATCATATAACCAGCACTTTGTGTTTTATTCGGCTCAAAGAAGTAAAATTAAGAGAAGGAATGATATTATTATATTTCAAATATTTTATGGATATAAATGCATTAGTAAAATATTCCCTTAAAAACAACAGAATATATATGGAACATGATGGATATTTATTGAGGAAGACATATTTTTAGTAAAAAACGGAGTGTACGAAGTATTATCTTTGTGACTTTGTATCATTTTGTGAGTTGTTACTTTCTGGAAGCAGAAAAATAGATTTAGAGATGTCTTCTTAGAGCTTCTGAGTCAGTCTCTGAAGGTCAAGAAAGTTTTTGTGTTTTTTGTAAGCTTTTTATATGTAAATACTGTGGTAGGCAGAATTCAAAGATGTTCCCAAAGATTCCCTGACGCACATGCACTGTGTGATCCCCTCTTCTTAAATATAGATGGGACTCAACTCTGGGTAGCTGCTGCTTTGATGAAATTGTTTTATGATCAAAATGATGAGAGTATTGTTCATACTAATAGTTTTATATCACACAGGACTCCATTACAGAAGACTGGAGAAAGGCTCTAGTGTTAAAGTTGAAGAAACAAACTGCCATGTTGTGGAAAGAGCCAAAACAATGGCAGGGAATGGTTAGTTGTCTCTAGTAGCTGAGAACAGATCTCAGCTGATACCCAGAAAGAGAGCAGTGACCTTAGTCTGATAAGTACAAAGAACTGATATCTTCCAACAAGTAATCTGGGAAGAGAAAGACTCTGAGCCTCAGATGAGATTGTAGTCCTTAGTGGTACTGATTGGAACCTGGGCTGAGGACCTATGTAACATGCACCCAGAGTTGACACATGGATACTGTAAGATAGTAAATAGTATTCTAATAAAAGTTATCTATTTCCTAAACTGAGACGTGTTGAGACTTGTATTTTCATTTGAATTCACTTTCATAACCATTCATTAAACCACACATTCACTATTTTATTCAAAAACAATTACTGAGCTCCTCTCTTGTATTCAGAATTTGGGATATATCTTTACAAGTGATGCTTTATATTATACATTCTCCAACATTCATAAACTTGCACTGCAGTTAAGTAAGCCTTTAGTAAACTAAGTTGTGCTTAAAGACCAATTCCAGCAAATGTCATTAATAATGGAAAAAATCTTGTATTTAGCAATATTGGCTAATATTGAATAGCATTATTTCCACTATATTGTGGTTTGTTTCTCTTTGAAGTTGTTTTCTAGCTACAAGTTATAGGTGGCATTAACCAGTACCTCTTACACTTTAAAGTGCATAAGAATCACCTGGGGATCTTGTTAAAATGTGGGTCCTGTTTCCATAGGTCAGGTGTAGGCCTACGGTTCTGTTTCTAACAAGCTTGTAGGCAGTACAAACACCACTGGTCTGAAGATCACACTCTAAGTAGCAAGGGTGTACATGACCTCTGCAGCCTTGTGCTAAGATCAAGGAAGGCACATGAGTAAAACTTACAGTATGTACATTTTGATGTGGCCTCATCTCCACAAAAGTCTATAGTCAAATAAATATTTTCTTCTTGAGTAAATGCATATAGCCATAGACAAATCTTTGAGTCATTTGTTTTATTGTCTTTTCTTAAAATTAAATAAATCAAGAAATTTTTAACTGGAGATATTGAGCATTTAGGGAAACCCATCATGTTCTTGGGTAGGAACACAAAATATTGCTAGATATTTGTGCACCTGAAGTTTTTATATTTAATACCTGTTCAAAGTGAAAATTGACATCATTTATGAACCATAGCTAATGTATTCTGAAAATATTCAAAAGAAATAACAAATGTAACACATTCAAATGTAAAACATCCTCAAAAAAAGGGAAGAAAACAAGATATGGCAGTCTAGTTGGGTTAAATATTAATTGAGAAGTTTAATCAATTCTTTCATTTCCCCTGTTGATATATTTGCCCTCAGTAAAATAATGTAATGAAATAATACAATAAAGCTTAAACTCAATCTAGTAATATTTCTGAGTAATTTCCTTTATTACTTAGAAAAAATTGTCTAAATAACAGGTAAGATTAAGTAACTAAATATAATGAATAATCATACAAAAACCTAAAGGAAAACGTGAGAGAATATTTACTTAATTCTAGAATTGAAAAGGATGTTTTAAATATAATAGAAAGAAAATAATACAAAGGCAAGTAAAATAATTTTGTAATCATTTTTAGATTTTTCACTACTAACATCTAGAAACCAATTGGTTTCGGTATCTTGCTCTTATATCCCATGATTTGTTGTCCTCATTATTTCTAGTAGGTGGTTTTTTATTTTTTGGATTTTAATGGATTATTTATAAGATCATGTAATCAGAAGAACAAATAGACAAACAAATACACCTTTAAAATTCTTTCCTTCCAATCTGGCTGGCATTTATTTAGTTTTTTTTATACTTTCCTGATAATACTGGCTAGAACTTCTAGTATGATGATGAATGGAAATGGTGAGAGCCAACATAATCTTTCTAATCTTATCAGCAACACATAAGTCTTCACCATTAAGACTGCTATTATCTCTAAACTGTTTGCAAATACTCTATGAGATTGAGGAGGTTACCTTTTAACCCTAGTTTGCTCAGTATTTTTATTTTTGTCCTTTATTTTATTTAATATGATATATGAAGAAAAATGGCACTAGATGAAAGTTAGGATTCAGAAAGGAATGGTTGCCATTTAAAATGATAGTATGTGGGTAAACATTATTATATTTCCTTAGAGCCACTTGTTAAAAACTTTATTGGTCAACTAAATATTTAAAGTAATAACATACATATAATTACATATGCTGTTATGATGTTAATAAAATAGGTAACTATGATACATAAAGGGCAAGGAAAGAGTTATGTAGTGATAACATATAATAAATGTACTTATTTATGCAAGAGGTATTATATTGTCATTTGGAAGTAGATTGTGATAATTATTGGTAGATATTGTGATACCTAGAATAGTCACTAAAATATAAAAATGGTGAAACTACAATCCAAGAACGTAGATAAAACAGAATTCTAAAACAAGTATTTGAGTCAAGCATAATGAGTCAAGAAAGGAAGAATAAAGTAAGACAGGTTGGAGGGACCCAGCACACAACAAAGAATAAGACTGTAGACTTGAACATTAAATGATATTACTAAACATGTCAATAACAGAAGATAGCAGCCTAATAAAAAAGTTATGTATTATCTATAAGAGATGCACACTCTATATAAAGTAACAGATATGTTGAAAGTAGCTGGAAGAAAGAACTGTAACAAACATATTATGCTTTAAAAAAGTAGATAAAACAATATTATCAGCTGTTGAAGAGACCAAAAGTCAAGCTGAGGGCAAAGCTCAAGCTAACACACACACCCAACCCCTGGGATATGTGTAATATTCCTCAGGCCCTTCTGGCTGTCCAAGGACAAAGGAAAGGACAAAAAACAGATAGTTAAACTGAGAGGAGTTTCCATTTACAAATATCTTAGTACAATTACAAAAAGGGGGCAATCTTATCAATAGCCTAAAGTCCAGGAACTCCCTACTCTTTTAATGTTAATAATTTGCTAGAGGGAAAAACAATCTTAGCGGCAATAGCTAGGCCTCCAGTAATAATCTGTGAGTCTTTAGCTAATGGAAATCCCTTTAAGAAACTTCCTCTTGACTTTATCTCCCCAAACTCCATAGTACATAACCAGTCATTCTTCACAAGCCCAGTCAGCTCTTTCTACCCATGGGTCCTGTCCCCCGTGCTTTAAGAAAATCACCTTTGTTTGCACCAAAGATATCTTTCTTGGCCATCACTCCAAACCTCCCTATCACCCCAAAACTCCATCATCAACAATTATAGATTCTAAGACAAGCAGCATTATCAAAGATAGGAGATTGTATAATGTTAAGAGTATCAGGGGCGCCTGGGTGGCTCAATCAGTTGGGTGTCCGATTTCAATTCAGGTCATGATCTCAGGGTTTGTGCTGACAGCTCAGAGCCTGGAGCCTGCTTCAGATTCTGTATCTCCCTCTCTCTCTGTCCCTCCACTGCTCATGGTGTCTCTCTCTCTCTCTCAGAAATAAATAAAACATTAAAAAAAAAGAGTATCAATGATAAAGAACAGATAACTATCATAGCTGGTGATTTGCCTAATAACAGAGCTTTAAATATTTTAAATGTAATTGATAGACCAAAATGAACATAAAGAGATAAAAAACCCACTATAACTATTATTTTATCAATTCTTATATCTATGTAAAAATTGAATTCATAATGAAAAACATTACTGAAAGGAATATGCCACACCAGAGTCAATTCACTGGTTAATTTTATCAAACATTTAAAGACTAGAGAAAGAGGGTTATTTATCAACTCATTTTTAGAAGCCAGCATTACCTTGATTCTGTAATCAGAAAAATCTGAACACATTTCTACTTATCTATCAACTGACCAATTGATATCTATCCTGTGGAAACAATAAATACAAACATTCATAACAAAGTACTTGAAGAAATAATACAGGAATATATTTAAAAAGCTAGCACTTCATAAAGTAAATTATTCCAGAAGTACATAGTTGTTTTAGTATTTCACTGTCAATTCATTAAACTTACTAGATTTAAAGAATAAACATGAAAGTTATATGATCATTATAAGAGATGAGGAAAAATTTTTTTTGACTTGTTAAAAATACCCCTAATAAACATAAATTAAAGTAAAAATGTTGGTGGGTGTTTTACTATCAAGAGTAAGAATTTTATTCAATGAACGACAAAAATAAAGAACAGAGATATGGAAAAGTTGACAATTCCTAACACAGACTAGCGCATACTACCTAGAACAGACAATTAATATGTGATTTCCTAAATTTAGAAAAACAGGGGAGCCTGGGTTGCTCAGCGGGTTCAGCATCCAACTTCCCCTCAGGTCACGATCTCAAAGTGCCTGGGTTTGAGCCCTGTATCAGATTCCACACTGATGGCTCAGAGCCTGCCACCTGTTACAGACTCAGTGTGTCCCTCTCTCTCTGCCCCTTCCCTGCTCATGCTCTTTCTCTCAAAAATAAACATTAAGACATTTTAAAAAATTAATAGAAAATAAATAAAGTAAATTTTAGAAGAAAACTTTACTGCTCTACTTACTACTTCACTCACTTCCAAGTAATGAAAGAAAAAACAACACTCATTAAAAGACAAACTTTATTTAAGGTCAGAAAATGCTAACAGTTTGCAAAGGTAAATTTTTTTTCTTTAATTCCAGTGATTTATACATCTGAAAGGCATGTGCTTCTTCTAATGGGCTATAATTTACAAAGTTGTACAGCTAATCATATTTTCTTTCTTCCTTCCTTCCTTCCACCCTCCCTTCCTCTCCCTCCCTGTGTCTCCGCCCCCCCCTCCTCTTTCTCCTTTGGAGGTAGGCAGATCCTTTTCTGTCCTATAAACTGCAGGAAGCTTCAGGGCATGCATGCTCCTTTATAACTCTCCGCTCCATCCTCAAGTCCGGAGTGAGGTGCAGAGGAGGGTCTTTGAGGGTTTATATCTGGGGAGTATGATGCATATCTACATTCCTGCAAGAACCTCCCTGATTTTCCAAACGGGTTCACTTGAGCCTTCCTCATTTGATTCTGAGGGAATGGAAATGTATCACTTCCACCACAAAGGGGAGAGAGAAATGCCCCAGAACTCCTAGGAATTATAATCAAAGTATACAGTCTTTGATAATTTCTAGCTTTCTTTCATATAGCCTAGGGAGAAAGATAGTTGGGACTGTCATTTGTATCAGCTGAAAACCCATTCCTCTACAAGTAATCAAATTCCTAAATAACAGTAACCTTGAAGGTAGGTGTTTGAGTTTATTTTCTCATCTTGTAGTAAGTCTAGTAAGTGGAGGAAAGGTCCCAATGAGCACTTTCTTATTGTTCCCAAGGGCTTTAGTTATAGCTGAGCTAAAATAATTGATTAAACAATGATAAAGTTTCATGACCTGGAGTCTTGAAAAGGAACTATTTTCCAAGTTATTTTGTTCAATATATATGTTGTTTTAGGAACTTGTTAAGAGCTATAGATTTATAATGTTATAATCTATGGACAACCTAGGTGGAGTAGAAATTTGTGCAAATGACTTTATTTCAATATGAAAGTATAAAACTATAGAATAAAACAATTAAAAGAATGTATGAAAATACCAAATTATCAAATTACATAACCTTTGATTCATTCCTACTTTCCCCTTAACTGTGACAAACAGTAAAAGAAATTTCTCCACTTCTTAAAAACTGAAAAATAGGACACCTTTTCAGAGAGAACCAAAATAAAAATGTCAGAGGACATCAAGTTGATCGTCAGCCCAGCTAGATTGTTTCTTATATCTGGGTCACATTTCAGGGCATGTAGTTGATTTCTTTTTGATAGATAAATTTCTTGGTTCCTCTATGTACATATATTTTTAAACATAATGCTGCATCACCATGTGGCATCCATAATACTTCTCTATAAGATCTGTAGTGCTTTTTTCAGTTACAGAATATTAGATAATATGTTATAAAAAGTGGTATGAAAATTATATAAACCATAGACTACCTTATATTTAAATGATTTTTTTTTTGCCTGCACTATTACCACTGTTTTCTTACTTTGTTTAGTTACTTCCCCCACACAAAATGTTTTAAAATTTAATTTATGGTCCCCTTCGTTAAAAATACTATATATAGGAAAGAGAAGGTGCAGTGGAGAGTTAACTGATAATACATGTTCTGTGACAGCTTGGCACCCAGGGTGTCTATTAGGAGGGCCTGTAGGATCAACACCATGGAAGGGAATGGAAAGAGGTAGAGGTAGGCAGAAGGAAGGCGAGATGCAATTCAAGTACTATAGCAGCCTCTTCTAATCCCATGGAGAAACTCTGAAACCAGAATGCCTTCCAGGTTTGTCCTGAGTTGAGTCAACATGGCCAGGCTCTACACCACCAAACAAGAAGAGTCATGCGGGGCACCTGGGTGGCTCAGTCGGTTAAGCATCCGACTTCGGCTCAGGTCGTGATCTCACAGTTCATGGGTTCGAGCCCCACGTCGGGCTCTGTGCTGACAGCTAGCTCAGAGCCTGGAGCCTGTTTCAGATTCTGTGTCTCCTTCTCTCTCTGACCCTCTCCTGCTCACGCTGTCTCTCTCTCTCTCAGAAATAAATAAAAAGCATTAAAAAAATTAAAAAAAAAAAAAAAAAAAAAAAGAAGAGTCATGCGAGTGAGGCACACCCTGGAAGCCCCAAGAAGTGAAGGCTTTCTGCTGACAGCATTCTCAGGAGTTGTACCAAAAAGTCCATCCTTGAAAGAGCATCTGAGCTGTGCATTTCTAAGTAACTAGGCTTATTCTTTGATTAAGTTGGGCAGTGCATTCCTTCCTCCTGCTTCCACAGTGTTTGGTCTGTTTTTTGTTTTTTACAGTGAAGTGTGTGTATTTAAAGCAGTTTAAGCTGGGTACTTAAACCCAGCAGTTTAAGCTGGGTTCATTCAGGGAAACGAACAAAGAATGATGAAATATCCTGGGACCATCCACAGTTGGAAGAATTACAACCCGGGGGCTAAGGGGACAAAGTGAGTGGGTTATAGCTGAAATCAGAAGAGGGCATATGGTCTTGGATAAAGAAGATGAACTTCACCTCTCAGCAGCTTGTCATGGAGGCAGCTGTGGGAGGAGCTCTACTGCCTTCTCTCTGCTCCAGGTCCCTGATCGCCTTCCAAAGCAGCCAGCTGAATGAACCCAACAAGGAAGTGGCCAAAGAGCCCACTAATGTCTTAAAATCAGCTTTCTGAAGCTCTGAGTTCCATGGCAAATGGTGGAGCATAAATATGAAGTAGCAAACGGAGAATATAGTGTGCATCTCTATTCTGTGAAATCCAAGATTCAGATCTATGTTAGAATAGTCTCTGTGTCTGTAACGAGCCTTGGACATTGAGTAATAAATGAGGTAGTAAAGAATACATGGTCAATTAGTGTTGAATCACTGGCTGGATAGCATGTCTTAATTATTTTTATTTGTAAACTTTGTGTGGGATTTGGTAGCCCAGTGCATTTTCTCAAATATCTAAGAATGTCCATAATGTCAAAGAAAAATATACTTTTTTTAAAGTATATTTTGAAAGAGAGAGAGTGCACGCATGAGAGAGGGAATGAGCATGAGTGGGGGAGGAGCAGAAAGAGAGAGAAAGAGGGAGAATCCCAAGCTAATAGCATAGAGCCTGAGGTGTGACTCAATCTCAGGACCCTGGTATCATTACCTGAGCCCAAATCAAGAGTCAGATGCTCAACACAGAGCCACACAGGCATCCCAGGAAAATATTCTTTTAAAGGCCCCTCAGGTATACCAAGAAAAACTTGCTTTTGAATATCCCTCTACTGTTGAACTTCATCCACCTGAAGTAAACTAAGTACCATTTTTTCCTTCAAAACAAAGATCATAAAGTAGAGGATTTATTAGACCTATGGAAGAATAACAACTGTCTTAAGCAATCAAAGAAAACATACTAGAAAAAAAACAATGATGCAATATTAGCAAGGTTCTACAAATGAAACAGAACTAAACTAAAATTAAAGGAAAAACTATAGACTGCATTAAAGTTGGCAATAAATTCAAATCCAGATAATTATTTTAAACATATGAGAAAAACCTCTGGGACATAATAGATGACTAATCACTATTATTACTTTGGGCTACCATTTCTTGAGCACTTTCTATGTTCCACACCCTTCACTTAAGTGAATAGGTAAATAGATAATACATATACATATATACACACATATATAATTTTATATAATTTTACATATTAAGTTACTCCTCTGAATCATGTTTTACTCATAATACCCATTTTTATTTTTAATTAAATGTAGAGTTCTTTTTAATATTTATTTATTTTCGAGAGAGGGAGCGCGGGCGCACATGTGCAAATGGCAGAGAGAGGGAAGCAGAGGATCCAAAGCATGCTCTACACTAACAGCAGAGAGTCCAATGTGGGGATCGAATTTGCCACCCATGAGATCATGGCCTGAGCCCAGACACTTAACCGATAACCAACTGAGCCACCCAGGTGTCCCTCAAAATACCCATTTTAGAAGCATTGAAATTGAAGCATTAGGAGGTTACGTAAATTGCCAATATTCTCACATTCCTTTCAGTTGGGATTTAAGATCAAATCTGATTAGACAAATAGAATTAATGTTATATAAAACAATATATAGTTTGCCACCAAGTGGAAACATACACATTCTCACTAATTTTTATGCTACTAGAAATGCCTTACTATGTGAGTACATTATATACTTATTAAATCACCCACACTTTTTTTTCTTCTTTTCTTTTCTTTTTTTTTTTTTCTCTTCTTTTTTAAGTAACCCTCAATGCCAGTTGGGTGGCAGAGACAAGTGCAATCATATAGGCAATGCTGTAATACTCTGAGAAGACAAACCAGAAGAATGCATCAGAACCTCTGTTCACAGCCTTTGTTTCTGAGATCGCACACCTTGCATATTTGGCCAAGAAAATAACAAAGGAACAAGGGAGAAACTCCTGTTGCCTGAGTGATTTTCTCTGTCTCCTTTATTTGACTCCATAAACTGATTTTTCTTAATCTGCTATAATTTATTGAGTTATCCTATAGATCTAAGAGATTAATTTTAAATTTTATTTTTTCATGTGTAACCCAATATAAACTATATGCTACTCTTACTAGTTAAAATAAAAAATATATATATAGTCTAGTTTTTTGAGTTTGAGGCTTTCAAAGAAATAAAATATCAAATGCCACACCACCAAGAGAGTGTATGGAAGGCACATATCTGAGTGGCTGGAAGGGCCTAATGCATTTCTGAAGATTATTAGCAGTATAAACTTCACCAAGTTCTGTCTTTCCCATGTCTTTCTTTTTGTGTAAATTGAGGAATAATTGGCATACGTTATATTAGCTTCAGGTGTACAACATAATGATTCAATATTTGTATATGTATATGTATATGACTTTTGACAGACTTGGATATACATTATAGTGGACATTCGTTAATACAACTTTTATTATGGGATTACAATGTGTTAAAAGAACCTTGGCTACAACAAGACAGAAGAATCAGTTAGATTCCATTAGAATCTGGTAGAATCTGTTAGCTCCTGTTAGAGCTTCAATGAGAAAGGTATCTGCACCCTTTTGGAAGCAGACCAAAAACAGAAACAACTTCCCCATGTTGTTTATCAGTAGTGACAAGTAGCATAATGATTAAATATTTTTCAAGGACATCTTTTAAAAGTTGTACTTAACACAACAGAATTAGAGCTTCACTTTTGTTTATTGTTTCTTAAAATTTAATTTATTTGACTTCTCATTGACTTCTTCATCTTCCTTTTGTTATTAAAAGAAATAATTTTTTGCCTCTTCTATTTATTTATGTCCAAATTGCTCTTCTAAATCTTTTGTTTTGTTTTTTTAATTGATTTCTTGATCCTCATCAGCTTTCGGTGTGTGTGTGGGGAGTTGTTTTAGTTACATTTATGTTCATGGAGAGGCAAAGGAAGCTTTCTATAGAAACGGTCTTAAAGGAGCACCTGGGTGGCTCAGTCAGTTAAACGTCTGACTTCGGCTTGGTTCTTGAATTCCAGCCACACATAGGGGTCAGTGCTGACAGCTCAGAGCCTGGAGTCTGCTTTGGATTCTGTGTCTCCCTCTCTCTCTTTCCCTCCCCCACAAGTGCTCTCTCTCTCTCTCTCTCTCAAAAATAAACACATTAAAAAATTAAAAAACAACAGAACAAAAACAAAAACCGATATAGGTAAAGGTAAATTTTATGGCAAGTTAGCAAATATTTTGTGTATTAGGATCAGCACTTGTTAAGAGACAAAACACCTCTATTTCCATCATCACATTTATTTTACTGATTTATAACAGGTTATTTCCGTTTCTGTATCTCTTATTAGACAGGAGTTCTCTAAAGGCTCAGATGTTTTAATTTTGATTCCTTTTTAACCCCAATGTATTACCTGGCACATTGCAGGCTTTCATTAAATTCTGATAGGACAAGGGATAATCAGAGTTTTTCTCCACCGGATATAGCAAATAAAGTGCCCTTTTAAGGGGAGTTGTAGGAAAATAATAAAGCAGACTTAATAGTAATTATATCAAACAGATAAATCAAAGTCTCTTCACAGAATATCGTTTTGTATGGTTTCTGGGTTACATAAGTTTTACAGCATAATGGTGCTGACAGCCTTCTCTAAACCTCTGCCAAAGCATCTTGAACCTGAGAATTGCTGGTCACTGGTGAGATTTTTATTCTGGCGAACAGAATTCATGGATGCCCTGCAGTGGAATATGCATTTCCCATGAAAAGATCTGAAACAGAAATCTCGATGGCAGAAGAAAGTAGAAAATAAAAATAAATACTTTTGCCATGAAAATACAGCATTATTATTATTTTTTTTAATATTGGTCCTAGCTTAAAATATATGTCAATTGGCATGTTTTGTACGGGAAAGCAAAATCCATACTAAAAGAAAGAGAACGAACCATAGGGATCTATTTTAGAAACAAGTATTCACAAGTCTAGAGAAGCCATCTTACTGCAATTGAACACCTCCAAATCCAAGGCAAGGCTTTAGTTTGTTCTTCCCTTTACCTGGCGAGGTTGGAACTACAGGAGAGGAGAAAACTATGTCCAAAACGCTATTTGAATAACAAAGTGAATATAGATAGAATGTGTTTCTTCTCTAATCACAACATGAAGAATTCACAATGGCTTTCTTTGTGTTTTGCTTTTGTTATTGTATCAATTTCAAGAGCTCTAAACCAGAAGACAGCTCTTGTTCTGTCACAGGAAGGAGAAGTCACAAAAAGTAATAGGAATCAAATGGCCTGCTTCTGTAAATGTGATCCTGCTTTGGGCAAGATAACAGTGGGGATGCTGACATCTGTGATGAAAGTCCAGTGAACAAAGGCTCTCATGAGTGTGATTTATGGTGTCTGAGACTGTTATGGTGCCTGTCCTCATTCAGTCACACAATTGATATGGGAAAGCCTTATTTTGTCTTAAAGTTTTTGGACACACACATACACACAAACACACACACACACAGTTAGGAAAGCAAATATAATGCTATCAATTGTTGCAGTAAGTTTCTTTAGTTGGGCAATGAATGGGGACTTCATATCCAATATTTAGAGTCGCATCAAATATGAGGGGAAATGCACTCTCTTGTGCCTCAGCCTCTTCCTCACTCAGTTCTTTGGGCAGCCAGCCTGCCTTGGAAAAGGAATCCTTCTGTTTTACCTTCCCCCATGCAGGAAGGGATGCTTGCTCTGGTAGACCAAGGCTTGTGGTGGTTCAGCTGATGCCTGTGGTGAAGATGAAAAGGTAGAGAATAGAGGAAGGGAGCACCACAGAGATCCTGATTTGACCCTGAACAGAGAAGCTAACCAGACTTTGCATTGCTATCGTACAGATAGAGCAAGCATGCATTCTTTATACAGATGAGAGCTACATTACTTCTCAAATATATTGTTCCTATTTGAAGTTTAAGTAGGATTTCAGTTATTCATTCAAGAATTTTTGAAGACCTTGTGCCTGGATATACATTATATGGTACCTTTTGAAACTCTTAGCTTTTATTAGAGCTATTCCTACCATGAATGTATAATATATATCATTTATATATATATAGTTTTCTTTACTCCTATTTTATAAAAATGATTTTTATTAATTTAATAGAGAATAAGTGATCATCCTTTTAAAAATCCTTTTAAAAATCACCTTGTCTAAACTGCATCTATTTTGCACTTCACATATTTTAGTAAGTAATCATTTTATGCTGGTTTGGTTATATTATTTTTAATACCATTTTTACAAAAATCTTTCTTTGTAGGGGCACCTGAGTGGCTCAGTTGGTTAAGCATCCAACACTTGATTTAGGGTTCAGGTCATGATCTCACGGTCTTGAGTTCAAGCACTGTGTTGACAGTGCAGAGCCTGCTTGGGATTCTCTCTCTCTCCCTTTCTCTCCCCCTCCCACACTCTATCTCTCTGTCTCTCTCAAAGTAAATAAATAAACTTTACACAAAAAAGTCTTAAAAAGAAGTTAGATCCTCAGACTACAGATTTTTATAAAATTAGAAGCAAAATTGTGCTACATTTACTATCTAAATTTTAAATATATATGACTACTGTATACATAATATAGTTTCTATATAATTTCTAAATTTTAAGTAAGCATGTTTACTCCTGACATCAGCATGAATAGATTCAGTATCTTTGGTATATCTATATAAAATAGCAAGCATATGTACAAACAATGTAAATGTATTCAGCATTGCTCCTTTTTATATCTTGTATTGTCATATCAGAATGGGTCTATTTCATACAGTATCTTGAGATGTTGGGACAGGGACTACAGAATAGAGTCCTTATGTATACAAATATGTTTATTATATCTAGTATTCAAAAATCAAAGCTCTTTCTTATTACTTTATTAATTGCATTAAAATATTTAGTACTTCATTAGAATTCAGATATACTTATGATAAGATTTTTAAGAATGTATACAGCGAATGCTTTTGAAACTCACTAAATAATCTTTGATTCAAGAAAACATATCTTTAAAAATGTATTTAATTTAGGGTTGCCTGGGTGGTTCAGTCAGTTAAGTGTTTGACTTAGGCTCAGGTAATGATCTCATGCATTCTTGATACAGATGATAGTTATATTATTTCCAAATATATTGTTACTATATGATGTTTTAGTAGGATTTTAGTTATCCATTTAAGAATTTTTGAATATCTGGTGCCTGGATATATATAATTTTGTACCTTTTGAAACTCTGTCTCCCTTGACAGAGGGAGTTTGAGCCCTCAGAGCCTGGAGCCCACTTCAGATTCTGTGTCTCCCCCCTTTCCTCTGCCCCTCCCCCACTCATGCTCTATCTTTTTCTCTCTCAAAAAGAAATAAGAACTTAAAAAAAATAAAAATAAAAGTAAATTTACTATTGCTTGAAATCCCTCTAACTCACCACTACATATTTTTATGCTTGAAGTTTCCTCCCAAGAATGTTGCCCGAAAAAAAAAAAGAGTATTGAAGGAGACTTAACATCATCAGCATGTTTCAATAATCACAGAATCAATTTCATTTTAAAAAGGAACTTGAGGGGCGCCTGGGTGGCTCAGTCGGTTGGGCGTCCGGCTTCGGCTCACGTCATGATCTCACTATTCGTGGGTTCGAGCCCCATGTTGGGCTCTGTGCTGACAGCTAGCTCAGAGCCTGGAGCCTGCTTCAGATTCTGTGTCTCCCTCTCTCTCTGACCCTCTCCGGCTCACATTGTCTGTCTCTCTCTCTCAGAAATAAATAAAACATTAAAAAAAAATAATGGGGCGCCTGGGTGGCTTAGTCGGTTGAGCGTCCGACTTTCGCTTAGGTCATGATCTCGCGGCTCGTGGGTTCGAGCCCCGCGTCGGGCTCTGTGCTGACTGCCAGCTCAGAGCCTGGAGCCTGTTTCAGTCTGTGACTCCCTCTCTCTCTGACCCTCCCCTGCTCACGCTGTCTCTCTCTCTCTCCTAGAAATTAATAAAACATTAAAAAAATTTATAAAAAAAAATAAAAAAAGGAACTTGAAATTTAGATTTTATGCAAATATAAGGTATGTTAACAATAGAGATGCTAAAATTTCACTGTCCTTTATTCCATTCAATAGTGTTAAATATTAGAGAACTCTAAAAATCTGTTAGTTGTCTTTACAAGCTCATTGGTTATGCCATAGACAAAACAGATCATCCTCATTTGTGCCTGTGTCCATGGTGCTGACGCAGGATCTTAACTAAGAGTTCAGTGCCAGCTTTACCAGTCAGCTTGCTAAGCTGCATATGTCTGAATTGTACTGGCTGGACAGTTCTGAATGTTCAAGCTGTAAACCCTTAAGGCAGGGATTATTTCCACAGAAAACTGCATAACACAGTATGCTTTACCAGCACAAAGCAATCGATATCAGAATGCCCTAAACTGAAACCAACTTGGTTTGTACACATCACATACAAGGAAGCAAATATGCCCCAATGCATTTTGTCTATTCATCTTTTTGCACCTCTTTATTCCTTCAGCTTCTCTTACAGAGAAGCTATTTAAAGCACATTTCATTATCTGATGTAAATTCCGGTCTGACACAGGGTATGATTATAAATTGAGCACAAATTATTAACCCTTAAGTTGCCCTGGAATGTGTGTGTGTACACAAACACACACACACACACACACACACACATATACACACATAGAGAGACAGAGAGAGAAACAAAGGACAGCTGAGTGATTATTGACTAATTAAATACTTTCTTATTCTCATCACACTATGTGTGAGTCCAGAGGTCCTGGGAGATAGCCAATAATGACACATTTCAAGCCTAGGAATTATGACAAAAGCACATTACATGCAAATCTGAGGGAAATATGGTTCAGCGTTAATGCAATATATGCTATGTCAGTGCCATTATGTTTTAGTATAACTTTGCAATGAGTTCATTGCAAAAGCAAATGAAAGTGTGTATTTATAAATCTCTTCTTGGAATGACTTTAAAAATATACTTATTATAGAACGTATTGTTATCTTTTTGAATGAACTGAACTCCAGGGTATAGATGGAGAAGGATAGGAGAATTTCATTATTTACAAAAAGAGAAAGAAATCTAAAAGCCTAGTCACCACTGTGTTGGTTGTTTTATTTCACCTATGTGTTTCTATGGCCTTTTCCCTCATTTACACTAACACTATATCACCAACCAATAAGGGCCAATGCCAAGGCCGCCACAGCCAGCTTTTTTCTCTAAGCTTTTTTTCTTGAAGTTATGATTTTTCCATTAGTCTTTAAATAGGTACCATCTGTTCATGCCTATCTTTCACTGGCTGTGTTCTAGATGTTTCGGTGAATCAGGGAGAAAGTGATGTAAGGGAATATCTTACTTCCTCTCTAAATCAGCAAATTTTCAGTTCTCAATCAGTATTTCCCAATTTTGGAGATTCTAAAAAAATACTAAATTAATATACAGTATTAAAGACTAAGTAAATCTTAGCACTTGATGAAATATATTCCTTTAATATATTTGCAGAATGGCTTTAAAAAAATCTCTTTCTTCTATGCACATTCTATCCATTGTAGCAGGACAAATGAAAAGCAAAGCAAAGCAGTGTCTTCACATATTGATGATGTGTATGGCCCATAATTATTTTCCACAATGGTGTTGGTCTACCCAATATAGCACTAGTCATTGTTGGAAAACTAAGCAGTGAAAGCAGCTACTCCTAGAATTTAGCCTCTGTGTCCTGTGAAACCAACTCTTATGTCCACATTAGCTGACCATGTTTTTTGTAAACTTAGGAAAATGAATAGTATGATTTGCAAGTCATCTTTACTTGGGAGAGAAATCATAATTTACTCAGATAGCTCTTTTCCATCCTTGAAAAAATACAATGTTTTATGTTCTTTTAAAATTATAAACATAACTAAATATAACATACCCTTTATATGCTTTGTAGAGTCCCGATGATATTTGAAGAATGACAAAATGTTTAAAACTTAAATGTATGAAATAGATATCACAATTTAAAATTTAGTTTCAGAAGATGCGGAAATTAAATTATCTTGTTCTAATCTTTTCAGAAAAATCTCAGAATTCCATTATTATTTGAGCTACATATAACTCACAGTATTTCTGTTAATGTGAATTGATATTTTATTTCCTGTAGCTAGATCATTTCTCAGTATCTTTTTTCTTCTAATTCACATCTGATCCTTTCTCCACTCCTGCTGTAGCAGGATTGGGAACAATTCTCTAACCCTACTGCTTCCATTCAATATTCATCCCGGACCCTCTGTCATTTCCAAGCCAGATGGAGGGACGGTGTCAGCTGAGTCCCAACCCCTGAATTTAACCAGCTGATAGGATAAAGCTGATAAACAGTAACAACAAAAAAATAAGGTTGAGTCAAAACATGCATAATGAGTGGCATTAAAATATTTGAAGTTAGTGAACTATTTGGGAATCTCTTTTTCTATTCTAAGGGCTAGTACTATTGGGAGTATATAGGCATCAGCTTATATCATGGTAAAAACCACAAGATACCTATGCTTTTATGGACATATCAGGACATATCAACTTAGCCATGGCCTTTATATTTGTGACATGACATTTTTCTTTGAGAACTATATTATTAACATATGTAAATAGTGTAGCCAGAAAAACAACCACATGATGAAAGCATTCATAAAAATGAGCTATGAACCCACTTATAAAATAAACTCTCTAGTTAAAATAATAGTAATGAAGAAAAATTTTTAAAAAAAAATTTTTAATGAGACAGAGACAGAGATGGAGACAGCATGAGCAGGGGAGGGTTAGAGAGAGAGGGAGACACAGAATCCAGAACAGGCTCAAGGCTCTGAGCTGGCTGTCAGAATGGAGCCTGATGCGGGGCTCGACCCTAGGAACCGCGAGATCATGACCCGAGATGAAGCCGGACACTTAACTGACTGAGCCACACAGGCGCTTCATGAAGAAAAATTTTAAATGGTGCAGATTATAAAGGTGATCATTTTTAAAGAGTCACACAGACAAACATTTTTAAAACTCCATAAAATTCACAGACGGAAGACAGGAGTAATTTCCCCAACATCAGCAAGTTTGAAATTGACTTAGTGGGATACAAAGTAAGGAAGGAAAGATGTGGAATTCAGAAGGCACCTGATTTAGATCAAAAGACCAAGACCAAATATTTCAGGAGTTAGAGATAGTTAGAGCAGTTAAAGTTATTGGTCCAGACACAATTCCTACTACCTGTCAAATTCAAATGAAATTTAGATCTTCCTTTTGAGCAGTTCTACTAACTTTGCTTACAATTTCTGAGTTTTTAAGAAATTATCAGACTCTGTGTGTTTATACAAAATCTGCATATTCTTCCTCCTGTGTGTAATTCCTTATACAATTATGTTTGGTACAATGTTGTCAATAAAGGTGGGCTCCTCCATTAAACCCAGGATGAGCCATTTCTAAGAAAAGTGGGAAATGTGTATTTCATTCTCCTCCATCCTCATTCTTCATTTTAAGGATGGGCTCGTAATACAATTCTAGTCTTGAGTATTAAGAAGTCTTTTTATTTGAAGAATGTTGCAACCAAAAAAAGATAAGTGAAAAAACCCTAATCTTTGTCTGTCTTGAATTCAGTGGTGTTGTGATTATTGATGCTGTGACCTCTTTTCAGCTGAACAACAAGCCTAAAGATAATAAAGCCAATACGCATGAAGAGCAGGATGAAATAAATAACATCACACCATAATTTCACAAATGGCAGGACTTCCTTCCTTTTTTATGGCTGAATAATATTAGGTGACAACTATTCATTAAATGGATAAGTAAATGTGACCTTTCCAGAATTGTAGTACATTAATTACATGTCTTTCTATGTAGAGACCTCCTCTAATTTGGCAGATTATACCAAACTATACTTGGATTGAATAAAATGCAATAAATTAACTACTCTTGTTGAAATATATTTATAAGAAGTAGGCTGACATGAAGCTTTCAGTATGATGTCTATGATCTCTTTTTTTAAGTTATTTTTGTTTATCTATTTTTGAGACACGAGTGGGGGAGGGGCAGAGAGAGAGGGAAACACAGAATCTGAAACAGGCTGCAGGCTCTGAGCTGTCAGCACAGAACCCGATACAGGGCTCGAACCCATGAACCATGAGATGATAACCTGAGCAGAAATCAGACGCTTAACTGACTGAGCCACCCAGGCGCCCCATCTGGGATCTTTCTTAAGGCTTAGTGTATAAATTGCACTTTAAAGCATTCTTAGAAGGTAGTAGTATAGAAAACAATATGAACATGTCCTCTCCACCAGTGTAAAAACCCATATGGCTTCTTTTTCAAGAGCGGGCAAAATTTAAAAGGAACAATTACAATTTTGTTACAACAGTAATTTTTTTATGACATATGACTTAAGATTTGGATCATTACTACTTTATATGAAAGTATTTAGCTCTTTATGCTTATTCAGTTAATTAAATAAACTTTCCCAAATTAAAAAGTATGGGCACTGCATGTGTGTACTTTGTGCAAAGAGGTCTTGGGGGAAATGACAAACTGAACTTTAATTCTATGTTTCAATAATCATACTTGAATGGAAACTTGAATGATAAAATTCTGTAAAATGCTTATAATTCCCTGCGTAAAATTAGGAAAAATAGTGGGTTACTTTTATTCAAGGAAAACTCTTCTTAACTGTGTGCATAGCTAAAAAAATTAAGTGTTCAACTGGGATTACCATCAAAATCATATTCTTCTTAAACACTCTAAATCTTCTTTTAAATGAATTATGTTACATTTCTTAAAAGCAAAGAAATTTTGAAATGTCCCAGTGTTAACACAATAGTTTTGTGAACTTAAGTTTCCTTGAGCAATAATTTGCTCACTTTTAAAACAGGATTGTCAGAATATCAGTTTTATTGGGTCTATGTGAGTATCAAATAAGATTTTTGTGATACTTTGGGGGGAGGGTTAATTAAGTCTTTTATTTTAAATCCAGTATAGTAATAACAGTGCTATATTAGTTTCAGGTGTACACTTTTTTAAAAAAAGTTTATTTATTCATTTTGAAAGAGAGAGAGCAGGGGAGGGGCAGAGAGAGAGAGGAGAGAGAAAATCCAAGCAAACTCCGCAATGACAGCTGCAGGGCTCAAACTCACAAACCATGAGATCTGGCCCTGAGCCAAACCTGAGAGATGGATGCCTAACTGACTGAGCCATCTAGTTGCTCCTCAGGGGTACATTTTTAAACTGAGGGCTGAAAGATGACAGGAAATGGCAAATGAAATGTAAGGGGAAAAAGGAAGAAGCACACAATTTAGTTATAGAATATAGCCATGTGTGAAAAAGCAGAGCCAGAACATTTACATATTTAGAAAACAAAATGATCAGTGTATTAAGAATATAGTGTCATGTTTAGAAAAGCAAATGGACGGGTGAACAGATCCTTGTTTATGAAGGAAACTGTTTTTCACTCAAGTGAGCTTTGACTTGCTATAAAATTTAGAGAAATAGTCAAACCCATATTTTCCTTTTAAGACAAGGAGCTATTTCCACAGTGCTCATTTCAAAATTTCAAATAAGTTTTTATAGTCAAGTCTCAAAAATACTAACCTAAGCTAAAGGATAGAAGAGTCAGACACAGTTAAGATAGAGATTTTGGACAGCAGGAAGCAGGAAGATCAGCTTTGGGTCCACTAAGAACAAAGGCAACAACAAAACAACAACAACAACATGGGGATGTGGAAGACAAAAGACAAAGAAATTGCACAGACAGAACTGCTTGAGACTCTGTGAATATGAATATTGAATAAGAATCCATGAGGTAAGACAGTATTACATTCAGGTGTTATTCTTGGAATTTGGTTCAAGTAACGAGGCTGAGAATTTGGTTTAAAAAACTGGGTACAGCTTAAAATTAAATTTTTTTACTACCTTAAAAATCAAAACATATATTTATAATGTAGCAAGTCTTTTATATATATGGACACATACAAAATACATATACACACACTGATCTTTCTGGGGTTATAGCCCAATAAACTCACTGTAAGTTGAAAATATCATGAGTTAAAAATGTACTTAATACACCTAACCTACTGAACACCACGGCTTAGCCTACCTCAAATGTGCTCAGATCACTTACATTAGCTTACAGTTAAGCACAGTAATCTAATACAAGTCCTTTTTTATAATAATGTGTTGAATATCATGTAATTTATTGAACACTGTCCTAAAAGTGAAAAATGGAATGGCTGGATGGGTACAGAATGCTTCTACGTGTACCAGTTCTTTATCCTTGTGATTGTGTGGCCACTGGGAGCTGTGGCTCGGTCACTGCCCAACATCATAAGAGAATATCTACCACATATTGCCAGCCTGGAAAAAGATAAAACTTCAAAATTTGGAGGATGGTTTATACTGAATGCATATTGCTTTTGCACTATCATAAACTTTAAAAATTGTGAGTCATCATAACATGGAGACTGTCTGTATATATCCATAAACTAAGTTTTATATTAATATCCTCACACAAGATTCTGAGTTATATGCTACTATCTTGATTTTCTGTAGACAACTGAGTGTCTACTCAGGGAAATTCCTCGGGGTTAAAATTCATTTTAATCCATTTTCACAGTCTCCTCTCTCCTCCAGTCTTTGTCGTCATCATCTTCTCCTTTTCTGAAAAGAGTTATCAAAACTATATAGGTCTGAGAACTGAAAATTTTAGCCAAGGCCCTTAAACATTTTAATTCCTCTTTTAAACTTAGGAAATTTCCCTGGAAGCTGGTTTAAAGTCTTAGCTATCTTGTGTGTCTTCCCTTGAAGTTGCCATCCTAAAAAAACTTCTTCAGATATCAAATTACAGTCCAGAATGTCCTCTTTATTCTTATTTTTCTTCTATTTTGGCTTTATTTTTTTCTCTATTAGAAAGTCAGAGTTACCAAATGGCAGTGGTATATTCAATAAATGTAGAATGATTTTAACGACACTGAAATATGCAAATTTTCTGACTCAAAAACCAAACTATAATTTTAGATTTCAAGAACCATTTTAGAAATATTAATGTGATCTATTTATGATATAGGGACAAAAGTATAAAGCATTTTAAGCCATTTATTACTACAGTAAATTGTATTTGACTGCAGAGGATAAAGCCCAGGTTATTGGAAAAGTAGCAAGAAGAATCTTTAAATGACATTCATATCACATGAGATCATACTTGATACTTGTATTTTGCTTTTCTGTTTTTCATTTTTATTCCCAGACATTACAGGTCTTTATTTTTCATTTCTTTGGAAAAATTAGTAAATAGGAAAACCAATAGGACATAGCACTGCATAGTTTCTTTATTTCTCCATTTATATGGTTGAACATTTAAATCTTTTAAAATTATTCTTCTCCAGGATTGCCGATGTTGCTTGTTGTTGGGATGGGCCAGTGTGTGTGGGGGGCGAAGCGGGAGGAGGATTTGTATGCACTTATCATTTGTTTAACAACTTGTCTAAACTGTTTTTGCAAGGACTATATTAATTATCTGTATGGTCAGGGTTCCATTATCTCTGCAATCATCCAGTGACATCACAGATTGCCTTGAATATTAAACAATGGCCAGCCCCTGCACTTGTCCCTTAGAGAACCAAGCAGGCAAATTAAAATATGTCCCACTCCCCTTAATCCTTGGAAAACAAAGTTCTTATGCCCACCTGGCACCAGGAAGCCACACCAGGTACAGGAATCAGGAATTCAATCTACCAGTCCCTCAGCTGCATCTCATGGAACTAGGGGAAGAGGGATGGTAGCTGCTTTGCAAATGCAAAAATCCACCAAAATGTGCTCACCTTTTCCTGCATTGCGCACCCCTCTAGATGCAGTCAGTGTTCAACTATACTCCGGAGCTCTGTGATGTTTGATTGTCATAGTTCTTGACAACTCATAGAATTTTTGTTGCCAGGACTGATTTCTAAAACGTTTTACTCTGAAATCTTTCATGAAGGCATTCCTGATGTAAAGATACATTTTAACGACATGTCTCATCTGTTTTATTGGTATAATATTTGATTTTCCTTATTAATTTTCCCTATAGGTAATTCAAAAAATATTTAGTTTTATTTTCAGTATTTAACTCTTTCATCTACTAGTTACATATTGAATATTTTCATTGCAAAAAAATTATCCATGATGTTATTCTCCTTTTTCCCCTCCCTATCATATATATATAAAAATTACATTTGTTTTTTTCCAGTTTTAATGAGATATAATTGACATTTAACATTATGCAAGTTTAACATGTACAAGGTGAAGATTTGGCATACTTAATATTGCAAAGTGATTACAAAAATAGGGTTAGTTAACACTTCCATCACCTCACATAATTACTTCTTTCAGAGTGGTGATCCATTTAAAACCTACCCTCTTAGTAGCTTTGGATATATAAAATACTGGTAACCATAATCACCATGCTGTATATTAGATAACCAGAATTTATCTTATGACTGGAAGTGTGTACACTTTGACAAGCATCTTCCCATTGTCCAATTCCTTCATTCCCCAGAAATCACTATTGTACTCTGTTTCTATGCATTCAGCTTTTTTCGATTCCACATAAAAGTGAGATCATAAAGTATTTGTCTTTCTCTGACTTGTTTCACTTAGCATAATGCTTTCACAATGCACTTATGTTGTCACAAGTGGCAAAAGTTCCTTCTTTTCTTATACCTAAATAATATCCTGTTGTTAAATATCATATCTCTTCTTTATTCATTCATCTGTGAAAAACACTTAGGTTGTATGCATATATTGGTTATTATATAAACCAGTATTATTGCAGAATGCTGCAATAAACAACATTCTGTTATCTTTGGCTGGTGTCATGTTTCCTTGATTTTTCATGTTCCTTGAACTTTTGTATTGCTGTTTTTGCATTTGTTGTAGCAAACCACTTCTTCCAGTCTCTACTGTCTGACTTTAGAAGAGAAATATCTTCCATTCCTATGCTAGTGATTCTGATGCTTTTCTCAGACCTTCTATGGATAAACCTGCACCATATTTGCTTTCTCTTGGTCAGATTTCTTTTTTTTTTTTATTTATTCTTGAGAGAGAGAGAGAGATAAACAAAGCAGGAGTGGGGGAGGGGCAAAGAGAGAGGGAGACACAGAATTGGAAGCAGGCCCCAGGCTCTGAACTGTCAACACAGAGTCTGATGCGGGGCTCAAACCCACAAACTCTAAGATCATGTCCTGAGCCAAAGTCGGCCGTCCCTCTCTTGGTCAGAGTTCTTAAGTTTATATGCCTTCTCATGATTCTGCAATTCACTAGGCTGGGTGCTGACAGCCTCCTTTCCTCCCATCCACTCCACCACAGGCAATACTAAATACTCAAGTTTGTGGTCTCTTTCTGGTCTACAGACTGAGGCTGGCTTTCTGCAAGTGCTAACTAGCCATCTGCCAAATCTTGCTCTTGCTGCAATCATGAGTATACAGAGGGAACTGTCTAGAGGATGGGAGAGGGTGTGGATGAGGCACAGAGTGCTGGACATCCTTATGAGGCATTTGAAGCATTCAGAGGTGAGGTGGAGCAGCTCATGTGCAGGCCTCCTGATGGAATCCCTAATGGAATTAGCAGGATCCAATCTCTTTGACATCTTCTGTTCCAAACCTTGGTTGCTTTTCTCCCAGCTGGTCACCAGCCTCGAGTCAAGTGCTCATGAGTGAGTACTCTGAATGGGAAAAATAACAGGCTCTGTGGTCACTAAACTGTGTTGCCTTGGAGGGTGGGTGACAGGTAAAGTCAAGTTGTTTTTACCTTCTCCAATGTGCCTAATCTCAGACTGTTTGCTTCAACAATGAGCTAAAACTCTTGCACTGGACTATACTCTTCCTAAAAAAAATCTCTTGGTCGTGGGTAGTTGCACCAGTCAGTATTCTCCAGGAGCTCCTAGACTATAGCCAAGAGGGGCCAGAGCTGCTTCATGTGTACACAGTCAGGACCAAAGTCTGTACACCCATTACCCAATGCATGAGTGGGCAAAACATCTTCTGAGCCCCTTGGCACATAATGCTAGATCCCAAAGCCCCCCCAAAGGTAATATTTTTCCCTACTGATGGATGCTAAATTGTTGTTGAGAAAAGCATATAAGAGAAACCTACTCACCCAGCTCGCTAATGTCTTTCCTTAGTCATATTTTTCCATGAAACTTTTTCATTTAGTTTTATTTTCCATAAGAAAAAACTAAACAACACTGTTTATTTTACTTCTCAAAAAATAATCTATCTCTTCATTTATAGTGATTATAATCTTTGGATTATTGTCTTTGTCCTTAAGAAATTGTAAACTTACTACAAGAATAAATGCAACATTCTATAGGAAGTCCTAGCTACAGCACTTCAACAACAAAAAGAAATGAAAGGTATCCAATCACTATTTGCAGATGATATTATACTATATATAGAAAACCCTAAAGACTCCACCAAAAACTACTAGAACTGATAAATGAATTTAGTAAAGTCACAGGATATAAAATCCATGTACAGAAATTTGTTGCATTCTTGCACACTAATAATGAAGTAGCAGGAAGTGAAATCAAGAAAATAATCTTATTTACAATTATACCAAACAAATAAAATATCCAGTAATAAACTTTATCAAAGAGGTGAAAGATCTATACTCTGAAAACTATGTAACACTGATAAAATAAATTGAAGATGACACAAAGAAATGAAAAGACATTCCATGGTCAAGTGTAGGAAGAATAAATACTGTTAAAATGTCTATACCATCCAAAGCAATCTACAGATTTAATGCCACCTCTATCCAAATGCCAACAGCATTTTTCACAGAACCAGAATAAACCATCCTAAAATATGTATGGAACCACCAAAGAGCCACTAAATAGCCAAAGCAATCTTGAAAAAGAAAACAAAACTGAAAGTATCACAACTCCACACTTCAAGTTATATTTCAAAGCAGTAGTAATTAAAATAGTAGGATACTGGAATAAAAATAGACACACAGTTCAACCAAATATAAATAAATAAACACAGTAAAACCAAATATAAATAAATAAACACACAATTATAGGTCGATTAATCTTCAACAAAGGAGGAACAAATACATAATGAGAAAAAGACAGTCTCTTCAACAAACGGCATTGAGAAAACTGGACAGCCACATACAAAAGAATAAAAGTGGACCACTCCCAACATGCACAAATATTAATTGAAAGTATGTTTGGGGCACCTGGGTGGCTCAGTCTGTTAAAAGTGTCTTACTTTGGCTCAGGCCATGATCTCCTGGTCCATGAGTTCAAGCCCCACGTTGGGCCCTGTGACGACAGCCCTGAGACTGGAGCCTGCTTCAGATTCTATGTCTACCTCTCTCTCTGCCCCTCTTCTGCTTGTGTTTCTCTCTGAAAAATAATAAACATTCAAAAAATTAGAAAAAAATATCAAAATGGGTTAAAGATCTAAATATGAGACCTAAAACCATAAAAAGCCTTTGAATAGAGCACAGGCAGTAATTTCTCTTACACTGGTCTTAGCAACATTTTTCTAGATATGTCTCCTGAGGCAAGGGAAATAGAAGCAAAAATAAACTATGGGGAGTACATCAAAATAAAACATTTTTGCACACTGAAGGAAACAATCAACAAAACTAAAAGGCAACCCACAATGGGAGAAGATATTTGAAAATGACATATCTGATAAAGGGTTAGTATCCAAATATATAAAGAATAGATACAACTTAATATCCAGAAAACAAATAATCCCAGTTAAAAATAGGCAGAAGACATGAACAGATGTTTCTCCAATAAAGACATCCAGATGGCCAACAGACACATGAACACATATTCAACATCACTCATCATCAGGGGAATGCAAACCAAAACTACAATGAGATATCACTTCATACTTGTCTGAATGGCTACAATAGAAAACACAAGAAACAAGAGTTAACAAGGTTGTAGGGAAAAAGGAATACTGTTCGTGGCAATGAAAACTGGTCCAGCCATTGTGGAAAATGTATGGGGGTTCCTCAAAAAATTTAAAACAGAACTATCCTACAATCCAGCACTCACACTACTGGGTATTTATACCCCTCCACAAAAACAAAACAAAAAAAATCCTAAAATACCACTAATTTGAGGGGACACATGCACCCCTATGTTTACTGTAACATTATTTATAATAATCAAACAATGTAAGCAGCTCAAGTGTCCATTGATAAATGAATCGGTAGACATGGTATATAATATACACAATAAAATATTATTCAGTCGTAAAAAAAGAATGAAATCTTGCCATTTGCAACAACATGAGTAGAGCTAGAGCTAAGCAAAATAAGTCAGTCAGAGAAAGACAAATACAATATGATCTCACTCATATGTGGAATTTAAGAATAAAACATATGGGGAAAAAGAAATAAAACATGAGCAAAGAAAAAAAAAAAGAGAGAGAGTGAGAGAGACAAACCAAGAAACAGACTCTTAACTACAGAGAACAAACTGATGGTTACCTGTGGGGAAGTGGGAGGGGGGAGGAAAGGAAAAACAAACAAAAACCAAAACAAGAATTATGAATTTAAAGGAATATTTAGTGTATTTTTTAAATGCTGGTAATAATGTCATTTTGTATCTGTATAAAATAAATTCATGGGAAAAAATCTGACAAATTCACTTGATTTATAGACTTTCTTCCAAAATACATAATTAAGAAAATTAAATTTCACCTCTTATAACTGTCTTCAAGGCAATGAAATGTTGAGTTACATAATGAAAAATTATCACTTTTGTCTCAAAAGCTGGATTTAGGTGATAAATGACCATATCACAAAATTGAACAGTTAAGTGCACAAGAAATGTTACAAAAATCAATTGCGTTATAGATTGCAGTCATCAGCTATACACTCTTTTCTTAAACTATTTTAAAGTGAGTAGCACAGTCACTGCAAATTGCATCAAATTTGACCTTGCTTTTAAAGTTGACAGCATTAGCACTAAAATTTCTAGTACAAAAAAGTTCAGAAGAATAAAAATGTTCCCATTCTGAGAGTTCTTTAGTGCTCTAGAAATATATTCTTCTAATTTTAAAAGCAAATGAGTTAATACTTTTCTCCATTCTATTAGTCTTATTTTTAAACATTTTTATTTCTTATTTTTTAAGGTTAACAAAATTTAATCTTTGATGTCATTTTGTAAACATAAATAGTAATTAATTTTTCAGTGATTTCTGGGTAGTAATCTGTATAAAACAGACCTGTGTAAAACAGTCTGATAAGTGAAATAAGTTGGAGAAAGAAAAATTATCATATGATTTCACCTATTTGTGGAATTTAAGAAACAAAGTGATGAAGGAGAAGGGAAGGAAAGATAAGATAAAAACAGACAGGAAGGCAAACCACAAGAGACTCTTAAATACAGAGAACAAGCTGAGGATTGCTGGAATGATGCCGGGTGAGATAATGGGTTAAATGGGTGACGGGCATTAACGAGGGCATTTGGGATTAGCACTGGATGTTATATTTAAGTGATGAATCACTGAATTCTACTCCTGAAACCATTATTACACTATATGTTAACTAACTT
The DNA here is from genome assembly GCA_017311185.1 of Proteles cristata cristata. Classification (NCBI taxonomy): domain Eukaryota; kingdom Metazoa; phylum Chordata; class Mammalia; order Carnivora; family Hyaenidae; genus Proteles; species Proteles cristata. The sequence goes on along the minus strand of JAESUZ010000960.1, from coordinate 123,493 downwards.
GGATTTAAATACAAATAAAAAAAGTAAAAGTTAAGAAATATAAAACATAAAGAAAGAATAAAGAAAAATCTGGTAGAGATCTTTACATTTTAGCTGTGGGTCTTTGCTACCAGTTTATTCAACATATGTAAACTATGATTTCTTTAAATTAAACAGCCAAACAATACAACTTGTGTCGATCACCTGAAATGCCAAAGAAAACACAGACATCGATAGTGTAAGTCAAGTACCACACATGCTTTTTATTTCCCATTACATTCTCAAGGTAAACAGGCCCATCTAAACACAGAGATGTCGAGGCCACTAAAATATAGTGGAGACTGCTAAGAGTTTCTACTTCTGATTAGGTGAAGAATTACAACTAATGAAAATAAATTTGTTAATGAAACAAATTTGCCACATGGTCCTACTTTATATTCTGAAAGATTCTATACCACAACTCTTTGAAACAATTTGAGTAAATAATTTTATTTTTTTGTTTTAGAGAAGCAAAGAACAACTATTGTCCCTAACTCAGAAAACTGAAATATAGCTCCTGTCTATACGAGAGGGAAAATTGCTAACAATAATGGGTCAAAATTTAAGAAAAGTATCCAGATTGCTTACAGCATAAGTTTTCAATTTCATGTCTTCATAGGCCTAGAGGTAATTTTAAAATTGTATTTGTGATAAAAGATAAATATTTAAAATGAGATAATTATGTACATTATATTCTCTATACCTAAAAAATAAAGAAAAGCATTGTGGAATAAATCCAAAACTAAAGTAATTTTTTAAAATTTTCTAATGTTTGTTTATTTTTGAGTGAGAGAGGGGGAGTGAGCATGAGCAAGGTAAGGGCCCAGAGAGAAGGGGACAGGGGATCTGAAGCAGGCTCTGCACCACAGACAGCAGAGAGCTCAATTCAAGGCTTGAACTCAGTACCATGAGATCATGACCAGAGCTGAAATCTGACACTTAATTAAGTCACCCAGGTTCCCTAAAGTACGTTATTTTTAAAGGTGATCATATTTGAATATTGAAAAGGATTAAAAAGTTAGCAAGTTAAAATTATACTTTAGAGTTATTCAGTAATAAGTATTCACTAATCTTTTTACTATACGCTTAACGCTGAAAGTTTTTTTAAAGTAGAGAGAAATAATTCCTAGACACTAACCAAAGCTCACACAGTATAGACTGAGTAAATAGAAATAAATGAACAATTTTAGGGTAAATAAATATATGCTGATATAAAAGTTCTACTCTGGTCTATACATACTAATTGAAAAAATATAATACTTGTGTTCTCAATAAACAATTCAAATTTATTAATTTACAAAAAGACAGCTAAAATTGAAGGCATTAGAACTTCAAATTCTGTTTAAAATGTAGATATTACAAGGCACTGTTGCTTCAACCCTGATAATAATAAGCTTGATCGGCTACAAAATTATATTTTCTATTGTCCCACAAAAAGAAGAAAAGTACCAAATCCAACTAGTATATCGGTTGGTATACAGAAGGCTGAGAACAGAGAAAATTTTAGAAAGAGTTCCCTAAAGCATCTAGTGCCTTCCTTAACCAATGCTGAAAGTAGTGTGGGATTTTTGTAAGTTGGGGCATCCCAGATATTCACTGAGTACCCTGCTGCAGCACACTGAAGGTTACATGGGGGACAACAGAGAAGACAGATCGTATGTGAAGAGTACATATAACCAGAGATTGGTTTGCCTTTGAGGGCAAAGAAAATTTCCTGGTGCTAGAAAAAGCTGGCAAACAGGCTGTAAGCAGAAAGAACACTCAAATGTTTCAGAACGTTGGGAAATAGGTTATAAAACTTAAAAAATTCTGTGGCTCTCTCTGGAGCAAAAGTTTTGATCCCAACATCAAAATATTTGAAGCCAATGGATGATGACCTGAAAATACCAAAGATGTCACAAATTCCACACCCAATTTTATTAAATATTATATTGACTCCTCAGTTCTTCACACAATTTTCTTGATGAACAAAAAAAGATTGTGTCCCTTTCTGGGGTAAATATTATTTCCTTAAACCTCTACTGTGATTTTAGCTAAAATGTGAAGTATATAGTAAAAATTATAAGACGTGCATCAAAGTAATCATAAACTATGTATAAGAGTGGAAATAGTAAAGAGAAAAAAATTGAAAGATGGCTTAACAGGTAGGAATCTTCAAACAGGGAACTAAATAAAACTATTATAAAAATGTTTTAAAATGAAGTGGAAAAAGTGAATAATACATGTAACTAACGATGGATTTCAGGAGAAAAGTGAGATATGTAGAAAAAGCAAATACTAGGAAAGACAGTATCAGAAATGAAGTACTCTTGTAATGGGCTGAAGAACAGACTAGATTCACAGGATAAATAATCAATAACTTGAAAGCATATTTATAGAATTTATACAAACAAAACCAAAAAGACAAAAATGGTGGGGGTGGGGGGGGGAGGAAGGATTATAAATTCAGATCTTTCACTCCTGATTTATTGAAACATTTTTGCTTTTTAATAATTCATCTAGAAGAGATAAACCTCAAAAAAGTTTATTTTCACATAATTACATTCAAAAACTGATATTAGAGAGTATTTTTTTCTTAAAAGTGAAAAATTATTTGTGATATATATTTAGCTTACACTCTTCCCGTACAGAATTCTGTTTTCTTATTCACGATGGAATTATCACTAATGTTCATATCCTTCATGTCCTTAAAGAAATATAAGCTGATAATTGCTAATTACTTAGTTTATAAAAGTATATTCATGTTAATTTGAGGAAATAAGTCATATATCATAATATGACATATCCCATTTCTCTTGAGAATAATTTTAAAGATAATATTAGTAATAAATATTATTAATATATTTATATATAGTTTGCTATTTTTTGAGAGAGAGAGGGTAGGGGTGGGCAGCGGGAAAGAGGGAATCGTAAGCAGTCTTCAAGCCCTGTGTGGAGCCCAACAAGACGCATGACCTCATAATTGTGAGATTGTGACCTGAGCTGAAATCAAGAGTCGTATTCTTAAATGACTGAGCCATCCAGACACCCTAATAACATATTTTTTATCCATTTACTTTTTACCAAGGTTTATTTGTTTAAATATATAAAGTATATCATTACTTCCCTTTTTATATTCAAAGAAAATTATAATAGTGATTGGTAGTAAAGATTTAATGAAGTAACAGTAGACTTAATATGTTATTCAAGAAATATCTAACAATGTCATCTACTTATTTCCTTTCAAGTGAATCAAGTTTCAAAGTCAGAAAAATAAGTAATGTATCATATATTTTTTGCAAAGTTACCGTGAGTAAAACACAGGGTTTTCCATGGTTTATCCAAAGTTATCTATGAAGGTAACATATTAAATCTTATTCAAACAAATTTCTTCCATTACTTATGTTACTGGTGACAGTGTATAAAGTTAAAAACAGATTTCAATGCTATTTATGTGTTCAAATCAGTAGAAAATTCAGTTCTGTAGAAATATCTAATGTTTAAAGACATTTCAACACTGTTATTATAAATAGAATCCTATATAGTCCCTTAGAAACAGACCTGTTTATAACTGTATGCAAAGTGTAATTAAGTTATAAATACAATGATATAAAAGTATGAAAATTATTCCCCAAGCTCAGTGGAATACCTTTTCTTTACCCTGACAAGGGACTTAGTCAAGTTTGAATATATGTTTCTTTATGATTAATTGTTTGATGGTCAGAAACTTTTTCACAAAATGAACATCCTCTAGGTAATTAAAAATAAAAGCAGAATCCAAAGAAAATTATGTCAGGATTTTTCAAGAAGAACATAAATATAGGTATTTATGCATTGTTTATTTTCAACCATCTTACAGTGTTCTAAAATAGCTTTTATATTTTTCTTTTTAATTCCCTTTCTCCTCTTTTATGTCACTTTTCTGTATTTATATTTTGTTTGATTTTGCTCCAGTATTTTGTAAACACCTTATGGTACACAAGATTTAAGGTATTTTGAACTTGTAAAAAAAACCTCATAATAAAAGTTGACATTAATTTAGTGTCTACTATATGTAAGACATTATTCAGATGGGGTTTCATTGTTTTAATTTTTTAAATTTTTTAAATATTTATTATTGAGAGAGAGAGAGAGAGAATGAACAGAGGAGGGGGAGAAACAGAGGGAGACACAGAATCTGAAACAGGCTCCAGGCTCTGAGCTGTCAGCACAGAACCCAATGCGGGGCTCAAACCCACCAACCGTGAGATCATGACCTGAGGCAAAGCTGGACGTTCAACCAACTGAACCACCCTGGTGCCCCTGAGCTGTTTGATATAAATACTTGTATTCCAGATTAATAGTAATAACCCCATTTTATAGGTTAAAAAGTAGAAAAAAATGGAGTTTCACAAATGTAAACATCTTGTTCATAGTTATTGCGCCACTGAGAGGCAGAATCAAAATTTAAATCTCATTGTGATTTAAAGTTTTTTAGGAAAAACAAAACAAAACAAAACAAAACAATTTAAAATTGACTAACATTAGAGTAGGATTTCTGGGAAGATTGTAGAGTATGGAAGCCCCAGGACTGTCTCCTCATTCAGACAGTAGTTGCACGGAAGAATCCCTCTAATGTAACTATTTTGGAACTCTGGAGCCTACTGAAGACTTCCAAGTGTTAGGGAAAGGCTTAGAGGGCAAATGGTAGTTAATTTCTGTCAATTTCACTCTTAGATCTGTAGCCTTTCCCAACTCCTACCTGCAAGTGTGGCAGGAAGCTGTCCACATTGCTGGAGCAAAACAAACAAACAAACAAACAAACAAAACACCCTGTTTTCCAAATATTGAGGATCTGTGCTTTGAACACTGTCTCCTGTTCCTGACCTCAGTAGTGGAAAGAGGTGCATGGCCATTGTTGTTGTATGTTCCCCAAATTTTTGCAAGTCCCTCCCATTCCCACTGAAAGGATTTTCCAGGTGATTTAAAGGCCTTTAAATCTTCGCCCCTTATTTTTCTCTTTTCCCCTTTTAGGGGCCAGACATTAAAGTCTAGGGTATTCAAAAGCAGCTGCATATAAGGGTGAAAGTGGAATGTCATCACACCTAACCAGGGAAAGGTACAGGCTTTGAATATAAACTAAATTAATAAATCTTAGTCACATTGATCAAGATTAAAAGAGAACGAGACATGAATTATCAATTCCATGATGTACACAGATTAAATCGATATAGATTTTACAGGTATTCAAATATCTGTAAATGATTGGGGTGGCTGGGTGGCTCAGCTGGTTAAATGTCGAATTTTGGCTCAGTTCATGAGTTAGAGCCCTGCATTGGGTTCTTTGTTGACACCTCAGAGCTTGGAGCCTGCTTCAGATTCTGTGCCTCCTTCTCTCTATGTCCCTTCCCTACTATGCTCTGTCTCTCTCTTTCACAAAAAGGAGTAAATATTAACAAAATAAAAATAAAATTGTGGCACCTGGATGGCTCAGTTGGGTTAAGTGTCCAACTTCAGCTCAGGTCATGATCTCAAGGTTTGTGAATTCAAGCTCCACATCATGTTCTGTGCTGACAGCTTGGAGATTGGAACCTGCCTCAGATTCTGCCCTTTCCCCGCTGTACTCTGTCTTTCTCTTCCTCCCTCAAAAAGAAAAAAAAAAACATTAAAAATGATAAAATAAAGTATCTGTAAATGTAATGTTATGGACCAGTGTAGAAGAGTAAATTTAATCATTTAGAGAAAATGGATAAACTTCCTGAAAGACAAAAACTACAAAGCTCACTCAAAAAGATATACATTAAACAAATAGTATCATATCAATTAAAAATTAAATTTATAGTTAAAAATTTTCCCAAGAAGAAAACTTCAGGCCCAGATGGCTTCACTAATAAATACCACTAAGCAGTATAAGGAACTATTAGCTCACCATCTTAAAAACTAAGTCAACATAGATTGTACACCACATGGAAAACATCAAAGACTACAATATCTAGACAAAAAGAAGTCAAAAGCATTGTAAATTTAGGTTAGACACAGATTTCTTAGATATGATACTAAAAACACAACCATTAAAAAACATACTAATAAATTATATTTCATTCAAATTAAAGACTACTGTTCTTTACAAGACAGTGCTTAAGTAATGAAAAGACAAGGACATTTGGGGAAAAAATCACTTATAAATCATATATCTGGTATAAGATGGGAATTCAGAATTTAAAAACAAAAAGAAAAAACTCTCACCACTCAACAATAAGGGAAGGAAAACAGCTTAATTTACAAAGAATGGACAAAGATTCAAATAAATATTTCATCTAAAAAACTATATAGACAATTAATCAGCAAATAAGCATATTCTCAAGACTATCAGTTATTAGGCATATCCAGTCTCAACAATCAAATACTACTCCATACCTCTCAGAATGGCTAAAACTACAAAGAGTAAGCATAAAAAAATGTTGGTTAGTATCAGCAACTGCAATCATCATACACTGCCGCACAGAATAAAATGGAGGAACCACCTTGGAAAGCACTTCTTTAAGTTAAGCATGTACTGTTATTCAACTCCTATTCCAACTGGAAATAGAAGTATATGTCAGTGTAAGTACTTAAGTGTTTTATATTTAGCAGTCAAAAATGGAAAACACAAGTATGTGTCAACTTGGAAACAGATAAACATTGTATATCTTTATCAGGGAACACCATTCAGCAAAGAAAGGAATGAACAGATGCAAAAAAGTGAATCTCTACTCATTTTGCTGAGTGACAAAAGCATACTATACAGGCTGTAGCACACCATACATACTGTGTCGTTCCATTTATATAAAATTATAGAAAATATGAGCTAATCTACAGTAATAGAAAGCAGACCAGTGGCTGACAGGATCAAAGGGGGCACAGAGAGATGTCAGTATGTGGATGTAAAGGAACAAAAGGAAACTTCTGGGGGATGAGTCATTATCTTGAATGTGATGTTTTCATAGATGAATACATATGCCAGATCCTGCCAAACTGTACACTTTACACATGTGCACGCTAATTATATATCAATTATACCTCAATAAAACTGTTAAAAATTTCAAAACAAGTTATATGCATATGAACATAGGTGGCATAGCTGAGTGTAGAGTACCCACTCTACTCAGAGGTGTTCATGCTCTTCTACAAAGACACGTTTCCTGTAAAAAAAAACCAATGATGTGTGATAAAACGAGATCTGCTATTGGAATACAAAATATAAATTCTAGTTCTAATCTTATGGTATTTAGTGGGATACCCTGAATCATTAACTTTATGTTTTTCAGATTCCCTTTTTAAAACTGGAGCATCAAGCTATTTAGTATTTTTATACAATTTTAGTACTTTATACAATTTATATTTGTATACAATTTATAAAATTTAGTATTTTTATACAATTTAAAATTGGAGCATAAAATTATTTAGAATTTTTATACTATACAATATGTAATTTTATACAATTTTTATATGGTAATCTTGTAAAAGTCTTCCACAAAGTGGTATGAATTTCAGCATTTACTACTATAGTATAAGGATTTTCATTTTCAGTGTCTCTCTATAATCAATCCAGATTGTGTGTGTGTATGTAATTATATATATACATATAAATGATACACACTGAATATTCCATTTATCCTTGTCGTTTTCTTTAAATACAACTAATGATATCATGCACGAATGATTTCTAGTTATCATGAAATGTTTAAAAATAGCAACTAATTATTTACTTTTCCATTTTTCTTGTGTTTTTTTGGTTAGCCACATTCTTGGCAGCTGAGCATGGAATATTAGCCAGTTACTTAAATTTTAGTCATAGAACAAATCATTTTTCTTCTATTATCCCACAGTTTCACAGCACACAGAGACAAACTAAAGTACATTGCTAGCACTGAAAACTTTTTTTCACAAACTGAGAGTACCTAAAAAATAATCTTATTAGAATGATATTTTTTAAAATTTCAGAATGATTCGAACTGTTTAAAGAAAGGGGATTTTATCACTGTGGTTTCATCTGGGCATGACCAAAGTTTTTATTTATCTTATTACTCATAGTGTATTGCATCCAATTGAGATGACAATGATATCAATTTTGGACAATTCTCAGGAACTGATAATCCATACTAATATAACAACAAATCTATTACTTGTCATTTAGAAAGAAAAATAAAGAGAGAAAGGAAAATCTTTGTTACAGGTGATTTTATATAGGTTACCATATTTAAAATAATATCTCATTAAAATATATTTTCAAATGGGTCATATTAAGGTGTATAAGATTGTGGGAAATTTCTATTTTGAATGTGGGATGTTATACTCAAATGTCAAATGAACTTACAATGAGAAATGTATTTCTTCATATGATTAAATGTACTTAATTAAGTAGGTGATCCTGTTTATGAAATTTATTATCTTACTTTGACATTTTGACCTAACACAGTGGATGGACACTCTAGAAATAGACAATTCATAATATATATTCTGCTTTTTTGTAAAAACATAAAATATAGCTAACTCAAATGAAAGATCTTTAAAAAATACGTTCATTCCAAGAGCATGTAAAAATATGTCAACCAACCTATCTAACTTATAGCTTTATTTATAATTTAATAAAATACAGATTAGTAATTTTAATTTTAAAAAATAATAAAGAAATCAAACTTCTCAGAGCCAGGTTGGCTCAGTTAATTAAGCTTTCAACTCTTGATTTTGGCTCAGGTATTTGACATCAAGCCCCGTGTTAGGGTGGAGCCTGCTTCAGATTCTCTCTCTCGTTCTCTCTTTGCTCCTTCCCGCTCATGCTCTCTTCTCTCTCTCTCTCTCAAATAATAAATAAATTAACTTAAAAAAAAAGAAGAAAAAATAAAAAGCAAGCAAACAAACTTTTCAGGCTTCCTAGGGTTTTTTTAAATAAATTCATTGACACACATTGACTAAACTTTATCATACATTTTTAACAAATTTATTTTCTAAGAAATAAAATGACTAACATTTTAATAATATTTTAAAAATACTTTTAATATAAAAAATACATGTATTCAAGACAATAGAAGTCCATTACATTTGTATAAAGCAAAATTCTCTTAAAAAAAGTTGAAACTAAACTTAGAAATCCTTCCATTCTAGGGGGTGCCTACATTGCTCAGTCAGTTAAGCATCTGACCCTTGGATTTGGCTCAGATCATGACCACACGGTTCATCAGATCAAGCCCCTTGTCAGCCTCTGCACTGACAGCATAGAGCCTGCTTGGGATTCTCTCTCTCTCTTTTTCCCCACCCTCTCCCAAAATAAATTAGTAAACTTAAAATATAACAAAAAAAAATCCTTCCATTAAGGAGTCCACGAGTCTCTAAACAAAACAATTAGAAAAAAAAGGAATGTAATTTCACAACCCTGCTTTGCAAAAGCCAATTGAAATAATTAGGTAAACCCTGAATATGTATGATTTTCCATTTGTATAAGTTATATTTTAATATTAGGCCAGAAGTTAAAATAAAAATTATATTTAACTATAATATATACTTATTTATTCATAAAAACATATTTTATCCCAATGACATGCATTCATTTCTGTTTTTAACTTGATATGAAAGACCAAATCACCATCTTTTATTAGTTTCATTCCATACCATTTTTAAATGTTAGTGTTAAGTAAAGCTACCTATAGTGAGCAAGTTCTATTATAACAGTGTCTAATTCTAAAACATTCTATATTCTTGTGCATAAAAAATAACATTTTTTTCAATAAAGACACATGATATAATCCATTACCAAACTTTCAGATGATTTATATTTCTCATTTCTAAAAATATTGATCTAGAATTTTCAAATATATACCTAATCAAAATTTGTTATAACAACATTTACTGTTACTGAACTTTGATGTGCATGTAGTGCCTTCAAGTATTAAAATGCAAGCAACTCTTGGCCAAACTGTAGTAACGGGCTTAATCAAGACTCAGCTCATGGTGCTCACCTCTAAAAAGTTTTCCCTGAATCCCCACCCAGCAAAATTTCAGCTAAACCACCTCTGCAGCACTCCATGAACTTGAACTCACGTAAGTTATCCAATCACAACCTGCAACTCTTGAGGACACTCTTCAGACCACATGTTATTGCCTGCACCAGGAAATAATCCGCTTGTGTAGGGGACTATTTATGATATAGTAACGTCTCCCCACAGCTCCACTCTGTGCTTGTCGTAAGGGTGGTGCTCAGTAATGTCTGGTGAATTAATACTGCATTTACTAATTAAGGAATCTAATAATTAAAATTAAAGTTTTCCCAAGGATTTTAAGAAATTCAAAGTAGTTCCATAAACTTGAAATGAAAAAAATAGGGTTTTTGAAACTAAAGTGATACTTGCCAAATGTAATGTTTCAAACAGCTGATTTCAGTGGTTCTGAATGAGGCAAATCCTCCCTAATTAATTTCATTTCACATTTCCATATAAATACATAATTTGCAATGAGTAATCTGCTTTTGTTTTTATCTTTCTTTTATAAAACTTCTAGGTATTACTTCTTGTGCCATATAGGTTATCTTTTTTTAACCCGACAGCCAGTTACATAAGATTAGGGTTTATCTTTGTAACTGAGCAATCATTATGTAAGCATTAGCCTGCTAAACAATGCATCCTGGATAAAGTCAGGGATGAAAAAATGTATGTCAGATTAATGTATGTGTCAAAAATTGTAAGCAGTCTATACAATTCATGACAAAATAGTTTCAGGAGTTGTTTGTTTTATAGCCTAAAGAATACATAGAAGAATGAAGAGTGATATTACTTTACATTCTAAAATAATATTTAATTTCCAGTTTTCTTTTCTGCTTTGCAACGATTTGGATTCCATATGAACTTGGCATGTATTAATTTTTTTCAGAAAATTTTGATTACATAATATATGTCAGATACTCTGACGAATTTTTCAAGTTAAATATGAGGAGACATGGACTTTACCCTTCAGAAATTCAGCTGTGCAGTGACTTGCAAGTTTAAAATCACCTGCCATATTGATGTTCTTGTTGAATTTCACAAGCCCTACAATGAATTATATAAGAAGAAGAACTTCACGTAGTTGTACTGAGTCTCATGACTATAAAATTTTGGAATGGAAACAAAGTGTTAACTATTCCCCCATTTCTGCTTCATACCCTATGGATTTCTGGCTTTAAAGTTCATTTCTCATTTCAAAATTGGTACTACATTTTATATAACACCAACTTTAATTATTACAATTTGATTTACTAGTACTTAACTATTATTGTGCAAGTACCAGGTACATAAATACCAGCATTTAAAAATCTAAAAAAAAAAAAAATCAACTAAACAATCTCTTATGTAGTACATTTGATAACATTCTGATTAAAAAGTAAAAATTATTTACTAGCCATATAATTAGATTTTTCAGCTGCAAAGTAGTCTTGTTTATGCAATTTTGGATATTAAATTATTCAGAAGCATTTATAAGCATTATAATCTTAGTAGATTCATTGTGGTTCAAAGCTACAGTTTATTATGTCATTTTATGTTCATATGATTTTACACCTAAAATGTCATGAAGAAACTGTACAAAATATTTTTGCTTGTGCCTTTGGGTAATACTACTATTACCAAATAGCACTGCATGTGACCAGCATTAACAGTAACAGTAAGGTAGTAAGAGCTTACAACCTGGTTGTCACTTCTCTTAACAATTCACAGGTAGAAATAATACAAAGAGCCTATATAGATAAGTTTTTTTAAATCGCAGGGGGGAAAAAAATCAACTCTCTTATAATTTACATAAATGAGTTCTTTCAAAGGTCACTTGCTCAGGGGCACCTGGTTGGCTCAGTTGGTAGAGTGTCAGACTTGATTTCAGCTCAGGTCATGATCTCATGGTTCCTGGGGTCCAGCCCTGCTTAGGATTCCCTCTCTCCCTTTCTCTCTGCCCCTACCTCACACACACTGTCTCTCTCTCAAATAAATAAAATAAACTTTAAAAATAAGGTCGCTTGCTATATTAATTAGAATTTTAAGTAACATAGTTATTTTCTTTGAACAAAATGCACTTTTTTCTTTACATTAGAAGTCCAGTAAGAAAGCAGGCAGGTATTATAGGAGTGCCTGGGTGGCTCAGTTGGTTAAGCATCTGACTCTTGGTTTTGGCTAGGGTCATGATCTCACGGTTTTATGAGTTCGAGCCCTGTGTCCGGGGTCCAGCTGTGCCTAGTGCACAGCCTGCTTGGGATTCTCTCTCTCTTCCTCTCTCTGTCTGCCACTCCCCCACTTGCTCTGCCTCTTTCAAAATAAATACATTCAATGTTAAAAACTATTTTTAAATTAAAAAAATAAAGGAAAGCAGGTATTATATAAAAGGCAGGGAGAGAGGACTAGCTGCTTTTAGAAAGCATGACCAAATCCAAAGGAGCAGGAAAAAGGTATTTCCACTATTGTTTAAAAAGGAAAACAGTTTGAATCTATAGACTGCCACAAAAACAAAAAGTACAAAAACTCTGTGCACCTTATTAGCACCAATGAACAACACTGCATTGCCATAACTCAAGTTAATATTTATTGATATGACCTTGAGCCATCATGAAAAAGTATATCATATTCAATTTATCCTACTGAGGCAGGCAAAAGTGTCTCTACTTTTATTTTTTTAATGTTTTATTTATTTCTAGGAGAGAGAGAGAGACAGCGTGAGCAGGGGAGGGTCAGAGAGAGAGGGAGACACAGACTCTGAAACAGGCTCCAGGCTCTGAGCTGGCAGTCAGCACAGAGCCCGACACGGGGCTCCAACCACGAACCGTGAGATCATGACCTAAGCGAAAGTCGGACGCTTAAGCGACTAAGCCACCCAGGTGCCCCAAAAAGTGTCTCTACTTTTAAAAATACGTCACTAAAATATTCTACCTGGTATTTTTTTCAAACGTGTAGCACGTCAAGAGAAAAAAATTTGTGATCTATAAAAATTACTTTTGCAGAACATTTCATTTTTCATAATCTCAGTTTAAGTAGTATATTTGATTCTTTCATCTGACACACAGAAAATACATCTTCTTAGCAGGATGAGATACAATTGCCCTCTACATATTTCTTGAATTGTATGCTTGATTAAGTTTTAAGATCTGCACTAACCAGTTAATACACCCATATAATCAACTTACTGCTGTTTTTAGTGGCAATGATAATGACAGTGTCTAAGGACTCTTCATAGTGTGAGTTCAAATATGAATTCACCTTTCTTCTAGATGATATCTATTAGCAAAAAGCAGGAATATACTCCTGAATATGGCCATTGAATAGCAATAATGTTCATTACTCCTCCACATTCTTATGTACCACTATATTTCATTGATAGTAAGTACCCATACATTTGTGAATTCTCTTAATGAACGTATATGCATTCAAAGTATTGCTTCAATATTTACCATTATTTGCAAATTTTCCGCCAATACAACCACAATACTTAGCATACATTCATTGTCAGAGTGAAGTGCTTATACATTTTATATCTTTTCTCAATTAGTTAAGTTTTATATCCATACCACATGCTAAATTCTCAAGATAATTTTTGACGTATATTTTATTAACAATTTCATTTAATTTTATATAAATAACTTTTGCTGTGTACAGGGTGCATTTTCAAATATCATATTTTACTACCCACTGAACACCTATTTATGACCATAGGCTTTTATTCATTTTTGGTAATTCAAAAATAATATACAAAAGACAGTAAGGTTAATAGTTCATAAGTTCAAGGAATGATGTGAACCAGAAAGATAGATCTGGGGGAGCTTTCAGTAAACACAAATATGTGACAATGAATGGTCAATTGTGGAGAAGAAGAAAACCTAGAGCAGGAAAATGAGATCGCTGATATTTGTGAGAACAAGAGAAGAAACCGCACCGTAAATTGGCGCGCTTTGGTTCAGCTGAGAGGTACATAGAAGTCACCCTGCATCCTAATAAGTAAAAAGCTGAACAAAATGAAAAACTAACAAAACTTTCTAGATCCATAAGAGAGGGGAAGACACAGTGCAAACTACTGTCCGGGAGTCAAGTCTTACCTGAACTGAGAATCTGGGAGTGAAAACTGCTGCTTGAACCAGCTCAGGGAGGAAAACCCCAAGTCTAATCATCAGTTGCTGGAGACTCCGTGAGGACAACTCTGAGAGTTAAAAACTCCAGGGAATCCAATCAAAAAAGCATCCCTAAGACACTGTGAGATTTACCTCTAGGGGGCTGGCCAGATCCCCACAGTATATACTACAGGGAAAAACCCCAAAAACCTGTACTTCCTTTTGACAGGAGGTAGGGAAAAAGAACCACTTTGAAATAGGCCAGAACATTCTTTCCTTCTTAACAAGGCTGGCCCTTAGGGGAAATTAGGCAGCTAGAGCCTAACCTGTTGTGTATTATCTGAATCTAATTTACCTGTTGTGTATTATCTGAATCTAATTTACCTGAGGGAAGAGAAATACCCAACTCCAGCCTGCTTTTGCCTTCCACTTTGAAAATATCCAACTTTAGCTTATTCTAGCCATTTTGTCTTACCTAAGGGGTAGGAAAAAACTGAGAAACTCTTGTGAAGTTCACAATCCAGAGACGCGGGCTCATGAAAAGAGCCTTCTTTTGGGACTATAGAAAACTTTGTTTCTCCCAACCCCTCACCACCACATTACTAATGGGCTATTTGCAGAAGCTACTTTTACTCAGTATATCATATCTGGCTACCAAGAAAAAATTAGGAGGCATACCACAAACAGAAAACACAATTTGAAGAAACAGAGCAATCATCAGAACGAGACATTGTCAGAGATGTTAAAATGAGCAGACTGGGAATTTAAAATACCTATGATTGATATGCTGAAGGATCAGATGCATAAAGTAGATAGCATATAAGAACAGATGGGCAATGTAAGCAGAAATGGAAATCCTAAGAAAAATACCAAAAGTACTAGAGATAAAAAACAAAAAACAAAACAAAACAAAACAAAACAAAAAACAACAGTAACAGAAATGTAGACTGGACTTGGCTGAGGAAAGAATTTCTGAACTAGAGGATATACTGGTATAAACCTTGAAAACTGAAAGCAAAGCAAAGACTGAAGAGAACCAGAACAGAATGCCCATAGACTGTGGAACAATTACAAAAGGGTAAACATATGTGTAATGACAACGAATGGGCCACAGCTAAGAGGGAAATCAGAATATGGAGTCATTGAGACCAAAAGAAGAATATCAAGAAAAGAAGAACATAAGTAATATTACCTGCAGTGACAAGAGGTCAATGAGAATAAGCCAAAAAGACCTCGGTTAGAGAAAAAGACAAAGAACATATTAATGTCCTGAAGAAGATTGTTTTGGAGAAGCAGTAAGCAAAAAGGTCAGATTATAGTGAGTTAAGATTGGTTGGAAGAGACGAAGTGCTGGCACCAAGAATAGCCTTCTCCATCATCCAGGTTGCAGTTGATATTCTGTGAGCGTTTTTTCCATCTGAAAGAATTTTCTTTGTACTACTGTCATAATACATTGAGGAGCCTTAAAGTGTGTGCAAAAAAGTGCAACTCCTTAATTCTTCCTACTGAGGCAGAGATCTAATTATCTTTTTCACTTTACATTACATGTGTATTTAGTATTTGAAGTTGAAAAACCATCAATACCTCAAAGTTTCTGGATCCCCTCTATTAGCCTTTTTCTCTGCTTAAAAATGAGCCAATTTGTTTTCTGAGATCATATCTTATTGGAATTACCTTATTAAATGAAGCTTCCAGAAAGCAACATATATCATTCTTTTCTCCTTTAGATGTATAGTTGGTACATGATCTGCATCCTGAGTTATCTCCATCAACAGTTTTATCAATGTTGTACTACTGCCTAAGACGGATCTTCATGAATCCATCCTCTAAAACAATTTCCTTGAGGTCTGCATGCTGGTATTTAACCCAATGCCATACATTTACTAATTTTTTATTACACTATTCTATTTCCAGGAATAAATTTCTGTACCAGGTCAGGTATATTAGATTGTTCTGGAGTAAGAAGCAGGCCAACATATCTCTGTGACTTAAAAAACTATTTATTAAATATTCATGCCAATAATCATTACACTGTCTTCATAGATAAACCTAAAATAGAAAGCAAAAGATCAAGTAAAATTGGAAGGGAATAAGTGATCTGAACAAACTTTTACTTTTAAGAGAAAGCTTTTATATGGCTATTTCTATTGAAGATGAGGATTTTGCTTGCATAAGGTGGACTCTATGTGAAGATGTTTAGATGCTGATAAGAAGGAATTTGGTAACAGAGTGCAAGAAGAAAGTGTCAATGGATACATATTGCTGAGAATTTGAGAAGGGTGAAAGGCATATGCTTCAACAGAACAACGTCTACAGCTGCAGGTGATGGAGGCAGAGAAGATACACGCAGATGCTCAAAGTTTGTAAGGTTCTTTGGGGAAAGAAAAGTAAATTGTATCTGATAATATTTTATTTTGTTTTTTATTTTTTATTTTATTTTATTTTAATTATTTTATTTTGTATTTCTGTGACTAGTAAGCAAGATAACTTCCTGGGAGTGAAGGAAAGGACTAGTCTATCGATGAGAGTTTTAAAGACAGAAAAAATCTGAAAGTACAGAAGAAAAGAATAAAGGCTAAACAAAGGCCAGTGGCTCTATAGATCGTTGTAATTAGAAACCATAAATAGGTGGGGGATATAAATAATTTTGTGATGGATTTCCTCTTGAACTCCTAATGAACCATGCTTAGATTCAAAATGGTAAAGAATCTATACATATACAATCAAATGTGTAACATTATCCACCATGGAATATGGTCATGGGAGGCAAAGAACATGAAATTGGACATTGTGGAAATTACACTTAGGACTGGGAGAGTCCGTGTTGTAACAGTGAGAATGATGCTATATAAAAAACATGCTGGGAGAGTGATGGAAGTCAGAAAACAAAGTCTTTGAATTTTTGTTGTACTGTTTATTTGAATTTATGATTTCTAAGTTGGGGCTAGAGTAAAAGCAAACATTCTTTTGTAGTTGATAATTTAAATTCCAATAGCTGCAACATATAGGCTACCAATAGTAGGAATGATAATAAAAACTATGCAATCAATAAGCATAACTTTAGCACCATGATTGTAAAATAGGACCCACGTCCCTTTCTCTCTTATTCTGTTATGATGTGTATTGTATTCTTCTCTGTTAAAGCCACTTTGAAACACTTTGCTGTTTAATACTACTTAATAGATGCAAAATGTTTCTTCTTTCCAAATAACATTTCCATACTATAATCATAAGATTTTGTCTTGGCTAGTTAACAAAAGAACTTTAACTTTTTTCACATGAACTAAATATGTGAAATTAATGTGTGAAAAATATATATTTCAAAAAATGAAAATAAAATTCTCTTTCTTTTATTGTATTTTAGTAAGTTTTTTTGAAGGAAAATATAGGCATTGGATATTTTCACCAAAATTCTGATGCTGTTGTGACTCAAAAACTACATTGGTTTCATTTTAGAAATATAGATAATTTTCACTGAAAATATTTTAATGCACAAAATGCAGTATATTATAATAGTGCACCATAGTATATAATGTTGAAAATATACATGCATTAATTGATGTTTGCTTTTGAGAATTATAGAAAATTTGAGAAATACAGTTGTATGTGCAAGTTTATGTTATAATAATACCATCACAGGGCTACAGTTTCCTGACTTGGGGAACATTTGTTAATATATTTATATTGGCAAATAGTTACCACACTTCAAAAAATATTATACTGGCTATCTTCCTCTATCCTCCCATATTGACTCTAGAAGTTTCTCTCTGCTCACTGTCCTGGGAAAGTGATCTATATAAGCTGTATAAATAGTTGTCTTTGTCCTGCGGCTTCTTGGTTTGATTAAAGGTAAATCTGCAAAGAGATGAGAACAGGGAAGTGAATGCAGGATACATTTTTATCTTTCTCCTGCAGGATCACATGGGTTTGGCTGTGTCCCTCATCTGAAAGTTATTAAATAGTCCTCTGAAGGTTCTCGCCCTTCGGGTTTGGTAACCTTCTCCCTCTCTTTGGGAGAATTACATCTCTCTTAATGTTAATCCCCAGGCTACTGCATTATCCCTTATGTTTTCACTATGCTGTGCCTACTCCCCCGAAATATTACCCTTTATTATATGCTTTTCAAGTTATATAAATGTGAATGTGCCAACAATTTCCACCTGGGAAATTGACTGATATGAGGATATACTTTCTGAGATAATTACACTAATTTGTTGTATATTACAAAATTGTAGTATAGTAATATTAGATCATCAATTTTCTGAGCATATGAAAACCATGACACATTTAAATTTCATTATTTTTACAATATAATTTACATTTTTCCCCAGACATATATAAGATTCAGTTTATTCTACTGTTTTGTTTGGTTTTTATTTATTTACCTTGAGAGCGAAAGTGCAAGCAGGGGAGTGACAGGGAGAGAGAGAGAAAATCCCAGGATAGTGCAAAACCCAACACAAGGCTTGATCTCAAAAACTGTGAGATCATGACCTGAGCTGAAATCAAGAGTCAGACGCTCACCTGACTGAGACATCTAGGCACTCCAATACAGTCTTACTTAAACTTTACTACTGAGTCACTAGTGATTAGATACATATATAAATAGATGTATAACTTGAACTACATCAATAACAGTGAAACTTCTTAAAAAAGGAAAAATGTTAAGAATGTTTATTTAGAAGAATATATGATAGTCAAATATTATTTTAACAGATTAAACTTGGACCATGAAAAATTTCCCACTTATATTAATTTTCTCTGAAACTTATTTCTTTTGCTATTAATACCATCAATTTAATGACAAAAACTGGAAATAAGGGTGTGAATTTAGAAATCTTGTTCGGTTCTCTGAACTCAATTTTTCACTAAGATCTGAGTTGTGCACACCTTAACATTTCTCTTATATGTCCCTTTATATCCATCATGACTACCAATGAGTTGGGCCAAGCTCAGACTCTCAAATGAAATATTACATTATCTTAATTATTTCTCTGTCATGCAATAGTTGCTTAAATAAATGCTGAAATTAGTGAAGTGGCTATTTTCATATAGTCCCTGTGGAAGATAGGGCTATGAGCTATGACTAGAGGTGAGCTATGACTAGAAAGAGGTGAGGTATTTATTTCTATGGACTTTGGAGGCAAGAACTAACAGTGAAATGACCATACGGTGGGAATGCAGCTGGCATACTGAAGGAGAAGATAGTATATGGGGAAGTCAGATGGCATACCCTGCCAATAAAGGGAACATATGGATTTACATTTACCACTTATGATAATATTCTAGGACTAAAACTTACTTACATGCTCAAAAAAATAGGATAAATTTAGGCTATTATAGTCTATCTGAATGGCCATTTACCAAGATAATAATGCTTTTACTATGGACACTGAACATCAGAGGTCACAGTTTATATGAGAATATTTACCTAGAAATAGAGTTTCTTTTCAATTTGTGTGTGTGTGTGTGTGTGTGTGTGAGAGAGAGAGAGAGAGAGAGAGAGAGAGAGAAGGAGAGACAGAGACAGAGACAGGGATAGAGACAGAGATGGATTTTATATCATTTAAGTTTAATTGATCTGCTGTGGTTGAAGTCACAGAAGTGAGGGACAACTGCACACTCATCTGTCAGTATTTGTCTGTAGGGCTTACTACATCAGTCATTTTGTATGTTCCAAGTAACACAACATGGTAACCAATTTATTATATAACATTATATAATATCTTGAGAAATTAAACCACAACTTTTGGAAATCATTTTAGAAAATTAAATCTAACATATATTTTAAAAGTGGGAGGGCGCTGGGAGTTCACTGGTGTCTGGGGGGCTTCTCTTCAAGAAGGTGAAGTGGCTCCTGAACGAAGTTTTGTTGTTGTTGTTGTTTTAGAAACTGTTTATTTTCAGGGCGCCTGGGTGGCTTAGTCTGTTAAGCATCCAACTTTCGCTTAGGTCATGATCTCGCGGTTCGTGGGTTCGAGCCCCGCGTCGGGCTCTGTGCTGACTGCCAGCTCAGAGCCTGGAGCCTGTTTCAGTCTGTGACTCCCTCTCTCTCTGACCCTCCCCTGCTCACACTGTCTCTCTCTCTCCTAGAAATAAATAAAAATATAAAAAAAAAAAAAGAAACTGTTTATTTTCCATCAATCTTATTTCCATTTTGTTTGCCCCTGCAGAAGAGCAGCCTAAGACACTCAGTGGTTGTTCCTACCCATTCAGTGGCCTGAACAGAGGGAGCTGCAGACCAGTCCTCAGCGGCAGGTTGAGCAATCCAGTTTCAGTAGGGGACTGAACTGGCACAGAGGGCACCTGCACGCCTCCACACCAGTCTGTGACATCATGTTGGTGGTGGTGAAGTCAGAAGCTGCAGCTGTCACCCTGAAATTCCTCCTTGGTTACAGCCTTTTCAGCAGCAGCCTACCCTTCCTTTTCA
This sequence comes from Proteles cristata cristata, assembly GCA_017311185.1. Lineage (NCBI taxonomy): Eukaryota > Metazoa > Chordata > Mammalia > Carnivora > Hyaenidae > Proteles > Proteles cristata. The sequence goes on along the minus strand of JAESUZ010000960.1, from coordinate 102,995 downwards.
ATATCCTCAGGATCTCTATAGAAGTAGAGAGCAGCCATGACCTTCCATGGGTGTTTACAAGAAATGGTCCCATGCATGCGCACAACTTTCCAGGGCCAGCATCCACCACCTCAGACCCACCCACTGAGCTCCCTGGTTATTGCAAGCGATGGCAAAGTCCACATGACACAGAGGAGAGTCTGTGTTACACACAGCAAAGGTAGGTAGGTTAACATAAAATGCCTTTTGGTGCCTTTTGGTGGCTCAGTCAGTTAAGCATCCAACTCTTGATTTCAGCTCAGGTCATGGTCTCATGGTTCCTGAGTTTAAGCCCCACACTGGGCTCTGTGCTTATCAAATAAGAACTTTGAATTTGAACTGTATTTAAATATGTTCAGAAAATTAAATGACAATGCAGGGAATTATAAAAGATAACTGAAAACTATGAAATAATCAACATTTGATAAAAATGAAAAAATATTAAGACTTCAATTGAGGAGAGTTTCAGTCAGACAGCCACCTTTATCACTGCATAAAGGATGATGAAAGAAACAAGCCACAACTGGTTACATATAAGAAAATGAAGACATTCTCCACACTCTTACATTTCACATAAGCAGACTACCCTTTAGTTTACTGAAATGCATTGCATCATCCTTTGGTTAAAGCAGGATGCTAGAAATTTGTCAGCAAGATACAGATGGTGCTTGCTACCTCCATCATGAAATAATTACATTTTAATACTATATGACCTGTGTATTTTGATGTATGTATTTCCTCCCTAATTTAACAAACTTTATCTGTAAACTTATGTGATAAGTATCTAGAACTAACATTAACAAAGAGTGATGTGTATGGATTTTAAAACACAAGATACAGAGACTTAGATGTGTTTTATTTTGAATTCTGCAATGTAACATTAAAAAAATTTAACAATATACCCGTGGAATTCCAAATCAGAAGTTCATATTCTGATTTGATTGATTCTGTAATCTCATTTTACAACTTAAAATATCGATAAATCACAGTCTTACATACTGTACAGAAGATATTAGAAATTGTTGTTTTATAGAGGGAATATAGTCATACCTCTATTTTATATAAAGTAGAGATTAATAATAAATATATAAATAAATGACTAATATCAACCCATCTCAGTGAATGATTTATTAATATTCTCATTAAAATGGCAAATTAAATGTGGGTGGATGTAGCACATAGCAATTCATTCTGAAAGAATAGTGAATAAATCAATATTGATAGAACAGAGAGATCAGAGCAATGACTATTTGGAGATAAGCCTTAAAATAATGGAGGAAGGTGTTTACAAGTAGTCCACAATGTCAGACTAAGGCATAATTTTATTTGACTAACTCTTATGTATCCTCTCTGTCGCAATTTAGACATCATTATTTTCAGAAAAGTAACTGATCACCCCTAGTCACAGATATGACTTCTGAAACTTGGGTTTCTAACAGCTAACACAAAATTAAGGTAACTCAAAATTTCATTTGCAATTTTCTTCCGTATAACCGGCCCTAGTTATCATCCTTCAAACCTATAGGACTTTATTTTTGTATCCACCCTACTTAGTCCTATGTTTCACATTAACAACCTGTAGTAACTGCTATTACCACCTTCATTTATTCTCTATATTCGGTATATTCCAGGTCTAGTCTATTACTTTTTTAATGTTTGTATTTATTTTTGAGAGAGAAAGAGAGAGAGAGAGACAGAGACAGAACACAAGCAGCGGAGGGGCAGAGAGGGAGAAAGAATCCGAAGCAGGCTGCAGGCTCTGAGCTGTCAGCACAGAGCCCAATGCAGGGCTCAGACTCACAAACTGCAAGATTGTGACCTGAGCCAAAGTCAGATGCTTAACCTACTGAGCCTCCCAGGTACCTCCCAGGTCTAGTCTATTAATTTTTGCTTTCTGAAATATATTACTTGTTTTTATTTCTATTTTGCTCCTCCAAACTCTATGATTTTTCACGTTTTATCTTAATACACTCCATTCTCCTCTCCCTGAATAGACTATCAACTTCTCTGCATACCCAGCATGATTTATTTAAGTACACATCTAAATGTGTTACTCCCATCTTGACATGCTTTGGTGAATTCCCCTTGCACTTAAAATTCTTATAATGGCTTAAAACACTATTTATGATCAGGCTTCTGATGATGTCTCCAATCTTATTTCTTACATTATTTTTTCTTTGTTTTCCAGCTACCCCTATACTCCCCAGATCAACTCCCATACATTATGCTCCTCTGATAATTTAGGACTTAAGTTAATAACCTAGTTTATATCTTCATGTATTTTTCCCATACTTCTGTCAATTCCTGCTCTCTGTTTCTTTGTCTCTGCCTATCTCTAAATATATACACATAATATTTGTGTGTGTATGTGTATATATGTATATGCATATATTATTCCTTCATATGAATCTCTGTGAGCCATATAGCTCTATTATACTCTGATAAGTATCTTTTTTCATTAATTATGCTAAACACTTACTGAGCTCACTTGGCATAAAAATGTATCCTCCTCTTAGTTCTTGAAAAGTTACATTTTAAAAATAATTATTTATTTATAAAATTTCTAGACAGTAAAAAAAGCTAATCAATCAAAAATAAGAATCTCACTTATATTAGATATTTTCCAATAATATTGGATTGTAAAAAAAACTAGGAATTATGAGGAAATATTAATTTAGTACTTTATTATATTAACTTAATAGAATTTAATAGCATGGTACAACGTTAACAAAAATTGAGGGCAAAAATAAAATATACATCCAGATATGCAAGGATTCAGATATTGCTCTTTATTTACACTCTCTTACAAACTTTATTAAGAGCCAGAATGAAAATAAAAACCATGCAAAGGTCAGGGTAAACTGCTGCTTGCAAGGGGGAAAGACAACTGAAGACAATGAACTAACTGTATAGCCCAATGAAAATAAAAGTTGAGGGGCGCCTGGGTGGCTCAGTCGGGTAAGCATCTGACTTCAGCTCAGGTCATGATCTCGCAGTTCGTGGGTTTGAGTCCTGCATCGGGCTCTGTGCTGACAGCTCAGAGCCTAGAGCCTGCTTCAGATTCTGTGTCTCCCTCTCTCTCTGACCCTCCCCTGTTCATGCTGTCTCTCTCCCTCTCTCAGAAATAAAGAAAATATTTACAAAATTAAAAAAAAAAAAAAAGAAAATAAGAGTTGAGAGTTATGACCCAGACTTAGGAATGTATATATTCCAATTTCAGAGGAATCCACAGGGACACACAAAGATTTACTTCCAGAATATGAATAGATTAGTGTCCTAAGTGAAATTATTAAGGGCTGCAGAAGTCCCAGAAGATGCTCTCTTCTGTAAAGAGTTAAGAAATACATAAGTGAAGGGATTGCTCACATCTTGGGTAAGTTCTGTGCATGTTCTCAGCTTTTAGCCAGATGTAACTGTAGGAGATATTGCCATTGAAGTGGGCTCCTCGGTTTCAGTGGGGATAATGGGGTCCTGGGTTAGCAGAGACCAAGTGCCACTGTTAACTACCAAGGACATGGTGAGAACATCCACATGCAAGTAGCAGGAATGTACCTATCTCAGAACGTCTTGACCAATATATATCTTATGTAACAGTAAATAGATTAAAGTATCCAAAGATTGATCAGTATAATGAGAAAGCCCCACATCTGCTAGGCAAAAACTCGACAATATTTGCCATAAAGGAGAGTCATTAACTATTGTCCAGTTTACAGATCTTAGACAATTTAGAAATATAGAGTCCCTTGATCGAAGGAGTGACTGTGAAGGATTATACACAGTAGTAGGCATGTGCATATTATTAATCAGATTTAAGTCTTTTTCACAGACACCTCAAGCTATTACCTAAGGTGATACAGTAACTCTCTGTAGTCAGATTCCCCTGATGCTACAAAGAGGGTGAACTGCTGTCAGCAAGCCTCCTCTCTGTGGAAGACTTCCTTTAGGAACCCCTCGGGCATTTTTGTGGCAAGTTCCAAGGTATGATACACCACACGGATGCTTTCTTTTCCTTAGATTACTGTGTTGTTACTGTCTACTAATTGTCCTTGACGGTACAGTAGACTCATTTATTTTCTGTATAGTAAACATTCTTGAAATGAAAAGCTTAGTGATGAACAAATAATTTAGTTAAAATATAGCAATATAGCAAGTACATGGTATACACTGATGTCTGGGTATATCAAGCTGGCTCAGTTTCATATAGCATGAACTTCTGGCAAAAATACACTGGTGGATAGGAAGGCAAATTAAGCACACTCATACATGAACTTTAAAATACTTTTTTCAGGGTACCTGGGTGGCTTAGTCGGTTGAGTGTCTGACTTTTGATTTTGGCTCAGGTCCAGGACTGTGGGACAAGTCCGACATAGGGCTCTACACTGCGCATGGAGCCTCCTTGAGATTCTCTTTCTCTCCCTCTACCCCTCTCATGCTTTCTAACATAGCATAGCATAGCATAGCATAGCATAACATAACATAACATAACATAACATAACATAACATAACAACATAACATAACATGCTTTTCTCAACATTGATTCTATGAGAGCTATGATACCACATTATAAGGAGCTAGGAATGGGTAATAAAATTGCTCAGGTCTTACAGAAATCAATAATTTCCTTATTTGGCTCATTTTTCCCCATATACATATAGTCTCTGAATAAATGAGTAAATGTATGTCTTTTTTATCTATATAATCATGACTATATAGTCTCTATATAACCCCCAATTCCATCATGTATATTCAGATATGCATTATATTAGTTGATATCTTCTACCGATAACAACTAGAGTTATATGATACCCAGCTATGCCACTGAATAGAGCAATAGCAAACAAATGACACCATTTATATTAAATTAATATTAAAATATTAATAACATGATACTAAATTAATATTTAATATGTATTGCTCCTCTTTAATGTAAATGAATATGGAGATATTTTAAATAAAATTTAAGGAAAAGCCAGAAACTATTAAAACCAGCTCAAAAAAAAAAAAAGGAAGACAGATTAGACACATAACAAGTAAAGAGATTGACGCAGTAATCAAGAAACATCACACAAGGACAAGCCCATGCCAGATGGCTTTACTTTTGAATTCTCCCTAATATTTAAAGAATTGCAACAATCTTTCACAAATGTTTTCCAAAACATATTAAAAAGAAAAGAATGTTTTCAAACTCATTTTGTTAAAACACTATTAACCTATAACAAAACCAGGCAAGGATATCACAAGAAAACAAAAACACAGACTAATATCTTTCATGAATGTAAATACAAAAATAGGTACAAAATACAGTGATTTGAATACAGCATCATATAAAAAGGATTATAAACCCTGACCAAGTGGGATTTACCCTAACAATGCGAAATTGGTTCAACATACAAAAGTCAAGGAACCTAATACCTAATACAAGATAATTTCAATAGTTGCAGAAAAAGCATTTTGTAAAATCCAACACCATTTCAGGATGAAAGCACTCAACAAAGAGAAAGGCAGGGTACTCCTTCAACCTGACGAAGGGCATCTATGAAAAATCCACAGTTAGGAGGGGGCAAGATGGCGGAGAAGTAAGGAGCTCCGTACTTGCACTCGTGCCCATATATCACACAGAAAAGATCTGAAGCCATTGGAAACCTGACAAAACCTGGGAGATTGGGAGAAAAAGGACACAGAATCCACTGAGAGAGACTTCTAACGTGAGTGCGAACTGGGGAAGTTAAAATCGGGCCGGGATCGGAGACTCCAGGGTGGGAGGCGATCCCCCTCTACCCTCTACGGGGAGTGAGAGGGGAAAAGGAGAGAGGCCAAAACAGAAAAACCTCCGCTCGGGGGGGGGGGGAACCTCTGCTCGGGGCATAGGAAGACCGTACTTGCTAAATACCTGCACACCAGGTCCCCTCACGCCAACTCGTCCCGGGGCGGGGAGGTGGGTGAGCACACAAACTGCTTCTTTGTGGTGCTCCTGGAGGCTGGACTTCAGAGTGGCGGCGCGCCTGCCGCCATTGTAGCTCCCGGGCGGCTAGGGCCCCTGAAAGAGCCACGCGGACAGCGGGCGTCCGCACTCCTGGCTGGCTGGGGCTCTGGAGGGAAGGCAAAGAGCTAAAAACTGGGAAATTTGCCTGTGAGTTCGTGTTTCAGGTGACGAGCCATAGAGGGACCTGGTTTTCGTCACTCCAGCAGGCTCGGGCTCAGTGCACCAGGCAGGCAAGACCCCGCCCATGCTCGCCAGCCCGACCCAGAGAAGGAAGCAGCGATTCTGATGCCACCCCCAGAGCTCAGCAGGGGGCCTGGAATTGCCCCAAGGGGGTTGCCTAGGAAGCTGTGTCTAAGGCAACTTCAGCGGGGCGCGCAGACTGGGATTTGGAGATTGGAACTGGCCTGGGTTGAAGAGTGCAACCAACTTTGGCTGCGCCCCCGGTACAGGGAGTTTACACACCCAAAAAAGCGAGGTGCAGCACTTGGTTCAAGAGGGACTGAAGCACCGCCACTATCTTCCCCACAACCGCCAAGGCAGAGCTCCCGCCTGAGGCATTGGATCACGCCACGCCCATCCCTGCCTGAGAGGTGCCCTCCTCGCCCCCTGCTTTTTTTTTTTTCCTTTTTCTTCTTCTTTCTCTTTTCTCTCTTTTTTCCCCAGAACACTGACCTGATTAACTCTGGTCGCCAGCTTGCTTAAACAATCAAAACGAGTCCATTCTGCAAATGTAAATTCTACACCTACCGACATTTTCATCTCTTTCTCTGAGGAGTAATTAGACTATATAGTTTCTCTGGATAATTCCAGGATCCTTCTCTCACCTATCCAACCATATTCTACCCTTTACCTCTTTGAAAAAAGCTTCTTATCCCTTCTGCCTGTTCATTCTATTTCCAAATGTGCCTCATCCCGCACTGCCTTCTCTCTCCTTATCTATGCTCTTCAACCAGCACTGCATACACACGGCTATTTAATTGTAGTTGGGAAATCCAGTTACATGCTTTAAACCGTTCTTTGTTCATTGGTTTTCTTCTTTTTTCCTATTCTTTTCTCCTTTTTGACCCTTTTATGTATTTTATACTCCCTATTATTTGCCCTCCCTCCTCCGTCTTTTCTCTTTTTCGTTTTCCCTCTCGCTTTGCATATTAGTTGAATTAACCTGTGCGTTTGCGTGCTCCTGCTCCCTGTGTGTTTGTCTGTCTGTTTTCTTTTCCAGGGCTACCTCAAGAAACAAGCCAAATACACAAGGTGGAGAGTCCCAAATATCACTAAGAATAGGAAAATAAAATGACCAAGGTCCCAACAAGAGAGACCAAGAGATACCATTCAGAAAACACTCTCTGAAAGGACAGGCCCTGGACAGCAAAGAGTCTTCTTGGATATAACAGCGCTCATAGATACAGAGAGCATTAACAGGCCTTTAAAACCAACAAGAGCCAGAAAGCTAACTAAAATGATGAAACGAAAGAGCTCTCATCCAAAGAACTCCAAGAAGAAATGACAGCTAATGAACTGCTCAAAACAGATATCAGCAGCATAACTGAACAAGATTTTCGAATAATAATGGTAAAATTAATAGCTGGGGACATCAGAGAAAAAACAGAGGGGATATCAAAGAAACTATGGCTACAGACAGAATGGAAAATAAAAACAGGCATGAAGAATTAAAAAATGCGATAAATGAGATACATAATAAATTAGAGGCCTCCAATGCACGGATTGAAGAGGAAGAAAGGAGAATAAGTGATCTAGAAGACACCATTAGAGAAAAACAAGAAGCTGACAAAAAAAAGAGACAAACTGATCCAGAAACAGGAAAGAAGAATTCAAGAGCTAAGAGATACGGTCAAACGCAACAATATCCGTATCATAGGAATCCCAGAAAAGGAAGAGAGAGGGAAAGGTGCTGAAGGAGTCCTGGAACAAATTATAGCAGAGAACTTCCCCGACCTGGGGAAGGAAGTCAATGTGGAAATACAAGAGGCTCAGAGGACTCCCCTCAGACGTAACTTGAATTGATCTTCTGCAAGACATATCATAGTAAAAATGGCAAAATACAAGGACAAAGAGAGAATTTTGAAAGCAGCTATAGAGAAAAGGGCCCTAATATAGGAAAGGAAAACCTATCAGAGTGGTGACAGACCGGTCTACTGAAACTTGGCAGGCCAGAAAGGAATGGCAGGAGATCTTCAATGTGATGAACAGTAAAAATATGGAGTCAAGAATCCTCTGTCCAGCAAGCCTGTCATTCAAAATAGAAGGAGAGACAAATACCTTTCCAAATAAAAAGAAATTGAATTTGTCAGCCAATTCTGAAGCCAGCCCTACAAGAAACCCTGAGGGGAATGCTCTGAAGGAAAGGTTGCAAGGAACAAAGATACCAGAGACACCACCACAAACATGAACCTTACAAAAGATACAAAGACTCTAAACTCACGTATTTCAATAATAACACTGAATGTAAATGGGCTGAATGCTCCAATCAAAAGAAATAGGGTAGTAGAATGGATTAAAAAACAAAATCCATCTATATGCTGTCTACAAGAAACTCATTTGAGACTGGAAGATACCTTCAGATTAAAAGTAAGCGGATGGAGAAATATGTATCATGCTACAGGAAATCAAAAGAAAGCCAGAGTAGCTATACTTATATCAGACAAGCTGGACTTTAAATTAAAGACAATCACAAGAGATGAAGAAGGGCACTACATAAGAACTAACAATCATAAATGTCTATGCACCGAATAAGAGAGCACCTAAATATCTAAAACAATTAATCACAAACAGAAACAACCTTATAGATAAGAATGTGCTGATAGCAGGGGAGTTTAATACTCCGCTTACAGCAATGGATAGGTAAACCGGACAGAAAATCACTAAAGAAATAATGGACTTGAAAGACACATTGGACCAGATGGACCTGACGGATATATTTAGAACTTTACATCCTGAGGCCAGGGAATTTACTTTCTTCTCAAGTGTGCATGCAAATTCTCCAAGATAGATCACATACTGGGACATAAAGCAGCCCTCAATAAATATAAAAGAATAGAGATCATACCATGCACACTGTCAGATCATAATGCTTTGAAACTTGAAATCAATTACAGGAAGAAGTCTGTAAAACCTCCAAAAACATGGAGGTTAAAGAACACCCTACTAAAGACTGAATGGGCCAATCAGGCAATTAGAGATGATATTAAAAAATATATGGAAACAAATGAAAATGAAAACACAACAATTCAAAATCTATGGGATGCGGCAAAGGCAGTCCTAAGAGGAAAGTACATTGCTCTCCAGGCCTATTTCAAGAGATTAGATAAAGCGTAAGTCCAAACTCTAACAGCTCACCTAAAGGAACTAGAGGCAGAGCAACAAGAACGCCCTAAACCCAGTAGAAGAAGAGAAATAGTCAAAATTAGAGCAGAAATAAACAACATAGAGACCAAAGAAACAATTGAACAGATCAATGAAACCAAGAGTTGTTTTTTTGAAAAAATAAACAAAAGTGACAAGCCTCTAGCCAGACTTATCAAAAAGAAAAGAGAGAGCACCCAAATAGACAAAATTATGAATGAAAATGGACTTATTACAACCAACTCCTCAGAAATACAAGCAATTATCAGGGAATACTGTGAAAAATTATATGCCCACAAATTGGACAACTTAGAAGAAATGGACAAATTCCTAAACAAACACTCGCTACCAAAATTCACACGGGAAGAAATAGAGAACCTGAACAGACCCATAACGAGTGAAGAAATCGAATCAGTTATCAAAAATCTCCCAACAAAAAACAGCCCTGGACCTGATGGCTTCCCTGGGGAATTCTACCAGACATTTAAAAGAGAATTAATCCCAATTCTTCTCAAGCTATTCCAAAATATAGAAATCGAAGGAAAACTCCCGGACTCATTTTATGAAGCCAGCATCACTCTGATTCCCAAGCCAGACAGAGATCCAGATAAAAAAAGAGAACTACAGGCCAATATCCTTGATGAATATGGATGGAAAAATCCTCAACAAGATGCTTGCAAATCGAATCCAGCAGCATATAAAAAGAATCATCCCCCAAGATCAAGTGGGATGCATTCCTGGGTTACAGGGCTGGTTCAACATTCGGAAATCAATCAGTGTGATACATCGCATCAATAAAAGAAAAGATAAAAACCATATGATCCTGTCAATAGATGCAGAAAAAGCATTTGACAAAATACAGCATCCTTCTTAATAAAGACTCTCGAGAAAGTTGGGATAGAAGGAACCTACTTAAACATCATCAAAGCCATCTATGAGAAGCCTTCAGCTAACATCATCCTCAACGGGGAAAAACTGAGAGCTTTCTCCCTGAGATCAGGAACACGACAGGGATGTCCACTCTCACCACTGTTGTTTAACATAGTGCTGGAAGTCCTAGCATCAGCCATCAGACAACAAAAGGAAATCAAAGGCATCAGAATTGGCAAAGAGGAAGTCAAACTTTCCCTCTTCGCAGATGACATGATACTCTACATCGAAAACCCGACAGACTCCACCAGAAGCCTACTAGAACTGATCCAAGAATTCAGCCAAGTTGCAGGGTACAAAATCAACGTACAGAAATCGGTTGCATTTTTATACACCAATGATAAAGCAACAGAAAGAGAAATCAAGAAACTGATCCCATTCACAATTGCAAAAAAACCATGAAATACCTCGGAATAAACCTAACCAAGGGTACAAGAGATCTGTATGAGGAAAACTATAGAAAACTTATGAAGGAAATTGAAGAAGACAGAAAGAAATGGAAAAACATTCCATGGTCATGGAGGAAGAATAAATATAGTTAAGATGTCATTACTACCCAAAGCTATCTACACATTCAATGCAATTCCAATCAAAATTGCACCAGCATACTTCTCAAAACTAGAACAAACTATCCAAAAATTTGTATGGAACCACAAAAGACCCCGAATAGCCAAAGTAATACTGAAAAATAAAACCAAAACGGGAGGGATCACCATCCCAGACTTTAGCCTCTACTACAAAGCTGTCATCATCAAGACAGTATGGTATTGGCACAAAAACAGACACATAGACCAATGGAACAGAATTGAGAACTCAGAAGTGGACCCAAAAGTATACAGCCAACTCATCTTTGACAAAGCAGGAAAGAATATCCAATGGAAAAAAGACAGCCTTTTTAACAGATGGTGTTGGGAGAACTGGACAGCAACATGCAGAAGAATGAAACTAGATCATTTTCTCACACCATGCACAAAAATAAACTCAAAATGGATAAAGGACCTGAACGTGAGACAGGAAACTATCAACACCCTAGAGGAGAAAGCAGGAAACAACCTCCTTGACCTCCACCGCAGCAACTTCTTACTTGACACATCCCCAAAAGCAAGGGAATCAAGAGCAAAAATAAACTGTTGGGACCTTATCAAGATTAAAAGCTTCTGCACAGCAAAGGAAACAACCCACAAAATTAATAGGCAACCAACGGAATGGGAAAAGATAGTTGCAAATGACATATCAGATAAAGGGTTGATATCCAGAATCTACAAGGAACTCACCAAACTACACGCCCGAAAAACAAACAACCCAGTGAAGAAATGGGCAGAAGATATGAACAGACACTTCTCCAAAGAGGACATCCAGATGGCAAACAGGCACATGAAACTATGCTAAGCATCCCTCCTCATCAGGGAAAGACAAATCAAAACCACACTGAGTTACCACCTCACGCCAGTCAGAGTGGCTAAAATGAACAAATCAGAGAACTCTAGATGCTGGCGAGGATGTGGAGAAACGGGCACCCTCCTCCACTGTTGGTGGGAATGCAAACTGGTACAGCCCCTCTGGAAAACAGTGTGGAGTTGTCTCAGGAAACTAACAATAGAACTCCCCTATGACCCAACAATAGCACTGCTAGGAATTTACCCAAGGGATACAGAAATGCTGAGGCATAGGGGCACATGTACCCCAATGTTCATAGCAGCACTCTCCACAATAGCTAAAACATGGAAAGAGCCTAAGTGTCCATCAACAGAACGAATGGACAAGAAGATGTGGTTTATCTATACCATGGAATACTACATGGCAATGAGAAAGAATGAAATCTGGTCATGTGTAGCAACATGGATGGACCTTGAGGGTGTTATGCTGAGCGAAATAAGTCAGGCAGAGAAGGACAAATATATGTGTGCACGTATAGGAGGATTAGGTGGAACTTAACAGAGGAACAAGGGGGAGAAGAAGGGGGGAAATGGTGGGGGAAAGGGAGAGGCAAACCATGAGAGACTCTGGAATGCTGACAAAAACTGAGGACTGATGGATGTGGGGGGGAGGAGGGATGGGCATGGAGGAGGCCACTTGTGGGGATGAGCACTGAGTGTTATGTGGAAACTAATTTGACAATAAACTATTTGTAAAAAAAAAAAAGAAAGAAAAAAAGAAAAATCCACAGTTAGCATGACACTGATGGTTAAATTATATAAACCTAAACAACAGCAACAACAACTTGAATTCATAGATACAAAAAGCAGCTTGATGGCTGCCAGAAGCAGGAGGTTGAGGGTGGGTAGGTGGTCAAAGGTACAAACTTCCTGTTATAAGATGACCAAGACCTGGGTATGTAATGTATAGTATGTTAACTGTAGTTAATATTACTGTATTGTATATTTGAAAGTTGCTAAAAGTGTATATCTTTGAAGTTATCATAAGAAAAAAAAAATTCTACATGTTTGGTGGTGGGTAGCTACACCTGTGGTAATTATTTTCTAATATGTAAGTATATGAAATTATTATGTTGTACAATGAAAACTAAAGTAATGCTATATATAAATTATATCTGAATAAAAATTAAACTACCAACAAAGAAACACAAAATTACTTCTGTCTCCTTGAAGTAGAGACAGATAATTTTCCCTGGAACTATATAAAGTTGGGCCCAATCAAACAGAAAGAGCATTAGGAGACTGATAGGCACATAACAAGTGCTCAATAAAAGTTTAATAAATGAATTTTCTATGAAATTATGACATACTGCATTTGAAGGCAGTTATGCTAACTTTTTCACATGCTAAGCATGAAAACAAGTTAGATATCAATGCCTACATTTGTTAAAGAAGTCAACTATATTAAGTGTTTAGATGGGGATGGAAATGTTTATGAAAATGTTTATGAAGGAATAAGAAAGCACACATTTACGCTATATAAAAAGCCAGAAAGGTGAGAACAAAATTCCTAAAGAAACATCTGAGAAGACGCATGAAACAAAACAGCAATATAAACTTTATAGTTTAGGTTAGGACAACTTTGTTTTAAATTCTGAAGATGACTTGTTGGAAATGTTAAAAATTTAGTATAGTCCTTTTGATGTATTTCTTTTTAAAGCCAGTTTTGGGCTAGCATTACTAATCCTATTAGCCATGTTGACCTCCTCTGAGTGATAGTATTCTTGCAACAGTGGATACTAGTCAGTGGCAGACTTTTCCTGGCTTCCCTGATCCCTGACCATTCACACATTCCACAGTTCAGTCTATGAAATCAACAACAACAAAAACAAAAAATAAAAGTGTTTCCCTTAGATACAAACAACACAAGGATGTCTACTTCCACTACTTTCATTCAACATTTAACTGGAGGTTCTAACCAAAGCTATTAGCCAATGAATAAAACTAATTGACATTAGGATTGAAAAGGAAGGATAAAATTATCTTTATTTGCAGTTGACATAATTCTGTATATCAAAAACCCTAAGGAATCAAAACATACAGATAATAATTACAGCAAATATATGAGTATAGGAAGTTTAGAAGATAAAATATCAGTACACAAAAATGAATTGCAAATCTACAAGCTAGCAATGAGAAGAAACTGATATTAAGCAAGCAATTCCATTTACAATAGAATAAAAATGAATAACACTTAGGAATAAACTTTATAACTATTAGATGCATATACTCAAAACTACAAAAAAAATTGAAAATTGTTTTTATAATTTCAAATACATGAAAGACATTCCATGTTTATGAAATAGATGGACAACTTAACGTTCAGATAGTAATACTTTGCAAGTTGACTTACAGATTCAATGCAATCCTTACCAAAATTCCAAATGCCTTCTTTGCAGAAATTGACAAGTTTATCTTAAAATTCATAAGGAAATGACTAATAAGCCAAAACAATTTTAAAAGATAAAAATGGGTAATAAGACTCAACTTTCTAATTTCAAAATTTACTACAAAGCTAGAATAATCAATACAGGGAGGGTGACTATTAGGAGAATAGACATAACAATCAATGAATTAGAACAGAGAATTGAGAATAAACTCTAATATCTGTGGTTAATTGATGTTTTCCAAGTGCTCCAAGAAAATCCAATGAGATAAGAACAGCTTATAAACATGACTGTAAATATGTTAGAAGAAAATATAGGCATTAATCTTTGTGAACTTAAATTTAGTAATGGTTTCAAAAACACAACTAACAAAATAAAAATATAGGTAAACTGGACCTCACCAAATTAAAAATGTGTATGCTTCAAAGGATACTTTCAAGAAAGTAAAAGAAGCCATAGAATGAGAGCAAATATTTACAAATTACATATCTGATAAGAGACTAGATCCAGGATATATAAAGAACACTTGAAATTCAATAATAAGGATATAAATGACTCAGTTAAAAAGAGGGAAAGAAATCTGAATAAATATTTTCCAGAGACGTTTTACAAATAGCCAATAACCACAGAAAAGATGCTTAACATCAGTAGTGATCAGGTAAATGTAAAAACCATCATAAGAACAGCCCAAGAAATGAGGTTCTGATACATGTGAAAACATGGATGAACCTTGAAAACATTATGCTTAGCAAAATAAGTCATACACATAAGGACAAATTAAATATGGTTTCAGTTATATGAAATAACTAGAAAATAGGCAAATAATAGAGACAGTAAGTAGATGGAAATAAGAAGTTGTTTTTTAATGGATACCGAGATTCCATTTGGGGTGATAAAAAAATTTGAAAATACATAATGGTGATGGTGAGACAATATTGTGTTTGTAATTAAAAACACTGAGTAGCATAATTAAAAATGTTTAAAATGGCAAATCTATATAATACATTTATATATTCTAAAAACACATACATAACCCCTGTCCCCAAATGAGATACCATTAATCACTTCACACTCACTAAACGGCTATAATCATAACATCAGGCATTAAAAGATGTGGCGGAGTTGCTGAACAGTTAGAACTGTCATGTATTGCTGATAAGAATGGATGATCAAGCAGCCATATTGAAAACTCTTTGGTAGTTTCTCAAAAAATTAAGCATAGATTCACCACATAACCCAGCAATTTCACTCCAAGGTATGTGCATAAGAATGCTGAAAATATGTGTCTGCACAAAGATTTATAAGAATGTTCGTAACTGTTTTATTCATCGTAGCCAAAAACTTGAAACAGTTCAAATATCTACCTATTTATAAAGGATAGATAAATACAGTATATCCATACAAAGGAATGTTTTTTTAACATAGAAAGAATGTCTGAAATATTCACAACACAAAATAGCCTTAAACATTTTAATTTAAGGAGCCATAAACAAATGACCACTTACTGTATTATTCTGTCTATAGGGAATATACAGATTAGGCAATCCCATACAGACATAAAATAAGTTAGTGGTTCCCAGGGAACATGGAAAGAGTAAAGGGGTAACTGCTAATGGGTAATGAAGACAGTATAATAAAGACATTTGGAATTAGGTAGCAGTGATAGTTGCACAACTGTGGGATATTTTAACAAAACAACCAAAAATCCACAACTGAACATACAGTTTTAAACAGGAAATTTTATAGGGTAAGAATTGTATCTCAATTTAAAATTATTTCAAAAATAATTGAGGAGAAATAAAATGTAACTATACCTATTCTTCAAAGTTGGCCTTTTAAATTCACTTCTTTGTCACAAGAATCTTTTAAATACATTTTCCCCTATTTTTCAAATGAGGAACAATTGGTTTTTTCCAAGCTTGCACAGCTTGAAAATGTTCAAGTCAAGGTTTAAATTAAGGCAACTAGACTCTACACTCCTGTTAGTATGATCCTTAATCAAGGGTATGACACAAAGTCTATTTTATGCTAGCTCCTCACTTAAGCATATCTAATAAATTGTTATGTGGGTCTGGGTCTTTATTAACAATACTTCTATCACCTTTCTCAAAATTACCTGATACCTCCTTTTCAGCACCAATCATATTTAACATGCTCCAGGAAACCATTTTCAAATCCTAAAGAAAGAAATTATTTTTCTCACCTGTAAATTCAACATGCTTCCTATTTGGAAATTAATCACAAATATTTTTAAATAACAATCCAAAGAAACTTAGGATTTTATATATATTGGCAAGTCTTTGGGCAACTTGTGGTCTATGTTACTCTGTTTATGTCACTTTGGACTTTAAATAAATGTATGGTTGGTGGCAAATATAACACCCTATTAAATAATCTCTTTTAAGAATTTTTTAACATAGGTTGTGCCATGGAACTGGGTGGTAACTGAAAGTTTACTCCCTTTATGTGATTTAGTTAAGAAATAGCAGCTGTTTATAAAAGTAGTTGTGATATGAAAGGAATTTTTCCTGTGGACCAGGTTTGATTTCCTAATATACATGGTATGGCTTGTAAGCCATAATATATAGTTTAAAGTTAAAATTCCATTAGAATTTTAGATGGATAATGTAGGGATTAAAATGTTGCTATGAGAGCAAATGCATCATGCCCTCTGAATCACTGGCTGTCTATTTGAACTCATTATATTTGCCAAATTCATCATACAGTTTGGCACATTTGATACTAATAAAAATAGAAATCTTCTATAGAACTCTAAAGCTTTCACTAATCTTTATCCTTTTAGCACTTGACCTATGGTTTGATATTCAGTCAAATTACCAGTACCCATTTTTGGTTGAGCAATATAAACAGTACTATTCCTTTCTCCACTATTACTACTTCAAATAGAAAGAAGGATATTTTAAAGTATCTGCCATGCATATCATGAAAATAATGAACAGAAAAGCACTTTCTTCTTTAACTGCTTATAAGAAAGGAAAATCATATACACAGAGACTTAGAAGTCATTTTTGAAGTAATTTTGTCAACTTGAAATCTACATTTTCTAAGGTTTCAGAGAAACTATGTGACATACTGTCAAACAAATATTTACCCTTCATCTGAAATTCAATAGCTGAAAGAGCATGATAATAAAATAATGTAACAAAGTGTGATTTCTTCCAGCAAAAATTTGCAAGTATGTTTTTAATGAAAGTTTAAAATGCAATCTAGCATCTTAACATTTCTTTTATTATCAAGGTAGCTGGGTGGCTCAGTTGGTTAAGAGTCACACTCTTGGTTTTGGCTAATGTCACTATCTCAGAATTTGTGAGTTCAAGCCCTGTGTTGAGCTCTACTCTGACAGTGCAGAGCCTGCTTGGTATTCTCTCTCTCTATCTCTCTCTACCCCTCCCCGTCTCATGTGCATTCTCTCTCTCTACTAATAAACTTTAAACATAAATAAATAATAAGAGATGGATACAACAGATGAAGTAGAAATCACCAAGAACTCTACAGTATCTTAAAAAGATATTGCTCAATAGTCAAATCAAATCTCAAAGGAGATTTAAAAACCAAAGTTGAAATACATTGGTAATATTTTTAAAAACCCTTATTATATTGTACTTTTCTAAAATAGTTTAAAGTTTTCCATTATTAAAACTTTATTTATTCTGTTACTTTCCAATGTAGTGAAGATTAGGATTTATCTCTTCCTTATGATACAATTTCCAAAAATGCACATTAAAATGCAGAACAAAAATGTGAGGGTTACTGTTATTACACCATGTGGGCTAATATTCAATGGAATTAGTGATCATATTATTTTCCTCTTTCATTATCTTTTTCTATATCATGAGGGTTGGAAACCTTGAGTATACATTTCACAGAATCTTTTCATAAAGGATTTCTGTTTAGAATTTGATCATGCCGGTTCATTACTTGATTAAAAGATAAAAGGGAAAAACCAGTTTTGAATCCAATCCCCTCTCACTCTCTGCACTGCTACCTTCTGGTTTTAGCCACTATTCTCTCTCACCTGAATTACTATCTTTCATAATATCTCCCCTGCTTCTACTTCTGTCTTCCATGGTCTATTTTCAACCTAAGAGCCAGCCAAAGTGATTTTAACATAAAGCAAATTGTGTTCCTTTTTAAATCAAGACCTCCAGGGTTTTCAGCTTAACAAAGTCAAGTATAAAATCCTTTCCCCTCTAATGACCTGACTTCCTCTTCTACTTCTCTTCATCAGTACCACTGTAATCACCATGTCCATCTGTACATCTTCTTTTGCAAGCATGAAGGAAATTCTAACCTTCTGCTTTGGTAATATCTTTTAGTGTCATCTATCACCTTCAAATCCCCAGTGCCAAGGTCTACTCACGTCCTCATTTGTGTTGCCTGGATTATTATAAATCTCGTATTTCCCTCCTAATCTCCAATCTTTGCTAGTCCATTGAAATTCACATCTTATTTACCAGAATGATCTTCCAAAATTATTAATCTGACCTTGTTAAGCTACTGCTCAAAAGTCTTCAATTGCACACCACACATTTGAAGAAAGGCTTTCAGCATATTTACAATGGAACCTTTTCAGCTCTATCACATTTCTAGGATCATTATACTGATTTCTTCATTTATAGGATAAACTCTGACTTCACATTTCAATATTTTTGTATAAATTATTGCTATAGCTAAAAGCCCTTCTTATTTCTCAAATTCTATCTTTCTCACTTTGGCCTAGTTCCATTCACTATTTAACAGATCTGCTAACGAGGCTTTCTGAGTTAACCCATACTTCTGAGATGCATTTAAATCCCTGTTGATGGTATTTTCAATGATCTCACTGGAAAACAGGGACCAATTTTTTTTATTTTGTTTTTAAATCATAACTTTCAATATTACTTAGAGCCATGCTTAGAAAATAAATGGCCTATAAATAATATGTCTTGTTGTCACTTTCCCCATTTGCTGCATGGTGATAATAATATTTAGCCTGTCTGCCTTGCAGCATTGTTAGATTTAAGTAAGATGCATGGGCTACACTTTCTCCACTGGTAACCATGATGACAATATATCAGTGTTATTCATTGAGAGGTCCCTTTCCTGAAAGTACATTTATTAATTTTGGAAAGCTACAGCAGGCGGGGAAAAAGTGAATTTTCTCTTGAATTAGTATAAAGATATTTACTATTCTTTTCTATGAATGTAGACCAAAAAGAATATGTTTTTAGTGTATTTTTGAGTGACATGTCATTGTTTTTATTTATTTATTTATTTATTTATTTATTTCCAGGAGAGAGAGACAGCGTGAGCAGGGGAGGGTCAGAGAGAGAGGGAGTCACAGACTGGAACAGGCTCCAGGCTCTGAGCTGGCAGTCAGCACAGAGCCTGACGCGGGGCTCGAACCCACAAACCGCGAGATCATGACCTAAGCGAAAGTCGGACGCTTAACCGACTAAGCCACCCAGGCGCCCCATGTGACATGTCATTGTTAATCCCACCCCTGATGCTATCACCTAGCAAATGTCATAATTTTCCATGAGAGAGTATGGCAAAATGATGTTAACAAACAGTCTGAAGGTAAGGAAGATGGTATATCCAAAATGTGATCACTTTAACTGCCTTCAATGCAAGCATCTGAGGCTAAGCCACTCTCATCTCTTCACATGTGCAATTATAATAGCTTTCTAAAAATCTATACGTCATGAGTATTAATCCATATTGTAATGATTTTTCAAGTATATTATTTTTCTTTATTGTTTTTTTGTCTAATAAGGTTTAAAATTAATATATATTCAAGTCTATCAACATTTACTTTTTAACTTGCCTATTCATTTTTATTGAGATGCATTTTATATGTAAAATTATGTTATTTTCATTATATTAGGTGTACTTCACCTAATATATGATTGAATATTTGCATATATTGTATACATTTGGTAAGTTGCCTTGGCTATTTTGTTAATGGTTTGTTGATGGCTTCCTATGAATTATTTTGGTAAAGACTAAACCAAACCTTCAAGTGAAAAATATTAACAATCCTAAATCTATTTAAGCAGTTACAGTCTGTAATTATAATTATTCCAAAATAGGCACTCTAGACACAGATGTCCTCTCTAATGAACCCACTGAAATTTTTTTTAAAGGATAGAGAAAATGTAGTGCATACACAATTATATGATACAATATTACTCAGCCATAAAAAAGAATGAGATCTTGCCATTTGGGAGAAGATAGATGGAACTAGAAGTTATTATGCTAAATAAAACAAGTCAAAGAAATTATAAATCCCATATGATTCTACTTATATGTGGAATCTTAAAAAAAAATAACAAGAAAAACAAACAAAACAATCAGACCCTTAAAGATAGAGAACAAACTGATGATTGCCAGAGGGAAGGAAGGTGGTGAGATGGGAAAAATAGGTGAAGGGGATTAAGAGGTATACACTCTCCTGGATTGAATTTAAAAAACTCAATTTTGGGGCGCCGGGGTGGCTTAGTCAGTTAAGCGTCAGACTTTCGCTTAGGTCATGATCTCGCGGTTTGTGGGTTTGGGCCCCGCGTCAGACTCTGTGCTGACTGCCAGCTCAGAGCCTGGAGCCTGTTTCAGAGTCTGTCACTCCCTCTCTCTCTGACCCTCCCCTGCTCATGCTGTCTCTCTCTCTCTCTCCTAGAAAAATAAATAAAAAAAAAAAACACTAAAAAAAAAAACCCCTCAATTTTGTGCAAATACCTATAGAATTACAGATGTAGAACAACTTCCCACATTGTAACACAACAGTACAACTTTGAAACAAAGACCTGAAAAAATATTATACATGTGTTGCCTATATGTTATACGTATACAATCTCTGTATATAAAAAAAACTTCCTTCTGCTTTCCAGTTGAGCTCCCAACCTCTCCTAACTCAATGGTTGCTAGGGAGAATTGCTCCATATCATGAGTATAAAGTAAGTATTCACTGGGGTTCTCCAGAATCTAATATGGCAGTGTCAGCCCATTCAATTATCAAAAGTTTGGCTGATTCCTATTCTGTAAGCATACACTGCCATTTTTTATGGCAGGCTTGCTTATTTGACAGCCCAGATCTCACATGGCTTCAGGAATAGAGCATCCGTCTCCAGTTTAATTTACGAAGCATGCACCAATTGGAGTTTATTTCTCTCATATTTCCTTCCATCTGGTGTTGTTGATGGTTTAAAAGGAAAATATGACTTTCAAAAATTAATCCAATGATTTACTATTACAGAGAGAATGAAAATATTTCATATCTTTCTATATGCTAATCAATCAAAGGTGACCTTTCCAAATTCACTTTTAACATTCTCAATTTATTTTTCTTTTGGTTATTAAAAGAAGGAAAATCAGCAAATCATCAAAAGAAAACTTACCAATACCGTACTGTTTTGATTACTAGAGCTTTCTAGTATAGTATTAAATAAGGGAGTGCGATACCTCCAGCATTGTTTTTTTCTTTTTCAAGGTTGTTTTTGTTATTTTGGGTCTTTTGTGGTTCCATATAACTTTTAGGATTCTGTGTTCTGATTCTGTGGAAAAAGAGTGCAGTATAAAAATATTGAATCACAATGATGTACACCTGAAATTAGTAAGATATTGTAGGTTAATATTATTTCAATAAAAAAGGAAAAAGAAGGAAACATACCAAGTGTTTAATCAAATTTCTCCACAAAATACTGAAATGATAAGGCTACAATAAATTATGTTTTGGTGCATTTATTATTTAGGAAGAACGAACAAATAATATCTAAAGATATTTCCTGCTCCATAAAAAAAAAAACTGAAGATAGAAGGAGAAGGCTTTAGATTTTGTTTTGTTTTCCTCTACAGCTTATTTGGAGATGGCAGTGGTGTTTAAAAAAAAAAAAAAAAAAAGCCTTTTCAGAAGTACTAGAGTAAGTATTATTTCCTGGACTGTGTTTACAATAGAATCTAATGGTTTTGGGGTGACAAAAACCTAGTATAACCTGAAAAGTAACACTTAGAAAACTTTTGGTTTAAAACACTGCTCTATTAGATGCACAGCTCAGTCACAAGATGTTCTGCTGTTACAATCATGGTGAGGGAAGCTTTAAAGTGTGAACAATACGCTGTCCTTGGCCCAGAGGACTCTACCTTATGAAGTGAAAAAGGGATGTGGGAATTGAGTTCTGTTGCCAGAATTTCTGACATTCTCTCAGGAGCCTCTTTAGGAGAAATACATTTAATTTCCACCTGCAGAGAGGGGCCTTTAACCTTCTGGGGCGGGAGATCTAGGTTCTCAGCCCTGTTCTTCCTAGAAAAAAATGCATAAGGCTGTGCTACCCACCTAATCGTGTGTCTCAGTTGCCCTAAAGCATTAAAAGCAAAGCAATTTTCTTACTAGATACATAATGCTGTTTTACGGAGAAAAGAAACATTTGGTTTGATAGAGATATTTAATCATTTTATAATACAAGATATTAGTGAGGAACTTAAGTATTCAGATGTCGTTTATCATTCCCTGACTCATACATTTCCTTCAAATGTTTGTTGGATGAATTATATGGGCCTGTGGGCATGACCTCTAAAGGAAGCTGAGAGACATCCAAATGCAGCAAGGTAAGTCATTCCACTTACAGGAATCATCTACCAGGCAAAGATGTAGGTGTATATTTTGTTCTAAAGTCACCATTCTATCATGTCCTTCCAAACTTAAAAAAAAAAAAAAAAATCAGTAGTTGACCCTCAATGCCATCAGACTAGAAAAGGGAATCTTTAACTTATTATTTAAGACCATTAAGGAAGAAGCCCCTACATTATTTTCCACATTATCGACTAATGCATAGCACTATGAAATGGCAATTTTATTCAAACTGGGACTGATGGTTACTCATGCACATAATTTCATGTAAAAGACATGTCTTCCCATATTCTAAAACGGTACTTCTTCCGGGAAGTTTCCATTAACTACCTCCCTCTATGTCATTTTAGATTTGTCCTGAATTTTTATGGCACTTAATCATAAGTTTCCTTGTTTTGTTATTTAAGTATCTTTTGTATGCACACTTAACACACACACACACACACACACACACACACACTGCTTTTGTAAATCTATAGTAAGGAAGTAGAGGGTATTTTATTCCAATAGTAAATGCATTTTAAAAATTTATACTGCTATTTTGTACCAAGATTTTAGACACATTTTAGAATCCCAATTCTCACTATAGTAGGTAATTTCATCTCATTCTTTAAGGAAATCAAAACGTGGAAAGCTGTGGGGCGCCTGGATGGCTTAGTCGGTTAAGCGTCCGACTTTCGCTTAGGTCATGATCTCGCGGTTCGTGGGTTCGAGCCCCGCATCCGGCTCTGTGCTGACTGCCAGCTCGGAGCCTGGAGCCTGTTTCAGTCTGTGACTCCCTCTCTCTCTGATCCTCTCCTGTTCACACTGTCTCTCTCTATCCTAGATATAAAATAAAAATATTTAAAAAAGATGTGGAAAGCTGATACGCCTAACAAATTTGCAAAGATATTTAAATGTCAGAACCATTCCAGATAGGTCCAACTAATTTCAAAACCCTTTTCTTTCAACCTTCATTTTAGTACAGACCTTTTTGTTTCTCAGCTGAATTTTTTGTTATCACTGTCTTCAATGGCTTCTGGATAATTTCAATATGTGATGGTATATACATAGCATGTACATATAATGGATGCTCAATAAACATTTGTAGAATGATGACTATTTTCATGTTGGGTTTTTTTCAAGCTCCCAGAGAGAATTAAAGAGAAACCCAACTAAAATCCAAACTGGAAATTATCAAGTTTATGTGGACAATTGTGCTATCCTTCTCTTATGTTGAGCTAAAATAGGAAGAAATAAATCTGGGAATAAATAATATAGACAATTAACTTGCTGATGTGCAGAACACGGTTTTAAGATAATCTTCGACTTACTGAGTACCATCTGAATTCAAGACCACTGAGGAAGGAAAAAAATATGACTACTACTGGACAAAATTTAGAACTATAGGAAAATGCACATCCATTGATTCTTTCCAGAAGGCTTCCCAGCACAGTATCTATGAATTGGATGATTAAATGTCTCTTTCAACTGACAAAACAAATGGGGATTGTAGCAGATGGAAATTGTAGAGATAAGCCAAAAAGAGAAGGCCAAGAGGCTATCTTAAAGTAAAATCAGAGTGTGGCATTAACTTGGTGAATTTTTAAGTTCCAAAAGGGCAGAGATTTTTGTATTTTTTTCACACATCTATCCCATGCTCCTTAAACAACATCTGGAATAACTGCATTACTGATCTTACTGGTTTCAGAACTAACCACTGAGAATCAATCATTCTAAGTCTAAGAGGAAAAAAATCACATTAACCAAACTCAATTTTATTTTATTTTATCTTTTTAAGTCAGTAACTGACTCAGGAACCAGAATATATTTCTCTGAAGATATAGTGAATTTTCTTCCCCTACGTAGACCTCCACAGGATCCCAACCCTTTTGTAAATATGTCTTTGTGTGCCTGACAATCTCAACCATTGGCAAATAAGCTAGATCAATTAAGTGCTTAATAGTTGTGAACTAAAATGGCACAATGTGATCAATTCCACAACAAACAGGGACTGAACTACCGAATGAAATACAAAGCATCTATCAGCTCAGTGTTCTTTCCCTTTGGGCACAGTTGCAAATATATTCACCTTCAGGATTCGGTTCTTGCATAAATCCACACCAAACCAACACTCTTTTCTAATTGACTCAATATTTCTTTAGAAATGCTAATACATTGGGGCTCAGTTGGTTAGGTGTCTGACTTCAGCTCAGGTCATGATCTCATGGTTAGTGGGTTTAAGCCCCACATGGGTTCTTAGCTATCAGCACAGAACCAGGAGCCTGCCTCAGTCTGTATTCCCCTCTCTCTCTGTTCATTCCCCACTCGTGCTCTCTCTCTGTCTCTCTCAAAAATAAACATTAAAAAAAAGAAATGTTAATACATTTTGTCAACTCAAGATTCGCATGGCAGTTAGATATACTTAACTGAATTCATTAGGTAGTTGAAATTGTATTCATTATTTAATACAACCACCTTATTTTTTTCCAGTATACAAACTTTTATTATGATCATTATTTTATTTGGGGTGCCTGCCTGGTTCAGGTGGTTGAGCCTCCAACTCTTGATTTCAGGTGAGGACATGATCCCAGGATTGTAAGATCGAGCCCGATGTTGAAATACACACTGACTGTGAAGCCTGCTTAAAATTCTCTCTCTCTCTCTTTCTGCCCTTCTCCTTCACTCACCCTCATCTCTCTTTCTAAAACAAAATAATAAATTTAAGAATAATCATTATTTTATTTTTGAAATAATAGAACTGAAAAAGAGTGGAAAACTTCAAGCAGAAAATGCAATAATAACATATCAGAAATTAACCAATATATACTTATTGAATGTATGGAATATGTATTCAAAATTTAAGAGAAATGGACAGGATTATGCATTAGAATATGTATGTGCTCATTATTATGAGAAAATAAGACTCAAGTAAAACCATTAAAAAACACTACAGAGTAATGGGATTCTTTAATGGAATATAAATATATTACAAAAAATACAAAATTATTTTATAATTAGTAAGTACAAAAATATTATTAAGCATTGCTACAATGGTGAAGAATCTTCCAATTATAGTGGCCTAAAATGAGTACTTAATTTTCACTCACATAGGACATAGCTGTGGGTGGCTGCAGCTTTGCTTCAGGCAGTTGCTGGGCTTCAGGCTAAGATTGTTTCAGGCAGCAGTTTTGCTCCATTTTGGGTATGATTGGCATGTCTCTTTATTCCAGAATGCAGGAAAATGAGTAGCACAGATACAGTACATGAATATTCTGCTGGAAGTGGAAGAGTAAGAGCTGGTTTAAATGTATAATATTTAATGGTGTCTGTGGATGCTGTATAACCATGTTTTCTCACAATGGCCCAAACTAGTCACATGGTTAGTCTAAAGTTAGTAGAATCAGGAATTATGCTGTATCTCCAGAAGGCATTGCAAATCACCTACCCTGAGAAGGGGTGCATCCTTTCAGGAGTCTTACAAAGGAGAGTGTGAATCATGAATAACAGATGTATTATGACATACACATTAATCCATTTTAACCTAAATAGAACATATCAAGTGACTGAATTTATATCCATGACAAGATCTATGAAGATTTATTAGTAACATATATCCTTGCTAATGATTTTCTGGATTTTTTTTTTTTTTATAAACAGAAGTTGTATACAGTTACTTTGAATAAATTGCTTAGAAAAATGATTTAGATTTATTTACGGTTAGTATTTTGTCAAAAAAAGATATTCTCTCCTTTTGTACATAGAGGAAAGGTAATTTTCTATCAGTTTAAAGTGTAGGATTGAATCAGACATCTTCAATCCTAAAGGCTGACAGGGAAGAATAAAGAAAGGTCCTGGCTTTTCCTTAACATTTGTGTAAAAATGTGATTTCTCAACTCATGAAATTCTCAATGCTATGTTGTAAAATTCCTAAGTTATATAAATATTATTAATTTGTGGATCCATCTTTTTATTGAAATACCAAAGCAACTTACAAAAAATCACTTATAAAATCAATCTCTGGATTTAGTGCCTATTTCAGTTTGGGGAAGTTTAAGATGTCAGTGTCTAATTATAATTATATATGTATAAATAAAAAGTATATAAAAGTAATATATATATATTTATATATATTATGGAAAAGAATATATATTGAAAATTTGTTTCCATTAATATATATGGAAGAGAAAATATGGAGATATATATATATATATGGAACAGAAAAAATTGGATACTTAGGCAGATAGTTTTCTCTCATTCATAAATAATCATCATGGAGGTCACAGCTCCTCAGTTTCTGCCTCATTAAGTTCATCTTTGTGAATTTGACTTCTTTTTTCTACAGAGAGAGAGCATGCTCACTCATGTGGGGGAGGGGTTGAGGGAGACAGAAGTAGGTTCTATACCTCTGAGCAGAGCTGGACTCTTAACCAGCTGAGCCACCAAGGTGCCTGAATTTGACTTTTGAGACAATCAAAGGTCACTCCATTTTGTGGATGTACTGTAATTCAACCCATCAGATGCCCATTGATGGAAACTTGAATTCTTTCACATCCATTGCTATCATAGGTATTGCTGCCATGAATAGCCTCGTGTCCTCATTTTGCATAATGTGCTTGGTATAGCTCCTTAGAAGTGGGGTTGCTAGGTCAGATGGTAGATTTGCAAGATTTTTCTCCACTACGGTAGTATTTTGCATCTTTATTAGTAGTGAATGAATGAAATTATTTCCTTAAGCCCCTTTCAAGGACATACTGTCACATGTTTAGATTTTTATATGTCTAGTAAGTTAAAAAACATAGTTGCTCATTTTTTTTTTCATTTTCTGATTAAAAATATATTTTTTTAATTTTTTGATTTCTGATTTTCAGAGGCCAGATTGAACATTTTTTTCATATGGTTAAGAGCCACTTACATGTATTTTTCCCTGAATTCTCTCTATATATCCGTAGCCCCCTTTTGCAGAGCTGTTGATTTTTTCCCACTGTGTAGAATACCTTTACATATTACATACATAATTAGTTTCTTTTGTAAGATATTTATATATTAGTATCTTTCATAAGATACGAATTTGGACATTCTTTGTTATAGAATTTGAATCTGTGTTGGACAGAAACACAGCTCACAGGACTGAAAGTATTTAGTTTTTCATGTAGATGCAGTTCTGAACTTAATCTAATAACATTTTTCCTCTGGGATTGTGAGAAATGATGAATCTTATCTTGCTAGTGCCTTTGCCCTGAGCTTCCTCCAAGCCCATGATGAAAGTCAAGGCTCCTACATTTCTGTCAGCAGCTCTCAGGCCATATGCCATCTTCTGCCCCCTCTCCAGAGAACCACTCAAAACTATGCTGCTCCTCCCTCTCTGGGTTGGGCAACTCTGAGTGCCCACCTTTTCCCTGTCTCCATGCACCTGCTGGTGGGGTCATTCCCTTATACTGCATTTGTGTACCATTACCGGCCATTTGTGTCTTGCTTTTGCTTAGAATATTTTTGTAGTTGTTTTTGATTTATTAATCTATTCTTTTATGACTTCTGGGTGGTAAGTCACAGCTGGAAAGGCCTTCCTACTCCAAGGTTATATAGGAATTTAGTGATTTTTTTTTTCTTCTAGTGCATCTACATCATATTTTGACATTAAAACTTTGATCCAGTTATAGTTTGTATCAGTGTATTTTTGACATACCTTTTGTCTTCACTTGTGATATAACTAAGTCTCTCTTTCATAGCTTTCTCAGGTTTTGATAGCTCCAATTCACACTCTAGTCTCACAGACCATCTCTTCTCCACGTTCCTGAACTTTCTGCCGTTCTTATCTTCTTTCTTTAAAACAACAAATACTTTATTAAATATATCTTAGTTGATGTTGCAATATTTAATTATACTTTTCACCAATGATGTGAAAAAACAGTTAAACTTTTTCATTGTTTTTCTTTTTTTATTTATATATATATATATTTTTTATTTATTTCTAGGAGAGAGAGAGAGAGACAGTGTGAGCAGCGGAGGGTCAGAGAGAGAGGGAGACACAGACTCTGAAACAGGCTCCAGGCTCCGAGCTGGCAGGCAGCACAGAGCCCGACACGGGGCTCGAACCCACGAACCCCGAGATCATGACCTAAGCGAAAGCCAGACGATTAACCGACGAAGCCACCCAGGCGCCCCTTTCATTGTTTTTCTTAATGCATTCATGATTAGAGGTGAGACTTGTTCCTTTTTTGCTAGTCACATTTACAGCCAATGAGTTTTCATGGACTATGATTAGTAGATTCCTGGACAGCAATAATAGTATTTATCCAAAGTAGCTTTCCAAACTTCGAGAGTTAAAAGATTTCCTTTTTGTTTCTGCTAAACACTTAAAAATATGGCATCTCCGGCTCTCAGTGATCTCCTACAAAAATCTTGTACTAGTAACCTGGCTTTCCTACATCTCACAGCTTTTGCCTTACAAAATATGTCTTCATTTATAGAAGTTCTATTTGCTGAAACTGCTATCTCTGGGAAATAATCCTCACTCCAATTTCTAAGTCTTCTTTCTCTGCTTCTTTAGAAACTCTGCTATACTCAATATTGGTTCTAATTTCAATGCTTATCTTCTGCTGGAACCCTCTATTTCTGGAAGTCAATATGGTAAAATCTTATAATAATATGCCCTGATTAAAAATATGCTGTGGCACCTGGGTGGCTCAGTCAGGTGAGCATCCGGCTTTGGCTCAGGTCATGATCTCACGCTTTGTGGGTTCAGGCCCCACGTAGGGCTCTATGCTGTTGATAGCTCAGGGCCTGGAGCCTGTCTTTGGATTCTGTGTCTCCCTCTCTTTCTCTCCATCTCCTGCTCACACTGTCTCTCTCTCTCTCAAAAATAAAAAATAAATAAATAAAAATAAAACATAAAAAATAAAAAAATATGCCATGATAATGCAAATTATAATCCAATACAATGAGAACTTAGCTCCTGTTCTCTGTTAAAATTTATTCTTTTTAAAAAAATGTTTATTTGTTTGTTTATTTATTTTGAGAGAGAGAGTGGGTACACACGTGTGAGAGGGCAGAGAGATCCGGAGAGAAATCTCCCAAGCAGACTACATCATGTCAGGACAGGGCCCAAATTGGAGCTCAATCTCATGAACTGTGAACTAAGATGAGCCACCCAGACATCCAAGAATAATTTTTAACAGGGGTCCCTGGGTGAGTCAGTCTTGATTTTGGTAGGTTATGATCTCACATTCATGAGATTGAGCCCTGCATCAGACTCTCTTCTGATAGCATGGAGGCTATCTCTCCCTATGGAATTCCCCATGGAATTCTCTCTCTCCCTATCTCTCTGCCCCTGTCCTGTTTATGCATACACTCTCTCTCTCAAAACAAATAAGTAAAGTAAAAAAAACCAAACCAAAACAAAACAAAAACAAAACAAAAAACTACTCTTAATTGGAGGTAAGCTAACATTTGATCTCCTTCCAAGTAAGCCAGAAGATAAATATTGCAGACAGACTGAGAATCCAGAGGTCAACTGGTGTCATTCCCATCTCAAATTGGGAAGTGGAAGGTTGAGTAGCCATAATCCCAGTATTCTCCATCCCTAGTTTTGACCCAGCTTGTATATAGATAATGGATATCAATTAACTGGAAGTATTTCTGGGATAATAACTAACTGGAACTTTCTCCACTGATATTTACACCAAACTAAAGAGTTGCCATCACATGACTTCAGAAACCAAATATACCAGATTGGATTTGAATTGTATGACTCAGGCTCTGGAATTCCCAATCAGTTACTGTGTAGTCTCATCTTAATAATTGCATTAATCTCTAGTAATTGAGTCCAACATTATATGTGACTTAATATTTTGCATCTCTTTGGGTTAGGTATTATCTTTAGCAATTTCTGAGCTTCCAATTTCTAGGTGTCTTGCATAGATCCCTGTTCACTTTCTGGCACATTCCCATGGATCTATCCCCTGGATTGCTGTGGGTCTCTGCTTTTGTCAATATTTGAACACAATATGTTGCCTGTGGATTCTTTCCCCCTGATTCTAGTTTCCTTGAAAATGTAGGCTGTGAATTCATTGCTAACTGTGGCTATGGTTTTGCTTAATATTCTGTATGATAACCTACATATTCCCACCAGAACTGCAATTCTGCTCAGCGATTTGGAGAAGATACTTTAAATTCCCTGAATATAATTTCTTACCTCTAAAATTAGAAAGCTCAAGCTTCATAAAATATAATTTAATATTCACTAGTAGATTCTCATAGGATTCAATAGTAGAAGCAGTTCATCTAAATAATTTTTATTCATTTTACATTCTTCCATTCCAGAGAATAGTAATTTTTTTATCTATTTCTCCAAAGTTCACCATTGGAATAGGTAATAAAAATTATACATATCTTAGTTTCAAGAAAGCATATTACCTTTGACCTTGTGAATAACAAAACTGAACATATATAAGCTGCTTAACAACAAAAAAAATCAATGTATATTCATTTATGCACTGTAAAGAAACTTATGAGGGTATCTAAATTAGGTATATTTTGATGATGTTTGCAAATAATTTGTATTTGAAGAAAGACACAGTTATTTTATACATTGTTGCATTGCTTCTAAGCACTTTTTCAACAATGAACATGCTTGGATTGAAGAATAAGATAAGATCAGATCAAATATTTTTTGTTCTGCTTTGACTCAGACTTGTTTCTTCTCAAATTAAACCTAATTTTAGTTGGCAGGATCCTAGCTATTAGTGTGTCATCTACTGTGACCATTTCCATCATGATTTGCAGAGGTCATTTGTATGATATTTGACTCTATTGATTCTAAAGTTATAAAATTCAACACCACATGGACTCTTCACAGTCCACAATAAAAATGGAATTTGGAACTCCTGATGTGTGGCAAAGGGCAGCTTAAAAAAAAAGGAAAGGAAAAGAAATATGCCATCTTAGGAAATAAATTTTTATAGGGAGATAGCATTTTTTAATGCATACTGGCAGGTAGAAGAGAAAGGGATTGAGGCTAAAAAGTAACAAAATGAAAAGATAGTAAAAAATAAAAGAAATATGATGCAAAATTTGGTATAAAATAGCCATCGTGGAAACAAGAACCCCTCCACCCCCCATTTCCCACAGAGTTGTGAAAAGGCAAATGGAATAGATCAGCAAGAGTTCACAGGTTACCTGAACAGTCTTCAGGATGGGGTGGAATCCCAGTGGGTAGTGGATGGTATCACCAGCGGGGGCAGAATGTGTCTGTCATTGACAGCTTCAAAGGAAAGCTGGGGAAAAAAATCGTATGAATTGTGAATTTGCATAGTGGCCTTATGTCATGTCTTTTGCCTACCTAGCACCTTTTGTACATACTTCCTGTGCTTGAAAATCTTCTCTGAGAGCCCTGGATACTCAAGACAGAAACCAGAAAATGTGCTTGCCCAGTGTGACTGCCATTTTGGTGGGTCAACTCAGGGAAGCTATAGTCCTGAGTTACCCAAACACTAGGTGTTGCTGAGGAAGTATTTTGTTAAATGTAACTAAACTCCATAATTAGTTGACTTTAAGTCAGAGAGATTATCCTAGATAATTTGTATGGTCTGATTCAATAAGGTCTAAAAGTTGACCTGAGGCTTACCTGAAGAGGGAAATTCTACTTATGAACAGCTGCTTAATCTTGTACCCTAGAGTTTTAGTCTGCAACCTCTGAAAATCCATCCTTTAGACTGTGGACTTTCCCTGCCAATCATCACAATCTTGCAAGCCAATTCCATGCAATATATCTATCATTTTAAGATTTGGGGCATTTTGTTAAGCAGCAATAGTGCCCCCATTTAAGAAAAGTGTTGTCTAACTTTCCTCATAGATTCACTGTCTTAGGGCACTCGGGCATTAAAAAAACAACTGAAGAGTATTCTCTCAAAATACTCTGGGTATGGAAATGTATCTCAGAGTAGAATTGTAGAAAAGACAGATACTTTTATTGAGATGCTCAGTTAAAAAAAAAATCTAAGTAAAAAAAAAAGGCATCCTTTTAGGATAATTGCCATTCTTAGTAATGTAAACCTAACTCACTTAGTCTTTTGGGGTCTCTTGTACAGTAACTTTTAATCCAAATTTGGTGTAAGAATCATTTAAGAATATAAAATCTTTCTCCTGATAAATACAAACTGCAACAGTGAATTTACACATTCCCTGCTCAGTTTGGAAAATATTTCCTACTGAATAATTGTACATAAACTTTTAGAGTAATTCTAGTAGAATCTAAGTTTTATATGTATTATGTATATAATGTGTATATGTGTATATATGTGTTTGTGTGTGTTTATAAATTCTTTTTCTAGTCATCCATTGATTAATATTTAGCTTGTTTCTAAACCGTGGCTTTTGTCAAAAATGCTGCAAAGAACAGAAAATGCCACTATCTGAATCTTCAAGATCCCATTTTTCATTTCCTTTGGATATATACCCAGAGTGAGGTTGCTGTGTACTGTTTTCCATTGTGGCCTCACCGATTAAGAGTCAAACCAATAGTGCACAAGCGTTCTCACTTGTTTAGGATTTTTGCTTTTGTTTCCTTTGCTTTTGGTCTCAAACCTAAAAGAAAAAAATCACTGCCAAGACTAACGATATCAAGTAGTTCATGTTTAAATTCCCTGTATTTTCTGTCAGGAGTTTTATGGTTTCTAATTTTAAGTTTTAGACTTTGATCTCTTTTGAGTTGATTTTTGTATATGGCATAAGACAGGAATCCAGGTTCATTCTTTTATATATAGTTATCCAGTTTCCCTAAGAGTTATTAAAGAGACTATCATTTCCCCATTTTATATTCTTAGCTCCTTTGTCAAAAATTAATTCACTATATTTGAGTGGATTTATTTCTGGGGTCTCTATTCTGTTCCATTGATTTATGTGTCTGTTTTTGTATTATAATGTTTTGATTACTATAGCTTTGTAATATATCTTGAAATCAGAATTTTTCTTGTCTCCAGCTTTGTTCTTGTTTCTTAAGATTGTTTTGGATATTCAGGGTCTTCAGTGGCTCCATACAAATTTTAGCATTATTTGTTTTTTCTGTGAAAAATGCTACTGGAAGTTCAATAGTGAATGTACTAAATCTATAGGTGGTTTGGGGCAATATGGTTACTTTAACAATATTAACTTTTCCAATCTATAAGTATGGAATATGTTTCCATTTATTTGTATCTTCTTCAACATATTTTATCAAAGTATTAGAGTTTTCAGTGTACAGATCTTTCACCTCCTTGATCAAATTTAATTCTAAGTATTTTTTAAAATATGTGTTTATTTATTTTGAGAGACAGACCAATAGAGAGAGAGAGCAGAGGAGGGGCACGAACCCACAAATCATGAGATCATGACCTGAGCTGGAAACAAAGAGTTGGAGGCCTAACCAACTGAGCTGCTCAGATGCTCCATATTCCTAAGTATTTTATCATTCTTGATGATACTGTGAGATAGTTTTCTTAATTTCTCTTTCTGACTTTTCTTTGTTAGTGCATAGAAATGCAACTGATTTTTGTATATTGATTTTGTATTCTGCAACTTTACTGAATTCATGTACTAGTTTTAATATTTTTATTTTTATTTTTATTTAGTGGAGTTATTAGGGTTTTCTATACATAATATTTCATCTGCAAACGGAGACAATTTTATTTCTTCATTTCTGGTCTGTGTATTTTATTTTTCTCTTGTCTAATTTCTCTGGCTAGAACTTCCAATAATATATTCAATGAAACTGATGAGAATGGACAACTTAGGCTTCTTTCTGATCGTACCAGAAAAGCTTCTAGTTTTTTACCCCTGAGTATGTTGTTAGGTGTGAACTGGTCATATATGGTTTTTATTATGTTGAGCTTACTTCTATCCGTAGTCAGTTTGTTGAGAGTTTCTATCATGAAAAAAAATGTTGAAATTCTCAAATGCTTTTCTGCATCTATTGAGATGAACAGAGGCTGGTAGAATTGTGAAAAGCATAATAAAAAGAACTTAAACTGTCTTTAAGTTTTAGAAATATTAATCTTAATGTTTCTGCTACTTAGTTCTCACAGGAAGATGTATGCATGGTAAATAAAGCCTAAATCACCTTGCCAAATATCTATATAATTGTGAACAGATTTTTAGTGAACTGTGGAGGTTAAAGGTGTTATTGTGCAGAGTACAGAAGGAAATGAGAGATGTTATTGGAAACTGGAGGAAAAAGGATCCTCATACTGGCAGAAAGGTTGGTAGAGTTGTGCTTTTAGTTATGGGGAGAGCAGAACTTATAAGTGTTGAATCTGAGTATTTAGTTGAAGAAATTCCCAAACAATGTGTTGATGATATGAACTGGTTCTTCTTGCTTTTTACAATAAAATATGAGATAAATGGATAAACTGAAGAACTTGTAAACAAAAAGGAACTAGAATTGTGATTTGGAGGTTCTCAGCCTAGCTTGATTAAAGCAGTTGCTAAAATTATGAGACTATCCGGAAGAAGGGGGGACAATGAATGTATGGCTGGGCATTGAAAAGATTTATTATGTGACTCATAGAGCCCATCAGTCATCATAGTGAATCAAAATTAGAGGTGCAATTATCAAGGAATGATGTATGCAGGAACCTCTTGCCTAATAGGATGTATATATTTGTGCATACATCCATGCATGAACACATACACTTATTCATTACAGCATTACGCCATGTATGAAACGTAACATACTAGAGAGAATCACATGGCTCCTGAGAATGCTGTATGGAAAATAACAGCTAGATTTCATTAAAAGGAGCTAAAAGAGGACAAAACAAAAGAAGGCTGTTGGACTCCCAAAATTCTGCATGCAAGAAACAGGCTAAATAAAACTATTCAGCTGCAAGCAGATTCTACCATTGAACAAGGAAGAATGATTTAGAGGACAGAGTTAACAATCATAGAAGATTATTTCCAGGCTTTAACTAAATGGAATTTGGGGCACCTGGGTGGCTCAGACAGTTAAGCCTCTGATTTCGGCTCAGGTCATGATCTCATGGTTCGTGGGTTCAAGCCCCGCGTCGGGCTCTCTGCTGTCAGCTAGCTCAGAGCCTGGAGCCTGTTTCAGATTCTGTGTCTCCCTCTCTCTCTGATCCTCCCCTGTTCACACTCTCTCTCTCTCAGAAATAATTAAAAATATTAAAAAAAAAACAACTAGATGGAATTTGCCTAACTGGATTTGGAAATAGTTTTGGACTGGTAATTCCATTTGCCTTTCCTTTTCTGCCATTTCAAACAGGAATGTCTCTGTTTTTCTATGTCTATCCCACCACAGCCCTGGAATATGGTAAATGTATACTTTATGTGGGAAGGACATGAATTTTGGTGACCAAAGTGTGAACTGTGGTAAACAGAATAGTGACTGCCCAAATATATAAAAATTCTAATCCTCAGAACCTGTGAAACCTCAGATTACACAACAAAAGGTAATTAAGGTTGCAGCTGGAATGCAAATTGCAGATCAGCTGACCGTGAAATACTGATAATAGCCTGGATTATACATGTGGACCTAGTACAATCACAAGGTTCTTTTAAAGTGGAAGAGGACTTTGGAAAGAGGACAAGGAACATGGGAATATGAGGAGCATTTCAAGCCCAACTTCCTTGTTTTAAAGATAGAGAAAGAGGACCACAGGTCAAAACATGAGTGAGGTCTCTAGAAACTGGAAAGACAAGGGAATAGAATCTCTCTTAAAACATACAAAGGGATTGGAGCTCTACAAACACCTTTATTTAATTTTTTAAATGTTTCTTTATTTAATTTTGAGAGAGAGTGCATGAGTCAGGTAGGGGCAGAGAGAGACGGATAGAGAAAACCAAGCCAGGCTCCCTGCTGTCAGCACAAAGCCTGACATGGGACTTAACCTCATGTGTAGTCACGACCTGAGCCAAAATCAAGAATCAGCCACTTAACCATCTAATCCCCCCAGGCATACCCACAGACACCTTAATTTTGGAAAAATATGACCCTTTTTGGACTTCTTACCTCCATAACTACAAAACAAAAAAATTGGTTGTCAAGCCATTTAACTTTGTATTTTTGTTTTATTTATTTTATTTTTGTTTATTTATTTTTTACAGCAGACATAGAACATCTGGCCTGTAGCTAGAGGTCAGGTACATGGTGTATGAGGCCTCTAGCATACAGATTAGCTTCCTTTATACTTCAGTTTGAAGGTAAGCAAAGTAAGGAGTTGAGAAGTATTCAGAATCCATTTTTGGTAAGGTTAGAAAGTAGGTTTTGGTCTTTAGAAACAGGAGTGATGAAGACTATGGTGTCCAGCTCAGCTCCACTATGTCCACTTGTGGGTCATTCTGTTCTTCATGGAATAGTCTTCTGGTGAGATTTGGGCATTGAATCTGGCTGTGGAGTCCTGAAGGCCCAAAAGCTCAACTTGCTATCTCCATGAAGATTTCTTGACCTATTTAACACCCTTTAAAAATCATTTTTTGAACTAGCCAGTGTGCTGTTTTTTTTCCAATTAAGAATTCTGACATACACAATTTATCAAGGCGGAAGCTTCAATGGATTTTTGAGAAAGAAACCATATTTTAGGATTAATGTGGAAATAAACGCTAAAGAATTGGAGAAATAGGGTAGAGAGCACTTTGTTTAATAATCTGTGCCCTTCTGTTATTAACTCCTGAGACAAGGAGAGTGCCAAATCAGTGTTGCAGTGAATGAACTAGGACCTTTATTTCCTCTCTGGGAAAATGAAATGCTAATTATCTTGGTGTTTTAAATTCAAGCAGCTTATTCGTTCATTCACATGTGGGAATTCAGGCAAGTATAATGTCATGTAGGGAAATCCTCTATAGTTTATAAAAGAGGAAAATACTAATGTCTCCTTTACAAGAAGAGACAATAGAAATCTTTCTGATTATGAAACTATATAGCAGCATATGGTTTCACCCATACATTTATTCACTTATTAAATTACTTATTTTTGCAACTGATGTTTATTGGAAATCTCCTGTTTACTTGATTATGATGGTATAGACTACTGGTAAGGAATGGCCTCTGCCTTCCAGGAAGTCTATACTGAGAGGAAAAGGCAGTTATTATGAAAACAGCATGGAATACATGATACTGTACAGTATTGAAGGAGCACAGGAAAATGTTTGGATAAATCTACTTCCAAGATTCGGATACTGATTAGTCCTTGAGCCACATCCTTAGCTGAAATTTCACCTAGAACTGAATGCTTCAAATTTCTGTGTTTAATAAAGCTGAATGATTCTTTATTTGAAGGTTCTAATAAGCAAAAAAAAAAAAAAGAAGATGACGGAGGAGGAGGAGGGAAAAATATTAACTGAGAAAAAAATTCTATAAAGTAGAATAAAATTTGAGAAAAACAATGAGGGTATATTATCTAATACATAGGCGGTATGTATATTTGCAAGCCTTATGACAAGTTCTACTAATTGTATCTCTACATTAAGATAAATGTTTTTGCAGGAATGCTCTACCATGGGCAATGTTTCAAAGATGGCTCTTACACTAACTGGTGAAGATTCTTAGCTTTCTGTGTGCAACTAACTCTTCCAAGTTCTTGAGTTGGAGATCAGACACATAAGAAGTTATAGATCATAATTTTAGCAAACCTAATCTGGTGTATAAATATATATAAATAGAAGGTAGGTATTTTTATAATAAACTTCGTATATTATTATTCCATTAGAAAGACCTAAATGTAAGGCAGGAAGCCATCAAAATCCTCGAGGAGAAAGCAGGCAAGAACCTCTTTGAGCTTGGCCACAGCAACTTCTTACTCAACACATCTCCAGAGGCAAGGGAAACAAAAGCACAACTGAACTATTGAGACCTCATCAAAATAAAAACCTTCTGCATAGCAAAGGAACGAATCAGCAAAACTAAAAGGCAACCGATGAAATGGGAGAGGATATTTGCATATGATATATCAGATAAAGGGTTGGTATCCAAAATCTATAAAGAATTTATCAAACTCAACACACAGAAAACAAATGACCCAGTGAAGAAATGGGCTAGAGATATGAACAGACACTTCTCCTAAGAAGACATCTAGATGGCCAACAGATACATGAAAAGATATTCAACATCACTCAACATCAGAGAAATACAAGTCAAAACTACAAAGAGATACCCCTTCACACCCCTCACAATGGCTAAAATCAACAAGTCAGGCAACAACAGATGCTGGTAAGGATGCGGAGAAAGAGGACCTCTTTTGCATGGCTGGTGGGAATGCAAACTGGTACAGCCACTCTGGAAAACAGTATAGAGTTTCCTCAAAAAATTAAAAATAGAACCACCATATAACCCAGCAATTGCACTATTAGGTATTTATCCAAGGGATACAGGTGTGCTGTTTCAAAGGGACACATGCACCCCAATGTTTATAGCAGCACCATCAACAATAGCCAAAGCATGGAAAGAGCCCAAATGTCCACCAATGGATGAATGGATAAAGAAGATGTGGTATATATATGCAATGGAGTATTATTCAGCAATAAAAGAGAATGAAATCTTACCGTTTGCAACTACATGGATGGAACTAGAGGGTATCATGCTAAGTGAAATTAGTCAGTAAGAAAAAGACAAATATCATATGACTTCACTCATATACGAACTTTAAGGTACAAAACAGATTAACACAAGGGAAGGGAAGCAAAAATAATATAAAAACAGGGAGGGGAACCAAAACATAAGAGACTCTTAAATATGGAGAACAAACAGAGGGTTACTGGAAGGGTTGTAGGAGGGGGGATGGGCT
This sequence comes from Proteles cristata cristata, assembly GCA_017311185.1. Taxonomy (NCBI): domain Eukaryota; kingdom Metazoa; phylum Chordata; class Mammalia; order Carnivora; family Hyaenidae; genus Proteles; species Proteles cristata. The sequence continues at coordinate 63,506 of JAESUZ010000960.1, read as the reverse complement.
AAATAGGTAAGGGGCATTAAGGAGTCTACTCTTGAAATCACTGTTGCACTATATGCTAACTTATTTGGATGTAAAAAAGAACAATTAGATTATTTCTATGTATAGAACAGATATATTTTGCTTTACTATGATGTTAGAAGAACTAAAAATAAGGTTTAATTTTTTAAAAATAATTTTTAGGAGATATGATCAATATTTGGGTCTGCTTTCTTCACAGTGTACAAATAAGTGAAGCTCTACTAGTCCTTTTCTGGTACTATTAAACTTCCTTAGATTTTATGGTTAATTAATCTTTTGATTATATTTATGGATGACTATTGCTATGGTAGGGAAATTGGAATTATACAAAACAATTTAATTTAATTTAATTTAATTTTATTTTATTTTATTATGTATTTCTTCTAACATTTAGTATGAGGCTGACTTGAACTTGGTTGTATGTCCAGAATAATGACGTAAATGTAGAGAAAAAAATTCAAAATATATGAAAAAGAGATTTTTCAAGAAGGAGACAAGTAGATTAACTAAGAGAAGTCAACATTAAAAAGTATTTCTACTTTGTACACAGATACAACAAGGGATGGAAAAATAGACTTATTTAAGAATGCACCAATTCTACATTCATTTTTGATTTTAAAAAGATAAGGGGAAAATACCAAAATGAAATTTTGCATGCTGTAGTCCTGTTACTTCCTAGGAAGTGAGGCACGATGACCTCTCCATTTCTCCCCAATTCTAAATATTTTATGGTTAATATTAATATGATTAAATATTTCTTCTTTCTTTGGTGAATAATACTAAGAAAGTGGTAATTTGGTTAGCTATTATTAGTATTGGGACAATATAAGTTATATTTTTATGAAAAGCCTGTGTCTTCTCAATTTCTTTCATTTGCAACAAGTTTTAAAGCACTATGAATGACCCAGCTGTTACAGAAAAAAAAAAAAAAAGCCCAATATGTTATTTAAGTTTTAGACAGCCTGTTAATTACATTTCTCTAGGTACTTTAAGTACTTGGTTTGAATGTGAAAGACAAATATCATAAGTTGAAGAATAATAAATGATATATGACCCTTTGTGTGAATGAAAATCAGATCCATCAATGACTTAAAAGAATTTTTTTAATGTTTTCTTTATTTGTGAGAGAAAAGAGAGAGACAGCGTGAGCAGGGGAGTGTCAGAGAGAGAGGGAGATACAGACTCTGAAACAGGCTCCAGGCTCTGAGCTGGCAGTCAGCACAGAGCCCGACGCGGGGCTTGAACCCACTAACCGTGAGATGATGACCTGAGTCGAAGTCTGACGCTTAAATGACTGAGACACCTAGGCGCCCCAATGACCTTTTATCATTGAAGAAAATGTTTCCTTTTCTTGAGGTCTCCTTTCTTGATTAGGCTGAAATGTGCTACAAGTAAAATCTCCAAAAGCTGAGCATGTGAAAAAAGCATTTGAAGAGCTCCTTGGCAAATCAGTACAAAACCTCAAAATCATCACTGTAGTATTCAGGAGATCAATTTATTGTCCAGATTTTTTTATGACTTCACCACCAGGTAAATTCTATGTTCAAAAATGAACTTTTTTTTTTCTTGGCAATCCTATGCACTTTCCCTTTCCTACATCTCTGTTGCTACACTTAAGAAGGAACAACAGGGGGGTGCCTGGGTGGCTCCGTCCGTTAAGCATTGTTGGACTTCAGCTCAGGTCATGCTCTCATAGCTTGTGAGTTTGAGCCCTGTGTTGGGCTCTGCGCTTGCAGCTCAGAGCCTGGAGCCCTCTTCCCTGTGTCTCCCTGTCTCTCTGCCTTACTCACACTAGCAGTCTCTTTCTCAGAAATAAACATAAAAAAACAACAACAACAGCAAAACGATCTCATATTAAAATTTTTTATCAAGTCCTAATTTTTAAAAAATCAATTTTTTTATATTCTTAGGGATTTTTTAGTTATAAATAATATTCTGCTTTACTATATATTTTTAAAAGCTGCTTATTGTTTTTATTGCCCATAGATTCTAGCTTTACTTCTCTATCACACAGAGAACATATCACAGAGTGTTTCCTGATGGCCATTCAACAAATATCTGTTGAACAGATTCCAAAAGACTTCATTTGGAAGAGAGAATATTTCAAAACTACAATATTTTAAAACCAGTTATAAAATATCAATAAAAATCTATTGTATATAATATATATATTTATAATACAGACAATTTTAAACTTTTATAATCATTTTATTTTTACTCCCAAGGACATATGACTAATAGTTTAATGTTGGGTGACCTGAATTAGTAAATAATAAAGAAATAAATAGACAGGAAAATGAATAATTATTTGTTTCAGGTGTGTTTTTCTGAGTCCATGCTAAGGGCCATATCTAAATATGACTTTAAGATTGGAATATAACAAAAAGTTGGAAGTATATGGAGATTGTTGTTCAAGCAACCTCCAAGCAACTGAATATTCTAACATATATTAAATCTATTCCACTTTATGATTAATCGTATGAAATCAAGTCAGAAATGATAGTTTCAATTGTTTTTTAAGGCTTCATATTTATATCAATATCTATAAGGAGGATGTTAAAAATGTAATGAGGACTATTGCAATGTTTAATATTTAATTTGCTGATGGGTTACATTAAGCACATAAAATCACATTGCATGATGCTGTTCTAAAGAATACAATATATTGGTCAGGAGTGTATGGAGGCTCTCTATTTCAAGTGTTCATTTGACCCCAATTGTGTCTACATTGACAGGTGTCACTCAAGACAGCTTTGAGACTGATAACAGCTCAAATGAGCTGAATGGTCACAGCTGTTGAAATATCTTATCACTGGCTGGTTTCTGTGTGTGTGTGCTTGCGTGCATGTACCTATGTATATGTGTTTATATATCTGTATAAATTATGCCTCTTGAGATGATTTTTACTCATTTCTTTTTAAGAACTTTGGACTTACGTTATGAACATCTTCAGGAAATTTTCACGTATGTATATATAGGTACATATATATTTGAAGTCTGGGATGCTCTTTGCTTAGACAAAACACATATTACTAGCTTTATTGGTTCATGAGAAGTTTTAAAAAAATATTAATGATTTGTGATCATTATAAGTCTAAGGAATGCAACTAAAATATTTATAATAGCTTATTCCAGAGAACGCATAAATGACCAGGGATGATAACCCTAAGCAACATATTAATAAAAAGGGAGTAGCCTGTATTTTTAAAAATAGCCTAATTTACTCATTATGTACTTTATATATACATTACATGTGTTTTGAGACAATCAGGTAATTTGTACGCTGAAGAAGAAGTTGATTGTAATTTTTCAAATTTCAAAAAGAAAAGAAAAGGGGGGTGTAAAAAATCACCAGCAGAAATGTTATTAGAAATTATCATTGCTATCATGATCTTATGAACCCAAAGAAAATACTTTTTTAATAGCTAGATCCTTAGAACATCTAAATGGAAACAGAGGACTTGTCACTTTGACATGGAGAACTTTTTGTCAGAAATAGGTTACTGACAGAAGACTTCTTCCCTGGAGAGCCCTAAGAATAAGGCAGACATTTATCTGAGAAGATCTCATTTTCCCAAGGCAAACAGGCTGGAATCAGATGATTTCTTAATACTCCTTTCAGGGCCTTATTTTCTCTTGTAAGGAAAGACAGGATCTGATGGACAAGATAACAAATGAAAGATACCTTTGGACTACATCCTTTAGAGGCACATGGAAATGTTTAAATAGTTAGAAACTATATCCATAAGGGCCTATAAAAGTGGAAATGCCATGTATATATAATGAGTTAAAAAGTTGCACTCCCTTGGGGCGTCTGGGTGGCTCAGTCAGTTAAGTATCTGACTTCGGCTCAGGTCATGATATCACGGTTCACGGGCCTGAGCCCTGCGTCGGGCTCTGTGCTGACAGCTCGGTTGGACCCCGGAGGCTGCTTCGGATTCTGTGTCTCATTTTCTCTCTGGCCCTCCCCCAATTGTGCTCTACATCTCTCTGTCTCTCGAAAATAAGCAAATGTAGTAAATTATTTAAAAAAAGTTGCATTCCCTTAAGTCAACTTTGTCATCATGTTCAAATTAACATGTCTGGAAACTAATTTAACATGTAATTAGTAAAGTCACAGAAATTGCTTTTTAAAAAGTCCTATGTATGAAACCTATGCAGACTGTGTTTCAGTGGAGGGATTTCATTCTGAAGCCACATAAACTATGTTGTAATTACACAAGGATAAGGCAGAGAGAAATCTATCAATATTTTGGTGGCAAATGGTATATACAGAAGACAGGATGAATATCAGAGAAAATCTGATTCACTTAAGAAAAGAATAATGAGTCCAAGAGGATGAATCAAAATGTATTTAAAGTCTTTGTAACTGAAGAGTTAAGAGATGAAGATAATTTGGAAAGAATGGGTCTTAATCTGGAAAAGTAACTTACTATTTATAGCAAAATGATGCAATATATAAAATATATGTGCATTAGTTCCCTCTTTCTGTAAGTACATATGTAAATATTCAAATATTTTTGACTATTGATAAATTAGGCCACATGATATCTTTTTATAAAATGTTTTATTTATTTTTATGAGAGAGAGAGAGAGAGAGAGAGAGAGAGAGAGAGAGAGAGAGAGAGAATGCATGCACACACAAATGGGGGAAGGGCAGAGACACAAAATCTGAAGCAGGCTCCAGGCTCTGAGGTGTCAGCACAGAGCCTGACGTGGGGCTCGAACTCATGAACTGTGAGATCGTAATCTGAGCCAAAGTCAGGCACCTGAGCCAACGAGGCACCCAGGCCACCTCATGTCTTAATTCTTTTTTCCTAATTCTGTTCTATTCTAAAAACAAGAGTTAGTGGTTCAAAAAGGTCAAATATAGATATTTAATTTGATAATCATGATACTAATCTCCTGAAATATGAGAAAGTAATTCCCAGAGGAATTAAGAAAATACTCAGAAATCCAATTGTATTGAGATCAGGTTTTTTCTTATTTGCCTAAATGTAGCAATACCCCGCTTTTGACTACAGAAATCTTTGGTGGCATTGCATGCTTTACAAATGCAGCATTATTAAGAATTTAATTTCAGTTGGGAAACAATTCATAGACTTGTTAGGAAAATATAATTATATATAACCATTTACAGAGAAGTTTATGAATGATATTTGTTTCAGAACCTGTATTCTATTACAAAGGAATAGTTTTCATTTTATCATTCAAAAATGAGCAAAGATTGCAATAACATTACTAAATCCATAATTGGTATTCAGGAAAAGACATCCAGAGGACATTTGCTACAAGGTCAGATGAGTCAAAGAGAAGCATATTATGGAAAAGTTAAATGTATTAAAGGATTGACATGTCCTAGTAATGAGGAATGATTTCATTAATCTCTCCATTATAGTAAGCAGAAAGTTCAATCACATATTCTGCATGAATTGTTTTGGGATTTTGTAGAAAATATTGTATTTTTTCTTCCCTTCACTTTATTTATGAGTTTAATTTTCAAAGCCTTCTGGGGGGGAAAGGGAGAATAAAAATATCTTTTCACTTCTTTGTTAATAGGAAAATGGTTAATGCAAGATTATTTCTAACACTCTGGATTTAAGGTATCATAGTTCTAGGATATGGATTCCACTATTATTTAAGCATAAGACCAAAACCTGCTCCACTGAAGTTTTTAAGAGGGGATAAGTAATTACTAGAAGCCCAGTGATTAAGCCACTGTGTCAAGGTAAATTTGTTCTAATCAAGGACAATTATAATTTTCAGTTATTAAAATGTGACATATACTTACAGGGGAAAAAAGGCTATCAGTAATTATTAGTCAACAGTTATTTTTACAGGATATAGATAAACCAAAAAAGACCCATTTGAGATAAGGATATTAACTGCAAAAAACATAAAAATAATTTACTCATCACCCTTAAGAGATCCTTGATGAAGAGAACTTAATAAACAATATAGAAACTATAGGTTTAGGAAGAGCAAATGCCCATGGCATAAAGTATGGGCTGAAGTATGTCATTAATTTCTACTCAGCTTATCTAACAGAGTAGGATAACTTCAAAATAATGACTGTTATTTGCTGTGTCTCTACTTCTACAATGCCAAAAGATGATATAAATGAGTACGACATCATGAAACATTTTAAATATGAACAATACTAAGTTGCTTCCTTATTCTGAAATTTTTACCTGTGTATTTACAAATAGTTTTAGTGATCAGTTTTTTTATCAAAATATATCTTTGGGATATCTAGGTGCTTTGGTCATCTCTACATTGTAAAATTTGACAGTATTACAAGATGTAGAGAACAAAATGTTCTTACTATTGTTCTAGAGGGACTCCATAAACTAATCATAGTTCAATTTTCTCATTCCTTCTCCCTTCTCTTTCACTGAATTCAATGTTTTAAAGAAATTTACATACATTTAGTTCACTATCATTGTTTTTGCCTTGTTCAACTTTGCTTATATTGTTCAATTTTGCTTATATTGTTTCTTCATAATTGTACGTGTATGTGCCTTACTTCCATATATTATAAACAAATGCCATACAGTTATCAAAATCATGCCCATGTGCCTAGCTCAATGGATAGCACATTGAACTTCTAGACAAAATCATGCCCATACGTCAACTCTTTCTGACTTTCTTTAATTTTTACTGGTAAGTATACTTTTACCAGATACATACCATAGAAAGAAAAGGTCAGCAGGACAATGAAGATGTCATTAGTTCATCCCAACTCATTTAATGGCAAGAAACCTCAAAAGTTATCATGTAGCTGGTACAATTTTGTCATCGACATTTTTCTTTTTTTTTTTTTTTTTTATGTTTTATTTATTTCTCAGAGAGAGAGAGAGAGAAAGAGAAAGAGAGAAAGAAAGAGTGAGCAGGGGGAGGGTCAGAGAGAGGAAGACACAGAATCTGAAACAGGCTCCAGGCTCTGAACTGGCTGTCAGCACAGAGCCTGATGCGGGGCTCGAACCCACGAACTGTGAGAACGTGACCTGAGCTCAAGTCGGAGAACCGACTGAGCCACTGAGGCACCCCTGTCAGCAAGATTTTTCAAAAAGACAGTCTTTTTCTTATTATTTATTCTTGATTTCTTTGATTAATTCATCATATATGCATGGACTTATTCCTGGGCTTTGTATTCTGTGCTATTGATCTTTACGTTTAATTTTGAAGCAGTACCATACTGTTTTGATTACTATGCTTTTGTAAAAAAAAAAAAAAATGAAACTGGACCACTTTCTTTGTATCATACTCAAAAATAATATCAGAATCTATTGAAGACCTAATGTAAGACTTGAAACCATGAAACTCCTAAAAGGAAAAACAAACAAACAAACAAACAAACAAACAAACGTAGGCAGTAAATCCTCAGACATTGGTCTTAGCAATATTTTCTTGGATCTGTCTCCTCAATCAAGGAAAATAAAGCAAAAATAAACTATTGGGACTACATAAAAATAAAAAGCTTTTGCAGAGTGAAGAAAATTGTCAATAAAATTAAAAGGCAAGCTACTGAATGGGAGAAGATATTTGCAAAGGACATTATCTGATAAGAAGTTAATATTCAAAATGCATAAAGAACTCATACACTCAAAAATGAACAAAACAAATAATCCAATTAAAAATGAGCAGAAGATTTTAATATATATACATTTTTCCTAAGAAGACACACAGATGGCTAACGGATACACAAAACAATGCTCAACACTACTAGCCATCAATCAGGAAACTGAACTCACACTGAGTTATCACGTCATACCAATCAGAATGGCCAGTATCAAAAAGACAAAAAATAATAATAGTTGGGGAGGATGTGGAGAAAAGGGAACCCTAGTGCAGTGTTGGTGGGAATATAAGTTGAAATACGACATGGAGGTTCAAGAAATGAAAAGTAGAACTACCATGTCATCCAGTCAATCCACTGAAGGGTATTTATAGAAAGGAAATGAAAATACTAACTCAAAAAGACATCTGCACCCCCATGTTCACTGCAGCATTATTTACAATAACCAACATATGGAAGCAACCAAAGTGTCCATAATGGATGAATGGGTAAAGAAAATATAGTATGTGTGTATATGTATGTGTATACATACACAATAGAGTATTAATCACTCATAAAAAGCAATGAGATTTTGCCATTCATGACAATATGGATGGACCTAGAGGATATTAAGTGAAATAAGTCAGAGAGAAAGACAAATACAATATAATGTCACTTATATGTATAATCTAAAAACAAACAAACAAACAAAAAAAAACAGAAAAAAGACCCAAATACAGAGAACTGGTGGTTGCCAGAGGGTTAAGTGGGTGGGGGAATGGGTAAATAAATAAAGAAGATTAAGAGATACAGACTTGGGCTGCCTGGCTGGCTCAGTTGGTATGTCTGACAGTTATGTCAGACTTTGTATGTAACTGTCAAATCACTTGTATACCTGAAAAGTAATGCAGCATCGTATATCAATTATCCTCCAATAATAAATAATACAAAAATAATTACTTAGTGAATTAATTAATTTTTAAAAAGGTTTCATTAAATTCACCAAAGTCCAAGATTTGGCTTTAAAGGTTCAGAAGACAAACCTGCAGTATCTCAGACTTAATTAGATTCACACATGTCATCTCATACTAACAAAGCTTATAAAAATGGATAGAAAAGTCAGTGTTACAGTTTGATTTACTATGTGAAATATAGTTTTAGAGTAGACTGAATACTTCCGTGAATTTGAGCATACTCTACCCCTGTCGGCCACAGCAACTAACAGTAAATGATCTGAAGGATGCCTAGTAAGCATGTACTCAAAGTAAAGCAAATTGTATTTGTTGAGTAATTTGATAGTGCCAGTTTCTAAAAGGCTACCACACTCATTATAATAAGAGACATATATATCAAGCTAGTTGAGGACTCACCAGCTTGACTGGGTAGTCTCCCCGTAAAGGACTTAGATGGGCCTACCACTGTTCCTCTATATGGCTTTCCTTCTTTGTTTTCCTGAATAACAATCTCCTTTTTAATGTTTGTTTATGTTTTGAGAGAGAGAGAGAGAGAGACAGAGAGACAGAGCATGAGTCGGGGAGGGGCAGAGAGGGAGACACAGAATCTGAAGCAGGCTCCAGGCTCTGAGCTGTTTGCACAGAACCCAACACTACACTCTAACTCATGAACCCTGAGATCATGACCTGAGCCAAGGTCAGATGCATAACTGCCTGAGTCACCTAGGCGCCCCAACAATGTCCTTTTTAAGTGAATATATCATTTCATTACAGAGTCTAAAACAGTTTCCCTTAACCTTTATCTATAAATGACTAAAATGCACTAGAATAATGAGTAGATCTCTGAGTTCTTCCCCAAACTTGATTAATCAGAATCTTTGAATGTGGGGCTTCAAAACTGCTGTTTAAGTAAACCCCAAAATACTCTTAATTCTTACTGAAGATGGGAAAATATAAGGCTTACAAAATTACTTCTTGGCTTTGTACATTTTTATGTATATATCTTATATCTCCCCACATTATAGGCTCAATGATTGCAGGAAGTACTTACTATCTTACATCTTCTCATTTCTGATTACTTAAAAAAAGGATTATGGATTTATGATTAGTTTATTAACTGTCTACTGACTCAAAATACACTGAACCTTAAATTTATTGAGTACTTATTGTAACCTATTTTCAAAAATTCTCAAAGTGCCTTTCTTTGGATCTCAATGTGCATGAAAATAAATGAAGTTAGTTTTAATTTAAACTGATCTGATTTAAAAAAAATACAGTTATAAAACAAAACAAACAAAATCCAACCCAACTACACAAGAAAAAACTGTGAAAAATATCCAGTATTGTATTATATCTTCTCATTATATTCTCAATTTTAATGTTTCATCTGTATTCTTTTTACATTTTTATTTTTTCTGGTTATGTATGGTCAAAGATTTTTTGCTGTCTTTTACTAAATTCTCCTTTCATCTGGTTTTCTATAACTCAATCCACTGTCAAATTCTGTACAACCATAAACATAATACTTTTCATTTGTAGAGCAGTCCAGACAATTAAATTATATATAATGTATTGTATAATAAACATAAAGTTTAAAGTCACTGGGGAATTTTATAACTGTATAGTGGCAGATGCTTAAAAAAGCTAGATTCTAACTGGAGCAGAATGTGAATACTTATTTATTGCATTAGGGATGCTGATTTTAATCACTTTTAAAAACTATTTGTATGCTTATCAAATTGATTTTATTTACTTACTTTTTCCCTTTCAAGGTAACTTTTACTAAAACAAACACACACACACACACACACACAAACACACATTCACAAACATGCAATGGAAAAGAAAATTCAGTTGTTCTGCCCCTATCTTATCCTGCTTCCAGAATCAGGCATCTAAAACATACAAAAAATTTTAACGTGATGCTTTTACAGGATTTCCTTTACATTTGTTATTTAAAAACATTTTTTTCTTTATATTTTTAAACTTTATGGCATGTTGGGTGCCTGAGTGTCTCAGTCAGTTGGCCATCTGACTTCAGTCATGATCTCACAGCTAGTGAGGTTAAGCTTCTGGGCAGCCTCTGTGCTGACAACTCAGAGCCTTGAGTCTGCTTCGGATTCTGTGTCTTTTTCTCTCTGTCCCTCCCCAACTAACACTCTATCTCTCTCTCTTTCAAAAGCAAATAAACATTATAAAAATTAAAAAAAAAACCCTTTATGCTATGCTACTAAATATTGATATACTTTTTATTAGTTACAACACATATTTTAAATCTCTTTGTTCTGCCTTCCTCTGCAACCATTCCTCCAATATTATTATGTACTATTTTGATTAAATCAATAATGTGTTTACTTAGGACAACTGTAAATATTTTTCAATGTGATTTTGCTTCCTCTTTCATTCAAAGTCTGATTTCCTTTACAATTAGTATTTGGCTTTCTAAAACAAAAAACTTAACTGAGTTGTATAGAATCTCTAAGTCTCCTCAGTATACTGACAATTAACTCTCATCATATAGATTACACACAGTCAATAAATCAAATAACTGGTCATCTTACTTTATGCTGAATCCTATTTTCCTCCTATATGTCATTATATTGTTCAAGCATATTTTCTAGCAGTTTCCTGATATCCATTCATCAGGAGAAAAATTTTTAAAACTTTGCACATCTGAAAATAACTTTATTTTAAACTTGTATGTGATCACTGGACTGCGTCCAGAACTAAAAGGTGTAAATTATTTCTTCTCATTTAAAGCATTGATCTATACTGCTTTCTAAATTCCAGTATTATTATTTAAAAGCACAGTCACATTTGAGCATTGATGAATTTTATATCAACACTTTCCAGTGGGAAATTTAAGGATATTCATTTTGCCCAGTTGTGTTAAGGTACCCTGGTATTTCTCCTGTCTATTAATCTATTTTTCTTTTTATTTCATTGTACTTGTCCTTCATTAAGGAAAACATCCTTTGTAGGAAATTATCTTGTACTGCTACTTTGATAATTTCCTCTTCTTTGTTTCCCATGTTTTCTTCTTGATACCGTATTATTTGGCTATTAGATATATTCTCCAGTAACCCTTGGATACTCGTCTTTTTCTGCTACTGGCCCATTATCTCTGTATTTGCTGGACATAATTTCCAAAAGCTCTTTAATGTTTTCTGGTTGATGTTTTAACATTTTCTTGTTTTAATGCCACAATATGATCTCCTGTGACTGATTATATTAATTATACTTCATAGGAAGTTTTCTTTTGCTTTTTGTGACCTCTTTGGCCTCATTCAGAGCAACTTCTTACTAAACATGTCTCCAGTGGCAAGGGACACAGAAGCAAAAATGAACTATTGTGATTTCAAGATAAAATCCTTTGTACAGTGTAGGAAACAAACTAAACTAAAAGTTAACCTCTGGAATGGGAGAAGATATTTGCAAATGACATATCTGATAAAGGGTTAGTATTCAAAATTTATAAAGAACTTATCAAACTCAACACCCAAAACCAAAAAATCCGGCTAAGAACTGAGCAGAGGACACAAATAGACATTTTTCCAAAGGCATCCAGATGGCTTACAGACATATGGAAAGATGCTCAACATCCCTCATCATCAGGGAAACACAAATCAAAACCATGATGCGATACCACCTCACATCTCTCAGAGTGGCTAAAATTAACAACACAGGAAATAACAGATGTTAGTGAAGATGTAGGGAAAGGGAAACCCTCTTACAGTGTTGGTAGGATTGCAAACTGGTGCAGCCACTCTGGAAGACAGTATGGAGATTCCTCAAAATGTTAAAAATAGAATTACCCTACAACCCAGAAATTTCGCTACTAGGTATTTACCCAAAAGATACAAAAATACTGATTCAAAGGGGCGCATACACCACGATATTTATAGCAGCAGCATTATCAATAATAGCCAAATTATGGAAAGACCCCAAATGTCCATGAACTGATGAAAGGATAAAGAAGATGTGGTGTGTGTGTACACACCGGAATATTACTCAGCCATGAAAACAAATGAAGTCTTGTCATTTGCAACAATATGGATGGAACTAGACAGTTGTATGTTAAGCAAAATAAGTCAGCCAAAGAAAGACAAACACCGTATGATTTCACTCATATGTGGAATTTAAGAAACAAAACAGATGAACATAAGGAAGGAAAAAGAAAAAAGAGAGAGGGAGGCAAACCATTAGAGACTGTTAACTGTAGAGAAAAAATTGAGGGTTTCTGGATGGGAGGTGGGTGGGGGATGGTCTAAATGGATGATAGGTATTAAGGAGGGCACTTGAAATGAGCACTGGTATATGAAAGTGACGAATCACTAAATTCTACTGCTGAAGCCAATGTTACACTGTATGTTAACTAACCAGAATTTAAGTAAGAACTTAAAAACATAACCATGAAACCAAGAGGAGAACTATAATTTTATTTAGTTAGGTTGTAGCACTTAGATATTTATTATATTATTATTTTAAAATAATTGTTGAGTGGACAAATGGTTGGAAAATAAAACAAGAAGGGAATGCAAGGGCTATTTCTCAAATAGAAAACAAACAATTTGCATCTGAATTATGTTTGTTCCACATAAAAATGTGCATGTTTTGGTTCTACTTCAAAGAAATTAAATCAACATCTATGGGGATAATAGACTTTATCAAGTCTATTAAAAAGAACTCTTATGTGTACCTACACACAACATATCCCTGAGAGGTGTTCTGTGTGTTTGTGTGTGTAGCATATTACATTTTAAGAACCACTGCTCTGAAAGAACAGTCATTGAACTCCCAGAACCCAAAGATAGAATAAATATCTCCCCCAAGGATTTCAAGGATTATCTATTCAACTGAGCATAATTAATGAAAACAAAACGATATGAAGAAAACAAATAAAACCTAACACATGTCTTAAACATAAATAATAATAATAAAACAAGTCCCTGATGGGATAATCTTAAAAAGGAGAACTGATTCCATCCAGTGACCAAAAGTCTGAAATAAATACTTCCTTAGCGCAAAACTATTCAACTAATGTTGTATTAGAGAACACGAAAATCTATCTAATAGTGAATTCAAAAGTCACCACTGAAACTGCTGGCAGTGGCTTAACTTGGAAATTAAACATTTTAGCATTATCTATAATAAACTGCCCCATGAAGCTCTGAATTTCTGAAGAGAGCTACATTACTAGCTTGAGTATCTTTTAATTGTAACTGTCTGCTTTTAAATTTTAATAATGCAATCTCTTTAAGCACAGCCTTCAAGTATCCCCTTGCTTAAGGATGATGTTAAAGTGTCTTTTGTCCTTCACTTAATATAACTTGGATAATGCTTTGTGAAAAGGGTTAATCTAATTTTAATTAAGTTTATTTAATTAAGCTCCAACCCGTTATAAATAATTGACTATCTAATGGAAGTCAGGGCTGCAGAGAACCAAATCATTTTTGTGACATGCAATTCTTAATTGGAAATGATATAGCTTTCAGGAAATGAATTGTTGTTTGAGAGATGACATGAAATGCTGCATAAAACACCTTTAGATCAGATTTCAAAGGTATCTTTTTTTATTGTGAAAGTTCAAACTAAATGGTTCTTGAAAATATAAAATTGGTTTTATTAGGATATATTTTAATCATTTAACTTTTGGTTTCAGAAAGAAGCAAAGAGAGACAGGTGAGGAGAAAGCCAGATTACTTACTGTTTAACAATTAAGTGATACTATCATAATGCATCTAATTCAACATATATAGTTGAGATATGTTACTGAGAATTTTAAATCAAAATGCATTTCAATGTTTTGTTGTTGTTGTTATTTTAATGTTTTAATAAGGGTGACAGTTGCCAATTAAGATCAACTTTTAAACAATTACCTCTATGTTCAGTTTCTAAATGTGCATACTTATTCAGTCATCCTAAAAAAAACCGTGGATCTAAAATTAAAACAGAGTTGCATATATGTCAGGAACAAATTGGAGTTGGCCAACATAGGTGCATTAAAGAAAATGAAACTTAACCTTACCTAACACAAGTTGCAGGAATGTACAGCTTTTCTCAGAAATCAGCACAGGACACCAGCCAATCACTAAATGCCACATCTGTTCACATCTCTAGCCCTTTCCTGTTCCTTCAGCTGCCCTGAACCAAACAAGGAAGAAGACTAGGCAAACAATCAGCTGCACTAGCCGAATGACCCTCTCATTAACCTCATAAAAACCCTCTGGTCACTGAGCAACTCAGAACTCATTGCTCCTGTAGCGTTGAGTTTTCCGGCTTGCAGCCTGAAACCTTTGCAATAAATTCTTCTTCTTCTTCTTTTTTTTTTTTTTTTTTTGCTTTGTTTTACTCGGTTGCAGTTTGGCTTTTGACAAAACAAATTCTGACTTGAATCATCATAGCTCTTCAGAATAATAAAGCCCAAGAGCTGACATGTCAACAGCTAGACAATTATTTGTGTATGGGTTTTTCATAACTGAATAGGTTCCATTTCATCTGGTCTACTAAAACAAATTTTAACATCTGGTTAACTTTAAAGCAGATGTTCAGTAGATAAAATTTTAAGAATTTCTTTTTAATGAGAAAACATTTTGAGTTTTGTGATACACTCATACTTTAAAAGTGGATGTATTTATAATAATCCAGTCATTATGGATAACTTTTCCTGAGAACAGATAATCATAAAATTCCTTGACTTAAAAAAATTTGTTGGGGCGCCTGGGTGGCTTAGTCGGTTGAGCGTCCGACTTTCGCTCAGGTCATGATCTCGCGGTTCGTGGGTTCGAGCCCCGCGTCGGGCTCTGTGCTGACTGCCAGCTCAGAGCCTGGAGCCTGTTTCAGTCTGTGACTCCCTCTCTCTCTGACCCTCCCGTGCTCACGCTGTCTCTCTCTCTCTCTCTCCTAGAAATAAATAAAAATATAAAAAAATAAAATAAAAAAATAAAAAAAATTGTTATAATTTACTTGATCAATAAAGAATTTATAATGAATCAATTTCATTAAAAATGTTAGAATTAGAGATGCCTGGGTGGCTCAGTCTGTTAAGCTTCTGACTTTGACTCAGGACATGAGTGAGGCAGAGCTCTGCACCAGCTCTCTGCTGATAGTGCAGAGCCTGCTTAGAATCTTTCACTCTTCCTCCTTCGCTCTGCCTCTCCCTACTCGTGCTCGCTCTTGCTCTCCCTCTATCAAAAATGAATAAATGACTTTTTAAAATGTTAGAATTGATTCTGTGGAACACAGATTCTATAATTTTAAAATATATAAATGCATAGTTAATCTAGATATTGTATATGAATTTAAATATTGAATGTCAACTTAGTACCAACCTGGACAATTTCTGTGTTATTAACGCGATCACTATTTCCATCTTAAACAATGTTACTTGGTTATTTTAAAGGAAAATTACAAACTTTCAAAGGAATACTGGTAGTATTTGTCAAATAAATCAATTTGTGTTTTCTTTAATAAATACATTTAGCTAATAATCAAGAAAAATAAATGTACTCTTAACTGTTTAACTGATTGCTTTTAGTGATTGACAGAATACTGAAATTAGGTTGAAACATCAAATTAATAATAGTTGTTTATTTGAATAGGATAGAAACTTAGGTAACATAATCTGTACTGCATTTGGAAAAGGCTTTTTTTAAACAATAACCATTCTCGTTTTTCATGAAGAAATTGTGACCATTAGAAATTATTTTTCTACTTACAAATTATATGCAACATTTTTATAATGTTGCTGTGTTTGTTTTTATAGAGCATATCTCTTTACAGTGCATATTTACTACAGGGCATATGTACTCTAAGTTTCTAATATTCAATAAAGGGTCTTACACGGTTGACATGAGGTACTTCATATTTCCAAAAAGGATACTATCATTTTAATACTAGTGACCATTTCAAAACATCAAAGGTTAGAGTGGTTAATTGAATTTTGTTTAGCTAGATGAGACTTTATTCATTATGGAATGCAATCTCTTTAATCTATGCATTGAAAGGATAATCTGAGAGGATGTGACCTTTTAATGAAAAAAGAAAAGAACTCGGTAAAATCAAGATTGAAGATAATACTCAAAGTCCTGGAATCCCAGGCCATTGCTCCTTTCTTAGACACTTTAACTTTCTTACGGTGTTAATCAATTAAAACCTAATAACTGATAGAGAAGCCAAAATACTACATTTTAAATTATTCAAGTTTCTTCAAATCCCACATAGCTTTCCATGTGAAAAAGCTAACTTTCACTGAGAAATACACTAGGACTGCAATCTAATAGAATTTGGAGTAAAAAGAAAAAATTTATAATTTGAAAGGTCCTTCTGTTACTAATTTAACTAATTTGCTATGAACACAATTAGAAGTTATTGTTACCATACAATGCTATTTATTACTTACTAAAGACACTAAAGACTCTTTTTTCATTTTATTACCATGCCATCTGAAAAGTAAAGGAGAAAATGAGACTGTACTTTCCAGACCAATAGGAATTTCCGTAAGTTACAGCTGTAGCTCTATATGGCACTGTAAACATCCTCACAGCAAAGACTGAATTAAGAATCTGAAAAATGCTGGGGCACCTGGGTGGCTCAGTCGGTTAAGCATCTGACTTTGGCTCAGGTCATAATCGGTTTGTGGGTTCGAGCTCCGCGTTGGGCTCTGTGTTGACAGCTAGCTCAGAGCCTAGAGGCTGTTTCAGATTCTGTGTCTTCCTCTCTCACTGACCCTCCCCTACTCACGTTGTCTCTCTCTCTCTCAGAAATAAATAAAACATTAAGAAATTTAAAAAAGAAAAAAGAATCTGAAAAATGCAAGCTAAATGGACATCAACATTTTTGAGAGAGAAATTTCAAATTGTAATGAAAGAAATATGCAGTACCACCAGAGTAAGGAAAACTATCAAAACAAAAACAACAAAAAACTATTTTAATGCAAATTTTACAAAATACACAATATTCATTCAAAGTTTTATTTACTGTGAATTTGAGAGATCCTGGGCAATAAAGACTGGATGCATAGGTAAATGAGTTAAGAGGCAAATTACCAGTCTGCAAAGTGCCTATAAGTATAAAAAAGGGATGCCATTTAATCGGATAATATATAACATTATTATGTCATATAAAATAACATAAATATATAGGAACACATATAGATACAAATCAACCAATTCTCCACATTTAAAATTTAACATAAGCCAAGATTTACATATAACTTTATAGCCTCTTGTCATGCTTCTAATAAATTATAGAGTCAGAAATAAAAATACCATTGGACATAAAATTGCTACACTCTCATTATTTGACAATGACAGAAATAATATTCCACTGTCTGATTATGGAACTCACTTTTACAATAATTTTCTCTTTTATCAAGACTTTCTCCTCAATCACATGGATGAATTAAATGAGACAAAAATAAGAGTGTATTGACTTACATTTAAGAGCTCTGTTTATTATATTATTCAGGTTATACTAATGATTTTCAAATCTGATCATCAGAATAAATAGAAATTTTATTACAAATTAAGTTTATAGTACTCTACTTTAAATAATATATTAATATTAGAAAAGCATAATATTATGCTAATACTTTTTAGAATGCTGTGTTCAGGTTCATGAAGTTATATAAATGAGCTTTCACTGAGAAATACACTAGAATTAATTTAATCAATCCAAATATGTATACATATATACATATATAACTCTTTCTAACAATGATTTAGGCAAAAATATTCTCTTCTGCTTTAAGCAAGAAATGCTCTGCTATATTAAAATGAATGTTCACATGTCTCTGAATTTGCTTAAATATAGAACTTTACTACAGAAAATTACAGAAATATATGGAGTTTGTCGTTATACAGATTACCATTATGATTTAGCTTAAATATAAATATTTAATCTTTGTAAATAATCTCTAATGATTGAAAATATCTAAGAAAGAAAACATATTACATTAATGTTTTAGATTAAAGAACTGTTCCCAAATTTTTCAGTGTTATTCTTTCTGGATATTAAAAATATTTTATTTTTCATTTTGTAACATAATTATTTCCTTCATATACAGTCTTCTAGTTCATATGGACCTGGATGAAAAAGTAGAGAGATGGGCCAATCTGGCACAAATATGGTAGCCAGTCAATCATTCAACCATATGGGCCCAGTGCAGTCCTGAGTTTCTGTACCTTGAACCAAAAGGGACCAGCTCATAGATTACAATTAACAGTGGGAAGAGAAATTCTTGTTTCCCAGGTTGCTTCCTATTCTGGGTTATTGGCCATGAACCTAAAGCATGGGCTTCTTATTCTGCTCATTTAAAATTTGGAACTTCTAGCTTTTTACAGATATTAATATAGTTTAGTTTAAGAAAATTATGTTCCTGTACTTTGGTTGTATCATTCAATTAGGACTTTCATAGAGCAAGAAACCTCTGTTATATATGCAAATATGTTTTTTCTAATTGTGAATTTCATGTTCATTTTCTTTTAAGAGAGAAATCCTTTTAGATTTTGGCAGCCACCAGCCAACACTTAATATAGTGAAGATATTGTAGAGATGTAGCTTCATATATTCCAGAACAGGTACAGGCTGGAAGGCAACTGGGTCCATCCTTGCCATCTGTGCATATTACAATCCTCCTATGGATTTATCCTTAATTTTCAATTTAATGTGACTTTAGCATGTGGCTTGTCCAATTTTTATATTGATCACGATATTTACTGATAATTCCTCACACAAATCTGCTCATATTTCTTTAGTATTTAGTTTACTGGGGAAGAACAATGATTCATTAAAAAATTATATGTATATAGTAAACATAGCATTGACCTTGAGATGGTGAAGGCTGAGAATCTCTTAGAATAGGAAACCTACTTTACATATGCAAATGCCGCTTTTTTAAATCATCTATTTCATGTTTATTTTAAAGGTGAAACCTACATAACCTACTGCTCTTTGAGTTTAAGTGATCTGATGGTACCCAAATATCAGGAAACAACAATACTGACTTCTACAGGATTAACCGTTTTCTTACAGTTTTCGTGTTTAAGAAAGATGATGGTAATAATCAAATTAAGAATTTTCCCTTTACTTTGCATTTCTATATCAGATTCAATTTTTTTAATGTTTATTTATTTTCAGGAGAGAGGGAGGGAAGAAGAGAGAGAGAGAGAGAGAAAGAGAGAGATAGAATCCCAGGCAGGCTCTGTGCTGTCAGCGCAGAGCCCAATGTGGGGCTCGAACTCACGACTGTGAGATAATGACCTGTGACGAAATCAAAAGTTGGATGCTTAACGAATTAAGGCACCCAGATGCCCCTCGGATTCAGCATTTATTAGAGCTCAATAATTATAAGCTTCCATACTTAACGAGGTCATAGAAGGGCATATGTAAATAAAAATACATTCTATTTAAATTATAAGAGCACAGATTGTAGAGACAGTCTGCTTAGTTTTAAATCCCGGGTCAGCTACTTACTAGTTCTGTGCTTGGATGAGTCTCATCACTGTGCCTTGATTTACCTTACTGTAAAAATGAGAATTATTATAATAAATAGTCAAGGGGTTGTTACAAGAATTAAAGTAACTACATACAAGACCATCAAAATAGGTGTTTATTAGTACACAGCAAGTAAATAAATATTAGTAATCATCCTCATAAATCTCTGGAGGGGAATACTATGAGGGTGTTGAAATGTCAAAGAATCGTCTAAGACTGATGACAAATTAGACATTTCCCAGAGGAAGAATGAATGGGTATGGTGCAGAAAGAGGTAAGATCACCTTTCAGAGGTATCCTGGGGCTTGATTCTACCCTAACAGTGAGGTAACACAGCTTTGCCTTTAAAAATCCTACAGACGCCAAGATGTAATAAAACACATGAAATGAAACAAAATAAAAATGTAACTTGCCTCTTGCGGATCTTTTTAACCAACTGCCTTTTTATTTTTTGCACTGTATTTTCATATAGAACTACTTCAGTGCTTTGATCTATGTGTTCAATCATAATTTCCAAATATACAGGTTTATTTTTTACCAAGTTTTAAATATTTTACCACAACAATAATTATAATTACCATTATGTTAAGAAAGAAATGTTAGTATCTTTAGTTTACATTCAAGTAACTAAATACTCTCTTAATTGGTGCTTATATCATTCAGTAGCATTCATAGATTTTTATTGTTTCTTTTAATATTTGCTGAAGTTGAAGCTCTTCTGACATTTGCTGAATGTGCACTCTTCCTGATTTACATTTACCATGCAAAGTAAACTGAAATCACTATTTTCGTGTGGATATTCAAATAACGCTATTATGCACTTTTATTTGAGATAAGCACTCTGGTTGTTTCTGGGTTATGTCTCTCCAATGACTGCAGGGGAATGAACTTGAAATTGTGCCAGTATCTTACTGGTATAATTTTTAAAAGGCAACACATTTGAGTAATAGGCACATGGCCATGAAACTAAACCTAATTAAAGTCTTGTCAGTTACAACAAGTCCTGGCTTGATCTATAAAGTCAGATAACATGAAATTTGCAAACCTGTACAATGTCAGGCAGGTGTTAAATCCTGACTCAATATTGATCAAGATTGAGAAAGCGGTTTTTCACTGTCTCTAAGTGCTTATTTATTTTTTTAATTACGTGAAAATGTCTAATTTAGAAATTATGTTTTTCTATTATATAGTTTTGAAAAATATAGATGGTTATCCTTGATGACTATTTTATAAGTTGAAGCTAGAAACTAGGGATAGTGTTATAGATATTTTATCTATAAAGGAGAAGTAAAAACATAAAGAAGGGAAATGTACAGTCATTGAGGGAAATGGGCAGAACTGTCTTGTTTCTTAAATTGAAGGTCTAAAAATCCAGGGGCAACTGGGTGGCTCAGTTGGTTGAGGCTCCTACTCTGGATTTCAGCTCAGGCCATGATCCCAAGGTCATGGGATCAAGCCCTGCATTGGGCTCCATGCTGAGCATGGATCCTGCTAAAGAAACACACAGTCTCTATCTGCCCCTCTCTCTCATTCACTCTCTCTCTCAAAAAAAAAAAAAATTAAAATTAAAATCTCTACATATTTTCTTTGTGAATTTTTTAGAGAAGTAAACAAAATTTTATTTAAATATTTGCTTCAAAAGTAACACAATTAAATGACCTTTAACTTTTAGACAATTAAACTTCTTCACTATATATATGTATAGTGATACATTTGCTGCCAGATTCCTGGAAGAAATGAAACACTGCTTAGCAATGATGTCAATTTTAACAGACAAACGATATCACTTTTTTCTAGCATTTTAAGACATATTTTTAGCTGTTAACCTAAGAATGAATAAAAAGTATGTCCAACGTTCCTTCTGTGATATACTGTCATACAGAAATAGCTTCTAAAGTGTATATGTTGCTTTTCTTAGTCATCTTAATTCATTATTACTAATATGATTCTTTTAGAAATTCAGATTCATAAAAAAAGAAACCCTGATTCATGACTGAATTAAGTAATATTTATTTTTACGTATGTACTATGAATGTAAGCACACAGAAATTATTCTGAATATTTAAAAATGGAATAATTTTTCTTTTGTTTGTTTGGAATTAAGGTCATGACAAATAAAGAGAATACTAAAATGTCTTAAATTTCCATAGAAAACACTCCAGATGCTAACAGGACATTTATCAGACGGGGCACCTATGATTCCACAACACATTCCCAAGTGCCCAGCCCAACTGTGGTACTTAATGGACAGTTGTATAAAGGAATTATATGCAGTCTTTAATATATTCTTTAAGACAAGTGTTATGGACTGAATGTGCCTTCTCCAAATTCATAGGTTGAAGCCTAATCCCCAGTATGATGGTATTTGGAGGCACGGCCTTTGAGAAGTAATTAGACCATGAGGATAGGGCCCTTATGAATGGGATTAGTGCCTTTATAAGAAAAGATAGGGGAGTTTGCTTTCCTCTCTCCTCTCTGCCATGTGAAGATCTAGAGAGAAGGCGGTTGTCTGCAAATCAGTAAGAAGGCTTTCAGTGGAACTTAACCACATGGACACCATGGTCTCAGACCTCCAGCCTCAGAACGGTGAGGAATAAATTTCTGCATAACACCTCTCAACCCAGGGCATTTGTTGTAACAGTCTAAACTGATGTAGACAGCATGATAATAATAGTAATTCTGAGGATATGAAAGTGTTACAATCATACACTTCTGAATACTGGAAATCTACTCTCAAAAGAACTCATTGGGGAGGTAGACATGCTGCCATAGTCATGTGTGATAGTCGCTTTGGCGTGGTCTCCAAATATTTATATTTATATAAAAATTAAAAAAATTAGAAATAGGAACATCAAAATTGACCAATCTGAACTAATGTAGAGGATAAATAATTATCCTATAGCTGTACATTTGTATATCTGTTAAAATTCCAGTCCTAGTAGTACGTAAGTCTTCAGAAGTTTTCAGAAGTTTTCAATCACAATTTTTAAGTTTAAATTTTAAGCCATTTACAGAATTACAAATATAAGCTATTTAGCTAACATATTAGGCTATTTTTCCAATTTTATTAGAAATTAATTTTATCATAAACTGACAGACAAGTAATAAGATGAAAAATAAGCAATCTAATATATCCATTTTTTTCTACACTAGGCATACATTTTTTAGTTTTTAAACAATGGGTTTAAGATATCTTTTTGTGTAGCTGACTAGTCAAATATATAATCAATATTTAAGATCTATCATGAAGAAAGAACTCTTGTCTTTCTACTAAAAAGAGCACATAAGGAAAGCAGATTTTAATTTTAATTGCTTCTGAAATGAACAATGTTTTCATGATTAGCGGTTCAATAGTGTACTTTTGTAATTTCTTTCTTTTTTTTCCACCATAACTTTTGCCTGTTTTTCTGTATCAGTGGTGATGTTTCTTTTATTATTTTTTGAGATTTGGAATTTTCTTCTTAGCAAGTTTAAATTCTTACCGTTTATTAAACCTTTTTTCCTATATTGTGTTTAGAAATATTGTACTCATAGAAAATGGACTGTGGTAGTCAGTCATTAAAATGATTCTCAATGGCCCTTCTCTGCCTTGTGTTCCACAGGAATTTGTATACTTTTCTCTTTGATGATGCACTGTATCTAGGGTCTCTTTTATAATTAAAGTGTAGGGCAAACAATAAAGCATCACTTCTGAGATGAGGTTACAAAAAGACAATTCCTTTTCTTCTCTGTCTCTGTCTCTCTCCCTCCTACACTTTTTCTCTTAGCCATTCCTTTGTGGAAAAAGGCTTCCACAATGGAGAAACCCTGATATATGGGGAGGTCTCCTGATAAACCTAAGACCTGCTAAAAGCCAGCATCTTGAAAGGATGTTTTCTACCAATTGAGTTTGATCTGACAGTTTACCTGTCTGATAACTTCTCTGCAGCCTTTTGGAAGGCCCTGAGGCAGAGATGCCCAATTAAGCAGCACCCAGAAATTCTGAGATAATAAATGTTAGGTGTTTTTAGGTCACTAAACTTAGGGGAAGTTTGTTACATAGAATACATATACATATATAGGCATCTAATATATTCCTGTGTAATTAGCCTTTCTCCTATGTTCATACAACATACAGGTAACATGAAGGCAGTCTGATAGCATGCTGTTCATATCTTTTTTACTATTTTTTATTACTATTTTCTCCTCCAGCTATATTGGTCTACTAAAAATTGTCGCTTGGGGCACCTGGGTGGCTCAGTTGGTTAAGCCTCCGACTTCAGCTCAGGTCATGATCTCACGGCTGGTGGGTTTGAGCCCCATGTCGTGCTCTGGGCTGACAGCTCAGAGCCTGGAGCCTGCTTTGGATTCTGTGTTTCCCTCACTCTCTGCCCCTACCCCGCTCACATTCTGTCTCTGTCTCTCTCAAAAGTAAATAAACATTTTAAAAAATTTAAAAATTTGTCACTTATTCATTTGCAGACATCTATCTTTCAAAAGCAGAAAAAAATACATGTCAAAATTCATTTTGGTCACAGTGTCATTATTTTGAGAATTTTAGCAGTTTTTAGATTTATGTGGTTTGCAGTTCCTTTTGAGTTTGGTCAGATTGTTTAAGAAAGGCTTATTCCTCTACCTGCACTTTGCCACTATTGCAAATAGTCAGAAAATGTAACAAAAATCATAATAGTTACTTTATAGTGGCAATATCTAGCTTTTACAAAAGGTACTGAGATCTTGTATATTTTGAAATCCTTTTTTTACCCCCAGATCATTCTATTATACTTTTGGTTCTGGAATAAAAATTGTTTGAGTTTCTTTTATAATCAGGGACTGCATACCTACAAGGTCAAAGGACGGTTGTGTGCAAGCCCTGCTGGGCACACCAGAAAGGAAAAGCCAGGCCAACACGTTTCATTCTTGGCTCATCAAGATAAAGGGTTAATTTATACTGTATAAAATTAGAGAACTCCTGAGCGTGAGAGAGGAAAACACAGTATAAACTCTGAGTTTTTCCAACAAAGCAGAAACAACACAGTCAATAACTGGACAGACTGCAAATAACCTTTAGAAGAGGAAAATGGCTGGGAGTTATTGTTATATGTCTGGCAACAGAGAGAATGGGAAAAATATATAAAAGACACACTGAAGAAATGCAATAATTGTAGAGCTCTGATGCAGGATGATATTATAAGAAAACATGTCTGGCTAATTAACGCAGAAGCTTGAAATATATGGTGCACATAAATCTCTTTACTCAAAGGGTAATCCTTGACTTAAGCTTTTATTCTAAGTTAAATATTCTTTTGCATTTAATGTTTTATAAGTTTGTACATAACTTGCACATTCTTTTGGGTTTCATATTTCTTTAAAAGCTATGAATGTAGGGAACTTAATGGCAGAACTTTTCTATTCATGTAACATCACCTAAAAATTGTGTCAATAATGGGAGACCAAGAGAACTTTTCTTTAAACATGTCCATAAGTAAGGAGTACAAGTGACTGCATAGAAACCATAATTGATACATAAAACTGAAGACTAATAACTAGCACAGCATAATAAAAAATGTAACAATATCTGTAGCTATGACATCAAATTTAACAGCAAACAAAGCAAATTTTAAATGATATTTTACTAAACAAAAAAGTTCACAATTAATACTTTATCATCAGGAGAAATATGTATATATTTCATTATATACATAAATATATAATGATGTATTTCAAAGCCTCTCTTATGATTATATTTAGTGTGACTAAAGATGGGGTAATTTTATCCATGTTCTTAGCCAAAATCTTATAGTGTAATCTTGTAATCTTTGTTCATTACAAAATCTTGTGAAGCCTTTATCTTAAAATAATGTATATACTAATGTTTTTACACATTAGATTACTGTAATGACTCAAAACTGGCAAGAAAAGATTAAAGAAGATGTAAGAAGGAAAATACACCTGAGACCATGTGTTTATGATTTTCCATTTGGCTGATGCAGTTTCTTTAAAATGGATGGTTTTCTATTATTATTAGAATTGATCTTGAAAAAAATATTTACTCATAGGATGTGTCGAATATATTTTGAATAATTGGACAGATGAAGGAGGTGAAAGATTTTACAAGGTTTTTACATTAAACTTTACAGCAGAGAGGAAACATTTTCATTAAGGCATCTGTATGCACGCTTGCCACTTGAAAACATCCCAAGATGAGGCTTCAGGACTGCTTGAAATTTGCACACTGCTATGAGTGGTGTAATACAATGCCTAGAGGAATGGCCTTTTAGGGATGGAATAGGTCAAGCCATTATTCATACTACTTAAATATGAGTAGCTCAAGAAAAAAAATTCCAATATTTTTATTCCAGATAAGGTGAGGTAATATATACTGAACTTATTTTTTTATTCATTTCACCTTGGTTTCGTTTATAGAAAATAAATTTTGTAGATTTCAATCCTTAGAGAAATAGAACACTTCAAATTATGATAAAGATGTAGACAGTAAATGTTTAAAAAAGTCATCAATAATTGTTAGAGAATTTTTAATTCCTCCTTCTTTTAGTGAGTTTACAAGATCCTTTTATAAACGTAACAAAGAATATGTTCTTATTCTGCCTAATTTTATCACAGTTCTCAAGCTAAAACTACTAAATGTGTTTCTAGCATATTGCTTTTTGTGATCTTGCATAAGAATAGTATATAGTACTATAAAAATGGTTTTCATTTCATTTTTATCCTTCTAACTAGCTCTAAAATGTGTAAAGTGTCATAGTAAGAATGAAATAAGATCAGAATTAAATGAGAAGGGGCGTAGATTCTAAAACTGAAGACTGTGATATTACTTTCATATGGTTGGCTCTGATTTTGATGCAGGGCCAGAGGACCAACCAGTTGAAAAAAGTATGAGAGAAACAAATCCTCAACTTTTGATTGAGACTATCAAGAATACCACATATAGATTTATAGCTGAAGTCATGTTTGTAAGGATATGACATAAAAGGAACATTTTTTATTGTGAGGACAAAAATATTTCTCATACTCGTCTCTTAAAAACAAAGGTGCCTCTGGGTGCCTGGGTGGCTTAGTTGGTTAAGCGTCTTACTTTAGCTCAGGTCATGATTTTCAGTTCGTGAGTTTGAGCCCCACGTTGGGCTCTGTGCTCCCAGCTCAGAGCCTGGAGCCTGCTTCAGATCCTGTGTCACCCTCTCTCTGTGTCCCTCCCCTGCTGTGCTCTCTCAAAAATTAGTAAATGTTAAAAAAAAAATTAAAAGCATACTCTTGACTTTTCTTTTTTTACTTCTCATTTAGTTGTCCACTATTCAAATGCTATTGTTACATCTCTCTGTTTTTGAAAGCACCAAATATCGATTATGTTAATTCAAGCCATCATGTTTTTGTTACATGCTTCTATGAGTATAATAGACCTTTCTCTATATTTCTAAGAATTTTATGCTTTACTACTAATTTATTTTAGGTAATGTGTTTAATAATGCTAATGAAAGACATGGGTTACATTGGGAGGCCAGTGGGACCTAATGATACCTTCAGAAATCTGAATTTAAAAATCTCTGCTTCGGTTTTCTTTTGATGGCTATTTCACATCAAATTTTAATAAGAATGGAAAGAGCATAGCTAAGCTTTTCACATGGAATTATTTTCCTTATTTTAAAAATTTCAGTTAAGAGTTATAAAATAAGAATTATAGAAGCTTCTCTAAAATATGAACATAAAGATTATATTTTTTCAGGTTTTAAAAAAATGTTTCTTTGTTTTGATGTAAATGATTCAAATTATACAAATTATAGCTGGGGCTTTGAAGTTTGAATCATCACTGACACATTTATATATATCCCTAAACTCTAAAATGAGAATTGAATTTTCCTATGGATGCAGTACTCAATAGTTCTTAAAATCAATTTGAAATTCCCATGAATGCGGCCTCATTTCTCATGCTACATTTGAATGAAGGCTTTAGAGAAAATGTTTTATTATGAGCATTGTCTTTACTTCTTTGCTCACAGTGATCTGGCTGGAGAAAGTAGGACAGACTTTTCTCTCTCGTTATGTCTAAAGAAAAAACTGCAGGAGGATCTGCCCTCACATATGAATTTATAGGAATATTCTCTCAGAATTTTCCACAACCCTGAGTCAAATAAGTCACAAACTCAAATTTTCAATTATTACCACTGGTGAATTTCCTTGCAAGAATTAAGTCCTATGCTAGTTTGACTATACAAATCAATTCTGACAGAATTATAGTATTACATTTCTGAACACTTTTAAGTTCTTATTGTAGTGATGTCAAGGAAAATTGTTCAGATATTTTATTCTTTTCATAAAGTAACTTGATGATACAAGGGAATCCCCCCCCCCCCCCCCGCCCCATGCCTGGGGAAGTTCCACTGGCAATATTTAACCCTGGTGTATTACTAATTTCTCAAGATCTATTTCTATTTCTTAAAAAAAAATTAATTAGTACATAACAATTGCCCACTAGCCATGATCTTTGCAGCTTTTTTCTGTGTTTTTGGAGCTCTGCCTAGACTACTAAACCCAGGAAAATTGGCTGTTTCTTAGATGTTGTTTACAAGAGTCCTGAACAACAGCACTGAGATTTGGGATCCCACTAGCATCACAATGGGTTCAGAAGACAATGCTGAGTCCATTCAATAGGCTCCTGTAACATACCTTAGGCTTAGAAATAATAAATAAAACATAATAAAAACAACAACATGTTCTGAAATCATGATTTAATGCTCTATATAATACAGAGAACAAAAGATCACTGTCTTCTACATCTAAAAGTCCTTTTCACCTTTTAATAATGTTTATACAATTCTTGATGACAAATGTCTATATATTTGATGTTTTCATTTTTTTGATGCATTGCTATAAAAACAAAAGTATCTTAAACACATAACATTTTGCAAATACATAGTTTGCCTTGGCATCTACAAACAAAATATTTAAACTGATGCAACATACTACAGTCATTTCAATGGAGCATACAATACTGCATGTTACTGAAATTTCCTCCTAAATCTTGCTGATAGAAGACTCGAATGATATGAATATGAGATCTCTTTTCAGGTACTTAGATTTTTTATTGTATGTTCCCTGTACAAACTATGACTAATTGTGGTTTGTTAACTTTTTCTCAACACATGAAATGTTATCAAGAAATAAACCCTCTTAGTAATGCTACATGTTGAAAATGACATCAAAATTAATGAAGTAAGATAAAAATAAATGATAGTAATATCTTGAAAGGAATAGGCATTTAATAAAATTTATTTGGGAAATAAAATTGATTATTAGCCTAGTTATTTAACCAAACTTATAAAGCAACCCAACACATTCATGCAAAAACAAATGCTATAATTGTGAATTTGGGATATTTTCATTCCATGATTTTCCCTCCCTATGACTATCTCTACCTAAGTGCAGATGTAAGTAAAAACTATAATTAGTCCCCATGATTTTAAGAATAATTGAGAATCTGTCATTTGGAGGGTATGTCCTTGAATGAAAAGAAAGAAAGAAAGAAAGAGAGAGAGAGAGAGAGAGAGAGAGACAGAGAGAGAGAGAGAAGAAAGAAAGAAAGAAAAGGAAGGAAAAAAAGAAAGAGAAAAAGAAAATATTGATTAATACTTTGACTCACTTCATCTGCTTTGACATAGATCCACCATTCTTTATTGTCTAGGTTTAGTTAACAGTCTAAATATCACTGAAGGCACATACACTTCTACTGCGCTATCCACAAATATTGGTTATTTCTAATAGTTACCATTAAATATTAAATAACATTTACTCAACACACTGGCTATAGTTAGTTTAGTCTTAATGGTTAAAATATACATGGAATATTACTTAGCAAAATGATTTACTGGAATTTTCCACATATTAGTTGGATACGAAAGCCTATAGTTTTAATCATAAATATAATCTCAAAATAAAAAGGCATTTCAGGGCAGAGTGAGCATTAAAACTTTTTTCAGACTGACTATGCTCATGTAAATTATCCTATTACTCATTTTCATTAGGTTGTAGAAAACTATGACAGCAAATTTAATGGAATAACAGGAATGGAGAGAAACAAAGCTATGAGAATATACAAAATTATATATAATTTTCAGCATTAAGAAAAATGATGTTGATGTATAGACAGGAAATGAAAGAACCTTACATAGACAAACATAACTGTAAGCTAGTGGGTTTCTTAAACCTTAGTTATGTTATTTTAGCATTGGTATCTAAGAAAACTCATTGCTTTCTATTACTAAAATTACACATATGCATGTACTTCAAGATATGTATATACACCTATATATAGTTTAATACAGAAATATATAACATTTTCATAATTTTTATTTCAATGCATATGCCTAAGTTAGAAATTCTTCCTGCCTGAAACTTTAAAAATATTTTTTAATGTTTGTTTTTTATTGAGAGAGAGACAGAGTATGAGCGGGGGAGGGGCAGAGAGAGAGGGAGACACAGAATGCCAAACAGGTTCCACTCTCCATGGTGTCAGTACAGTCCCCCCCCATGCGGGTCTTTAACTCACAAACTGTGAGATCATGATAGGAGCTGAAGTTGGATGCTTAACCGACTGACCCACCCAGGAGCCCCCTGCTTGTATACTTGAATATAAATAAATGTAGAAGTAATGCCATAGTTTTAACTATTTAGATCATCAATTGCTTTCTACTACTGATAATTGGTTGAGAAGTAGGAAAATGCATAGAACTAAAATTAAATATTTCAATTTCACCTTAACTTTCTTTTACATTTAGTTACTCAAGTAATACATAGCAGACACTTCAGAATTTTCCATGTCCTTTGAGTTACAGATTGCTTCAGTTTTTGTGATATCTCACAAAGTTGTAATTTTCATGATGCAGCATATATAGGTTTATATATATGAAAAGAGACAGAAATAAGAAAATAGGAGAAACATATTTTAAATACTTAATATTTTGAAAAAAGTATTTTTAATCCATTGCTATTTTACTGTTAAAGCATATATGACTTGACTCTCTTCATGAAACATCATGATCATTGTGACCTTTCAAAAATAACTCCAAATTATATATTTAATTACTTCATGCATTGCTTATTATTTTAGTGAGCTTTTACATAGCTAACTATGAAGTAAAAAGAAAAAAGAAATTTGTTTTAATACTTGGTGTAGCCAGATGACGCAAATACAAAGAATATCCCTTTTAATAGGATTAAAATTTGCATTGGTAACTTGTGTCAGGATTGAGGTATGAATCTTCTTTCATGAGATTTGTGTTAGTAGCAATACTACATTTGATTAAATGTGAAATCTTACTATTTGTAGTGGGTAACACTTATATTTGATTAGATCCTGGAACTTGGTATTCATGTCTTGCTATTTCCAGTATCACTTTTATGAAATGCAATCAACTGATTAAAATGGAAAGAAATATTGCTTAATGAATGACTAAATATGTAAGAAAAGCATGGGGTGCAAGTAGCAGGAAAGAAAAATCAATAGGTTTTATCCCAAAGGTTTTAGTTTTCTCATGACATGAAGATATTAAGACAGCTGTTAACATTATTCTAGAAGTTGGGAGGTGACGGATCTGAAAACTCTGACTCTGTGGGTCTCCTGGCTTTCTCCTTATGGTCACAAAACAGCCATGTGGATGTAGCAGCTTTAAATATTATGCATTTTTTCCACATTTAACACACAGAGGGGGTCTTGGCGACAGTGGAAGTACTTTGTGTGATGTTCCATACTCTTTTCAGGAAGTAAAAGTTTTCTCAAGAGCTTCTAATCAATATCTGCTTGTATTTCATTGGCAAGAACTACATCAAAGTCACACCCCTATAGTATGCTCTGGCCTTTCTGAGACCAAAGTCTTCATAAGACTTCAATAAAATCTCAGCCCTAATATCACTGAATAAAGAAA
The DNA here is from genome assembly GCA_017311185.1 of Proteles cristata cristata. Classification (NCBI taxonomy): domain Eukaryota; kingdom Metazoa; phylum Chordata; class Mammalia; order Carnivora; family Hyaenidae; genus Proteles; species Proteles cristata. The sequence goes on along the minus strand of JAESUZ010000960.1, from coordinate 31,566 downwards.
ACAACAATTCTGTGTCTGGTCAGAATTACCCTCTGTGCTGATGTGTATGTCGGGGGGGTTGGGACAGAGGAGGTGTGGGTATGGATGTGGGTGCACATACATCTTTATTAATCATTGTACAAATTTAGAGATTTTATTAAATGGATGAGTTCTCCAGGAATTCTGTAACTTAGCTTTTAATACATAAAGTTTATGACGTATTTTTGGCTCCTGCCTTCTAGGTCACAGATTGGATCCAGAGAGGTAAAAAAGTATAAAGCCCAGAGAAGTGGTAAGAATGTGCTAAATTTAAGAATCAAGTGACAACATAGATAAATGTACATTATAGGAACAACCACTTATTTTTGATCCATGAAATAGTAAAATCTATTTTACTAGGTGGTCACATGAGGGAATTACCTATAATTTGTTATTCTTGTGCATCTTGGGAGGAACTTTTGTTACTTTCACCATTTTAATGCCTGATTAATTGTAATATAGAAATTTTGCTTGTGAAATGTCACTTATTTCATATTTTTGCTGCTCCATCCTAAATAGGTGTATCTCACATAAATTATTCATACTTCCATATAGAAAGAAAAATATCAAAAATTAAACTCTTTGTAAATTAGTATTTTTATATTGTCTTTAATGTTTTTCCCTCTAATCTCATAATTTAGATGGATGTAAACATTGGTAGACTCTACATAGATGTTTTACAGATTCTTTAAATTATGAAAATATAATTTCCCATATGATATTTTTTCTTTAGTTGACAGATAATCTTGGTCTGTGAAGGAAGAAGAGACTGTTCTGAAGAGATGAGAGGCTGCATTTATAAAATGCTTTATTTTAAAGTCAAATACAAATTTGAAATGTGAATACTAATAATACTTATGACAGTCTGGTGAATTAAATTTATTGATTTCTTTATATGCTGGTCCTTTTTGTATCTAGAATATAATAACTACCTTGTACTTTCATTCTACTTTTAGTGTGACAATTAAGACTTGATCTAAGCACTAAGCATACAGTAATTGCTAAATCTGTTTCCTTCACCATAATTTTGAAGCCTTTAAGATAAAATGGATTTAGTTGACATAAGCATTGTACAAGTGGAGGGGCACCACTTCTAAGTGTGCTTTTTGCCCAGATTTCTCTTTTTTAGAGCTCTATTCTTGACATTTATCTTTTCAGTGCTATATGTATTATTAGGCAAAACCTCTTCCCTCATTCTATTCATCCATTCCTATCCAAATGAACTGGGATATGAGATTTGGAAAGCTATATGAACGCTGAGATTCAATTATATAGAATTTAAATAGGTCTTAATCCTCTATTATGAGATTATTTTTAATATCTATAGTTATGCTTTTTATCTTGAACACAAACACATGCTTTCTATACTAAATATCAGAGTTGGGTTTTTTTTATAATAATAATACATTGGCTTCCCTTTTCCTTAATTATTCCCTCATCTGAAGTGATGCAATGACATCAGATATAACCCTATGTCCTAATGTCTGTAATATAGAAAATGAAACACAATTATACAATGACAGGAGCTTATGTATACATTTTCCCTCCTGTCCTGAGAAAAGGAGACAAACAGAATCTTCTCAATGTAATTATTCTTCTGGGGTAGAAAAGGGAAGAACCCTGGGTTCTTTATATAAATAAATGTCTCCGTGGGGAAAGTTTACTGCCCAGGATTTTTATCTCCTTTGAAATATACATCTAGTTAATATGTAAGTATATACCTAATACAACCTAAATATATACCTATATTACCTAAAGTGAGGCAAACCTCTTCTGAAGGTCTCTTAATATCCAACCATCCATTAACATTTTAGGCATGTCCTTTGACTAAAGTCTCCTATTTCTCAGAAAGCTCTGGCCTCGCAGAAATACTAAATCCTTTCAGCACTTTTAGTACTTTTAGTACTTTAGTACTTTTAGAAGGCAAAAGACAGAAAATGGTACCTAATCTTTCACATGGTAGATTTATTTCATTATTCTAATCTGTTCCAATCTATACAGGTAACATTGATTTCCATTATATGATAAGTTTCATCTTAAGTTACCAAAAGGAAAGATGAGTCATCATGTTCTAAATGAGTACTCAGCAAAATAAGACATTGTGGTGGAAGTATAATTAGGTATGAGAGCAACAACATGAAAAAAGGGAGACAGAAAGCAAAGAGAGAAGAGAGAATATTAAGTAACTCTATCAATATTTTGGTACTAATTTATATTTAATGGCCCTTAATTGATGATGTATATAACCTGCAATCCAATGATATAGATCTCAGAAAGTGATATGGAAAACATGGCTATATCATGGAAATGTACCTAATTCAGAATTACTAGGGGTGAGTGGCAGAATGGGGACACTCAGGCAAGGGCAAATGATACAGCTTCTGGCATAATATGACAAAGAGTTCAGTGCTTACTGAATAGGCTCCCATGAGCAAAAGTTGTATTCAACCAAGGTAATGGCATGGGCAAACTGTATTTTAGAAATAGCTGTGGAGAGTACCTTTAAGAAGAGAAGAAACGAGAGAAATGTGGGAGGTTGCTCCAATAATCTAAGAGAATTACAGTAAGGGTCTGGATTAATGATGTTGTGAAGAAGGAAAAATTCAATGTATCAGCAGTCAAAAATAAAAAATTGAACTATGCCAATTGGTGCAAGGGGGTGAAAGCAATGAGAAAACACAGGAAGTTGTGTAATCTATGGGTGGAAAGATTATTAAATACAGAATTTACAGGGTTTGATAAACCAATGAGACAAAAGAAGCAACAAATAAGTAGTTGACTTAAGACCACTTAGTACAGGTATAAAACTTCAGTCCCTAAGGATATATAAGCTAAGGGATTACTACCACATATGTAGTAACATGAAAAAAACTATGAGGAAAAAAAAGGTAAGCAGAAATTAACAATTTACACTATAGAATTTTAAGGGACACAAAGCATAAATACAGCCCTTGGCAAAGTTTGTGTAGCATTTATCATTAATACAGGAGAAAAAGCTGACAAAGTTTTTTGGGGTAAGAAGTGGGAACAGTTATAAGGAAGTAAAAATCAATAGTCTTAAATATTATAGCAAATTCGAGTAAGATAATAGTAGTATATCAAGCAATATAAATCTTCACTTGATCTGAGCAGTTCACTGAGGATCTTCAGCAAAGAAAATGTTTCGAGTCCTGGGACAGGTAGAGTATTCAAATGATTTGAGTAGAGAATGTTGAACTGAAAAGGAAGACACAGCATGTATAGAATATTTAGGAAACTGCTTCTAAAGGAAAATGAAAAGAAATTTTTATAGATAAAGGATAGTATCGTGCATGCCTGTGTGGGTTTGAAGGGAATGACTTTTTTCGGTTTGTTTAGAAATGAGTGAAGCTTAAGCTCATTTACAGGCAGGAGGAGAGAAAGTATGTAATAACATTGCTAATATTTATCAAAAGAAGATTAAGAAACTTGAGAAAAGTGTCTATACTTATTGATAAGGTAAGCAAAAATTCAGCATATGTTATTTTATAGTTTAGGGAAAATTAAAGAATTTTATGTCTCATAATATATTTTTAGTTTTTAAATGCACAAGGCATGCTGATGTAACTCTTCTGATGAATTCAATAATGGAGATATTTCTTGGCATACTGAGAGAGAAAACAGAAGCAATACTCTACTGCCTTTGTAATTGTGACAACATACCTAAGTGTTTATTAGTTCTTGGATGCAACTTGCTGCAGATTTTTGCTTTTGTGAGCTTCCAGCAAGGTAGACCTACCTTAGTGAGCACTTAAATACCATGTGGTTTTATAATGTTAAAACTACTTCATTGTTTTAATCCCTGTACATCTAAGGAATAATACTAGTATGTAAAGTGAAAGAATTAGGCGTTTCATATTGGTTAAATATAAAGGAAAATAGCTTCTTTGATAATTCTATGTACAAACAACAAACAAAATACAGTTGATCCTCGAACAACAAGGGTTTGCACTGCATGGGCCCAGTTACATTTGGATTTTTCCCATAAATACAGTATCATACTACAAATGTATTTTCTCTTCCTTATGATTTTCTGGTAATATTTTCTTTTCTCTAGCTTACTTTAAGAAGATGGTATATAATACATAAAACCTACAAAGTATGTATTTTTAAAATTTTTAAAAAATGTGTATTTATTCTTGAGGGAGAGAGACAGAGTGCAAGTCAGGGAGAGGCAGTGAGAGAGGGAGACTGAATCCGTCAGAAGCAGCTCCCGGCTCTGAGCTCTCAGGAGCACAGAGCCCAACATGGGACTCGAATTCACAAGCCGTGAGATCATGAACTGAGCTGAAGTTATGAATTGAGCTGACTCAACCAACTGAGCCATCCAGGAATCCCACAAACTATATATTAATGGACTATTTATGTTACCAGGAAAGTTTCCAGTCAACAGCTATCAGTGGTTGTCTTTGGGAAGTCAAAAGTTATATACAGATTTTCAACTATACATGGGGTCAGCACCCCTAACCCCAGTATCAGTCAAGGGTCAACTATCTACATATTGTCATGAAAGCTGCTATATGTTATTTAAGTATAAAATTTTAAAGAATTATACTCTGAGTACCTATATGTTTTCTCTTTTTACTTTAATTTTATGGAAAATTAGAATGTTAAAATGAAGTAGATTTTTATTTGTTGTGTAATATATTGTCGCTATCAGAAAATTCATTTACATTTTATTCATGAAACTTTAATGCTTAATCTAATCTAAATATGCATAATTATATCATACTCATCAAATACATGGAATTCCTTTTAAACAATATCTAGAATTATGATTCTAATACTAATACATACTAATTATACATACTTGTTATGTAGATATAACTCATAACTTTAAAAATATTAAATTAGAATCTATAATAAAAAAGCAAAAATACAATGGAATACTTTAAAATTTATACTAGGTGGCACATAATAGCACTGCATATAGACTTTTCGTGTGTGTGTGTGTGTGTGTGTGTGTGTGTGTGTGTGTGTCTAATCCCACTCCATCAAAGACTAAGAATAAAATGCACCATATTTTAGAAAGGCATTTTGCACATATGAAGGTAAAAACTGTTTTTGGATCTTATGTCTTAAAAGTAACACAATTACCAAAACATAAAAATAATAAAGAAAGGCAATTTATTTAATGATAGTGAATTCTGGAACAATTCAACTATAGAAGCTGACTGGTAAATGCACCAGCAGAAAAACACAAAGAAAGAAACTAGATACTGGCCAAAATTTGGCAACATGAGTAGGTCCACCATCAATTGTACACAATTTTTAGAAATTTCTATTTTAAAGAAAAGGAATGTTTTATATAAACAACTATATTTATTACATAGAGTGAAGGGCTAATATGATGGTTTTATTGTGAAAAATTTCCAGGATATCAGGTTCCTAAACAGATAATTGCCTGTTTGTACTATAAATGGTGGTATCAGCCTGTCCTGAAAGAGCATTTCTTCTTTCAGGACAAGAAGAAAAAAAAAAACAAAACATAAGCCATTCCCTTTCCTACACATTCAATTGTAGCTGTTGTTGAAAGCTTGTCTTGTAGAACTTGTCTTCATGCTCATTTTAGAATTCAATCACATATGATTTTTGATGAACTTTTCTCAGAAGTTGTATGTGTTTATTCCTTATTTTGTCTAATTTCTCAAGGAAATGATCATACTTGTATCTCACTTCAGAAAATAGAAGAATGTATGCAAATTAGTTTTCTATACAGAAACATATGTTATTTCATCCTTGTACTTAAAGGATATCTTCTTATACCCAAGTAGAGAACAGTCCTATGTAAAACAATTTCATTGAGTTTCTTGTTCCATGAATAAAATCCTTTGGGGAAAAAATTAAGTTCTGTTCATATTCATTCAAACACTTATTACTCATCTTGTTTACTCTTTAATGTAGAAGAATATGGTGGATACTAAAATAATGTCAAAATGTTGCTTAAGTCCCACGATTGAAACGTTATGATTTAAATGAAATGCAACATCCAGGAAACTATTTGGTTTTGTGTTATTTCATATCATTTTATGTGGGAAAGGAAGCATGAATTTCTGTCTGGCCACAGAATTTCTAGGAGAAATGTTTCTGTTCATGGTAGATTGATAGAGGTTAAATATAATAGAATATGGTAGACAGATGTGGGAATTTTCTTCTCTGCAAGATGCGTTATGTCTCCAAATATTCTGTAAGATAACTGTCTGGAGAAGCAAGGTGAGACAGACATCAGCAAGTCTAAATGCTAACAAATTATAATTTTAATTTTCTTTTTTTTTGAGTTTATTTATCTTGAGAGAGAGACTATGAGCAGGAGAGTGGCAGAGAGAGAAAGAAGGAATTCCAAGCAGTGTCCATGCTCTCAGCACAGAGCCCAACACGGGGCTGGATCCCATGAACTATAAGATCATGAACTGAGCCAAAACCAAGAATTGGACTCTTTCCTGACTGAGCCATCCAGGCCTCCAAAATTTTAATTTTAATTTTAAAGAAAACAGGAGAGAGAATAAAACTGAAAGTATGGAGACAGTATTAATGGTTAGTAGCCACAAAGTGAAAAAAAACAGAAAATAAGTCACATGCATTTTGTGATTCTGTTTCAATGTGCCACTAACCATCAATTTTATATGAGGATACTAAATATGGAAGTAAAACTGACTAACGTTTTGGATACTTTGTAACATCATGGTATACCTGGCAAAAGGTAATTGCCTTACATATATTTGTGATACCTTGTTTTTAGGCTACAGTTGGAATAATTTTTATAAAAATGTATCTAAAGCTATTAAGTAATAATATGCACACGCTGCTTTAAAGTTAGCCTTTCTTGTAGCCCAATGATTAGATTTCTCAATATGAAAAATCAATGCAATGTGAAAAATCAAGTCTTACCACACATAATCTAGGGCATCTTACTATTTTATATATACTATTGTATTAGTAATAACTGTAAAGGATAAAAGTAGTTATTGTTATAGTTTCTGTATTATGAAATATGCAATAACCAATAAGGACTTTCACACCATAACAAACATCTATGAGTAGATCTTAAATTTATTATGTTTTTTAATTTTTTAATTTTTATTTTTTTAATGTTTTATTTATTTCTGAGAGAGAGACAGAGAGAGAGAGAGAGAGAGACAGAGATAGCATGAACAGGGGAAGGTCAGAGAGAGAGGGAGATACAGAACCTGAAACAGACTCCAGGCTCTGAGCTGGCAGTCAGCACAGAGCCCAACCCGGGGCTCTAACTACCAACCGTGAGATCATGACCTGAGTTGAAGTCGGATGCCTAACCGACTGAGCCACCCAGGCGCCCGATAAATTCATTATGTTTAATGAAACTCAATCTAAATTCTCCTTCTTCCTTTTTAAAAATAGGATTATACTATAAAAAAGTACAGTTATTTAAGCTCCAATGCCCATATGCCACACTCACATACAAATCATATATATGTGTGCTCACGCGTACACACACACACATACACACCCAAGTATGAAATTGAATGAACTTCATTTACAGCAAAACCATGAGATTCCACATCAGATGAGAAACTTCTCAGCTCTGTATGAGAGAAAACTATAAGCGGAACTCCCTACAGGCTTTATTAACTCAATTCGTGTCTGGATTTACTCCTTTGCTGTTTTCTCTCTCCATGGAGCTCCTTAGACGGGGTGTTTCATTTACATAATCAACAATTCCTATGGCTCAGTCCTACACTCAGAGCGGCTCTGTGGGGATGTGCTAGAGGTGCAGAGCATATGAACAGAGGAATAAATAAGAGGAAAACGAGTCTAAAGTCTGCCTTTATCACTAATTGGAAAGAACGTGTGCACACACACACATGAGCCTGCGCGTGCCCTCACACCACACACGTGCATGCTCACACACACACACACATACACACACACTTCTTTCCCTTTCATGTCATGAACAGATTGTTCTGTGACTTCTTAGGTAGCAAGTACGATCTAATGTAGTGAAGCTGGTTCTGAGTTTCTTGGGTTTCAGAAACTGACCCTGCCTTTTGCTAACTGTGATCAAAAAGAAATTAAACTCTCTAACATGCCACATAAAAATGGTCTTTCCATAACATTTTGTTTCTTATTTGATCCTCAGAGAAATTTGGGTTTAGTATTACCTCACAGTTTTACATTTGAGGAAATTGAATCGCAAATCACTTATGCAAATTGACCATGGCTGTACATCAAACAAGTGACATATCTAGTAGTGAGACTTAACTTATCCATATTCCTAATTTAATTTAATACTCCAACTCAGCTTTTTTATAAAATTGAGTTTGTAATGACATTTTTCACACACAGTAAAAGAGGATTAGAGTTTTATAAAGTTCCGTTAAGTTTTTAGTGCGAGAAAATATTGATAGATCATGATCAATAACATTTAGCAACTCAGTATCATAGGTTATGTTTATCAGCTTTCAGAGGAAAGTGTCTGCTTATGAATGTCAGTAGTGCCTCATTATGAAAAACTGCCATCTTTTGCTAATAATGATCTTATGCATGAGTATTTCCCTCTATTAAGTACGATTTATCAAAGAACAAAATTACTTCCCTTTACCCTTCCTTCTTTCCACAGATAGCAGTATTTTGGGAATGACTGCCTGACTTGCATGAATCCTAAGAAGGGAAGGGGACAGGAGGAGGAGGAGGGACGGAGGGGAGGGGGAGGGAAGGGAAGGGAAGGGAAGGGAAGGGAAGGGAAGGGAAGGGAAAGCCAAAGTGGGTGGGAGAGTTGAGTGGAGCAACCAGGATACTGAGCACTGTCCATTCTCCCAGCTTGTGCATCATCTCTGTCAGTCCCAACTGGGCCGCTTGGCTGGCAGAGACCTTGCTTCAGAACAGAAAGTACAATGGAATAATATAAACTTTGGTTTTGCTTTTGTTGAAAGATTCGAGAGAATTAGAATATGAAAGAAGACATATTAGATCCAGTTCCTGTTTCCATAATAAAGGTGCTGAATAAGAGGGCTCTTAACCTTCAGCATTTTACTTCTTTAGCATGAAAGAACACTTGCACTGAAATAGCTTGTCATGTTGTTGATTTTGTGCCAGAGGAGTGGAGATTGATCTCAGCACACTCTGTGCCTTTCTCTTAACCAGCGGCAATGATCTTTGAAAACCCCAGAACATGTCTATTTTACTGTGAGTCCTAAGCTTTATTCTATTAACCTTTAATGAAATCAATGAATCATAAACTTCTGAAATTATTGTCACAAGGAAACCATTGTGTAACTAAAGCCATTAAGGATCTGTGCATTATTCTTGTTGGCACAAAAAATAAAAATTTGCTTTGGTATATCCCTAGTATCTGAATATTTAATAGGTACACAGAAGGATAGTTAATCTTTAAGCCATATGGGTCTCAAATGTGACCCCAAAAAAGTTTTTTTTTTTCAGAAGGCCTTGCACCCATTTAAGTTTTCAAAATAACATTCTTATAATCCATTTTCTCAAGACATGATCCAAAAATGTTGACTTGAGTACATCTTATGAAATGAATGGAGCAAAAATTAATCTACACTTAATATTAAAAATGAATCACTAAAGAATTTTCTTAATGTTTATTTCTTCATTTGGAGACAGAGAGAGCATAAGGAGAGGAATAGAGAGAGGGATACAGAGATTCCCAAACAGGTTCTGTGGTGTCAGCCCAGACTCTGACATGCAGCTCAGTCTCACAAACCATGAGATCATGGCCTCAGCTGAAACAAAGAGGGGAACACTTAACTGACTGAGCTTCCAGGTGCCCCCAAAATGGATTATTCAGTATAAGTCTAAAAATACGCTCAGAAATTTGAGAATATAATCCAATAATTATTGAGTTCTTCCATTTATCTTGGGGATTCCTTATTAAATGTGGAGATAAGTTGACATGGCATCCCTAAAATGTTTGTCTTGATAGATAACTTTCTTAAGATTAGATCCTATATTTTTCAGTTTTATTATCATCTATATGTTCTTTCTTTATCTATGCATGAAGATAATCTTACCATTTTTTTAATTGGGAGGAGGTTTCTATGATTAAATACAATATATATGAAAAACTAAAATGCACTGAAAGCACTCTAGATGTATACTTTAGTTTAGTGTTCTTTCCATCCTCACATTTATTTAAAAGTTGAAAAGATGCAGAGACAAATATATTACTCAGTATTCAAAGTTTCTTCCTCCCCATTTCTCTAGCACTTACAACTACCAGGAGACTCTGCTAGCATTCATTTCCTCTGTTTCATAATATTTGTGCAGTGACACTGGCTATTAATAAGATTTTTTTTTGATCTGATCAGCTTTCATTTTCTGAAAAGTCTACTCTTAGTTTGCATGCTAGGTATTAAAATAGTAGAGAAAAATAATTTCTTGTTTCTAATAGCTTACATGCATATAGTACTCGAATTAGGAATACCACATTAAGACTTTATTTTACACATTAATTTAGAAATTTCCTTCTGACCACTGCCATGGGAGGTAACTTTGATTATCACAACTATAGATAAAAAGAAGAGGCTGGGGGAAAATGACATTTACAATAGGGTTTTTAGTTCAACTTGCAAAAAATAATGCTGCTACAATTTATTCATACCTCCACAAAAGTTACACTGTTTTCTAAGTCATCAGGGGTGCATCAGACAACCTGTGACAGGGAAGCAGAGGCAATATATGTGATAAAATAATTATTGCAGAAATTAAACCTTGCAGAACAATGAAGAAACTGTGAAAATAAGGATCCATCAGGAAAGTTGGACCTAAAGTTTTCCTGAGGCCTCGGAATAGAGGAGTGGCTTAGTCTATGCTTGCTGGACAATTTTCAAAACCAAGCACATCAACCATGAAAACTTTACATGGCCTATTTCCTATTACCACCTTCTCAGGCAAGTGTTTCTTGGTAATAGTGTCTAGCACTGATCCCCTCATGGCCACCATCTTTTACCGTCTCTAGAATCCTTTTTTATTAAAAGGCACTATATCCATCTAAAATTATATTACATATTTATTTCCTTGCTTGTTGTTAAACTCCACAGTCATTAAGCTCTTTATAGGAGAGGATTCTTTATGCTTATTTCTCTGGTATATATATTGCACCTAGAAGTGTACCTGTAACTATTAGAGCATAATACTGAGTATTAAGTATATAAAGGGGCGCCTTGGTGGCTTAGTCGGTTAAGCGTCCGACTTTCGCTAAAGTCATGATCTCGCGGTTCGTGGGTTCGAGCCCTGCGGCGGGCTCTGTGCTGACTGCCAGCTCAGAGCCTGGAGCCTGTTTCAGTCTGTGACTCCCTCTCTCTCTGACCCTCCCCTGCTCACACTGTCTCTCTCTCTCTCTCTCCTAGAAATAAAACATAAAAAAATTAAAAAAAGTACATAAAGATATTAAGTATATATATAGAGAGAGCTTGTACATGTACATTTTTTCACCAAAAAATCAACCTCATAAATTAAATTTGGTTTTCAAGAAGACTGACCAATTATTTTCTAATAATATTAGTTTTCTTTAATTTTAATAACCATATTTCTGAGTTTCGCCAATATACAAAACTAGTTACTTTGAGGGGCGCCTGGGTGGCTTAGTCGGTTAAGCGTCCGACTTTCGCTTAGGTCATGATCTCGCGGTTCGTGGGTTCGAGCCCCGCGTGGGCTCTGTGCTGACAGCCAGCTCAGAGCCTGGAGCCTGTTTCAGTCTGTGATTCCCTCTCTCTCTGACCCTCCCCTGCTCGCGCTGTCTCTCTCTCTCTCCTAAAAATAAATAAAACATTAAAAAAAAATTAAAAAAAAAAAAAACTAGTTACTTTGAAAAAGTTCTACATATCCCCCATCAAAACCCTGAAAAGGTTAATAGACTATCTTTTAAAAATCTATATATATATGTAGTAAGTAAAAAAGTACTTATCACTAAAATCAAGATTTTACCTCTGCTATTTGTAATTAACAGGATTTTTTAAACCAGTCATTAATCTACAGGGTCATGGACTCTGGGGTCACCATCTCTTGCCAATGACACCCTGATTATTAGGTCACTAATCAAAGCAAAAATAATTTTGTAGAAAAAATTAATGACAAATTTAAATAAGCAGTATTCTAAAACACAAATATCAATGTGCACCTATCCATTAAAAATTAAAAAATTAAAATACACATTCACCTTATATTGAGCCATAAAGCATGTTTCAAATTATTTATGAACATGTATCATATAGATCACATTATATAAACATAACTTAATTAAGCTCAAAGTCAGTAATAAAAATATTATCAAACAGTAACATTTCAACTTGTTTAAAAAGAGTTTTTTGGGGGGTGTTTGTGTGCTATTCTAGGAAATTATGACCAAAATACCCTTTATGTGGAAAAATAACCTGTTTTTAAAGCCAAAAGAAAAAAAAAACTTTTATATATTTAAATAAAGTGGTTATAAAACATTTGAAGTAAGACAATTTCAACTTATCATTCTTATCTAGTGTTTGATATGATTAATATCTGGTACCAGAACAATACAACATGCATGCATTAATTAATAGAAGGACACTTCTTCACCATCTCTTCTTGTATGTTTGTATAATTTAGAGGCAAACTGCTTGACTAGATTTTCAATAAACCTTGGTCATCAACTCTTCAAGAAAATGTATTGAATTCTTACTATGTAACAATACTGTGTCATATGCTGAGGAAACTAAGAAGGAACAAAGCTTTGACTTTCAAGAAGCATACTGTCTTTTTGCAGCATGGGCAAATCTATGAGCAATAATAACAGTGTACTACGAAGAAGAAGGAGGAAGGAAGAAGGAGGAAGGAAGAAGGAGGAAGGAAGAAGGAGGAAGGAAGAAGAAGAAGAAGAAAGCAATAATTATCAGTAGCTACTATAATGGATAAAAATCGACAGCACTGTTGTATTATATAGAATAGGTTCCAAACAAGTATGTTGAATAATGAATGTTGGTGGGAAATAGAGTATGAGTAATAATGTAAATATATAAAATATTTCTTTCCTTTTTTAACAGATAACTTATGAAGCAGAAAAAGGAAAACGAGGCCCTAATACAGACAGGGTTTTGTTTGGGTGTGTTGTGTTGGCTCTTTGCTCATTAGTTTTTCTTTCTTTTCCACTATGATTCCCCTTATAATTCCCTTGACCAGTATGTAGACATGTATTCTACACAAGATACAATGAAATGATTATGTGCTACCTTGTACAAGTTGGGAAGGAGAATACAGGTTAAATGAATGAGGTATTCCATTTTTTCATTTTATTTTGGTTTTTGTTTTTGAGGATGAAATGAAGGTGGGGCATCAAAATAGCCTCTTTTGATGCACTGAAGGTATCTGTGAAAGATTTCACCAGTGTGCTACTGTTCAGTCTCATAGCGCATTTCAGATCATTTTTAAAAAATGTATCTTTCTGAATGGTTTTTTTTTTTTCCCCACTGAAATAGTTTTAGGTCAGAGAGAGTGATAGACATCATTTCTTTAATTATAGATAGCACTGTTTCCTGGACACAGGAAATGACTTGGATATCAAAAGCATCTTCAGTACAAAGTTCAGCATTTCTGTCTGCTTCTTCCTGTACATTTTAAAAGCTGATATTTGGGTTCCAAGAATAAAATAAAAATATGTCGAAACAACAAAATACTGACAAGGAAACTGAAACATCTGTCAGGTTACCTCACTGAGCTAATAATGGTAAGATCTACTCACATTTATACAATAAAAATGTATTGTATTTGTGTTTGTGCTTTTCAATTAAATTTCCAACTTGAAATATAAATTGTACAACCAAACACTAATGTGATATCTGTGATCATTTTGCTTTAAAATTGTCAGTCAAAATAAATAATTTTAGCTATATCTGTGTCTTAAAAGCTAAAAATATATTTTACTAAACACATTAGAAGAATCACATTCCAAAGATATTGTAAATAAGGAGAACTTCAGCCTAGTCCAATTTTAGCTTTAAGTGAGTACTCAACAAATATATCACATAATTGAGATGCTTTCCTACACTCTTGTTAAAGGGGCAATTAAGCATGGACTTCGCAAAAAAATCCAACCTTTCCCACTTAGTTTTTAAGCAAATTATTCCCAACTCATATAACATTAACTCATAATTATGGTGATAGTTTTTTATTTTTATTTTTTACAGTTTATTTGTTCTGAGAGAGAAAGGGAGAGAGAGTATGTGAGCAGATGAGGGGCAGAGAGATAGGGAGACACAGAACCTGAAGCAGGCTCTAGGCTCTATGCTATCAGCTCAGAGCTGATACAGGACTCAAACTCATGAGCACTAAGATTGTGACCTGAGCCAAGGTCAGACACTCAATCCACTTAACCACCCAGGTGTCCCAATGGTGACAGTTTTATTGCTTAAACTCAACACTATTTTTATCACAGAATGACGAGGATTCAGAGATACAGTTTCATGATATCAACAAGGAAGAAAGGAAGGAACAATGATTTTCAACAGATGAGAGACTTATGCTTCTAATTTTGTATTTATGTAAGAAAGATAAGTACAAAACACCTTTCGTGGATATGGAACCTAATGATTGAACGACTGGAAAATGATTAGAGGTTTGGCAATGAAAGGTAGACCAGAGGACTCATGAGATAATAAAGGGTAAAAAATGGATTGTAAGCCAGCAAAGGCAGCAAGGATTTCATGGCCTAAATTGTAGAGACCAAAATAAATAAATAAATAAATAAATAAATAAATAAATAAATAAATAAATAAATAAATAAATAAATAAAAGTGATGCAGGGAAGTAAACTGTTCATTCTTTGCCTCTTTTTTTTTTTTTTAAATGTTTTATTTATTTCTAGGAGAGAGAGAGAGAGACAGCGTGAGCAGGGGAGGGTCAGAGAGAGAGGGAGTCACAGACTGAAACAGGCTCCAGGCTCTGAGCTGGCAGTGAGCACAGAGCGACGCGAGGCTCGAACCCGTGAACCGCGAGATCATGACCTAAGCGAAAGTCGGACGCTCAACCGACTAAGCCACCCAGGCGCCCCTATTCTTTGCCTCTTTTATGTGCAATCATTTCTCTCCTTATAATCTTCCCAGAAATTGTAGCTAAGAAGCCTATAAGAAATGCAGTGGGGTTTTGGAAGTCTTACATTGCTAGGGAAAGAGAACTGGAATATAAAAACGTGTAAATAAAAAGGGTAAACACCATAAATTGTCTATTGAGTCTTTTGGAGGATTACATTGTATCAGTAGAGACTAATCAGAAAAACAACCATCATTAAAAAAAAAAAACAAAAAAACCCACACACACAAAATGCTCAATCTCAGATTGAATTGAGGATATCTAACTACTATTACATGTCTGTTAGAGAATAGGGTCAGTCTTGCCTTAGGGAAGATATCTAGAACTTCTGTAATTCCTCATGGAAAGCATCTCATAATCCATGAAAAATTTCTAGGGATCAGTACCTCCCAATTAGGCAATATAACCAGAGTCATATAAAACCCAGATCTAGGAGTTTCCAGATTATGGACTAACATAGCAATGATATAAATATTTTCAGGAAAATAGAAGAAAATGTCACCAGAGAACAGAGAGTTAGATATAAATAAAATGAGAATCCTGCAAATCCTAGAAATTAAAAATAACATGATTATAATAAATTAACAAAATATTTTATATCACCGAAGAGACTGTTGACTGGAAAATGGATCAATAGACTAAAGTAAAAAATAAAAACAAATTAGGAAAAAATGCTTAAAATATATAAAATGTGGAGTCAACTGGAGTCCCAGAAGAGGAAATAAAAAGAGTAAGGCACATAGAGCTTTTGAGAAAATAAGTTTCTAAACTGAGTTTCCAAAACTGATGAGCTATCTTAAGCGCTATGACCCCACCGTGAATAGGATAAATAAAAAATCTCACTCAGACACTGTAATATAACTACTAAAAACTAAAGCCAAGATAAAATGCTGGAAAGTGCAATAGAAAAAGACTTATTACCTATAAAGGAGCAATAAGAAGACTGACATTTAACTTTTCAACAGTATCATGGAATCAAAATATACGGAATGATACTACCAGAGTGATTTACAAAACTACAATGAGATACCATCATCTCACAGCAGTCAGATGGCTAAAATGTATACAGGTCTACACCTAGAATACTATGAACATTGGATATACTCAAGATGGAAATTGAGCTAAACACAGGAACTAAACACAGAAGAGCAATATAAAAGTAATTCTACAGATATTAAAGATCATAAGATTATACTATGTAGTACTTTCTATCACTACATTTAAAAGTTTAAAAGAATTGGAAAATATTAGTGAAACATACTTTAACAAAAATGTCACTAGAAGAAATGTAAATTTTAGGAGATAGAAAAATTAAATATGTAATCAATTTTTTCTGGTATTTATTTCCCCCCTCTGGTGCATAACTGTTATAACAATACACACAGAGTAGCATCTCTTTCATGCTCACCAGCTCCAATCGGGTTAGTATCGTTGGCTTAATGGATCACGGTGACATTATGTGGAAAGAAAGACATTCAAAGTTCCTATGAACTCGATTATAACCTACAACTAGAGAACTGATATATTTCTAAGGAGAACAGTGAAGGTATAATGCTGGACTTGCCAGCTAAAGTGAACTGCTTTTGGTGTTTTTTTTTTTTTTACTAGTTTATTGTCAAGTTGGTTTCCATATAACACTCAGTGCTCATCCCCACAAGTGCCCTCCTCCATGCACATCACCCCACTTCCCCTTTCCCCCACCCTCATCAGCTCTCAGTTTGTTCTCAGCATTCAAGAGTCTCTCATGGTTTGCCTCCCTCCCTCTCCTCAACTTTTTCCCCCTTCTCGAACCCCATGGTCCTCCGTTAAGTTCCTCCTAATCCAACTATACGTGCAAACATATGATATATGTCCTTCTCTGCCTGACTTATTTCGCTCGACAAAACTTTGGTGGTCTTTTAAAAAAGGCATAGAGAAAAGGTATGTTCTAGGTGAAAAACCAAGTGACATGAGATACACTGATTTGCCTCAGCAATGAAACATAACTGGAACAGTAACTTCAATTGGAGTCACCACCTGATAAATTTGACAATAACCCACTGTCATTTCTAAGGTGTAGTTGTCTTCAGCAAAGGCCACAATAAGGAAGTTCAATCAGAATGTAATGAGAATCACCACTCCTGCCTCTGACAAATTCTTGATAGTGGCACTAATCTCTGTATTCCTTCCATGAAAGTGATAGTACTTTGCTTTACCTCTTTTCTGAGTAGAAGTGGGTCTCCTGGCTTTCAGTGAGCCTTCCCTGGTGGGATTAGAGCAAGGCAAGCAAGAAACTTAGTGCACAAAATTTAAAAAGACACTCATTCTCAGAATGACACCCGCTTCTCCTTAGATATTGTTCCCAACACTGAGTATTTGCCTTGCTCTACTCCTGTCCCTGCGCAAAGCCTTCATTCCACAGCCCAGGTGACCACTGTATTTCAGAAATAGACTGATTATTTTCCCTTCCCCAATGTGTCAAGTAAGGTACCACCTTGGGAAATGCCTGCAAGTACATTTTTGAAGTCCTGACAGGAAGATATTATAAATTGCTGTCAGTGTAGAAGGTTCTTTTCTTAAGGATACATAGTCTCTCCTTCAATCAAGAGGCTTCAGGTCTATGAATTAAGCCAGAAACTGAGGGCTATGACTCCCTATTCTGAGGATTCAAGTGAGACCCCCTTCTCAGCGGACCTAGAGATTTCCTGTTTATACAGATCAAATAAAACTTCAACAGACTAGCATTCTATTTCTGTTCTTTAGACACCATGATCAGCGAGCCCATACCAAACATCTCCAAGTCAGAGGGTTTTTTCCCCACTCCTTTGAATGACTTATCCACTACAGTAACCATGTCCACCTTAACTTTAGGGATCATGTGACAACAATCAATCCCTTTTACCCAGTGACCCTATCATCCCCAATAATAATTAATATGAAAAATAATAGTTATTAACTTTACTAAAATATTAAGGTCAGGTTAAAGCTTTCATGTTCTCAGTCACATGGTTCCTTTTATTCACATCAAATTCTGAATTTGTCTACAATAGATAATACAAAAGAATAAATACATATTTAATATTTAAGCAAAAGCTCACCAACCTATATCAATCTGGAAAAGTTAGATATGTTTTAGTGTACAACCTGAACTGGGAATCCTTTGGGAAGCAAATCTGTTTCATTGTTTTACTTCACATAAAACAACTAGAGCAAACATAACCACTCTACTGACTTCTAGCAATCCATGGGTGTCTTGGTTTTATTTATAAACGTTTATTTTCTAACTATTACAAAAATGTTTTATTTTATTGTATTGTTTTTAAAAGGATTGATTTCATAAACTATACTGCATTTGCATACACACAGATGCCTAAAACACTACAGAGTTTTACAAGAATGTAAAACACAGAGTTTACAAGAATGACCACTCTGACTGCAGTTGAGGTACATGTGCCTACTTTCCATTAAAGAGTTAAATTATGAAAGCATAAAAATACTCCCAACTATAATAAAACATGTTTTCCTTAGTGTGAGAATTTCCACTGAAGCAATTCTCAATTCTCCTGCCAGCTCTTTTTTTATGATATAATTTTTGTGAGCATTTTATTAAATGAACATTTTTATTAAAATGAGCTATATGAGTACCTCTTAACTGAATATTACCACTTTTAAGACTCTTCTGATAAAGTTTATCACTCAAATTCTTTTTAAAACTTCTGGAATTGTGTAAAAGTATTAAACTATATAAATTTGTACTATAAGCGCATCAGGTTGAAAATTTACTCACAAAATATGTTACATATAATATTGAGCACAAATTTATTATTGAGAATATGTATTATTGAGCCCCAACACGGGGCTCAAACTCACGGACTGTGAGATCATGACCTGAACTGAAACCAAGAGTCAGATGCTTAACCAACTGAGTCACTCAGGCACCCCTAAAATATACAATTTTAATTTTGTTAATATTACAAACTTCAAAAAATTTTCCTATTCATTACCAGAAGTGATTGTGAATAAGAGATTAGAAATCAGTAAATAAAAGTTAAAGTTCTGCTTCTACTTTGTCAGCTGTATCATCCTTAAGAAGTCATTTTGCATGTTGATCTTCAATTTTCTCAATTAAAAACTGTAATCATAATAATTCTTTAAAATGCCTACTTCAAAGGGTTACTGTGGAACTTAATTACTAACACTCACTAATATTCCCTCACTAATACTAAACTGATTTCCTGACCTATATCATGTTAGTGCCTGGAACAGTTTCAGGTGCTGCTCTGAGAACAGCTATGAAGACCCCAGTCACATTATTGTTTATCCTAATTCCCCGCTTTGTATGAAACCCTTTCTAAGTACCCAAAACCACTATGTCTTTTTTTCTTTTAACACTTTGTTTCCTTGGCACCAATTCGAACATATTTGTCAAGTTTTAACCTCTCAACAGAATTTGGATATATATTATACTCATTTTGTGTCCTTGTAATGCTGAGGGCATACTAGGCACTCACTAAACAAAAATGGGCAAAATTGAAATAAGTAAATTTCCAAGAGTATAGTATATAATATTTTATACAATACAAATTCTGACACTAATTTACATTGAAAGTTATTCCATGTATTTTGTACTGATTAAAAGTTATTTTATATACTTACTTACTAATACTATTATACCAAGATTTTTTTTAAAAAGCGTTTTTAAAGACAGTTCTCTAGGAGTCTCTTGCATTTTTGCATGTCCTGTGAGCAGAATTGCTGGCTGCCTTTTTCGGCAAAAATTTTCCAATGATATTTGTAAAGTGAAAGCCTTTGAAGATCAAAATAAGGTATCTCTCCAGAGAAGTACTTACTGCTGATTATAAAAATAAATAAATAAATAAATAAATAAAAATCAGGTATTCCAAGCTTAGGTTTACTCCCTTCAACTCAACCAAGAGATGCAGGAGACATGAACTGTTCTTCATTTCTGTTCTAAATCTCTTGAATTCTGCCACCAGCCACAAAAGTGTGACAGACTACCTTGTTATCTTGTCATTAGGTAAAATACTCCAACTTTCAGAGTCCTTGATCAAGTCTATATTCAATATGCTATTTTTCAATAAGGAGAAATGTAAAGTCAATCATAGAATTTTACAATGGGATGACATGAAGATTAGTTTTCCAACTCTCTTAAATTATATGTGAAAAACCTGAATTTTAGAAATTAGCTGGCTTTCTCAAGTTCATGGTGTGATAATAGGAAGGCAGAGACTAAATCCTAGATTTCATAATTCCTGTCAATATTTTCCCAATAATTACAGAATCACATCTAATCCACATTTGAAATTGCTTACTAAAGTTCTGAAGTGTAGCTTGTTTCTATCCACTTTTTCCGAATGAGTTTATGAGCCCTGTATTAACCTTCACTAATTGACAGTGTACAGCAGTCTTATCTAAGTGCTTTAAAACAGCACAAAGTTTTGCTTTGTGTTGTTTTATCTCTTAATACTCATGAGTGTAGTGGAAGTGCTCTGACTCTGACAGGCTGTCCTGAGCTTGGGTCTGGAAAGGGGTAGCTCAGCCTTATGGGGATCGATTTGCTCCCACTGGATTGAGTTTGACCTCAGTTTACTTACCCAGGTTAATCTTTATGTCTCTTTTCATTTTCATTTCATAGTCCACGCTGAAAGGAATTTATCATGTGGGACATGCAGTTACAGAAAAGGACTACGCAAGAATGCTCAGAAAAAAAAATCTTTTAAAAACACTCATTTTGGCAATGGTCAGATGTGCTCAAATTGCATTTTCCAACACAGTCCACACAACCAAGACAAAAAGTTCACAAGCAAAGACAATAGAATGAGAAAACACAGAAAAAGTAGGAGGAAATAAATGATTGCAACAATTGGGAAAACATTTTAAAAATACCATATACTCACCCAGACCTTTAACTATAATTTTACAATCTGTTTTAATTTTTTTAACGTTTATTTATTTTTGAGATACAGAGCATGAGCAGGGGAGGTGCTGAGAGAGGGAGACACAGAATCTGAAGCAGGTTCCAGGCTCTGAGCTGTCAGCCTAGAGCCCGACACGGGGCTCAAACTCAGTTTGTGAGTTCATGACCTAAGCTGAAGTTGCATGCTTAACTGACTGAGCCACCCAGGTGCCCCTATAATTTTACAATTTGTACAGAGGAATCCATATTTCTATATGTAAATTTAAATGAGCTGTGACCACATAGGGCAGTGAATAAGCTAAAAGCACTGAAAGTTCATTTGGCAGAGTTGCAAGCATATGTCTGTCATGTGTCTACACAGCTGCGAGTGCAGACAGTGACTTCTTTAATCCAAACTATTTTTACAAGGATAGTTAAGGAGCAGACAGTGTTGGAAAATAAGAAACAGTGTCTAGGAACCAAGCTGTTTTGTATGTTGTCTAGTATAACAAAGATAGTCACCCTCTGGGAAAAGGTCAGGCCAATTATGTTTTATAAAAGAATCATCTCCCCAGAACACATGGTTCCTCCCCTTTAATTCAACCCACTGCATGTGGAGGCATCAGGCGGTCCCCTCGCCATCACCCCGTGGAATTGGAACATATAAGAACAGGCGCAAGTACAGATATTCTGACCACTGTTGTACCATGATTAATAATCTGTCTACTGTCTACAACTCAGGTTCCTCTAGGAACATCAGGTCATCTAGGAAAATGCAATAGGCTACCCTGTCAGTGAGAAAGTAGAGTAAAATCTCACACACTTCACTGGTCTTGACAACTGTAAGTGCCTCTATAAATTCAAGGCTGTTCTCAACTACTCAAAATGCCAGCATAGCGCTACTCATGTTAGTTAGTGTTTCTGAGATCCTGCACTCTACGCACAGACATGGATTCTTTGTTTTCCCTCATGTTCACTCTGTACATAAGCTCACCATCTATTTTTAGAAAATATAAACCATTGAGAGAAAGAATCATTTTGCTTCCCATGACTAAATCTAAATAATTTTATTTTTTTTAATATTTTTATTTATTTCTAGGAGAGAGAGAGAGAGACAGCGTGAGCAGGGGAGGGGCAGAGAGAGAGGGAGTCACAGACTGAAATAGGCTCCAGGCTCTGAGCCGGCAATCAGCACAGAGCCCGACGCGGGGCTCGAACCCACGAACCGCGAGATCATGACCTAAGCGAAAGTCGGACGCTTAACCGACTAAGCCACCCAGGCGCCCCGCCATGACTAAATCTATAAAGCCAATCTTTTCCCCTTCCCTTATGTTTTCCTTTTCCCTCATGTTCAAATGAAAGAAATATTCCATTTTCTGTGTCCTTGAGTTCCTCTCCCTGATCTTTCCCAAAAGCATCTACACATTTTATTAGGACTCTCTAGCCATTTAAAACAACAGAAGAGAACCAAAAAGTGATTAATCAAATATAACAAGAAAAAATTCCTTTACTGCCTTTTCTATTCTAACTACAATCCTTAACTATACAATTTACCTTTAACAGGTATACATTTAAAAAAGGTTGGTTAATCAGCTTTCTGAGTTTTATCATCTTCTGATGATTCTTGCATCTACTCTCATCCATGAAACAAAAATCTTCTTTGTTAACATAAGTAATTTACAAGATATCATCACCAATTCACATCACATGATTTCTCAATTGTATTTCTCACTAACACTGACCACTTTATTTTTTTTACAAATAGTTTATTGTCAAATTAGTTTCCACATAACACCCAGTGCTCATCCCCACAAGTGCCCTCCACCATGCCCATCCCTCCTCCCCCCCACATCCATCAGTCCTCAGTTTTTGTCAGCATTCAAGAGTCTCTCATGGTTTGCCTCTCTCCCTTTCCCCCACCATTTCCGCCCTTCTTCTCCCCCTTGGTCCTCTGTTAAGCTCCTCCTAATCCTCCTATACGTGCACACATATGATATTTGTCCTTCTCTGCCTGACTTATTTCGCTCAGCATAACACCCTCAAGGTCCATCCATGTTGCTACACATGGCCAGATTTCATTGTTTCTCATTGCCATGTAGTATTCCATGGTATAGATAAACCACATCTTCTGGATCCATTCGTCTGTTGATGGACACTTAGGCTCTTTCCATGTTTTAGCTATTGTGGAGAGGGCTGCTATGAACATTGGGGGACATGTGCTCCTATGCATCAGCATTTCTGTATCCCTTGGGTAAATTCCTAGCAGTGCTATTGCTGGGTCATAGGGGAGTTCTATTGTTAGTTTCCTTAGGAACCTCCACACTGATTTCCAGAGGGGCTGTAACAGTTTACATTCCCACCAACAGTGTAGGAGGGTGCCCTTTTCTCCACATCCTCGTCAGCATCTAGAGTTCTCTGACTGGCTCATTTTAGCCACTCTGACAGGCGTGAGGTGGTATCTCAGTGTGGTTTTGATTTGTATTTCCCTGATGAGGAGCGATGCTGAGCATCGTTTCATGTGTCTGTTGGTCACCTGGATGTCCTCTTTGGAGAAGTGTCTGTTCATATCTTCTGCCCATTTCTTCACTGGGTTGTTTGTTTGGTGAGTTCCTTGTAGATTCTTGATATTAACCCTTTATCTGATATGTCATTTGCAACTATCTTTTCCCATTCCGTTGGTTGCCTATTAATTTTCTGGGTTGTTTCCTTGGCTGTGCAGAAGCTTTTAATCTTGAGGAGGTCCCAACAGTTTATTTTTGCTCTTGATTCCCTTGCTTTTGGGGATGTGTCAAGTAAGAAGTTGCTGCGGTGGAGGTCAAGGAGGTTGTTTCCTGCTTTCTCCTCTAGGGTGTTGATAGTTTCCTGTCTCACGTTCAGGTCCTTTATCTATTTTGAGTTTATTTTTGTGCATGGTGTGAGAAAATGATCTAGTTTCATTCTTCTGCATGTTGCTGTCCAGTTCTCCCAACACCATCTGTTAAAAAGGCTGCCTTTTTTCCATTGGATATTCTTTCCTGCTTTGTCAAAGATGAGTTGGCTGTATACTTTTGGGTCCACTTCTGAGTTCTCAATTCTGTTCCATTGGTCTATGTGTCTGTTTTTGTGCCAATACCATACTGTCTTGATGATGACAGCTTTGTAGTAGAGGCTAAAGTCTGGGATGGTGATCCCTCCCGTTTTGGTTTTATTTTTCAGGATTACTTTGGCTATTCGGGGTCTTTTGTGGTTCCATACAAATTTTTGGATAGTTTGTTCTAGTTTTGAGAAGTATGCTGGTGCAATTTTGATTGGAATTGCATTGAATGTGTAGAGTGCTTTAGGTAGTAATGACATCTTAACTATATTTATTCCTCCTATCCATGAGCATGGAATGTTTTTCCATTTCTTTGTGTCTTCTTCAATTTCCTTCATAAGGTTTCTATAGTTTTCATCATACAGATCTCTTGTATCCTTGGTTAGGTTTATTCCAAGGTATTTTATGGTTTTTTGTGCAATTGTGAATGGGATCAGTTTCTTGATTTCTCTTTCTGTTGCTTCATTGTTGGTGTATAAAAATGCAACCGATTTCTGCACGTTGATTTTGTACCCTGCAACTTGGCTGAATTCTTGAATCAGTTCTAGTAGGCTTCTGGTGGAGTCTTTCGGGTTTTCGATGTAGAATATCATGTTATCTGCGAAGAGTGAAAGTTTGACTTCCTCTTTGCCAATTATGATGCCTTTGATTTCCTTTTGGTGTCTGACGGCTGTTGCTAGGACTTCCAGCACTATGTTAAAAAACAGTGGTGAGGTGGGCATCCCTGTCGTGTTCCTGATCTCAGGGGGAAAGCTCTCAGTTTTTCCCCGTTGAGGATGATGTTAGCTGAAGGCTTCTCATAGATGGCTTTGATGATGTTTAAGTAGGTTTCTTCTTTCCCGACTTTCTATAGAGTCTTTATTAAGAATGGATGCTGTATTTTGTCAAATGCTTTTTCTGCATCTATTGACAGGATCATATGGTTTTTATCTTTTCTTTTATTGATATGATGTATCACATCGATTGATTTGCGAATGTTGAACCAGCCCTGTAACCCAGGAATGAATCCCACTTGATCTTGGTGGATGATTCTTTTTATATGCTGCTGGATTCAATTTGCAAGGATCTTGTTGAGAATTTTTGCATCCGTATTCATCTAGGATATTGGCCTGTAGTTCTCTTTTTTTGCTGGATCTCTGTCTGGCTTGGGAATCAGAGTGATGCTGGCTTCATAAAATGTGTCTGGGAGTTTTCCTTCGATTTCTATTTTTTGGAATAGCTTGAGAAGAATTGGGATTAATTCTCTTTTAAATGTCTGGTAGAATTCCCCAGGGAAGCCATCAGGTCCAGGGCTCTTATTTGTTGGGAGATTTTTGATCACTGATTCAATTTCTTCACTCGTTATGGGTCTGTTCAGGTTTTCTATTTCTTCCCGTGTGAATTTTGGTAGTGAGTGTGTGTTTAGGAATTTGTCCATTTCTTCTAAGTTGTCCAATTTGTTGGCATATAATTTTTCATAGTATTCCCTGATAATTGCTTGTATTTCTGAGGGGTTGGTTGTAATAAGTCCATTTTCATTCATAATTTTGTCTATTTGGGTGCTCTCTCTTTTCTTTTGGATAAGTCTGGCTAGAGGTTTGTCAATTTTGTTTACTCTTTCAAAAAACCAACTCTTGGTTTCATTGATCTGTTCAATTGTTTCTTTGGTCTCTATGTTCTTTATTTCTGCTCTAATTTTTACTATTTCTCTTCTTCTACTGGGTTTTAACACTGACCACTTTAAAGTTGACTGCTCCTTCTTAAAATAGTTTCTTTTGTTGTCTTATAACATTACACTATCCTTTTATTTTGGCTACTTCATTCACTGCTCTGTTTCATTCATTGTTTCATCTTCATTTACTAGACCATTGAAGAGAAAGATCTTTAATACATAATCATATGAATGTTTCTAATTCTGTTTTCTTATTTGGTGAAGTTACTGACTGTTATGCCTTCTTATTACATTCTCCATTCTCACAAGCAACGTAGGAGTGATCCAGCTAGTTTCCCTACATCCTTACCAGCATTTGGTGTTATTCCTGTTTCTTAATTTATCCATTCTGATAGGTGCGGGGAGCCGCACCGGCCTCTCTGGATGGCAGTCACAGCAAGGAAATGGCAATGTTTGCACAGCTTCTGCCATGAGAAATGAAGACTAGTATCTCCTTCTGCTACTACTGGCTCATGCTGGAAATGAGCCTGCTGGTATTGACCAGGCCTCACAATATTCCATATCAGACCAATATTCTGAATACAGATACCTCATAAGGAAAAGCACATTCCTACCTTTACAAAAGAGACTTTAGGTGAAAGCTCTATGGGTGATTGTCAAAAGGCTCTTCCTACGGGCCTTGCAGATCCAAGACTTAAGGGGTTAAGAACACAAGAGTTACAATTGAGCCTGGCCCTGAGACAAAGAGCCTATTTCAGGGCAGAACATAAGTTACTACATATATCTTTGCTAATTGGTGAAGCATAGCAGTCCCTTCCTCAAGGCCTACATTCCACAAACACCCTCCCTTACACTGACAACTGGGATGAGGATAGATAAGAGTAGCTAAAACATAAACCCAGGTACAAAGACTGACAATTTAGGGCCCCCATGTTAATTTCCACAAATAAACCAATTCAGAAACATTTATCTTCTTGAGGGCTAGACAGAATAACTCCTAGCTTATCTATATACAATTTAACTTGTATGTTATGCTGTTTTTCACTATGAACATTCTGTTAATTGATATCACAAAAGGTCTCTCATTGTAAGAAATTCCTTTCTATGACTTCATCTTGTTGCTGAACCTTAAAATAAAGATACCAAAAACCGACAGGACAGAGATGCCTGCCTGGTGATCAGAAAGAATCTCAAGGCTCTCTCATTCTCTTTCACCAACACCGTCCATCCTTCAGGGACCCCTGGACCTGTCGGAACCGGTGCGGCCTCAGACAGATAGTTATACGGTGACAATTCACTGTGGTTTTAACTTTCATTTCCATAATGAATACCTTTTTTCACACGCTTATTTGCCATTTGTATATCCTTTTTGGTGAAATGTAATTCATGTCTTTTGATCAGTTTCTAATTGGATTTTTTAAATAATTTATTTTTGAGACAGAGAGAGATGGAGCACAAGTGGGGGATGGATAGAGAGAGAGAGGGAGACACAGAATCTGAAGCAGGATCCAGGCTCTGAGCTGTCAGCACAAAGCCCAACGCAGGGCTTGAACCCATGAACCATGAGATCATGGCCTGAGCCGAAGTCGGACCCTTAACCGACTGAGCCACCAAGGCGCCCCTCTAATTGGATTTTTTAACTGAGTTTTGAGATACTGTTACATATTTTAGACAGAAATCTTTTGCTGGGTATATGGATTGCAAATGTTTTCTCTTAGTACATAGCCTGTGCTTTCATTCTCTTCACAGGATCTTTTACAGGTAACAGTTCTGAAGTTTGATGAAGAACAACTGTCAATTTTCCTTTTATCCACCACTCCCTGGGTGTCAAGTCAAAGTTGTTAGACTAGCTATAGTTCCCAACCACTGTCTCTGAATGTTTTTTCAAAGAATTATTATTTTATATTTTACATCAAGGCAGAGTGGGCAGGGGCTAGCCAGCATCTCACTTCTGCCATTTGTGTTGTGCCCAGCTACAAGCGGAGCTTGCCTGCCCTCACTACAGCAACGTGGCAGTGTGAGTTACCCCGCCTTCCCCCCTCCACTGCCTTCAACTAGATCCAGTGGCAAGCTTATCCTACAGCCATGGGAGGCAAATAATTGGTGCCTCATTTTGGGGAGAAAGTGTTAGAGAGGCCAAAGAAATTCCACTCTACCCATTTGAAACCAGGAAGTTTGAGTCATTGCTGAGGTGGAGTCAAATGGAACCAGCTTTCTGCTGAAAATGCATATACACCCAGCCCTCACCAAACCTTAATGGTAAAACTACTCATTAAAAAATAAGAATACCTCAGATCCTCAGATCTAGAGAGAGGAAATACTTAAGGCAATTATATCTTATTTTAGTTTTTTTAAAAAAATTAAGTTTATTTATTTATGAGAGGTAGGGAGACAGAGAGCAAGAGAGCAAGCAGGGGAGGGACAGAGAGAGAGGTAGAGAAAGAGAATCCCAACCAGGCCCCATGCTGTCAGCACAGAGCCCAGTGAAGGGCTCCATCTCATATCATGAGACCATGACCTGAGCCGAAACCAAGAGTCAGATGCTTAACCAACTGAGTCACCCAGGTGCTCCAAGGCAATTGTATTTTTAAAGTGAGAATAATAGTGTTCACTTTGTTAGCACATATACTACAACCAGAATGACACAGAGATTAGCATGGCCTATGTGCAAGAAAAAAAAAAAGGGAGAATAATAAAGGTGACTGAATGTAAATAAAGTTTCTACACTTCATCCTAAGTAGTAAAATGTTTTCGTTTTGTTCTGTTTAGTTTTGTTTGAGACACACACACACACACACACACACACACACACACACACACAGAGAGAAAGCATGAGCAGAGGAGGGGCAAAGAGAAAGGGAGAATCTGAAGCAGGCTCTGCACTGCTGGTGTAGAGCCCGACATAAGGCTTGATCTCATGAGCCATGAGATCATGACCTGAGCTTAAACCAGAGTGGGACACTTAACTGACTAAGCCACCAAGGGGCCCCAGAAGTATAATGTTTCTATCAGTTGATTGTGATGTTTTATCTGTCTGTCATAATAGCCAAAAGAGACACTAAGAAAATGATATAAATAAATCAAGATGGAGCTCTACCAAAAAAACCTCAGGTAATTCATATGGAGGCAATAAAATGGAAACAGAACTAAGAACTAGAGAAAAAAAAAACAGAAAGCAACTAATAAAATGATAGATTTAAGTCCTAGCCTATTAATAATTACAATGAGTGTGGGGGTTAAATACAGATCCAACTATATTTCATCTACCAAAAACTCATTTCAAATACAATGATATACTGAAAGCAAAAGGATCAAAATGATACATCATTTGGATATTGTTTTAACAAACAAAGTAAGGCAGGTGGGCTATATGTGATCAGATAATACAGAGTTCAGACAAAGAAAATTATTAAGGATAAAGAGAGACTTCATATTTTGATAAAAGTATCAATTCATCAGTACATTATGATCCTAAATATGTATACACTTGATAAAAGTATCAATTCATCAGTACATTATGATCCTAAATATGTATACACTAAATAACAAAGCTTTAAAGTAAATTAACCAAAATCTGTTATAGCTGAAAGAAGAAATCCACACATATTTGTGAATGTCAACACAGTCTTTTCAGTGATTAAAAAGCATATCAGGAAGCATATTAGGATAGCATATTAGGAAGGATATACAATAAATGAAAAGCACAGTCAATATATGTTGATTTAAGCAAAATACAATTCACTAGTATAATTCTATATGATGTACCTCAAAAAAAAAAAGAAAAAAAAAAGGGAATGCTGAAAGTATTCTCTGAGAAGAGCCAGAATGAGAAAAAATAGTTGTAAACAAATAATCTTTAGACATGTACATAAATATAAACTAAATCCTGTTTCTACAAAATGATGAAAATGATGATGATGATTCTATTAATATACATTAAAGTGCAATACAGTATATACATCCATGTATGTGAATGTGTGTAATATTTATATGTATGTGTACATATCTATGCAAATACAAATTATGGTAGAAGGAGCGATAATACCACTTAGAAATTGGCCAATTTTCAGCATATTGAGCACTTTAAATACACTTTTCTTGGGGCACCTGGGTGATTTAGTCAGTGAAGTGTCCAACTCTTGGTTTTGGCTCATAACGATCTCATGGTTGGGGAGCTCAAGCCCCACATCGGGCTCTGTGCTGACAGTGCAGTGCCTGCTTGGGTTTCTCTCTCTCTGTTTCTCTCTCTCTCTGTCTGTCTCTCTCTCTGTCTCTCTCTCTCTCTCTGCCCCTCTCCTGCTTGCTCCTTCTCTAAGTATATAAACTTAAAAAATTTAAAAATATATATATACTTTTCTCAATTTTTGATAGAAAAACAGACAAAATTGTAGTAATAAATAAAATTTCAACATAATAAATTTATTAATCTTATATGGAACATTCAATTAACAATTGGAAAAGAATCTTATATTTTATTTTCTCTTGAATAAATAGTTTCAAAAAGACAATGTTATAGACTTTATAGCAACTCAGAGAATTGCAAATTTTGGTATCATGCATATATTTTTAAAGCACTATGATTAAATTATTATTATTTAATTTTTAAATGTTTTATTAATTTTTGAGAGAGATATAGACAGTGTGAGCAGGGGAGGGTCAGAGAGAGAGGGAGACACAGACTGAAACAGGCTCCAGGCTCTGAGTTAGCTGTCAGCACAGAGCCCGATGTGGGGCTCGAACCCACAAACTGTGAGATCATGACCTGAGCCAAAGTCGGTCGCTTAACCGACTGAGCCACCCAGGCACTCCTAGAATTATTTAAAATTTTTTTTTCTTTTTTAAATGTTTATTTAGACTTCAGTTAGCTTATAGTGTAATACTGGTTTCAGAAGTAGAATTTAGTAATTCATCACTTACATATAACAGCCAGTGCTCAATACAAGTGCAATCCTTAATACCAATTACCCATGTAGACCAATGCCCTCCCACCTCCTCCCCAGCAAACCTGTTTGTTCTCTATAGTTAAGAGTTTCTTATGGGTTGCTTCCCTCTCTTTTTTTCCCCCTTCCCCATGTTCATTTGTTTTGTTTCTTAAATTCCACACATGTGTGAAATCATATAGTGTTTGTCTTTCTTTGACTTCTTTTTTTTAGCATAATATACTCTAGCTACATCCATATAGTTGCAAATGACAGGGTTTCATTTTTTGATGGCTGAGTAATATTCCATTGTGTATATACATCACACTTTCTTTATCCTTTCATTCATCAGTCAATGGACATTCGGGCTCTTTCCATAATTTGGCTATTTTTGATAGCACTGCTATAAACAGTGGACTGTGTGTGTTCCTTCAAATCAGTATTTTTATATCCTATGTGTGAATACCTAGTAGTGCAATACCAGGGTTATAGGGTAGTTGTATTTTTAACTTTCTGAGGAACCTCATGGTTTTTTTCAGAGTGGCTGCACTAGTGTATATTCCCACCAACAGTGCAATTGAGTTCCCCTTTCTCCACAGCCTTGCCAACATTTGTTGTTCACTATGTTGTTAATTTTAGCTATTCTGACCAGTGTGAGGTATATCTCAATGTAGTTTTGATTTGTATTTCCCTAATGATGAATGATGTTGAGCAGCTTTCCATGTGTCTGTTGGCCCTGTGGATGTTTTCTTTGGAAAAATATTTATTTGTGACTCTGCCCAAAAAATTAGAATTCGTTTTGGGGCTCCTCTGTGGCTCAGTTGTTTGAGTGTCTGACTCTTGAAGTTAGCTCAGGTCACAATCTCACATTCATGGCATTGAGCCTTGCATCACACTCTAGGCTGATAGCATGGAGCTGGCTTGAGATTCTCTCTCT